>VMYD01000155.1:0-649520 GCA_007663325.1 Eucalyptus pauciflora
ATTCATGATGCTTAAGGAATTAGCTGATGTTGGTTCAAGGTGATATATTTGGTGATCAGTTATGCTATTTATAGAAAAATATTTTCGGGGCTTCAACTCACCATGTGCAATGAACTTATCAGGGAACATCTCCTTTGGACAACACAACCTTGCGTTCAAATCTAGTTTGATTTGAAATGATAAACTAGTAACTGGTGCATGAGGAAGTAGTTTTGCATGTTCTTCCTTTCCTCAAATGGAAGTAAAGTAAAAGAGGCTTAAGTGAAGTTTGAAATTTCAGCAAATTGGATATATTATAATAAGAAGAATGTTAGACTTTATGTCGAGTAATGCTAAAGACATTGAGAATAGTGCATGAGATTAAATTATTAGGGGACATAAATAAAGTTTATCCGGTTGTAATGAGCAAACAAGTCTTATCCAAGCCTCCAATAGGGAATGCCCCGATTTATTTACAACACCAACCATCGCCACTTACCGTCCTCCAATGCCGCCCAATAAGCCATTCAAAAGTCTCCATTAACTCGTCATCGCATCCATCGTCCTTGTTCTAAACCAGACCATTTGTCTCTAGCGTCCTCCTCCTCATAACAATATATCACTACCCTTCCATGAGAAAGGAAAGTTGCTGGACGCGATTGCTTGGTAGATCGGAACAAAACGGCTCCAAAAACCGCATCGAGGGACTTGGCCGGTGAAGAAGGCAACACCAACCGCGATTCGAACTACCCGAGAAATGGATCCGACTAATCCTCCGGTTTGCAGCTTTTCAACGGATCGACTTTGTTAACGGCGGATTTTGAGGTAGTTTTTCTTGCTGAACGAAGTCGTTTTGGGTCATGCAGGCAGGTGAAACTTGTTAAACGTCGTCGTTTTGAGCTTTTTATGCTGAATCGGGCTGCTGGCAAGCCACACAGTGGAAAAATATCAAAATTTTGCCATATCAAATTTCCGACATTCAAAATCGGAGTGGAGACTTAATGGTCGTTTTTTGTTTAAGTAACATTTAAGTGATTTAAAAAAAAATGACATTAAAATGAACGTTGTATATAACTTTTGACATTTCTAGTATACTTTTCCCTCCTCCCACTCCTAGCAATGGCCACCATCGAGACGTTGACAAGCTCTAACCAACCCTCGAGGACTTGATGCTGTCAAGGTTGCGAGGGTCCAAATCTGGAGGTGCATCCTCCTTATATAGAGACTCAACCCCTCTCCAGATCTAGAGGCAGCAAGATCCGGATCCATCGCCCTCAGCAGGCAGGTGGTCGTCATTGCCCCTTGATTTATTGCTTAACAAATCAATCTTCCATAAAATAAAATAAAAATAAAAAAAGATAAAATTTATAAATCATTCTTTAATGTCTCTGCCATTTTCCTTATTTTAAGCTATCTAACAGGTACATGTACTTCTCTTTTGTCTCAATTAAGTTATCATCCACTTGTTTTAAAATTAATACAAGCATGAAAACCATAAAATTTGCGTTTTTAATTTTATGAGCTACTTTTACGGTTCTGCAATTGGCATGGATGCGAAGGGCACGCCCCCACATCCCCACTTAGCATTGAACGGTTGGACGTGCATCTTGTATCCGTCTATCGCACCATAAATAAGTCTTATAACAAAGAAATTATAATGAGCTTGAGATATGTAATAAATTGAATATGAATCATAAAAAATGTTTAGATCATATGTAAGTCCCACCTAGATCTTATGAAATTCAACCGTCCAGATTTGGGATGTGAAATACTATATAAAGTAGAGGTCCATTAGGAAAATGATTTGAATTTCTCATTGACCGAAATATGCCCTCTCTCTCTCTCTGTCTGCGCACATGCGCTCGTGTGCTTCACCATCAAGCCGCAGTCAATTGAAGACCCGAACAGTTATGTGACTAATTCGATCAAATCTGAAGAGGACAAAGAGGGAGGCTACCTCATCGCAAGATCATGGAAAAAAGGAGGTCTGACTCTCGGTGTCGCAATTGAGCATAGGCTCACTATCAACTAGAAGCCAATGCTTGATTGAATTTGGGTGACGTTGCCGATGAAATTCTATTGCGGTCATGTTGCCAACACTTGCGGCCATCATGTGTGTCCTCTAGAGATAAGTACATTAGAAGTGTCAAAAATCGTGTACGGCGCTCACTTTAGTGTCTAAAGTTTTTTCGAATCACTTAAGTATCACTTTTTTAAAAATATGATCATTTAAGTCCCAACTCCAGTTTTGATAGCCGGAAATCCGACGTAGCTATATTTCATTAATTTCTCATTCCTATATGGTTCACCGGCATACCTACTTAGCATATAACACCCAAACGATGTCGTCCGAAAGTTATAAAAAGTGATCATTTAAGTGCAAAATTTTATTTAAAATGATCATTTAAGTGCCAAATTTTATCTAAAGTGATCATTTCGGTGTCAGTTGTTATTTAAAAATGATCACTTCAGTGCTAAGCATGCCATGTGGAAATGCCATATGGACTGGATTTTTAAAAAAATTGTAATATTAATTATAAATGACACGTAATCAATTTGGCCGGAATTTCTTGCCGTTGGCACTTAAGTGATCATTTTTTCTCCGATTTAACACTTAAGCGAGCTGGTAAAAACTTTTGGCACTAAAGTGAGTGCCGTACACAACTTTTGCACTTCTAGTGTACTTATCAAGTATCCCCTACCTACTCTTCAAACCTCCTTTTTCATTGCCATGTCATTTAATGGAGATACAAAGTTGACAAACACAAACAAGACAAGATCAAAAAGGAAACATGGACCTGTATTTGTTGCACTTCTCAGTGTGCTTTGTCTAATAATTTTTGTCAAGTCTTCCCACTCAATCGACCCTCTCATTCTTCACCACTAGCCACCGTCTCCGGTCGTTATGGCCACTTGTCAGCACCGTCACTCCTCCACATCTCACTGTTATCTCCCTCGTGTCATCCACGACCATCTTTGTTTTCTCTATTTGCAAACCGAAAGCACTCTCTCCCTCACTCTGTCTCTTCTCTCACCACCAAATCTCTATAAGGTCTCGGCACCACCATTGATGACCTGATCTGGCCATGGCCTTTGAGATCTCACCTCAATCTCAATGGACAGGCAGATGGATGAGGCATCCCCAAATCTTGAGATGATCTTCTGATTTCATCATTGTCGACAAAGTAATTGTAAATGATGAGGGGAGCTCAACGCGAGGTCTTGAGAGCCGCCAAAGGCATAAACTTGACGTTCAGGTGAGCTCATCTGTCCTTATCCAAGAGAGGGAGAGAGATAGGCACACAAAAGCAGGGATGACGACTGACATTGAAGCGATAGGGGAGAGAGAGCGAATGGAGCATGACATGACCCTTCATAGGCACCGGCATTGAATGGCGGAGCGAGGAAGGTCAAGATTGATGGTGGCATCAGAGGCATATCAATGACACAAGCCACGTGTGGTTGTGGGGGCTCGATAGGGGGGGGAGAAAGATGGGGAGAAGAAGAGAGATTGCTGTTGGGATCTTGAGGAGTGATTGGGTAAGCTGTAAAATCAAGAAGAGAGACTCGTGTTTTGATCTTGTATTGGAGACAGCAAATAAGTAAACCAATGCGTACAATGGATCTGCATCCAAGAGACATAAATAGGGATGGTGAAGGACATAAAATACAATGCCCTAGATCTAGTATAAAATAGGTAACACAATGGCATAATCGGGAAAATGAAAATCAATCATAAACTGACTCATAGCATAGTCGATCTAGGCTATGTTAGAGCAAGTTACCATAAAAGATATACTACATTATTGACCAACTGTCAATGAAGTGTAACGTCTTACGATAGCTTGCCATCAACAAGCTCAAGTTTGGCATCAAGATCAACAATATCGGGGGGTTGTAGGCTTCATGGATTGAGATCAAAACAGGAACAATCTAGCTATAATACCAAGTCAGTATGTGAGGAAATATTGAATTGTGCGTTGCTTTATTGAATTATGTTTTACATTATACGGGTACTTATATCTAGAAAAATAAACACAAATAGGGAAGCAATCTAATGAAGAAATTAACTAACATAGGAATTAACGATAAAACCAGAATCAATTGAAACCAATTACAATCCCCATAACATCACATAATCTTGAACACCTAACGATTGAAATTCATCATAACAATCGACATGTCCTTCCAGAATTTTTCTATGAAAGTTTGAGGTTGAAATTGCTCTCGCAAGTTTGTTTTATAGATTATAAACTTTTCTTTTCTTTACTTTTTTGGTCAATATAGTAGAGACAGTTGAGATAAGTGGCCTTAGCTATATTTGTTAACAAAGCAATGGAAGGATGACCACATCCTATGGTAAATCAAAAAAGAAAACAGTGCTCTCCTGCAATTAGCTTACAATTAGCCAACAACTAGCTAACAATCATCACATGTGCCCTTCCTCTAGTGGCCTGGAGCATAAAAGTCGAAAGAGCAAGAGTACTTGAAATCTGCCAAAGCCATTTCAAGCAGTTGCAGATTACTTCTAATTTGCTAGTAATAATCTGCTTAAGTTGCTTTTATGCGCAACGTGTCATGCATCCATATTTTCCAAAACTAGCTAATTCTAATACTAAAATCTAACAACCTAATGAATGCCTATTTTTCCAACCAATTTCCATTTTTATTTTCCAGAATTTTTTATTTTATTATTCTCGTTTTCTTATCTTATTCTCGGTCCCTCCTCTGAATCAAACTTTCACTGAGATACTCCATGAATTTCAGTATTACCTCAGACGAAGCAATTGGTAACAAACATGCTCAATGATGAAGAAATCATCAACATACGAACAGCTACATCACGGGTAATTAGAACAACACTTGGATGGGCTTCAGATCAATTCAATCTACACCCAAAAGAGGTGACCAGCAAAGGAATGGTGATGATAGCCAGTTCAAGGCACAGCAACATGGTTATTCATTGAAAAATCATCACCAATTCACCATAACAATCTCCTAAATCATCATGCTGAGGTCAGAGATCGTACTGATGTAGCTTCATCACACGCCAGAGAGGTTTTGGTAGGACTGAAGAAAAGCAAATGTTAAGCAAACCCTACTAAAAACTTAGTTTCACAAATCGCAAGACATTGATTCCCCTAAAGCAATCAATAATTCCCCAAAGAATCGCGGCTACTTCCTTATTTTTGGGGAATTAGAAAGATACAACACCTCAAGCTTTCTATATATGATCACATCATAATACCTACTCAGGATAGCAACGGAAGAGAGAGAGAGAGAGAGAGAGAGAGAGAGAGAGAGAATAGGCAAAAGAAGGATTCTCCTGTACTGAATTGATCTTTCCTCACCAAATTTACACGGATATACCCGTACTCAAACGTTTCAAGTTGAAAGCAATGCGGATACGGAAAGAGCAGGAGTTTCACCCGGTGATGGATAACTTCGATTTCATCCTCGCAGGGCCTTGAAACATAGCAACAACAAAGATGTGAACGGCGGACAGAAAAGAAGAAACGCATGTGATGAAGACAGCTAAATGCAGAGAGACGAATAGAGAGTCCATAATTATGATTGCGACCTTGTCAAGTGCAGTCAGCGACCTTCCTGAGCTTCTATTTGAGAGACAAGCTCTCGGCAGCATATTCAGCAGATTTCAGTAGACTCCACTGCTCATTCACAAGGGAGACATGTCCAGTAAACATAACATTGTAAGCACTAGCAGAAAGGATGACAAGTCTAATCCAACAAGAAGAGAATAACAAGTTTGATCCAACAATAAGCATGTGAACAGCAGAATCAACACGGTTGCACTCGAATTTGGCAAACACACTTCAATATGTATTTAGTTTCATATAGGACTCATGTGCAAGGATGGACAACGATCAATTTACTACTGATTAAATGAGGACCGAAATTCCTTACAATCTCAAAGAATGAATAGCAAACAGAGAAGATGTTGGCATGGCACTGTGAAGATTTAGCTAAAACATACTCACTTCTTTACTCTTCACTCATTTACACATATACATGCACAAGCACTCCCCAAGCAACTCACTGCTCTCTGTTTTTCCTCAGGCTTTTGGATGTTAGTTCATGGCAAAGAACTAATCCATCCAAGGTAGGACCTTCCGGGCTCTCAATAGATTCAAGAGTAAGACATCTCTCCTATTTACCCCAGTCAGAATTCACCAGTCCATGTATTTTGCACGACAAACGGTTCTACCTTCCAGACAAAATTGCATTATGACGCAAGCCGATAGTCACATCTGCCTCTTGAGAAATTTTCTATCCTATCATATCAATATGAAAGCTTCCCTGGCCACTATGATGAATAGCAATCAGTGCAATCGAGAAATCCTCGATTAGCCCACGCAACAGCTCAAAGGAAATTCACGAGTGTAATCGAATTCGTAAGTGCAAAATTGTTAAAGCAAATACCAAAATAAGACCACAGCACCAATCAGCCGAGCAAGAGAATACACAACCAGCGAGCATAATCTCAATCCGGTGAATATAATCCGTCGGATGCCAAAACCCTTGGGTATATGTAAGTCGACATGCTTTGCTCATCTAGATATTTGATTAACACAAATCTATACTTGGGATAATATCAGAATCAGAGACAACATATATGGATGGATTTGAACAACAATTCAAGTAGTCATGCCATATGGAGTTCTCGGCCATAGTCTAAAATCAATGGCATAATATCAGAATCAGAGGAGTTGTAAGTGAGTCGAACATGTACATTACGGAACAATCATTCCAGACACTAAAGCACGAGAACGCTTCTCAAAATCATATTCCGAATTCGTTCAGGCATTTTAACGAATGTTTGGTGGTCAGTTCAAAAATAGAACACAGAGTCATGATCGAAGAGTCATTTCCGATATACACAAATTCAATGACACCAGAACGTATTTAAACTACTAACCAATCCGCAATCATCATTTCTGCTTTCACTCATAACCTCAATAACAAATCTCGGATTCAACTGAATAAAACAGAGCAATGTCGTACACCCCTCGGAGACCGTCTTTGCCCAAGAGCAGCCATGGAATAGTGGACCGAGGTCTTGGAGGCATCATCACAGGTGAGGTCGGGGCCATCGCGAGATATGGAACCGCACATTGCTGGCGTAACATCGCGCATTGGTGAAAAACGAGAAGTCGTCGATGGTGAAGATCATCGAGCTCTTGTCGGACAACATCAGGCACGTGCGAGGCTAAGGAGAGTAGAATATCAACAGCCGCTGGAACGGGAACGCCAGAGACGTCACCTTCTCGATGTGTTATAAAAACATGCTAGTGTCACGGTCCGTGAGAATGCAAAGCCAAGAGGGTTCTTGAGGACGGACGTGACACATCCGACCCTCGGCCTATATCCCCGAGACTTAGAGTATTCTCGAATATACTCCTGGGGCGGGTAAATACGGTATTTGTACGCATACATTATAAATGCGAGTAGCTGGTAGTTGGGAGTAAATATGGGTAGTTGGGGAGGTGCAATCTCCACCATTAGATCTAAGAGAGATCTACGGATACGATTTGCCTTGTACTTGTATATAAAGGGGTCTCCTCCCTTCTTTGTAATTCATCCACAAGCAATACGAAAACCAAAGCTTCTCTCTCTAAGAGCTTCTCTCTCTACATACGAGTCTTGTGAGTCGAGTGTTGAAAGGCTGCTTAGGGGTAAAACCTTAAGGCCGCACGGGTCAGCCTACGTGTGATCGAGAGTGAATCGATCGGCCCGTGACAAGTGGTATCAGAGCTGATTGTGATCCAAGTGCAAGTGCAATGGCTGATCCACGATCTAATGAGGCGCTCGACATGGGTGGTGATAGTGTTGATCGTGGGTGGAACGCCGAGAAGGTTGGTGCCAGGGGGAAGAAGACCCGTGGTGGTTCGAGGGATCCGACGGGGGATCTTGCACAACGGATGGTGAAACTAGAGTTGTTCGTCACCGATGTCCAAGGATCGATCGATGACCTGACCCAGACCGTGGACGGAGTTGACGCCGGAAGAGAGGAGCTGTTTTCGGATGTGCAAGAGCTCAAGACCGGCATGGGAGAACTTCGCCACGAGTTGCTGGGGACCCTACAGGAGGAACTCGCGCAACGGTACAAACCCTTGGAGGCCACGATGGCGGCCATGCGCGTGGAGATAGCGGAGCTTACGGGTAAGCTCGCTGAAGCACAAGCTGCATGCGTGAATGGAGTGATCACGGTGCAAGGTCCACGAGTGGACACGCCGAAGCCGAAGGAATTCCGGGGCTCACGGGTGGCCAAGGATGTGGACAACTTTCTATGGTACATGGAACGGTACTTCCAGGCCATGGGAATCAACGACAACCAAACACGGGTAAACACTGCATCGATGTATTTAGCTGATAGTGCATTGTTGTGGTGGCATCGTCAGTCGAATGATAGGTGTGGGAATCCTATCGCGACTTGGGTTGGTTTTGTCGAGGAGTTTCGACGGAATTACTTTCCCTCTTACGCGGAGGAAGCTCGTGACAAGCTGAAGCGTCTCGAGCAAAAGGGTGGTGTGCGCGACTACATCAAGCGGTTTTCGAAGTTGCTACTCCAAATCCCCTTGATGAATGAAGTTGAAGCATTTCACCAGTTCATGGGTGGTCTCAAACCATGGACAAAGCAAGAGTTGAAGCGGTACAACGTGGGAGATCTTACTACGGCCATGACCATAGCCGAGTCACTCGTGGAGTACAAGGTGTCGCCTTCCACATCCCGACAAGACACTCGTCCTAGGGACAAAGCCACTGGTGGGGGAGATCAGGGGAGATACAACCGCCCGACCGGAGGTAGACCACCACCAGCTGGTCCTCATCCTCACCGGGCTCATGCGGGGCCAAATGGAGGAGGGCAAAGGAAGGTACGCTCGTATAGCTGCTTCTTTTGCGACGGTCCACACATGGCGCGGGATTGCCCGAACAAGGCCAAGTTGGTCGCTCTGTGCAAAGAAGATGAGCCAAGAGAGGAAGCACGGTTGGGATCGCTACGACTCCTTGGTACAATCAAGGCCAAGAAGGCGAAGGAGCCTAAAGGCTTGATGTTCGCGGATGTGAAGATCGGAGTGACCACGGTGAGTGCACTCGTGGACACGGGAGCATCCGACATCTTCATCTTGGAGGAAGCCGCGAAGAAACTTAACATGCGAGTTGAGAAGGGAGCCGATTGGCTCAAGACGGTGAACTCAAAGGAAGTCCCTGCGATTGGGGTTGCGAGGGACGTGGAGCTACAACTCGGATCATGGAAAGGCAAAGAAACTCTAGAGGTAATTCCACTTGACGATTATGATATTGTCATTGGAATCAAATTCCTAGATAGAATCCATGCAGTTGTAGTTTCCTTTGCCGAGTGTATATGCGTGTTGGACAAGAACTGTCAATGCATGATTTCGGTCCATCATGAGTCGGATCGTGATCGGAAGATGATCTCGGCCATACGACTCACCAGAGGAGCAAGGAAGGGTGAAGTGACCTTCCTGGCAGCCTTGAAGATCGAGGACGACGAGGGTGAAGGGAAAGAAGTCCCGATGGAAGTAGCCCAAATCCTCGACTCGTTCAAGGATGTCATGCCTCCGGAGCTGCCGAAGAAACTACTACCCAAGAGAGAGGTGGATCACCGGATCGAGCTAGTGCCTGATGCTCGACCGTCTGCCATGGCGCCTTATCGTATGGCGCCGCCCGAATTGGAAGAGTTGAGGAGACAACTCAAGGAGCTGCTCGACGCGGGTTTCATACGGCCGTCTAAAGCCCCGTTCGACGCGCCGATCCTATTTCAGAAGAAGCACGATGGGTCACTCCGGATGTGCATCGACTACTAGGCGCTGAACAAGCTGACTGTGAAGAACAAATACCCGATCCCGCTCATTGCAGATCTCTTCGATCAACTTGGTGGAGCTTAGTGGTTTACCAAGCTGGATCTCCGATCGGGCTACTATCAAGTTCGGGTCGCTGAAGGGGACGAGCCAAAAATAGCCTGCGTGACGCGGTATGGATCCTACGAGTTCCTAGTAATGCCGTTCGGCTTGACCAACGCTCCGGCTACCTTTTGCACAATGATGAACAAGGTACTCCACCCTTTCCTAGATAGGTTTGTAGTGGTTTACCTAGATGATATTGTGATATATAGTCGAACGTTGGGAGAACACGTCGAGCACATAAGGCAAGTCTTCCAAGTCTTGCGCGAGAACGAAGTGTACGTTAAGCGCGAGAAGTGTGCCTTCACCCAAGAGGAAGTTCCGTTCTTGGGGCACATCGTCGGGCATGGGAGAGTGCGAATGGACAAGGCGAAGATCCAAGCAATCGTCGAATGGGAGCCACCAATGAAGGTGCCGGCATTGAAGTCATTCCTGGGCCTCACCAACAATTACCGGCGGTTCATCTGGAGCTACTGCAGTATCACCGTGCCACTCACGGACCTGCTGAAGAAGGAAAAGGCGTGGGAGTGGACGGATCGATGCCAAAGAGCCTTCGACCGATTGAAGTGAGCCATGACCGAGGAGCCGGTGTTGGCGTTGCCCGACCACACCAAACCCTACGAGGTAGAGATCGATGCGTCGGATTATGCGATCGGTGGTGTTCTTATGCAGGATGGACATCCGATGGCATTCGAGTCCCGAAAGCTGAACGACACCGAGCGTCGATACACCATCCGGGAGAAGGAGATGACCGCGGTGGTGCACTGCCTTCGGATGTGGAGACACTACATCCTAGGATCGAAGTTCGTCGTAAGGACGGACAACGTGGCTATAAGCTACTTTCAGACCCAAAAGAAGCTGAGTCCGAACCAAGCTCGATGGCAGGATTTCCTAGCGGAGTTCGACTACGCGTTGGAGTACAAGCCGGGGAAGGCCAACTCCGTGGCAGACGCGTTGAGCCAAAAGACGGAGCTAATGAGCCACACGATGAGTCGACCAAGCTGCCCTTGGGTTGACCGCATCAAGGAGGGGTTGACGCATGATCCAAGAGCTCAAGCTCTCATTGGGTATGCCAAGGAAGGTAAGACTCGACAATTTTGGTGTGAGGACGAACTCCTCTACACCAAGGGAAAGCGGTTGTACGTGCCTTTCTATGGGAAGTTGAGGAAGGAGATCTTGCAGGAGTGCCACGACTCGAAGTGGGCAGGTCATCCAGGGATCCACCACATATTGGCCCTCGTCGAAGATCGGTACTATTGGCCACAAATGCGCGACGACGTAGAGGCGTATGTGAAGACTTGTTTGGTATGCCAACAAGACAAACTAGAACAACAGTCGTCACCGGGTTTGTTGGAGCCACTTCCCGTTCCAACTCGTCCATGGGAAAGCATTTCCATGGACTTCATCGTCAACCTGCCGAAATCCGAAGGGTGTCGGACTCTAATGGTAGTGGTTGACAGGTTCTCAAAGTATGCAACATTTGTACCTGCGACAAATGATTGCCCAGCCGAGGAGGCGGCCAAGCTATTCATGAAGCATGTGGTGAAGTATTGGGGAGTGCCACAAATGATCGTGAGCGATCGGGATCCCCGCTTCATGGGACGTTTCTGGTCCGAGTTGTTCAAACTGATGGGGTCGGAGCTGAATATGTCAATAAGTTTGCATCCCCAAACCGACGGTCAGACGGAGCGGGTTAATGCTCTCTTGGAGATCTACCTCCGACACTATGTGAGGACGACACAAGTGAATTGGGAAGGTAATCGATGTAGCCCAGTTCTCCTACAACCTACAGCGGAGTGAGTCGACCGGCTAGAGTCCGTTCGAGGTTGCCATTAGGCAGCAACCGAACACCCTGAGTGCAATCGCTTCGGGTTACTGGGGGAGTAGTCCGCCCGCGTACAAGTTTTCCAAAAACATGCAAGAAGAGGCGGACTTGGCACAGGCGTGTCTACACAAGGCCTCCAACGCATGAAGAAATGGGCGGATAGGAAGCGACGACACATGGAGTTCCAAGTGGGAGACCAAGTGTTGGCCAAGCTGCACGTGGTTCTTCGATACAAGGACGTGCACAAGGGGTTGATCCATCGCTACGAAGGGCTATTTCGAGTACTACAATGGGTTGGAAAGGTCGCATACAAGTTGGAACTACTACCAAAGCTAAAGGTGCATCCAGTTTTCCATGTAAGTATGCTTAAACCCTTCCAAGTTGATGAGGAAAACCCGGATCAAGGGGAGTCACAACGAGCGCCACTCGGGGCAAAGACCTCGTATGATCGAGAAGTCGAAAGCATTTTGGCGGATCGAGTCATACGGAAGAGGTATTGTGCGGCCAAGCGCGAATATTTGATCCGATGGAAAGGTCTTCCAGAGAGTGAAGCCAGTTGGGAGCCCGAGGAGAGCCTTTGGCAATTCAAGAAAGAGATCGAAGACTTTCATGCCGAAGACGCGACGAGGGCGTCGCCTGATTAGGTGGGGGAGAATGTCACGGTTCGTGAGAATGCAAAGCCAAGAGGGTTCTTGAGGACGGGCGCGACACATCCAACCCTCGACCTATATCCCTGAGACTTAGAGTATTCTCGAATATACTCCTGGGGCAGGTAAATATGGTATTTGTACGCATACGTTATAAATGCGAGTAGCTGGTAGTTGAGAGTAAATATGGGTAGTTGGGGAGGTGCAATCTCCACCGTTAGATCTAAGAGAGATCTACGGATACGGTTTGCCTTGTACTTGTATATAAAGGGGTCTCCTCCCTTCTTTGTAATTCATTCACAAGCAATACGAAAACTAGAGCTTCTCTCTCTAAGAGTTTCTCTCTCTACATACGAGTCTTGTGAGTCGAGTGTTGAAAGGCTGCTTAGGGGTAAAACTTTAAGGCCGCACGGGTCAGCCTACGTGTGATCAAGAGTGAATCGATCGGCTCGTGACACTAGAATGAATGATTCCGACTTCTTCTATGAAGATCCTAGTAGTATTATCTCTAAATGAAAACTCATTTTAAGGAAAATAACCAACCAAGGACTTGGCATCGGTTGTCGAATTAGCTAGTGAAGCACCGAAATTCATTTCTTGAAAAAGAAATAATGGGCAAATTGGATGCATGCATCCTGAGTTCATTTGAACAATTGAATATGGTAAATCACACACACACACACATATATATATAAACCACGTTGGACAATCTAGAGACAATTAGGTTTCCACAATCATGCATGCAATCACCTTCCTTTTCTAGAAGAGAGAATGGATCGTGCTGGTAAAAAACCCTCTCAATTCATGAGACAACATATTACTGGTTACTTTTTATATGCCTACCATGGTCGTCTGCTAGATGAGAAATTAGACAAAAGCTCACATGATTAGAGAATTGTTCATATGGTGCTCTTACTTTTAAATGTGAAAGCTTTAATATAGACGAAAAAGAAAGAAAAAATGCAAGACATTTGAATGTTTCATATGTACAAATCTAATTATCTAACAAATCATTCAACCAACTATTGCATCATCACCTTGCAAGGCGTGAGAATCAAAATCCACCCTTGAAGTCAAATCATCTCCACCCCAATCCCCCTAAGAAGGAGTGGTAATAATTTTTTAAAAACTTTAAAAAATTTATGAATTAATCTTGTTTGATAGGACAACGCAATACAAGCACAATACCTTCATTTAGAAGATCACCAAAAAAGAGTTCAAGTTCAAGTTCAAGGATGCGATTGGTTCAACATTCTCAAGGAGCTTTCGGCCTCCAAACCCTCTTGGAGAAATGCTGGATCGTTTGACAATCATTTTGAAGTAGCTTTCAAGTGAAAACCAATATTGGGAAGGCTGAAATCGCTATGATAGTACAGACTAGCTTTGAGCTTTTAGCGTTTGACCAAATGCTAAAACTCATTTTTTTTCTTCTAAAACTACCCTCATCCAATCTTCAAATTCCCGATTTTGCCCTCATTATTATTTTTTTAAATGCTAAAGAATGCTAAAAAAATCAAATACATATAAATGCTTAAAAAAAAATCAAACATACATATTTTTTTTTATTAAAAAAAGACCAACCCTTCGTCGGTTCGACAAAGGGCTATTGCCAGCAACAACCGTCGATCAAGGTCGCTCGACTAGGCGCTTGCCGCTTGGGTCACACAATCCTTGCCGAGGGTCGCCTGACCTTGGGCGACCTCAATTAACGGTTGTCAGTGTCGAATCTGGCTCGTCAGCGGCCGTAGCCCTTCATTGGACTGGCAAAGGGTATGGTCTTTTAAAAAAAAAAAATTATATATAGTTGATTTTTTAGCATTAATGTCAAAATTTATATTCAAAAAGTTGTATATATATTTTTTTAAAAAATTTTAAACAAATAAAAATTAAAAAACTAATATTACTCACCCTTACTCACCCAAAGAGCCTTTCAAATGAAGACAAGCTTGAATCAAGCTAGAACTTGTTGATTCTTACCTCAATCGATGTAGTAACTCTTCATAACGCTTTATTATTCAATTTCCTCGTATCAAATGCACCTAACTTGCTCCATAAACATGGCAAAATTTAGCGTCATAACCATGGAAACCCCAATTTCTTCTCAGTTTGTCCATCTTTCCACTATCCCCTTCTTTCTATTTAATTTTTTCCTTTTTCTTCTCTCTCGCTTGTCTTGCTTATCTCCACCTCAACAAAGAGATCCAAAATAGAGTAGTCACCTTAATGAGTCGTTATATCCAATTAACCATGCCAGTGTCCACCAAAGACTTTCAAACAAAGATATAATGGACATAATTTCATTATTATTTCTTGGCTCTTGATCAGCCGCTTTTTAGGAATCAAAGAAACCATATAAAATTATTATTTCATTATTTAATTTATGGATTCACTTTTATTTCTTAGGCATCTACATAATTTACGTAATATATGAGGTACTTTCCAAATGTTCATTAAACATTATATCTAGATGGTGCAACCATGAAATCAATTGTCTTATACCAAATCATGTATCTATTCCTTGTCATCAAAACCTCGTAATATCTCGTATGAACGTCAACATGTCACTAGGTGTCAAAATATCAGTCTACAAACAATATTAGTGAGTTAACCTCAATCTTGAGTAAGCAAATTATTGACTGAACAAGTAATTGCCCGCCTCTTCTTGGAATTATAGATGCTAGTAATAGTAAATCACATAGATGATATTCAAAAATGCAAACCATATAGCCAATCCCACCAATATACCTAAGTGGCCGCACTTGAAGAATATCAAAGGTGGCTACCATCGGTTCAAGAGGTGGTCCGCATTATGGAGCACTTTTCCCTTACAAGGTTCAAGAGATGGCTCTCATAATGTAACACTTCGTCCCTTGTGACATTAATTTTAGGGATTAGTAAAAAAGATTGAAAGCCTAGATCGGGCAGATTGGACGGCTCAAATTTTTAGGTCTATATAGGCTCAAGCCAAGATTTCAAGCTCTCATAATGTAACATTTTGTCCCACATGACACTTAATTTTGAAGATTAGTAAAAAAGATCGAAAGCCTAGATCGGGCAGATTGGACGGCTTGAATTTTCAGGTCTGTATAAGCTCAAGCCAAGATTTCAAGCTCCTTCTTATTCATACTAAGGGTCCGTTCGTTTCGCGGAAAATAGGCCATTTCCAGAAAATATTTTCCCATAAGTCATTTTCCAAGAAAATGACAATATTTTCTGGTGTTCGGCTAAAACCTGAAAATGTTTCGGAAAATATTTTCCGGTGTTCAGTAAGGAAAATATTTTCCGCTCACTAGATTGGCGAGCGCAAGCGTCAAGCTTGAGGTTCGCCAAATCGACGAGCGATCCACGACAGTTCACCTGGTGATGGCTGATGACTAGTCAAGAAAGAAGAAGATGAGAAACAAAGAAAAAAAAAAGAAATAGAAATAGAAAATTAAAAATAATTTGGATAAAAAAAGAAAATACAATTTAAAAATAATTCGAATAAAAAAAAGAAAAGAAGAAGAAATGGGAGGAGGAAGTGAGTATTTGTAAATGTGTGAGATAAGAGAGATCAAGTGAGGAAAATGTTTTCCACTTTTCAAAAGTGGAAAACATTTTCCCTAAATTTAGAAGACTTTTTCCCTTCCATGGAATTCATTTTCCCTTAGGAATTCATTTTCCGTGAAACGAACACCGGAAAATCCGAAAAATATTTTCCCGGAAAACATTTTCCGCGAAACGAACGGACCCTAAAAGTACTTTGATAAAGACATAAATAAGTTAAAAAGTAAACATATAAAAATGTGATATTTTGAGGCGAAAAGTCTAATAACTGATTTATTTTATTATAAAAAAATTCGGGCAAGTAGCGTGGACCTCTTTTTCGGCCTCTACCGAGCCTAAAGATTCCATGGACTTGTCAACGCTCACGTAGTTGACGGGGGTACTAAAAGAGCTGCTCGTCTTCTTTTTTCTTTTTGGAATGTTCGGTCTTTGTCTCCATGGACTTCCCAATCCTCACGTAATCAATGAAGAATATGAAGCACCAATTTGTTCAGTCTTCAGTCTTCCTCTGCATGGACTTTGTGGAATATGAAGCACCAATTTGTCCTTCATATGGACCTTTCGGTTGTCATATATTTATTTTAAGTTGCTAAATCACACGGCAAAAAATAAGTAGACGATAAGCCAAGTGCAATAATTAATAGCAATATGCCACATCATTTACCTTATCAAATTTATAAAATAGTCTTACTGTGTTTAAAATATTAATAACAATATTCGTTTATACCACCACACTTTGCACCCTATAATCTATATTGTTTCATGGGCTTCAAAATTTATAAAATAGTCATCCTCAACATTGAGTAGGTAAATTATCGACTAAATAAGTAATTGTCCACCTCTTCTTGGGACTATAAATGCTAACAATAGTAAATCACATGGATAATATCCAATAATGCAAACCATGTAGCCAATCCCACCGATATACCTGGGTGGTCGCACTTGAAGGATATTAAAGGTGGCTCCCATCAGTTCGAGTGGTTTCCACTAGATAACACTTTGCCCTTATAAGGTTCATGAGATGGCTCCCACGATGCAACACTATGTCTCATGTGATAGTTAGTTTCAGGGGTGAGCAAAAAAAATCGAAAGAGAATTTTCAAGTATGTATAGGCCTGAAACCAGATTTTGAGCTCCCCTTAGTTTACATTCAAAATACTTTAATTAAGTCGTAAATAATTTAAATAATAAACATATAAAAAAGTGAAAAAAATTTGGCGAAAATTCTAATAACAGATCTATTTTTTAATACGGACAAAAGAAATTCGGGCTAGGGCTCAACCTGCCTGGACCTCTTTATCGGCCTCTACCAAGCCTGAAGATTCCACGGACTTGGCAAGGCTCCCGTAATTGACGGGGTACTAAAAGACTTCCCAATCCTCACATAATCGATGGGGAATATGAGGCACCAATTTGTCCTTCACATGGAGCTTTCGGTTTTGTAATATATTAATATTAACCCACTAAATCATATGGCATTTGACCACAAAAATTCATATGCCATAAATTAAATGGAAGATAAGCCATACGCAATAATTTATAATATTATGCCCCATCATTTATTTTGCCAATTTTATAAAATAGTCTGTGTTTAAAATATTAATAACAATATTCATTCGTATTAACCACCTCTGCGGTAAAGATGCCACACTTTGCACCCTATAATTTCAAGATAGAGGATGTAAATTTGAGGACCACGGGAAGTTTGGCTAAGATTACGGCACTTCCCATAGTGGAGTCGTTCGATAATTGAATTGTGCAAAGGACAGAGGTGTTAAATACCACTAAGACTAAAAGTGGGTCAGTGGAGGAGATGGGAAAACCATTGATTCTTATTCTCAACTCTGCCCTCTTGTGGAACGGATCGGCTCGCGTTAGTGTCCTTCAGAAACGCAATACACAAAGACCCATTTGGAGCCTTAAGCTCTTGGAATGATTCTACCGATCATTGCGAGTGGCAAGGTGTTTTGTGCAGCAAAAGGCATCCTGGAAGAGTCACTTCCCTATTCTTGAGATCACAAGGCTTGGGAGGCTTCCTATCTCCTCATATAGGTAACCTCTCTTTCCTGAGGGTCATGGTTTTACGGAACAACAGTTTCCGAGGCGAAATCCCACCACAAATAAGCAACTTGCTTCGGCTCTGTGATCTCACTCTTAGTAACAACTCATTTAGTGGGCCGATACCCTCCAATCTTTCCCGCTGTTCGAACCTCAAGACCTTGAATCTCATAGGTAACCAACTTGTGGAGGTAATTCATTCCAATCTTGGTTCTTTAACAAGTCTTGAACGCTTGGCCCTGGGTATGAACAGTCTTGTAGGTCCTATTCCTCCTTCAATTGGAAACCTCTCAATGCTACAACTACTCTCCATGGCACACAATGAGTTGCACGGAGAAATACCTGAGGAATTGTCCAGACTCAAGAGGTTGGAATTTTTCCAACTGTCATACAACCAACTAACAGGTGAGATTCCACGTGGAATATTTAACATCTCCGGCATTTATTACTTTTTTGTTAGTAAGAACCAGTTGCGGGGAAGTTTTCCCTCTGATATAGGCATCACTCTTCCTTCTCTCAATTACCTTAGCGCCACCCATAACTTCTTCATTGGGCCAATTCCGTCATCGTTAACAAATGCCACCGGCCTTCAGGGACTTTTCCTTTTCTCCAACAGTTTCCATGGGCCAATACCCAAAACTCTGGGAAGGCTAAAGGGCCTCCGTATGATTGAGTTGAGAAATAACCAGTTGCAGGATGACTTAAGTTTTCTTTCTTCTTTAGCTAATTGTTCCAACTTAGAATGGCTCCCGGTATCATTTAACTTGATTCATGGACAGTTGCCGACATCGGTCTCTAATCTCTCCACCAGCATTAAGCGAATTTATATGTCAGACAATCGGATCCAAGGAACTATTCCTTCTACCCTCGGACATTTCTTCAACTTGTCTATGTTGAGTTTAGAGAATAATTTTCTAACCGATCGCATTCCTGATTCCATCGGAGCACTTTACAACTTGCAGGAACTATATTTGAGCGGAAACATGTTTACAGGAGAGATACCATCTTCGATTGGTAACATTACGTTGTTAGGTCTCCTTGACCTTTCCTCCAACATTTTCCAAGGCTACATACCACAAAGTCTCGGCAATTGCAAGCAACTAATTGGGCTTGACCTTTCGAACAATAACCTAATTGGCTCAATTCCTATTGAAATCATGGGTCTTTATTCCTTGTCGATCGGCCTTGGTTTAGCAAATAATAATTTGAGTGGATCTCTTCCATTGCAAGTTGGGTCTTTAAAGAATCTTGGCAAATTATATTTGTCTTACAACAGACTGACCGGCTTAATTTCGACATCCATCAGCGAGTGCTTGGTATTGGAACAACTTGACTTAGAAGCTAATTATTTTCATGGTCAAATCCCTGAAGCTTTACGTCTATTACGGGGTCTACAAGAGCTGGACCTTTCCAATAATAATTTTTCTGGTCCAATCCCTAGCTTTCTTGCAGAGCTCTCACAACTAAAGTATTTGAATTTGTCCTTCAATCAACTAGAAGGACAAGTTCCAGAGGGTGGAGTTTTTCTTAATGCAAGTTTTGTATCGATTTATGGAAATACGGAACTTTGCGGAGGTGTTCCCGATTTTAAGCTTCCTCTTTGCAAATCACTAAGCTCTACTAAGAAGTCTTCTTCAATCAGGGCCAGAGTAATATATGTGGTAGCTAGCAGTTTGTTATGTTTAGCTCTGTTGCTCCTATGTCTGTCTATATTCTATTACCGCAAAAAGAAGCAGCCGACAACCAATGCCTTGACATCATCATCCTTCGAGCACCAATTCTTGAGGATTTCTTATCAAGAGCTCCTACGAGTGACTGACAAATTTTCCGAGACCAATTTGATTGGTAAAGGGAGATACGGCACAGTTTATAAGGGGATTCTAGATGGTTGTGCCATGGTGGCAATGAAGGTGCTCAATTTAATGCAAAGTGGAGCTTCGAGGAGTTTTGTCTCCGAATGTCGAACTCTAGGAACCATTAGACACCGAAACCTCATGAAGATACTAAGTGTTTGTTCGACTATGGACTTTCGTGGCAATGACTTCAAAGCTCTAATATATGAGTTCATGGCTAATGAGAGCTTGGAGGAGTGGCTGCACCCTAGGACTATAGGACAAGATGATGAGCATAGCGAATCAAGAAATCTCAAACTAGTGCAAAGGTTAAACATTGCCATCGACATAGCTACCGCAATAGAATATCTCCACAAGGGTTGCTATCCAACCATTGTCCATGGAGATCTGAAGCCAAGTAATGTGCTTTTGGACAATGACATGGTGGCTCGAGTTGGAGATTTCAGGCTTGCAAAGATCATCTCAACGATGCCTGCTGAAGCCACAAGAGTTCTGGACCAAGGTAGTTCAACTTCAACCGCAGTCAGAGGATCCATTGGTTATGTGCCTCCTGGTACGAATCTATCATATTTTCTTGATTAGTTTTTGATTGAATAAACAAGATCCTTGATATTATGTTATGCTTTGTATGCTCTAACACCTATCTCTCACAACATTATTTCCTTTTTTTTTTTTAATTAATAGCTTCAACCAAAAAAGAAAATACATATGTTTGTGTACGAAAAGATTCATAGTAGCATTTTGTAATTGTATTTGAAATTAAGACGAGAATAAATCATCTTAAATTTGATCATTGAAAGATATTTTTTTTTCTTATCAAAACTTGTGAATCCGTACCGATAAATAGATTAAGCATATTATGTCCTATCATAGTTACATTTTCTTTCTATAATCTGTAACCTATCTCATGCCATGTTGATGTTGTGAAAATGGATTGTGTCTAATATTGTCATAAAGTCATAGTATGAGAAATTGATGAGAACTTGTGATTCACTTTTGGTAAGCCATGACTTAAGGTTTTGACAGTAAGTAATTGACCCCTCATGGTGGACCCTTTCCTTTTGACTTGACTTATAATTCCATATTTCTAAAAAAAATTTAGATGACAGGACATTTCAGTTTGAATCAGCTCGAGGTCTTAAACCCATAAATGCACAACAATATCACACAACATACACTAATTCACAGCATGATGGACTCCATCCAACTTCCACTCCCCTAAACTTCTTGTTTAGAGCATATTTAGACAAATTTATGCATTTAACAAGTATAAATCCATTAGAAATAGCAAATCACTCCAAGTCTCTTCTTTTTCCCTAGTCTTCTAGGCATTTTCTTCTATTCTTTCTTGTAGAAAAGAAATAGTGTGGTATAGGCATTAAACTGAATCTGGATCATGAAAACGATGAGCCTCGCGTGCATTCCATGTGTGTCCAGTCAAAACCAGCGGTTCAAATTTAGTTAATATATGTACTAAGTGCACTAAATAGTTTCTGCCGAGGCCTTCATTGCATATATTTTCTTCTTTTTTCTATTTTCCCCTATACCCTACTAGAGGAAAAGGTCACTCTTGATGTTTGGGCAATTTTTTTTAGCGAACATGTGACAACTTTGGGTGCACTTAGTAATTTTGGAGAAAGAAGAGTTCATATGTTGTTAACTGGTATTTGGTGCACCTTTTACATCCTAAAATCTCATTTCTCTACGATCGATGCATTCCGACTTTTGTGACAATTTTTACCACTTTAGCATCCGACAGGCAATATACATCAGCCATAGCCAATAAACTAAACGAAAGTTAAACAAAAAGATATGAAAGAAAAAACCAGTAGAGGGTTTTATGACCATCTACCTTGCTTCGACAGAGGATCACTTGGCCTTTGCCATGCATAGCGAGCCGAACTGTGAAATGAGTGAGGGCTTGCAAGCCATCACTCTATGTTGAGCACAACTGGCGAGAGCCCTCACAACTGTCCTTGGCAAGCTCTTGCATATGGACATCAAACAAAATCCCATGTGACTTAGAGACTTTTTCTAAACAATTAACTTCAATAAAAAGTGTTTGTTTCTATTAATGTCTTAATCAAATTTTCAGAGTATGGCATGGGACACAAGGTTTCCATACTTGGGGATACATACAGTTACGGCATTCTATTATTGGAGATGTTCACTGGAAAGAGACCCACTGAAGAGGCCTTTGGGCACTATCTTAACCTCCACAACTTCGTCCTAATGGCTCTCCCAGATCGAGCAATGGACATCGTAGACTTAAGGCTTTGGAGTGAAGCTGGTGATCGACAACGAGAGATCAAGATTAGAGATTGCATTATCTCTGTATTTGAAGTTGGACTCGCATGTTCGATGGAATCACCATCAGATCGAATGGACATGACCGAGGCAATCAGGAAATTACACTTGATCAAGGTGAGTTACGAAACCAAAGAGAGGAGGATAGGTATGTAGCTAAGTTAGTTTTCTCATTTCATGTTGGAACTCTTTCACTAGTAGAGAAAATCGCCGTGCAAAGGCAATGCTAGCAAATTGACATGAATGTTTCCCTTACTAGTCTGCCTACATATGCCTATTATGTGTGTTTTTAATGATGACACCAATATCTATATTTTAAAATCATAGAAAGTGGATGTATGGATTTATAGTTGTTGCGATCTACTTTTTTCCTGGGGAGGAAAACACATAAGTTTAGGTATAATGCTTAAAAGGCGGGCCTATAGCCTCTAATTAGGCATAGGCTCTCCCAAGCCCATGCCCTACGCAACATTGGGGTGTTTAATTTTAGTTTCAATTAAAGCTATAAGAATTTTCTAATGAGAAGTTACCACTCGCCTGTTGGGGTCAGTTAAAAACCAAGTGAGACATGGGAGTATATCTTACTTTCTATGCAATCAGAAAATTTAGGAGCGATGACTTAGTTACACTAATTAATCAACCAGTGTCTTTTCGTGGTACATAATCTTGTTCATTTTGTCAAGCAGCTTAGATTGATTTTAAACTTATCCACTAATATATGAGATGGTCATGCAGGTCTACAATAATTAAAATAACAATAAGTGTTATAAAATACATGAATCAATGAAATACATGAATGAATATTCATTATATTCATCTTATCTAATGTACTTATTATGGTACATTTGTATCATACATTCTAAGTACATCTCCCTATACAATGAACGTTCATCTCCCTTATCTAGTACATGTATCATTCGATACATTGATATTAATGATAAGTACATTCTTGTTCTCCTATAAATAGGAGTTTAGTTTTGATGTACAATTACAACTTTCACAACAACCATCAGAATAAACAGTTACACCCTCTTCTTTAGCTTTCTCTATATCTCTGGTGTCCCATTTTCTCTACTCAATCTCTCTATTCTCTCTATTATTTATTCGCCACGCAATATTTTACAACACGTTATCAGCACGAGGATCTACCAACTGAGTAAGTAATTTCTGTGAGCACGAAGATCTACCGACTGAGTAAGTAATTTTTGCAAGCATGAAGATTTATCGATTGAGTAAGTAATTTTTGCAAGGTGGGTATTTATTTTATTAATCAACTTATACTTCATCTTCTTTTATCAATTCTTCATTTTTATTTTTCTTGGCCTGAAGCCAAATTTCAAATCTAAAAGTATCCTTCTACTCCTGAAGTGGCGGTGGATATTTGGAAATCCTTTTAATTAATAAGGATTTATTTTTGCAAGGATAATATGCAACTTTTATGATACTTGACACCTGAAGTTGTCAATATAAATGCAAATGGAAAATACCGAGAAAAAGGAAGATGTTTGTTTGCTTGATAGTGCAACAACACATACTATATTTCGTAGTAGACACTTTTTCTCGAGTATGACATTGCGGAAGGCACAAATCCATGCAATATCAGGTCATGTTCTGATTATTGATGGTTTTAGGACTGCCACAATTGTTTCGCCAAATGGCACCATCCTGCATATTGAGGATGCGTTTCTAAGCATTATATCAAAAATGAATCTGCTTAGTTTCAAAGATGTACGCCGTAATGGGTACCATATCGAGACTATTTATGAGCAAAATAAGGAATACATTGGCATTTCCTCTTATAAGATGGGCCTGAAGACCATCCATGAGAAGCTAGAAGCTTCTTCTATGGGTTTGTATTGTGTCATGATTAAGGCTGTTGAAACCTACGCCACCACATCCTGAAGATTGGTAAGCCCTGATCAATTTGGACTGTGGCATGATCGCCTTGGTCATCTTGGCGCTTCAATGATGCGTAGGATAATTCAAAATACAAAATGGCACCCTTTAAAGGATATAAAGGTATTGTTGTCCAATGATTATAATTGTGAGGCTTGCTCACAAGGAAAGCTCATTATCAAACCTTCTATAACAAAGGTTAATCTTGAATCCCATTTATTCTTACAAAGAATTCAGAGTGATATTTGTGGACCAATACAACCACTAAATGGATCATTTCGATATTTTATGGTACTAGTGGACGCATCATGTAGATGGTCCCATGTTTGCCTATTATTTACACGCAATGACACATTTGCAGGTTTATTTGCATTATTATTATATTCTAGCTGCAAATGCTCCAGCTAGGATAGCTGTTCCCGAAGGACAGGCTAAAATGGATCAAAATCCCCCGCACTTGAAGTGTGGTAGACCGATAGGATCAAAAGATACTGCTCCTCGAAAACAAAGAGGAAAGAATCAGGAATCCGCTCCAGAAGAGCCTAGCGTTGTGCTTGCTCCTGAAGAACTTATTGTCCCTGAAGAGGCGCAAACCCATGAAAGGAACATCAATCCCGGGAATACTGAGAATTCCATTACATATTATAATGAAATTTGGGATCGAAATGAAATCATCATTGATGATGCTTTTGCATTCTCAGTTGCCCATAAAATTATGGATGATGATTGTGAGCCGCAATCTATTATTGAATGTCGTCAAAGGCAAGATTGGCCTAAGTGGGAGGAAGCAATTAAGGCTGAATTAGCTTCCCTAACTAAACGAGAGGTTTTTGGACCTGTAACTCGTATCCCCGATAATGTAAAGCCTGTTGGATATAAATGGGTATTTATCCGAAAACGAAATGAGAAAAACGAGGTTGTCAGGTATAAAGCCCGACTCGTTGCCCAAGGATTCTCCCAGAGACCTGGGATTGATTATAATGAGACATATTCACCTGTGATGGATATGATTACATTTCGTTTTCTCATTAGCCTAGCAATCTTTGAAAGATTGGAAATGCGTCTTATGGACGTTGTGACGGCATATTTATATGGCTCATTAGATTATGATATTTATATGAAAATTCCCGAGGGATTCAAAATGCCTGAAGCATGCACTCCCCGCAATTTATTCTCAATAAAATTGCAAAGATCCTTGTACGGGTTAAAGCAATCCGGTCGCATGTGGTATCAACGCCTAAGTGAGTACCTAATTAAGGAAAGGTACAAGAATGATCCTATCTGCCCATGCGTGTTTATTAAGAAATCAGAAACCGGATTTGCTATTGTAGCAGTTTATGTCGACGATATAAATTTAATTGGAACTCCAGAAGAGTTAGCTGAAACTGCTGAATATTTGAAAAGGGAGTTTGAAGTTAAAGATTTGGGTAAAACCAAACTTTGTCTTGGTCTAGAGCTTGAGCATAAAGCAAATGGAATAATCGTCCATCAATCAGCATACGTTGAAAGATTGCTTAAACGCTTCAACGTGGACAAAGCTCACCCATTGAGCACCCCTATGGTTGTAAGGTCTCTAGATCCCCAAAAGGACCCATTTCGTCCTAGAGAATCAAATGAAGAGATACTTGGTCCTGAAGTACCATATCTCAATGCAATTGGGGCTTTGATGTACTTGGCACAATGTACGAGACCAGATATCGCTTTTGCGGTAAATTTATTGGCACGATTTAGTTCTGAGCCAACTCGGAGACATTGGAATGGAATTAAACATATTTTCCGTTATCTCCGAGGAACCATAGATTTGGGATTATATTATTCCAAAGATTCCATTAACTCTGGTTTAGTTGGATATGCTGATGCTGGATATAGATCCGATCCACATAAGGCTCGCTCTCAAACCGGGTATTTATTTTGTTATAACGGCACCGCTATTTCTTGGCGTTCTACTAAGCAATCGCTAGTAGCTACATCTTCTAACCACTCTGAAATTATTGCTTTATATGAAGCTGGAAGAGAGTGTGTTTGGTTAAGATTTGTTATAACGCATATTCATAATTCTTGTTGTTTAATACCGGTTACAAATTCTCCCACTATAATTTATGAAGATAATGTTGCTTGTGTTGCACAAGTCAGGGGAGGATATATCAAAGGTGATAGAACCAAGCATATCTCGCCGAAGTTTTTCTATACTCATGAACTCCAAGAAAGTCGACAAATTGATGTTAAACAGATTCGATCCATAAATAATCTTGCAGATCTTTTTACCAAATCATTGCCAACATCAACTTTTGAGAAATTAGTATATGGCATTGGTATGCGGCGAGTTCATAAGATGCAAGATTGATTAGCCCCAGAAGTGGCTATATGGCTCAATTGAGGGGGAGATATTATGAACTATGCATTGCAACATTGATATACTGCAAGTTCATAAGATGCAAGATTGATTAGCCCCAGAAGTGGTTATATGGCTCAATTGAGGGGGAGATATTATGAACTATCGATTGCAGCATTAATATGCGGCGAGTTCACAAGATGCAAAATTGATCAGCCCCAGCAGTGGCTATATATACATTGCACTCTTTTTTCTTTTTGTCCGTTTTTTTTCCCACAGGGTTTTTCCGGCTAAAAGTTTTTAACGAGGCAATTAATGCATCCATAAAAGGGAGAGATCATAACATTTGTGCTCTGCACTCTTTTTCCCTTTTGTCCGGTTTTTGTCCCACTGGGTTTTTCTGGCTTAAGGTTTTTAATGAGGCAGTATCATTTGATGCACATTCATAATGAATACAATGAATATTCAAGGGGGAGTGTTATAAAATACATGAATCAATGAAATACATGAATGAATATTCATTATATTCATCTTATCTAATGTACTTATTATGGTACATTTGTATCATACATTCTAAGTACATCTCCCTATACAATGAACGTTCATCTCCCTTATCTAGTACATGTATCATTCGATACATTGATATTAATGATAAGTACATTCTTGTTCTCCTATAAATAGGAGTTTAGTTTTGATGTACAATTACAACTTTCACAACAACCATCAGAATAAACAGTTACACCATCTTCTTTAGCTTTCTCTATATCTCTGGTGTCCCATTTTCTCTACTCAATCTCTCTATTCTCTTTATTATTTATTCGCCACGCAATATTTTATAACAATAAGCAAGCAAAGAAGTATAAAATAAATTGCAAAGAAAAGTTAGAATCTAACGCTAAGTAGGCTATAGGGAAACCAACTTCAACGTATCAGAAGTGCGCAACCAATTGGCAATTGAAATCGTCTTATAGAACATTCAAATCTTGGGCTAAAGGTCTAAGAGGTTATTCAATTTTGAGCACAATTTTTTATCAAAGATTTTCACACATTTTAAAAAGAAACTACTCAAAAACTGATTTTTAAGCTTTTCCCAAAGATTTCTGATTTTTCTGAATTTTTCTGAATTTTCTAAATATTTTATGAATTTTTTTAAAAATATATATAATATAATATAACATAATATAAAATAAATATAAAAACTAAGCCCAACCCACAATGAAATAAACATAAGTCGAAGCGTCATTAGACCCACTGAAACCATATCAATGCTCAAGCCCAGCCATTTGATCCGAATTTTTGTTTCTTTTTTTATTTTCTATTTTTTAAGTTTCCTTATTTTATTATTTTATTTATTCCCTTCTTCTCCACCTCGTCTTATTCACGACGTCCCCTTCTCGAGCGATGTCCTTCACCCCAAGCTCCGAATTTCTTAGACAAGCCTCGGGCCAAAGCTCAAGGTGCCGCCGAGCCACCACCCTTCATCAGTCGTCTACTCCGACCGCCACTCGTTGGCCGACCTCCCTGCTGCCGGCCGAGGACCACACCACTCGGCCGGCACCAACACAACAGGAAAAATGACAAGGCCAAAGCGAACAAAGCCACGGGCGGCCCCCGAACAACATCAAGCTCGAAATTGCAGCAAAACGATAAGATTAACAACATGCGGGAACGTTGATTCAGCCTCAAACCAAGAAGACGAAAGTGGATCTAGCTTAAGCATTTCATCGAGCAGTTAGAACGCACTGTCTAAAACGACAGGAAAACGAACCGGCCGAGTTCAAATCGCGCTAGAACTCATGAAAATCAACTTACAAGAACACAGAGACAAGACACATGGACGACGTGGGCCGGAGCTTGTGTGAGCCGGACGGCCGCGAGCTCCGGCCCAGCATGTCCAAAACCAGAGGGGGTCAGGCTTACTTGAATTTCGGCGCGGGAAAGGAGTTACGGCGACAAGTAGTCGGCCACGATTCAGGCGCGTTGGCTGGCAGTCTCTCCCTCCAACTCTCGTCCCTCGCTTGAACTCTCACTCGCTGCTCTCTCTTTCTCATATCTCTCTGTTCTCTCCCCCCAAAAAATCCCTTCTCCTTCTCTCCCTTTTGAGCTCTCTAGCCGGCGTGCATGGCGTCCTGCCATGCTAGCTGTCGCCAACGGTCTGCCCCTGACCACCAAATCCGGTGCGACACTCGCCCTGTCACCTCTGTCTTTGTCACGTCCGCCGTCCTTTCCTCTGCTCTCTATTTAATAAATGATTAAATATATTATCAAAATTTAGGTGTCAACAATAGTTCATCTATTTCACCACGTAACTATGTAAAAAAGTGATGAATTTGCTTATTTGCAAGGTTCTCTTCATTTCTAATGGCACTATATATCGTGAGATCAATGTGTTGCTTAGTTACGATGGCTAGGCCATTGCCCTTGCCCCCCTCTCTCTTGATCTTCTTTCGCTCATGCGCTTGTGCACTAGAACGCAACCTCCCCGTGAAGTCACCAACTCAAGGCCGACTCTTAATGTCACACTTAATCGTGAGCCCGTTGTCAAATCCAAAGAGCACGAAAAGGGAGGAAACCTCATCATGAGATCATGAGCTCAAGCCCAACTCTCAATGTCACGGTTGAGCGAGAGCTCACTATCAATTGGAAGCCATGCTTGATCGAATTTGGGTGGCATCGCCAACGAAATTCTGTTGTGGTCACGGTGCCAACACCGGCGGTCACTAGAGATACAAAGTTAACATACACATAAATGGGACAAGATGAAAAAGGAAACATGGATGCATATTTTGTTGCACTCCTTGGTGTGCTGATCACATTGTCTAGTAATATTTGTCAAGTCTTCTTACCCAACCAACGCTCTCTCTTTCTTCACCATTAGCCATCGTCTCCGGCTGTTGTGGCCACTTGTCATCACCGACACCTTCTTCATGTCTTGATTATTTTGAAGATAATTTTCATTAGAAAAAATCATCTTCTAATTTAGAACGTTTCTTTCGAATTTAAATTACAAAACTTCGGTTACCCCATTGCCAGAGCCAGTTTACGCAAGGGTTGGCCATGGCCTCGACATCCCACCCGCGCCACTTTGTTAACCCAAGCCTATTTTCTCTTTAAGCCATAGGCGGGGACCGTTAAGTCATCATGTTCGTCTTTCCAACCAAATAATCGTCGTATTTGGTCATCGTTCTATAGCTTCTTGAGATACATTATTGTCAAAGATCCTACACCTCTGAATCTTCATTTGCGAGATGGTTGTCTACAAACATTGTGTTCCCATGATCTTTCCACTCCGATACCAATCGACGTAGTGGAAAAACTCGCAATTTGCTACACGAGCAAGTAACTCGCAAAGGCACAGGTGAAGCGTACACGCGTGACACATATAGAGAGAAATTTATCAATTTTTTTTTTCTGTATTAAGCTAAATTACAAGAGAAACATAATCTATACTTGTATTAAAAAACCTAATGAATTTCTAAGTATAAGACATAATATAGATATACTAATAAGAAAATCTATACTACTGAATATTAAATATCTAAATTAATAACTACTAAAAGTTGAAACAAATCACCCAATATCCCAACATAATTTCTAAAATAAAAAGATAAGAAAATATGTGAATGAGTGGTTTGCAGTATTGCCATCTCTAAGAAGGGATGGGACCATAATTGACATGAGGATTGGGAGTAGACCCCCTTTATCCCCTCCATCCTAGGACGAGGAGTTAGCTCAACTAGATAGTAATGTTAGGACTGTTACTATTGCTTTGTCAAAGCATATAATATCTTTGGAAGTTATCAAAATTTCTAATGATAACCCAAAATATTCATCACCCTCACATATTCAATATTTTCCAAACTCGCTCACATGCAAACATGAGTTGGAAAAGTCAAGAATGCATCAGCTTGACTAGTTGACCCTGATGTTTTGGCTTTTATTGCGTGACTCATGATATACTTGGATTTGAAATTAATTTCGTGGAAAAGACCGAAAGAAAACAATCAAGAGTAGGGATTTACCCAAGAGACAACATATGTAAAAAAAATTGTGTGGAAAGAGAGAAAATAATCACATGAAGGCGATACTCGTTCATCAATCAATTTGACCGGCAACTCTAGTCATTGCAGCCTATTTTTGAACATTCGACTTTTCCATGCACAAATTACTCCACATGATCACCCGATAAATAGGAGTGTCAACGGTTCGGTTCCGTTCGATTTTTTTTGATAAATCGAACTGAACCAAATCATTAAAAACAATTTCTGAACAGAACCGAATACGAACCGAACTGAAATTTTCGGTTTGATTCGATTTTTCAGTTTTTGGTTTTCAGTTTTCAGTTTTTGGTTTTTTCTGTGTTTCTTTTCGGTTCTTTTCTTTCAGTTTTTGGCTGGATGAAGCGGATAAAAAGTTGGGACGCTCGGAAAAGGCGAGGACGACGGCCATGGATGGCGTGCGGATGCGGGACATCGTGATTACCCGTTCGGGCATTAACAACGTGTAAAAGCCCAACAAAAACCTCAGCATCTCAGCATCTCTCTCTCCCTCGTTATTCAAGTTTTATCATCGTTTTATCCCGCGACTTTGGGTGCTGTCTTTGCCTTCGCCGGAGACCCATTTTCTTGGTTGTTTCTTATCTTTCTTCTGCCACCCAAAGTCCAAGGCCCATCTGCTCGCCTTTTCGATCTTGCTGAGACTCGACTGCTTCTCGTCGAAAGACCACTTCTCTCCTCTCCTCCGCGACCGCCCTCCATTGCCCATCAGCTTTTGGTTTTTTCTGTTTTTCTTTTCGGTTCTTTTCTTTCTTTTCGGTTTGTTTTCAGCCTAAACCGAATGAGGCCAAGACGGATCTGGTTCAGGCATTATGTCGAACATCTAATGGTTGTCGACCGAGTGGGGGCGTCCGAAGACATCCGAGACAAAAACTCAAGCCAAAATCAACATACAGCAAACAAAAAATGCTCAAGGTTGACTCAGAAACGATTCCTTCACATTAAACACGAGCATAAACGAGGAACAAGGAGTCCCCCTCGGTTGAAGCGAGACAGGGCAAAACAGAGCATCAAACGGGGAAGTGGTCCAGAGGAGACGGGAGACGGGAGAGAAAATCAAACCATTACAATTCGGTTTTATTATCGGTTTGTGGTTCGGTTCAGTTAACCGATCAAAACTGAACCAATAAAAAAATATTGGTTTTTAACGAGAACCGAACCGAAAACTGAACCGAATCGAAAAAACCGAATTTTTCAGTTCAGTTCGGTTCGGTTTCTGACACCCCTACCTATAAATATCCCTTTAGCTTTTGCTTTTCTCTTCATCAATCAACTGAGATCCTTCCTTCGCCAATTTTCTTTTGGTCTCTCACAATATGAGTTCCCGTATGACAATCCCTCTGCATCTTATTTTTCTCGTCGCGTTAACCCTAGCATTGATCCCTCTGTCCATCGCCCAAGACTCGCCCCAAGACTATGTCGCGGCCCACAATGCGGCTCGCTCTCAGGTTGGTGTGGGCCCGATGGCGTGGGACGAAAGCGTCGCTGGCTATGCCAGAGATTACGCCAACAAGCATGACAGCGACTGCACGCAACTCGTTCATTCAGGCGGACCCTATGGGGAGAACCTTGCGTGGGCTTCCCCCGATCTTACTGGCATAGGAGCGGTGAACATGTGGGTCGGAGAAAAGCCTGACTACGACTATAATTCCAATTCATGCGCGCCAGGAAAGGTTTGTGGGCATTACACTCAGGTGGTGTGGCGCAACTCGGTTCGGCTTGGATGTGCAAAGGTCCAATGCGTGACGGGTGCTACTTTGGTCACTTGTAACTACGATCCTCCTGGGAACGTTGTAGGCCAGAAGCCTTACTGAATTAAAAAAATTGTATGTCGGATGATGAACTATTATGTCAAAATAACTCCTTGTTATGATGAGGTAAGAGCTTTAGATGCACCAAAATTAAATAACATCATATGAATGATGAAGGAATCTCTTTACTGAAGAAAAAGTTATCCTCTTTCAGTAATTCTTCTTTTCTTTTTTTCTTTTGCAATTTCTATTTCTTCAAATGAAGGAATTTCGATCATTGATCTAACCTCCTCAGCTCCACGCTCTCGAGCACATGACTCTCCCTTGGAGCCCTCATCACACTGTGAAAGAGAAGCTAAGCATGATCTCTATTACGCATTTTACTCTTGAGTTCATTATATCTGCTGTTTCTATAGGTTGTATGTAGTACATAGCAATGGCCGTCTTGACCATATAATGATACGTTCCAGTCAATAAGCTGATCATTCATGGCAAAATACATTAAGATATGGACCAATATTATTTAATAATATGGACTTGGTGGTATATTCGTCGATGAATTTTATGTATTGATGAATTGAACTCCTTTGGTTGACCAAGTATGTAATCTCTAATTAATCAACTAGGCGTCGATAAGCACCGGTCAAAATTGCCTAATTTTGTATTCTATTTCAATCCGTATCGCAGCCTAGTACTCTAGAAAGGTCATAGACTCATCACAGTTGGAAAATTCATCCCTGAGGATTTTATGTACTTGGATATAACCACCTAAGATAAATTTTCATGTCATCACAAATTATGATGTTTAAAAAAAATAAGACACGAGAACGCGCCAAAATTTGCGGTCAACGAAATCTGATTTATAAGTTTGACACTTGTGGGGTCAATTGTTGGAATCGATATGAGTTTGTTGTATATGACTAAGTGGATAAAATGATTAACCTACAATTTGGGAAAGTATTGCAAAAGCTCTAGAAATCTTGACTGTTGGGACGGCATAATACAAGTCTAAAACTTTCATCTAGAGAATAGAAAAACAAAAAAAAAAGAGTTCAAGTCCGAACTCATTAACAAATTCTGGTGGATGATGACAATGTTTATTCATTTTATTGGCAAATCATGGTTCTTACATTCATCAGCAGAACTGCATGCACGCTAAAAAATCAATAATCATCTTCGTCCTTCGCATTTTAACATTACATTCAATCTACTTCAGTGAAATTTTTGGATGTAAAATAATTGATAAATTTTTCGATGTAAATTACGATAGAACATAATATATATTTATGTCTAAAAACAAACTAATGAAATTCCAAGTTTAAGACAGGATATAGATAAACTAATAGGAAACTACTAAATATTATATATCTAAGTGGATAACTACTAAAAAAATTGAAACAAATCCCCCAATATCCTAACGTAGTTATTAAAATAAAAAGACAAGGAAATGAAGTCTACCACTGGCTACCACTATGACGACCATCATCTCCCTCCCTCCAATCGACAGGCTCTTACAACCTCAACCCAGGCTAATACCATAGATCGAGCAAGAACTACTTCTTCCTCCCGCCATGCATGTTATAACCTTCCTTTTTTAGAAGACAGAATCGACCGCGCTCAAAATAAACCCACTTGATTAATGAGACAACTTATTACTAGTTATCTTTTATATGCCTACCATGGTCGTCCTCTAGACGAGACTTTAGACAAAGCTCAAGTGATTAGAGCATTATTCATATGATGCTCTAACTTTTAGATGCGCTAACTTTTAGATGCAAAACGTTTGATATGGACCAAAAAGATTAATGCGAAACATTTGCATGTTTCATATGTACACATCTAACTGCCTCACGTGTTATTCAAGCAGCTATTGCATGATAATCACCATCATTGATGTACGTAATTAGGTTCAATCTCTCGGGATGGTTGAATCAAGCATGGACTTCTTGTTAAACATATGTGACCAACTGTTTAAGCTGTGTCAGGTTCGTATTGTTTATTCTCTTGGCCTCACACAATGGGAGCTTGGGTGAAAATCTAGAGTTTTCGACACCCGATCATCAAATCTGAAAATAGACACAAAAAAAAATAAAATTCCTACTAGACCGTTATAATGCATTGTAAACTTATAAGTATAGGAGAGAAAACCAATTCTTTGCATCGTCTATCGTCCGGTTCTATTACATAAAAAGTACAAGTTTAAAGCCGAGCTACTTCTCACTTTGATAGAGCTTTGATATACTTGCACTAAGTAAATGTTTAACTCGAAAGAGACCTTTATGTATGTATATTAAACTTACTGAAATTTTGACTATATGGTTTTAAAATTTTATTTTTTGAAATCTTTGTTTTACAAACAAAGTGGGGGATTGTTGGAAGTTTGTCTGTAAAACAAATTAGGTGCATTTCTCTTTATCCCACATAGGAAAAATGGGAAGACATTAGCCAATTTATAAGTGCGAGGTTTCCTTTGCATATCAAAAGGAATATTGGGTGTGAGCTAAACCTCACCATACCCGCGTGTGGGTGCGCGAATAATTGCGCAAATTTGGCGCACTTTGCACTTTGCACGCCCGCAACGATTTAATTAGCACTAATCCCTTTGTTATTTTATTTTTATTTTTATTTTTTCATACGGTTATCGTATTAACTTTAATCAATTCAAAGGTTGTTTTGTTTAATGGGAATTTTTGGAAATTAATTAATTAATAAATAATAATTTCAAAATTTTATTTATTAAATAATTATTATTATTTTGTTCCAAATTTTTTGTTTGTGTCTTTTCAAGGTAACTTTTGAATAAGATACCTGTTCCGTTTGCAACCTTTCTCGAAGGGTTGCATTTGTTTGGTTTTTAACTTTTTATGAATGGACGCCTTTGTTCATTTGAGCAATTTTCGAAAGAATATGTTTGTTCATTTTTGCAACTTTTCACGAAGAGTTGTTTACGTTTTTAAGACTATTTTATATATACTTGTCAAATTGAGGAAGAAGGTGTGTAATCATTTTTCATCTTTTCGAGTCTTCTTTCTTAAAACTATAGTCATATTTTTCAATTGTTTCCTAGAAAGATCCTGGAGAAATACTAGAATTGTTATCTAGTATTCTCATTTTGAGACTTTGTTGTATTCTTGAAGATATTTGCCGGTGACCATTAGCAACTTTGTGGGGCAAATAAATTCTTAAAGAAAGTGATATCACACCTCAAAGTCCAACTCAAGTATTCTAAAGATCCGTCTTCATTGTTCTATCCTATTCGAAGCAGTATTTTCCCAACAATGGTTATCTTAAATTTCAGGCGTAAAGTTCATGGTTTTTAAATCCTCATGAGTCATGAAAAAAACATACATAGCTTTAAGGAGAATTTATGCAATCTTTTCGAATTAAGGGGATAGAGGGGCATGTATTTGTCCCCAAATCAATCTGTTTATGTTGTCTCTTGAGTTCTCATGTCAATGGTTAACGTAAAATCAGACAAAGTTCTGAAGACATAACAAAGTGAAAGTTTAGGATGGACGTTTAAAAGTTCATAACAAAATGCATGTAACTTCCAAAATTTAGAGGGCTTACATAATTTTTCCTTAATTAAAATCAGAGATAAAGGATGTAAAGCAGATAATGAAATTGTAAGGGGAGAAACTATCAAATGAGCGTGGCCTCGACACTAAATTGAGAGTTGTCTCGGCCACTCTCTCCGCTGTGTCATCACCGTCGTCGCTGCTGCTGCTCGCTGTTTTGCTGAGCATGACAATGCCAAACCTGCCGCTGCATGACAACAACGAGCCGCTGCTCCTCATCGCCCGAACACCATGCGCCTGAGCTACTGCTGCTTAAGCTCACCACGGATCTGCTGCTGTCCCATGGAGTCCCGACGACGCTGTTGTTGTCGATCAACTGCCTGCTGTGGTTGTCAGTGAGCCACGGAGACCCGATCCTTGCTGCACGTAAAAGCCACGACCTTTACCACGACAAAGCTTTGAGCCGTTCCGAAGAATTTCAAGGCGGTGTTCGAGTTCCTCTAAGCTTTGAGCCACTACCTGTTCACGTGATTCCTTACGCTTGACCAACATTCGACACCTGAGGGGAGGAAATCGGGCACAGAGAGAGATCCACTCACATTGGTCACGTACAGAATACGCCCGAGAAAGAGAAAACAAGAAAGGAGATTTTGATGTCCTCATGCTCGGTGAGTTCTGAGTGTCATTGTTATCCAGGTTGCTGTGCTATTATTCTTCTTGCAGATTGCTGGCCTTGTGCATCTCCATCATTGCGAATCACCACCAGTAAGCATCACCGTGGTTGTCCAAAGCCGTGACCCGAGACACCCGCGGCCGGTCACACCGTCTATCGTTGTGAACAGCCGTGCAACCACCGTTCAAACCCGCCGCTGTTCAAGTTGGAAACCATATCTTCAAATTAGGTGACAAATCCTATCCAAATTGGAATTATTAATTACCTAATTTGAATATATTGTGATCTTAATTAGACGTCTTGAAGATATGCCATAAACAAAAGATTTTTCAAGTATTTGTGAATTAGGATAATTTCTTAGTTTTACAATATGCGATGATCAATAGTATGATTTTATGGTCGAAATACGACTTGCGATCACGTGAAAAACTAGCCAATCTAATCTCATGCCCAATATATAATTGGTTGATTTTATTTATTTCCAAATTTAGATGGGTATGGATGATATCTTGGGTGATAGATGTTTTCCATTGCTTGATTTTATTTGATTTGATTTTTATTTTTTATCTAAAAAATCCAAAAAGATTAGATACAATTAAAGTAGATTATTTTTTAGGGTGGATTGCATGTTTATTTCGATTATTTTATAATTTCAAATTTAAATAAAAAAATCGCATACATATCATGTAGATTAATTGCATCATGCCTACATCATCACTACTATGTCATTACTACGTGTCACGTGTGTTGTGTTGTGTGTCATCTTGCCATGTCATTCATCGTATGCGATGTCATCTATTACATCATTGTATGCAGTGTCATTGTGGCACACTGAATGTCATATCATCATATATGTCACGTCATTGCTTGCATGTCATGTACTGATCTATATGTTTAGGTCATTTAATTAAAAAATCACCTGTCATAAAATTTTGCATGTTAAGTTTATTTATTTTAGAAATTCTATGTCGAGGTTCATCTAATTAAATTGCATGTTATGTAGACTAGTTTAATTAGGACTGCATGTCGATTTTGCTTGTCATTAAAAATTGCATGTTTAGGTTTGTATACTTAGGAAATTTTGTGTCGTGCTAGAATAATATATTTAATCATCATTAGAATTAGGATATTTAAATAAGTTATGTCACTCTCACATGTCACGTTAGATTAGTAAAATGCATTGCATAAAGCATTATCTTCATTAACCAAGTTTTTAAAAAAAAAAAAAAACATTTCAGGGAAATTGCGTGCTAATGAGAAATCATATTTAGGTTGCTAATGTCATCTTCTAACTAACTACATATGTTTTCATAGCTTTGAGGTTAGTAATTCTTTCATTTCCTTGCAATTTATTAAATGCTTTGATTGTTGAGTGTTAAATAACGGTTGCACACTTGCTTGATCACCTCGCATATGAGTGAATTAAAATCAATACAGACTGCCTACAATACATTTTTTTTTGAAATAAAAGAGAAAATGTATCAAAAGGGTGTTACAGAAATCTAGGGTAATCAAATATTCGTACCCACAATTTCTAGTTCATAGAAGTAAAGTAATTCTCCTGTTACTTTATTTGGGTTTCTAATCAATCAACCGAAAGTAGATTAATGGCAACTTCTAATTATAAATTATTTACTTGTTAAGAACTTAACCTTAAGTCGCAAATTAATATGGGTTTGATAGAGCTCAAGTTAACTTTAAGCTTAATAATTAATTAGCCAAATCCCTAGGTGATGCACCCGCTTTGAGGAGGTCGCGACACATACGTTAGATATAGTTATTATTTTCCGATGGGAGATATTATCATTATCATCATTATCACATGGACTATTTTCCGCAATTAAGGAGGACCAAACAAAGCAGGAAAATAATAAGAGAAAGATAACAAAAACCACCAAATGCATCCGGCGATGCTGCTTGTCCCATCGTTGACTTTTCTTCATTCCCGCGAGCAAAGAATTTCCCTTTTATTTATTTATTTATTTATTAAGACATTTTTGCCGTTGATATTTTGTAACATATTTGAAATGTTAGGTTGAGCGGAGCTTTGCTCACTCAGCTTGCAATGATTTTGAAATCACTGTACCTCCCCTGGATGCGAAAAGTTATTATACTCCCCTATTTGATGGTAGCTATTAACGCGTAGTCTATCTTCCTACCAATAGATTCCTTGATTCTAACCCAAGCTTTTCTTCTCGGGTGGATAGGAGTACAAGAGGTGACATTGCAAGATCTCCCATCCCGCTCTCCTATTTCTTCTCCCTTAATGATAAGGAAGTTATGCCGTTGATGTTTTATAACATATTTGAAATGCTAGGCGGCATCTATATCCGGCATTTTGGCAAATAAACAAATTGCGATCCCATGTCTGCAATCTACGTGTCCTATGCCTCCAATATTTCGTCTTTTAAATTCTATTGCATATTCTTTTTCTTCCCTTCTTTGCTTCTAAATATGATAAGGAACCGCAAATTCCAATCTATAGAATATCCGACTAACCTCAATAATCAGATAAGACATGGATCAAGACATCAAACGAGCAACCCGAACATGAGATTATTTATATTAGTAACATACGGATTTGAGCTAATGTCTTGCTTTTGATCCACACCTTTGTGTCTATTCTTTTGTCACTAAGCCAAAATGAGGGATTGCATGTAATATTTTCTGCAATCGATTGTGATGTTATTCCTGAAATGGTGGGTCTTCATCGGTCGTGCCCTAAAGCAAGAAGTTTAATTGTGACATTATTCCTGAAATTGCATAAAGTTACTTCATTATAAGTTCCATTAGGTCAATAATTTACTGTCGTGTTTGTCGGTCGTGCCCTAGGACACTCCCGTTTTAGTTCTTATTAATTTGTATTAACATCAAAACACATCATCTACAACTTTGGTTAAAAAAATTTAGTGATTGACTTAGGAAAATGGTGTCAATTGATGTAATCGTAGACTTGATCATAAGTTTGACAACTTGCAGGTATTCCAATAAAATGGGAGGTTTGATTGAAAATTTTGCACTTTTCGGCTGGCTCAAGCAATGCATTCTAGGGCCTTGTTAGTGAGTGGCCTAGGCCTAAGCAATGGCTTTGAGGCTCGGCTTAGTTCGTCCATTAATTTATTTACATCGATAAAATATTTATTTTAGTTTATCTACCTCAAAATACAAACTTGGTAAATATTGAAAGTGAAAGTGAGGCTTAAAACAGAAGAAGAAAAGTATTTCATGACACAATTAAAGTACAATACCAAAAAATTATGGAATTATTATCTAATTACGTTTCCATTTTATCTATTTTTTAGCTCAGCTTTTTTTTGCTTTGAAAAGCAAAACATTCCCCATGTGATTGGGCCAATGAATTCAAGTGAGTGAGCTTGGTACTTGTCAAAACCAGCTGGATTGGGTTTGGACATGGCCCTTAAAAGCTCGAACCAAACTTGTTCAGTGATAAGGTCTAATTAAGTGTATCTTGTCACATCATTTTCAGATGTGTTTTCCTCTGTATCCGATGTTTTAGCGTTCGTGTCATATGAAAGCGCCACTACCAGCCCTAAGAAAGGATGGCATAGGTCCCTTGACCATGGAAAAAGTATTAAAAAGTAATAAACTTATGGCATTAATATCAATTTAGTTATAAACATTTTAATTAGACCAATTTAATCCTAAACTTTTTCACATTAATGTCAATTTAGTCCATCCAATCAATTTTACCCTTGCCATGCTGATGTGTGGCTGATGAACGCTGACATAGCAATTGCCCCACTAGCTCGAAGGAACTCCTTTGTTTCGGATTTCAATTGCAGCCGTTACTTCCTTTCAATTTAGCCAAATTTTGACCTTATGTTTAGTCCGATTTCATGGCCAATGTAAGGTCAAGGTGACGAGACTTAGTAGGGCACAGTGGTGCCAGGAGTTCCTTCGAGCTTTGAGGGCCTTAAGAGTTCCGTCGCTCCAAATCTTCTGTTGCGGGGCCTGAGGTATTAAAAATTACCTTGTCTCTAATCACTAGATGCAATGAAATGAATGCAAAATCTGGTGGGGTCGGTGTTTTTTGAGGGATCGAATTTCACCGTCATCGGTTAATTTGATTCCTATTTTTTTTTATGTAATATTCATGATCAATAATTTTTTTTTACTATGATGCTTCTAGTTTTCAAATGCAGAGAAATGAAATACGGTCCAAGATGCTGCAAAATCAATCAATTTTTGGTTTGGGGTTGAATTCTAGCCTTATCTGCGAACTTGGTCCCTAATTTTTATTTTTTTAAAGAATTGCAATAACGATCTATCCACGAAAACTTAGAGGTCAATGACTTTATGAAATATCGTCATTAAAAAAAATCCAAATTTATGATGTTTTGTCCTTAGTCATTACAGATCATCATCAACCTTCATAAAACGTCGTTTTATATACATATCGTATTCCAAAATTAGTGTACCAATAATAAAACACCAAACTAGTCTTAAATAATGTAATGATTTTAGCAATTGACCTCAAACCCATCTCACTACCCAGCACCAATAACTCGTTTACCTAACATTAGAGTGATCGGATCCCTGATTATGTACACGCCCGCTTCCTTCCCTAGGGACATTCTTGACCATCGACTAAGGACCTTCACCAAATATGGATCTCTAAGTGGGGAAATTAATGTTCATTTTTAGAGCAACCTCTTTCAGTACATTATATACTTATTATACTTCAAGCTAAGGCAGACTCAAAAAAATTCCAATTTCGATTTATGATACTCCATTCAATCCCTGACGAATTTCGGTCACACGTTTCAGATATAAATTATGACGCATGTCGTTCTCCAACCTTTTGAACTTCAATATATAGTGTTCTGCGCTAAATTTCAAGTATAACCCAACATGTGTCAACTTATTGGAAAACGACATGCTCCTTTTGTCAATCTAAACATGTAGGAGAGGAATGGTGCGATCATGATATCTCCTCGTATTTTCAGCAATTCTCAAATGGAAAAACTCTTACGTCCAATCTTATTTATTCACGAAGTTTCGTACAAACACTAACACTCCGTTCATTTTATGGAAAACAACTTCCACGAAAACCTTTCCCGGATAATTCAGCATTCGGTTCATGGGAAATAAATTAGTTAAGACGCTAATGGAAGAAACAACTTTAGAAATGAGGAAAATATTTTTCGCTTTTCAAAAAGTGGAAATCATTTTCCATCTCCTTTCTTTCACTTCTACACCAAGCACTTTTTTTTACCAAATATCTTTTCGTTTGTTTTTTTTTTTTGAAAAAGTTGAGTTTTTAATTATTATTAATTATTATTTTAATTTCTTTTCTTTTCTTTTTTTCTTCTTCTTTAGCCGGTCGAGGGCCACAGCGTGAGTCCACGATTGGCTATAGGAGAGCTCAAACCTTGCTAGATTCCAATGAGGCAAGCCTTGCTAAATCTGAAGAGGCCCAAACTTGCTCAAGGCCACCAAGTGAGCTCGGGTCTTACCAAATCCAGCAAGTTGGGAGGGACTCAAGCCTCACTTAAGATCGCTAGAGGTTGATGAGGCTCTGGCCACCTCAGGTGAGGCTTGAGATTGCTTGTGACCAGTCACCGACTATCACCGTGGTTGGCGATCGATTGAGAAAGAAGAAAAAGAGAAAAAAGAAAGAATGAAAAGAAAAATAATTAAAAAATTTAAATTCTTTTGGTAATTTTCCTCAAAAAATCAAATCATATATTAAATGGCGGAAAATATTTTATAATTTATTTTCAAATTTGAGCTAAATATAAAAAAATATTTTTAAAAAACGTGACATCTTCCGCGAAATTGACGGGTACTAACCATTGTGTGATTTCATAGAGTCTATCGTGTGCGCGCAAATGTCAAAATGAATTGACATAATAGGACCGTACTGAAGAAACTCTGGAACGAAATCCTGATCCACACGTTGAAGTTGTCCTCCTCGACAAGCTTACTGCATAAGCCTTCTCTCTCTTGGGCGTGTGGCTTCCTTTAGAAGCTGGGGACCGACTTTCCTGTCCACACGCAGTACGTCGGTGGATCCCAGGGCTTTGCGATTCGGACAGCCAGTCTCCTCATTTCTCGCTCTCTGCAACTGTTTCCTCGGAACTTGAAACTATTCGAATGGTTTTTAAATTGTTATACCGAAATGCATTGTAATTATACTTTTTTCACGTTGATCTTCACTATTTCACCATATTTATATAATTTTTATTAACTTCGCCTTCACTAGAGTTAACGTTCACGCTGAACTTAAACCCAAGAAGATAGAGATTTATAATGTGACCCCAAAGACATATCAAAATAGTTTATTATAAATAATATAGTATGAAATTGAAAATCTTGAATCATTTAGCAGTTGAATGTAGATGGTCTTCAAAACGAAATTTTGTTCTCAAATTTCTTCAATACCTTTATTTCTCTTTTCCTTTTCCATAATCACTTCCGCATTATTCTTATCTTAAGTGACGTCCGCCTCATCATAATATCTCTCATTTTTGTCATGCAAGATTAAGTCACGCATAGGTGAACCAAATTGACAGAAAGAAATCTGATATTTTAGGTCTGATCCGTACTTATGTTTTTGAAAAGCTCTAATTTGTATTAATGGATGGATACGTATTAAGTGCGACCTTTTAAAACTAGGTTATATTATCACGAAAAGTGAGTTTTCGCATTTCGCAGACTTTGTGAAGATTATTTTGAACAACTTATTTTTAACCAAAATTGGAGAGTTGATTATGAAACGCAATAATAGAGGTTGAAATAGCGTGGTGGTTGGGCATAATTTGAGGGTGGACATATTGATAACACATTTGATGGAATGTTCGGTCTTCGTCTCCATGGACTTGTCAATCCTCACATAATTGACGGGGTATCAATTGACTAGATAAGTCCATCATTATTTGTGAAATAGCGTGGTGGTTGGGCATAATTTGAGGGTGGACATATTGATAACACATTTGATGGAATGTTCAGTCTTCGTCTCCATAGACTTGTCAATCCTCACATAATTGACGGGGTATCAATTGACTAGATCCATCATTATTTGGGAAATAGCGTGGTGGTTGGGCATAATTTGAGGGTGGACATATTGATAACACATTTGATGGAATGTTCGGTCTTCGTCTCCATGGACTTGTCAATCCTCACGTAATTGACGGGGTATCAATTGACTAGATAAGTCCATCATTATTTGGGAAATAGCGGGTGGTTGGGCATAATTTGAGGGTGGACATATTGATAACACATTTGACGGAATGTTCGGTCTTCGTCTCCATGGACTTGTCAATCCTCACGTAATTGACGGGGTATAAATTGATTAGATAAGTCCATCATTATTTGGGAAATAGCGCGGTGGTTGGGGATAATTTGAGGGTGGACATATTGATAACACATTTGATGGAATATTTGGTCTTTGTCTCCATGGACTTGTCAATCCTCACATAATTGACGGGGTATCAATTGACTAGATAAGTCCATCATTATCATAAAAGTCTTATATTTATTGTAATTGTGCCAATTTATGTTAGGGAAATCCCTTATGATGTTTTGAAGATGACAAAATAAATCAAAGGCTACTAACATGTTTGATGGTTGAGTAATAGACTATGCAGATGATAAAACATATAAAAAAATATTGTCGAGTCTGAAGACGGCCAGAAGACTGAACGTAACACATGTCCAAAGTATATTCTGAAGATTTCCAGACTTCTATGTCAAAGTCTGAAGACTACTAGACTTTAGTGCCAAAGTCTATTCTTCTGCATATTCTGACAAATTCCAGATTGAACGTGCTTGGAAGAACCAAAAGACAGACTCTATGCTGAAGCCGAACTGGGTACAAACCTTAAAGCTACATCTGTTCAGAAGCAGAATACGTTCAGACTCAGATTGTAAAGTTTATTGCACTTAGACTTTACATCCAGATTCGACAGAACGTAACACAAGCCCCGAAGATATAACGGCTAGTGATCTGGTTTGGATTCTACATCAAGATTGATTTGATTGACAATTGGATCTTGAAGACAAGAACTTTTTATACGAAGAAGCTCTACTTGTGGAAACCAAGATTCTGTTTGTATGGGCGATCGGAATTAATTTGGGATTATACTTTTGTCACTCCACGGCTACCAAATCTTCTAGATACAGATCTGTCCAATCGGTAGATTGGAAGACGATCCTTGAGATGCTGTCCAACGGCTAGTTTGGAAGTGTAGGAGTATTTAAGGAGATGAAGAACCGATGAGCAAGAAAGAGATGGAGCGTAGAATTTATAATTCCAAAGTCTAAGCAACTTCGATTATACATTTGTCTCTTGTGAGCTTAAACATTTGTGATCGTGAGAGAAATATCAAAATAGTGACTTAGTGAGATAGTGTGATCTACTACTAAGTGTTTGCACTCAAAGTTGCAATCTCTTGTTGATTGCATAGTGGAATCTAGCAGAAGGCTATTAGCGTGGGTGAGTGGACGTAGGCTTGATCTAAGCCGAACTACTATAAATTCTATGTTCTTATTCTCTTCCCTGAACTTTTATTCCGCATATATTTGCTAAGGTTTCGTTTAAACACCTGTTCACCCCTCTCTAGGTGTTGTTACTAGTCCTTACAATTTAATCATAAACATTTCCTTTTTTTTTTTTTTACAATTCAATCATAATTGTTTTTTGCATTTGTACTAGTCCAGTGCATTTGGCCAATTTTGGCCTGTCGGCGTTGACGTATATGCCGATTGGCACAAATCATCTAGCCAACGCTAATGTGACAATTTTTAAATAATATTTTATTTCTCTTGGAATTTTTTATTTTTATTTTTTTCATTTTATTCCTACTCTTCTTTGTCTTTTTCCCATAGTGGCCAAGGAGGGTCACGAATCCCTTGCTAACCATTAGGCAAGGGCAGCCTTGCCATGGCCTCACTGGCCGCGAGCGAAAATGGTCTCGCTTGTGATTGGGGAGGCCATGGCCACCTTCGAACAGGCTAGCAAGGCTACCCTTGCCTATGGCTCTCAGGCCTTCATGAGGCACCTCATGGTCCTCTCCCCCCCCCCCCTCTCTCTCTATGTGTACCAATGGTTGTTGGTCTTGATTGAGCCTTGCTGCCACACTTCAATTTTGATTTGAGGCGTTTGTGTAAAGGCTTGGAGGCTGCGGCTGAAGGGGTGGCCATGGCCTTGCAGCCATGGAGGAGGCCACCTTTGCCCGCAATCGGCAAGGCCATGGTGAGGCTAGCCTCACCCAGATCTAGGCCAAGCCGCCTCACCCGCAGTCCCCGAGCCTTGCCTAGTGGCCAGCGAGCCTCACCACACCAGCCATTATATAGAAAAGAAAAGAAGAGTATGAAGAAAATGAAAATAAATAAATTAATTAATTAAAATATTCAAAAAAATAAAAGGTAGAAATGTTTAGTACTCAATCAGTATAATTGAAATGTTTAGGACTGAATTGGTAGAAACACAATATATATATGAATTTTTAGGTAATTTACCCATATTTAATGCAAATTGTTAATACATTTGGCATTTCTATAACCTCAGCACCAAATAATATTTTCGGTGGTCTAATTTTTTTATTTGTTCAAAAATGATCAGGTCTAATTAAGTGTATCTGATCAAGTCAAATTCAGATATATATGTTTTCCCCTATATTTGATGTTTTATCTCATGGAGCGTTCGCGTCATATGAAATTGCAACTACTAGCTCTAAGAATGGGATAGGACGAGGCCTTTTGACCATAATTAACTCAGGGATTGGGACTAGGCGCCCCTTATTCCCTCCATCCTAGGGCTAGGGGTGAGCTCAACTAGCAAGTAATTGCATTAAAGGTTAATTAAAAAAGAAGGATGCGATAATACATTAGGAGATAATTTGAATGGGAAATACAAGTGTGAAGACTCAAAACAAGCTTGTGGGTTTCATTCAATCGACCAATGGAAACTTCACAAATCATTTGATAAAGAGGATTTAATGCATATTCCTAGTACATTTAGCATTTCTTTAACCTCAATCAAGAAGGCACCATATAATATTTTCAGAAGTTATCATCAAATTTTTAATCGCAACCAAAAATAAATATATTACTCATAGATATAATATTTTTGGAACGCGCTTTCCTACAAACATGAGTTAAAAAAAATTGAGATTGCATCAAGCTTGACTACTTGAGCTTGATGTTTCAGCTTTTGGTGCCTGACTTATAATTGACTTGGACTTTAAACCAATTTCGTGTGAAAAGCCAAAAGAAACAATCAAAAGATTCAAAAGCAAGGGAGAAAACTTTTACCAAAGACATGACAGATGTAAAAGGAATTTTGTGGAACGAGAGAAAAGAGTTTCAAATTAACTTCACCTTTTAATGAGTCATGTTCATATAAATAATCAACGGAGGCACTTTTTGTCAAGGATATGAAAGCTTCATTCGTACTCGATCCTCTTGTGATTGACGGTGAATTATAAGGCACCAATTTGTTCATTCTTCAGCCTTTGGTCTTCGTCTCCATGGACTTCATAGAATACGAGGCACCAATATTGATATTGCTTTTTCTCCCCTCAAGTTTATAAAGGAGTGTCTAATTGGACAATGCTATCTTATAGATTCGTATTGATATACCAAACCACATGGCAGATCAAAAACGAATAATAAGCCATATTCGATAATTAATGACAATATGCCACGTCACTTATTACACCAAATTTATGAAACATTCTTAGTGTTTTTGACATTTCTCTTTCTTGTTTTGGTTGTAAACGTGAAAACTAGTGAGACGTTGATAAATGAATGACACCACTACATGTACTAAGACTAAGACTTTACTCGAATGTTCTAAATGAAATGGTGTGTAGTGCGGTATGCACCCATGTCACCAAATAAGTGTGGAAACAGCATTACTATGGAGTTTGTGAAAAGGAGAAAAGAGATAAATTGAGCAAGATCAATTTAAGGAAATTTACTTTTCTATTCCACCATCATTTCTTCTCAAAATTACACAAAGTGCTCTCACGCATTACTGGGTGCCTCCATTCAAATTTGACTAACAATCATTGAAGCAATTCAATGATGCATATAGCACTTTGCCTTTACAAGATTCAAGAAATAACTCCCAAGGGGTGGTACTTTGTCCCAAGTGACACTTAGTTCTAGAGCTGAGGAAAAAAAAAAGATCTAAGCAATGAGTTGCCTTAGATCAGATGGCCAACATTTTCATGTTCAAAGAGGTCCCGACATGAGATTTAGGACTCCTCCTATCCTTCTTTGTTATTACTCCCAACTTTATTATGGTGTTTCCTATTAGACGATGCTATCCGCAAGGAGGGGGATGCCGAAGGCAGGGCTAGTGACTGGAGTGAAGTCGTAACAAGGTAGCCGTACTGGAAGGTGCTATATATTAATATTAGTATAGTAAACCGAATAGCAGACTTTGAGTGGACTATAAGTCATCGATAACTAATAACAATATGTCACATCAAATTCATTAAACAATCTTACCATCTAACATTTTTTTTTCTTATTTTTATCATAAAATTGAGAGCAAGCAAGACTTTAAAATAAGAGTAACAAACATTAACTGAGACTTTACTAGAGTTTCTCGGTAAATGAAATGGGACACTATGTGCTGTGCGGCATGTCGTCAAATAAGAGTGGAATCAACTTTAGTTTGTAAAATGGGGAAAAGTGCTAAATAGGGCAAGTTCAATTAAAGGAAACTTTGTGCCAAAAAAAATTAAACGAAATTTTGTCAGCCCTCTAATATTCCGTGCAATTTGTAATATGCTTTGTTGGCTATACTTCTTGGCCATACTGGTAATGAAAATGCATGTATTACCCTTAACATCAGCAATATGAGGCGAGGTGATGTTTGAATAAAAGGCAAAGTCGGAAGAAGGGAAATATTCCCAAACCTCCGCTCTGTTCTCCTTGATTTCTTACAAATCTTTCTCTTCTAGGTCTAGTGACATTGGAAGGATAAAATTGCAATTTCGATCATATAAGATGAGTTGGTTCAACAAGTCTGCTCTCTATTTGTTATTCAAATCCTACGGATGAGAAAGCTTTTCCAAGGCCATGAAGCCTTTGGTTGAAGGCTAATGATATTTTGGAGACCATCAAACAGTTTCATTTAAGGACTAAAAGAGGAAAGGGCATGCAAGCTAGGATAACATACATGTCCCTATCCTGTTCCTCTTCCCAATCGTTACTAAATTGATGGGAAATATGGGGCACTAGTTGTTAAATTATGGCTTGAGTTCAAACTAGGCATGAGACCCAACTCATTTAAAGGATTTTGATTTGTTGGGCGATGCTACTTAACTATTCTATGTATTGAAGGTTTGGTTCTGTTGAAGATAAATATCCAAGTTTAACTGACGGAGCAAACATTAGTCAAGACTCCACTCGTCAAGGCGTACATTATCCCGAAGAAGACCTACTGCTCTAGTTTCTGTTTTATATCCCCGCACAAGAGGACTCTCTCTTTAGCGAAGAAAAATAGGGGACGCACCAGTGACGCTCCCTTTGATTGCACGAAATTCTAAAAATGGTGGATTTTGTGACGTCAGTCGCATAATGAGTCATTCTATTAATAAACACTGAGTTTATATGTAATCAAAGCGTGGAAAACACTCAAACTTGCGAGTAATTGTAACTCTATGATTCTCCGATTATCAATGGATTATAGTTGCTTACTCTTCCAGTTGCAGAGGTATTGATTTTCAAACTGAACCACAGAAATCTCAAGAGTTCTTTATTGTCTCTGGTTTATTTTTCTGGTGATTTTGCATTAATTAATTACAAAATTTGGTTAGTTTCCACATTATTTCACAATAATTTATTCAGTCTTCGGTCTTCAGTCTTCAAGAGAGAGAAAGCTTACGGAACTTCCCATGATGGAGTTAATCAATAATTGATTTGTGCATGGAGCGAAGGTTTATAAATTCAGCTCAGAGTGAAAGTCGATCACTGCACAAGATGGGGAAACAACTGTTTCTTATTCTCAACTCTATTATCTTGTGGAGGTGGAGCTCAATCACAATCTACGGAGCATACTCGCAAAACCAAACGGATCGGCTAGCGTTAGCCTCCTTCAAAAACGCAATACACAAAGACCCATTTGGAGTCTTTAGCTCTTGGAATGATTCTACTCATCATTGTGAGTGGCAAGGTGTTTTGTGCAGCAAAAGACATCCTGAGAGGGTCACATCACTGGTCCTGGAATCACAAGGCTTGGACGGCTTTCTATCTCCTCACGTAGGTAACCTCTCTTTTCTGAGGGTCATATTTCTGCAAAACAACAGCTTACATGGCGAAATCCCACCACAGATCGACAATTTGCTTCGACTCCGTGTTCTTGTTCTTAGTAACAACTCATTTGGTGGGCCGATACCCTCCAATCTTTCCCGCTGCTTGAACCTCAAGATGCTGAATCTCATAGACAACCAACTTGTGGGGGAAATTCATTCCGATCTTGGTTCTTTAACAAGACTCAATGGCTTGGGCTTGGGTCGGAACAATCTTGTAGGTCCTATTCCTCGTTCGATTGGAAACCTCTCGCTGCTACAAAAGCTCTCGCTGGGAGAAAATGCGTTATGCGGAGAAATACCTGAGGAATTGTCCAAACTCAAGAGATTGATACTTTTCCAACTAGGTTTCAACAAACTAACCGGTGAGGTTCCAGCAGGGATTTTAAACATCTCTGACATTATGTTATTCGATGTTTCTGAGAACCAATTGTGGGGAAGCTTTCTCAATGATGTCAGCACCGCTTCTCCTTCTCTTTATTTCCTTGGCGCTAGCAATAACTTGTTCACCGGGATGATTCCGTCAACGTTAATGAATGCCACAGGTCTTGAGGTACTTAGCCTTTCCTACAACAATTTCCATGGGCCAATACCAAAAAATCTGGGAAGGTTGAAGGACCTTTATATAATTAAATTGGATTATAACCACTTGCAGGATGACTTGAGTTTTATTTCTTCTTTAGTTAATTGTTCCAAATTAAAAAGTCTCGGGATGCAAGGGAACTTGATTCACGGATCGTTGCCGAGATCCTTCTCCAATCTCTCCACCAGCATTGAGGTTATTTCTATGTCAAACAATCGGATCCAAGGATCCATTCCTTCAGCCCTCGGAAATCTTTTCAACTTGTCTTTCTTGGATTTAACGAATAATTCTTTAACTAATTGCATTCCTCATTCCATCGGAGCACTTTCCAACTTGCAACAACTTGGTTTAGGAGGGAACATGTTGAGTGGAGAGATACCGTCTTCGATTGGTAACATTACGTTGTTAAATCTCCTTTTTCTTCACTCCAACATTTTCCAAGGCTACATACCACAAAGTCTCGGCAACTGCAAGCAACTAATTGGGCTTGATCTTTCGAACAATAACCTAATTGGCTCAATTCCTGTCGAAATCATGGGTCTTTCTTCCTTGTCGATCTTCTTGGGTTTAGCAAATAATAATTTAAGTGGATCTCTTCCATTGCAAGTTGGATCTTTAAAGAATCTTGGCGAATTAGATCTATCTTACAATAGACTGACCGGCTTAATTCCAACGTCCATCAGCGAGTGCTTGGTATTGGAACGACTTCACTTAGAAGCTAATTCTTTTCATGGTCAAATCCCTGAAGCTTTACGTCCATTACGGGGTCTACAAGAGCTGGACCTTTCCAATAATAATTTTTCTGGTCCAATCCCGAGCTTTCTCGCAGAGCTCTTACTACTAAAGTACTTGAATTTGTCCTTCAATCAACTAGAAGGACAAGTTCCAAAGAGTGGAGTTTTTCTTAATGCAAGTTCGGTATCAATTTATGGAAATGCGGAACTCTGTGGAGGTGTTCCCAGTCTGAAGCTTCCTCTTTGCAAATCATCAAGCTCTAAGAAGTCTTCTTCAACCAAGGCTAGAGTAATATATGGGGTAGTTGGCAGTTTGTCATTTTTAGCTTTGTTGCTCTTATGTCTCTCTATCGTTTACCACAAAAAGAAGCAGATGACAACCATTGCCACCACTTCATTATCTTTCGAGAACCAATTCTTGAGGATTTCTTATGAAGAACTCCTGAGAGCGACTAATAGATTCTCCGAGACCAATTTGATTGGTAAAGGGAGATACGGCACAGTTTTTAAGGGGATTCTTGATGGCGGTGCCACGGTGGCAATAAAGGTGCTCAATCTAATGCAAAGAGGTGCTTCAAGGAGCTTTATCTCCGAATGTCGAACTCTAGGAACCATTAGACACCGAAACCTCGTGAAGATACTAAGTGTCTGTTCGAGCGTGGACTTTCGTGGCAATGACTTCAAAGCTCTAATATATGAGTTCATGGCTAATGAGAGCTTGGAGGAGTGGCTACACCTTGGGACTATGGGACGAGATGATGAGTGTAACGAATCGAGAAATCTGAGACTAGTCCAGAGGTTAAACATCGCCATCGACATAGCTACTGCGATCGAATATCTCCACAAGGGTTGTTGTCCAGCAATCGTTCATGGAGATTTGAAGCCAAGTAATGTGCTTTTGGACAATGACATGGTGGCTCGAGTTGGAGATTTTGGGCTTGCAAAGATCATTTCAACAGTGTTTGTCGAAGCCACAGGAGTTCAGGACCAGGGTAGTTCAACTTCAACCATAGTCAGAGGATCCATTGGCTATGTGCCTCCAGGTATGAAATTGTCATATTTTCTCGATTATTTGTTATTTGATTGCGATAGTAATATGAGTGTGCCAAAAGTTTGAATAAACAATGATTCTTGATGTTATGTTATGTTTTGTATGCTCTGACACCTCTTTCTCATAGCTCAATTTCACTTTCCCCTATTAATAGCATCCGTAGAAAAAGAAAATACATATCTTTTTGTACAAAAAAATTACTAGTAGCTTGTTCTAATTGTATTTGAAATTAAGATGAGAATGAACCATCGTAATTTTGATCAATGAGTGGAAATTTTTTGGACAAAACTTGTGAATCCATGCGAATAATTAGATTAAGCATATTGCGTCATCTCATATTTATATTTTCTTTCTATAATAAGTATTTTGTCTCACATAACGTTCATGCCACTAAAACGGATTGTGATTCTCTTTTGGTAAGTCATGACTTCATGGCAGACCCTTTCATGACCTATAATTTAATATTTGAAATATATATTAGATGACATGACATTTACGCTAGAAATTATTGGAGGATACACTAATTGACAACATGATGAGCTCTATCCAACTTTCACTTTCCCTAAACTTCTTGGTTAGAGCATATTAAGACAAATTTACGCATTTACTAGTATAAATCCATCACCGTCAACAAATCACTCTAAGCCTCTTCTTTTTCCCCCACTGTGTTCATTTCTTGCCTGTTCTTCTAGGCATTTTCTTCTCATCTTTGCATAAAAGAAAGTGTGGTATAGGTATTAAACAGAATCTGGATCATCAAAATGACAAGCCCCGTGTGGATCTCACATGTTTCCAATAAAAAAACCGGCGATTCAAATTTAGTTAACACATAAACTTCTACCAAGGCCTTCATCGAACATATATTCTTCTTTTTCTGTTTTCACCCATGCCCTACTAGAGGACAAAGCCACTCTTGATGTTTAGGCAATTTGTGTAGTAAACATGCGACAACTTTTGTTGCACTTAGTAGTATTGGAGAAGAAGAGTTCATATGTTGTTAACTGATCTTTGGTGCACTTTATAAATTCCAAAATCTCATTTCTCTACTGTTGATGCATTTCTCAACGGTTGATGCACTTTATAAGAGTTCGTACGACAGGCACTAAACATCAGTCATGTACAGTAAACTATTTAAAAATTATACAAAGAGAAATGAAAGCAAAAAACCAGTAGGGGGCTTTAGGACCCCTTGCCTTGCTCTGGCAGACGATCGATTGGCTTCTGCCGTGCATGGCAAGCCCGACAGAGAAGTCAGTCAAGGCTCGCAAGCCATCGCCTTATGTTGGTAGCGATTGGTGCGAGCCCTCACAACTGTCCTTGGGCAAGCTCTTGCAAATAGACATCAAGAAAAATCCCATGTGATTTAAGAACTTTTTCTATACAATTAATTCAAGAAAAACTATCTATTCATTCCTATTTAATGTCTTGATGAAATTTTCAGAGTATGGCATGGGACACAAGGTTTCCACACTTGGGGATGCATATAGTTACGGCATTCTATTATTGGAGATGTTCACTGGAAAGAGACCCACTGAAGAGGCCTTTGGGCACCATCTTAACCTGCACAACTTTGTCCGAATGGCTCTTCCGGATCGAGCAATGGACATCGTAGACTTAAGGCTTTGGAGTGAAGCTAGTGATCGACATCAAGAGATCAAGATCAGAGATTGCGTTATCTCTGTATTCGAAGTTGGAGTCGCATGTTCAATGGAATCACCGCCGGATCGGATGGATATGACCGAGGCAATTAGGAAATTACACTTGATCAAGGTGAGTTACGAAGCCAAAGAGAGGAGGATTGGTATGTAGCTAAATCAGTTTTCTCATTTCATCTTGGAACTCTTTCACTAGTAGAGAAAATCATCGTGCAAAGGCAGTGCTAGCAAATTGACATGAATGTCTCCCTCACTAGCCTGCCTACCCATACCCATTATGTGTATTTTTTATAATTACACCAATATCTATATTTAATAATCGTAGAAAGTGGATGTATGGTGTTAAGTCTATCTATTTCCACCAAGTAACCATGTAAAAAGTTAATGAATTTGCTTATTTGCCCGGTTCTCTTCATTTCTGACACTATTGTGGATTCATGCATTGCTTAATTACCATGGCTGGGTCATTGCCCTTGCCCCTCTCTCTCCGCGCTTGTGTACTAGAATGTGACCTCACAAGCTCAAGGTCAACTCTTATATGTCATGCTTAACCGAGAGCCCGCGGTCAATTTGGAGACCAAGCTTGATCAAATCCAAAGACAAGGAGAGGGAGGCAACCTCATCACAAGATCATGAGCTCAAGGCCAACTCTTAATGTTGCCATTGAGAGTAACCTCACTGTCAATTGGAAGTCATGCTTGATCAAATTTGGGCGACGTTACCACCAAAATTATGTTGTGGTCATGTTGCCGACACCGGCTGCCACCGCGTGTGACCCCTACCTCCTCTCCGAACCTCCTTTTCTTTATCTTTTTTATTTGCTATGTCATCAAATTACAGAGTTTTTATATTTACTTTTTTTTGGTTGATAGAGATATAGAGTTAACAAAGGCATAAATGGGACAAGATCAAAAAGGGAACATGGATGCATATATGTTGCACTTGTCAATGTGCTTATTACATTGTCTAATTATCCTTGTCAAGACTTCCCACTCAAGCAACCCTATCTCTTTCTTCACCATTAGCCACCGTCTCTAGCTGTTGCGGCCAATTGTCATCACAGTCGCCTCCCCCACGTCTCGCCACTTTCTCCTTCGTGTCACCCACAACCATCTTTGCTCTCTCTATTTGCTGACCCAACACTCTCCCTCACTCTATCTCTTCCCTCACCACCAAATCTCTGTGAGGTCTCGGCACCACCATTGATGACCTGATCTGGCCATGGCCTTGAGATCTCACCAAGATCTTAGTGGACAGGCCAGATAAGGGGGAGGCGTCCCCAGATCTGGAGACGACCCTCTAACCTCATCACTGTCGACAACTTAATCGTAATGACTAGGGGAGCTTGATGCGAGGTCTTGAGACCAGCTAGAGGCATGAACTTGACGTTTAGGCAGGCTCAGCCGCCCTTAGAGAGAGAGAGAGAGAGAGAGAGAGAGAGAGAGAGAGATTGGTGTTGGGAGTTTGAGAAGTAATGGTGTAAGGAGTGAAATTAATAAGAGATAATCGTGTCTTGGTTTGGTGTTGGAGACAACGGATAGGTACATAAATGGTACAATGGATCTGCATCCAAGGGACATAAATAGGGATGGTGAAGGCCATAAAATACAATGCCTTAGATCTAGCATAAAATATGTAACCAGACGGCATAGTCACAAAAACACGAAGCAAACATAGACTAATTCATAATATGAACGGCCGAGGCTATTTTAGGCTCTAAATTACTAGCCAATTGTCAATAGAGTGCGAGGTCTTACAATAGCGTGCCATCAAGAAGCTCAAGTTTGGCATTAAGATCACCAATATCAGGGGGCGGTAGACTTCCTGGATTGAGATCAAAACAAGAACAATATAGTAAGAAAATGTTGAATTGTGTATTGCTTTAATGAACAATGTATAACATTATACAGGCACTTGTAACCAGAACAATAAACACAAAACGAGAAGTAAGCCAAATCAGGATTTAATAAAAACACCGGAATCAATTATGACCAATTACAATCCACGCAAAGTCACATAAACTTGCACATTTCCTAACGATTGGAATTCATCATAACAATAAACAAGTGCTTTTAAGAATTTCTCTATGAAAGTTTGAGGTTGAAATTACTCTCGCAAATTTGTTCTATAGATTAGAAACTTTTCTTTTTTTTTTTCACTTTTTTGGTCAATGTAGTAGAGACTGTTGAGATAAGTGGCCCTGGCTATATTATTAACAAAGCAATGGAAGGGTGACCACATCCTATGGTAAATCAAAAAAGAAAACAGCACTCTCCTGCAATTAGCTTACGATTAGCCAACAACTAGCTAACAATCATCACATGAGCCCTTCCTCTAGTAGCATATAGCATAAAAGTCGAAAGAGCAAGAGTACTTGAAATTTGCCAAAGCCATTTCAAGCAGTCGCGGAATATTGCTAATCTGCTTAAGTTGCTTTTATGTGCAACATGTTATGCATCCATATTTTTTAAAACTAGCTATTTCTAATACTAAAATCTAACAACCTAATCAAGGCCTATTTGGGGTTTTCTCTCTCGCCCAGGCGAGCTCCTCTCTACTCTCATGGTAGTTTTCCCTTTACCTAAACCCTAACATGGGCGAGCTCTTCTCTACTATCATGGTAGTCCCCCCTTTCCCTAAACCCTAACATTGGCGATGCCTGATCCCACCCATTTCCTTTTTGTTTCATTTACATTTTGCAATCCCAAACCCGAAAATCCCAAAACATCCCCTGTTCTGCTGCGGTCTTGCGCTGAGATGTGATGCCTCGCACAATCGAATCGCTGGATGTCCATTCTGAAATCCTCTTTACCTAGTAATCCACCTGCTGGGGTTTTCACAAGGTAGGTCTTCGCCATTCTGCACCTCTTTCGCCAGGGATACTGATTCTGATCTTCGATTGGTGGTAGCTTCTCTGAGTTTGTCTTGGTTTTCTGGGCTTCCAAAGCCGTGGAAGTGGGGGTCTCAGTATGTACTTCGTATGGGATTTTCTGCTTGATCTTCATTCTCCATGTACTTGATCGGGAGGATGATCAATGTCTGGAGGAAATGTACATCTTATGGTATTGGTCATTCTGGTTTTTGTGCCCTTCTTAAACTGCGCTCCCTTCAATCCACTTTCCCGAAGCCTGTTGTTGTAAGGCTATAGCTAGCTCTCCTGTCGATAGAATAAGATGGAAGGGAAAGAAGAAAATGACCTCAGATTAGCTGCTCTTTGTAAAAGTTTGGGGGATTTATGGTCTGAGGATGACATAGTTGAAGCAAACACAGATATCACCCCACAAAAGAGAGCTGAATGCAACCGCACTTTATTCGGGAAATTGTTTTCAAAACCTAATGTAAACTTCCCTGCCTTTCTTACCACTATGAAGAAAGCTTGGAAATCAGAATCTGTGGTTTGTTTTCAGAAAGAACCAGGATTGTTCACCTTTGTGTTTCAGACAGAGGAGGAAAGGGAGAGAATTCTACAAGCTGCACCCTGGTCTTTTGCTAGTAATTTACTTGTTCTACAAAAATGCATACCTGAAATTCCAGAGCATTGTTATAACTTTTCCAGAAATGCTTTCTGCATTCGTTTGGAAGGAATCCCTCCTGGGTGGCGAACAGCTGAAGTATTCCATGACCTGGCCAAGAAAATAGGTTCTGTCTTAGAAGTCCAGGTGGATCCCAAAAGTAATGGACAATACAAAGGTAGTCGAGTCAGAGTGGATTTGGACTTAACAGCTCCCTTAAAATCAGGGGCTATACTGGATATTGGTACTAATTGGCTGTGGGTGGAATTTAAATATGAAAGGTTGCCTCATTTCTGCTACTCGTGTGGCAGAATAGGCCATTATGCAACTAATTGTGAACTTTTTCCTTACAACCAATCACCATGGGCAGTGAACAAGACTGGTAAATTTGGACCTTGGTTGAAGGCGGAAGATTGTGACCACAGCCCACATTGGAACGCATTTTATGGGAAAATACAGGAGGAATATATAGTGCAGGAAACAGTACCAGATACTCCTTCTCCAACACAAGTAATGGAAATTGCTGCTCCTACCTGCAGTAAGAAGAGAACAGATAGCTCTCATGATCTGGAAACACCATCAGTAATTGCAGACTGTTCTTTGAAGAATCCAGAACATGGTAAACAGGTCATTTGCTATGACAGTACCAATCTGACTCTTTCGAAGATGGGTATGTGCAGTAAGAAAAGCATGAAGGTACAAAGGGCAAAGAAACAAAAATTTAATGCAGAACATGTTCCCCTATTGATCGATGACACGGATCTTCTGGAGACTCCAATCCAGGTTGTTAAGGATGGCAATGAGTGGGCTCTGGTGGCTAGCCCTAATAAGCCACCACAGAAGAAATGAAAATCCTAAGTTGGAATTGTCAGGGGCTGGGCAATCCCCTGACATTCCATGAACTACGAGCATTAATTGCTCTTGAAAGGCCTAAAATAGTTTTTCTGATGGAAACGAAAAATAAAGCATCGATGGTGGAAGGAATTAAAAGAAAACTCAACTTTCCCAATTTATTTACAGTTAATCCAGAGGGGATTGCGGGAGGCTTAGCCATCATGTGGCATGATGAGGTTGGGTTAATACTTCATGAAAGTTCTCAAGAATTCATTGATCTAGAATGCCTTGACCCAGACAGTGGATACTCAATGAGGATCACCTTTATCCATGCATCAACAAACTTCAGCAAAAGGTTAAATTTATGGCAACTCTTGAAAGAGATTCATTTAACCAATTCTCTCCCTTGGATTTGCATGGGTGACTTCAACGAAATATTATACATTTGGGAGAAAGTGGGGAAAAGAGAAGCAGATAATTTCAGAATTGCAGCTTTTAGGGATTTCATCAATGACTGCTCTTTAATGGACATTGATAGTAATGGATGCGCATTCACGTGGACCAACAATAGGGAAGGAGATGCTTTTGTTAAAAAAACGCCTAGACAGAGTTCTCTCTAACATGGATTGGAGACTTACTTTTCATGATGCTGAAGTACAAGCCCTCCCAGCCATAGGCTCAGACCACAGCCCCCTCCTTTTGGTGTTGCATCCTGAAAGGCAGAAATGGAGAAAAATTTTCAGAATGGAAGCATATTGGATGGACCATGCAGAATATGGAGATATTGTCAAGCAAACGTGGAACAAGACTCCCTTGAGCCAGACTAGATTTTCAACAAAGCTAAATGCCATTTCCAAAGCTCTTACTAAGTGGAGTAAAGCTACGTTTGCACATGCCCCATCTCAGCTTAAGGCTCTTAACCAGGAACTTACTGAAATCACTAATCAAACCTCTCATCCTCCCAGCAAGCAGGCAATCCACAATATAACCAAGCAGATTGAACATTTGTGGAACCAAGAAGAGAAATATTGGGGTATACGATCTCGTATTACTTGGCTACAATGGGGTGATCGCAACTCTAAGTTTTTTCATGCAAGTACAGTACAAAGAAGGCAGCGCAACAAGATCACTATGTTACAACTCGATGACAATAGCTGGTGCAGGGATCCTTCAGTTATTAAAAATCATATCGGGACTTTTTTCAGAAATTTGTTTACATCAGAAGGTCCTAGGAACTACAACCCAATTCTGGCTCAGTGTCACAACCCTGTTACTCTGGATATGAATGAACACCTAATGGCCACTCTCACTATGGAGGAGGTCAAGACGGCAGTTTTTCAGATGGGATCCCTCAAAGCCCCTGGCCCTGATGGCCTTAATGGCCTGTTCTACCACCATTCATGGGAGGATATCAAACAAGATGTTTTTCAGCTAGTGCAGAACTTCTTTGCTACAGGTACCCTTGATCCCTCTATTAACCAGACACACATCACCTTGATACCGAAGATAAAAAAACCCTGAAAACATAGGTCACTACAGACCTATTAGCCTATGTAACTTCAGTTATAAAATTATCTCCAAAGTCCTAGCCAACATATTGAAATCCTACCTTCCAGAGATCATTGAGCTTGAGCAGAGTGCTTTTGTCCAAGGCCGCCAAATCCAGGACAACATTCTTATTGTCCAGGAAGTTCTAAATCACCTGCGCATCACAAACAGGAAAAAGAAATCTCAGGCGATCTTGAAACTGGACATGAAAAAAGCCTACGACAGAATAGAATGGGATTTTCTCAGAGATTGCATGCTGAAAATGGGATTTTGTGTGAAATGGGTTTCCTTAATTATGCAATGTGTTACTACGGTATCCCTGAGTGTGAAAATTAATGGGGAACCATCACAGTTTTTCCATCCTTCGAGGGGCCTAAGACAGGGAGATCCCCTTTCTCCATATCTGTTTATCATGACTACTAATGTCCTGACATGGCTGATGAAGAAAGCTATTGCAGAAGGAAGCATCAAGGGGATTACTCTTAACAGGTTCTGCCCTACACTGACACATCTACTCTTTGCTGATGATGCGATTTTCTTCCTTGAGGGAACTATTATTGAATGCCAAAATCTTTCCAATATACTCCATCAATACTGTTACGCAACAGGACAAGACATAAACTTAAACAAGTCAGGGGTCTTCTTCAGCAGAAATTGTCCTACTCCCTTAAAGATGAATCTAGCTAACCAACTCAGAGTTCCAATCATTGAAAAAACAGGCAAATACCTTGGGGTTCCAACAGATTGGGGACACACAAAGAAGGAGATGTTTGCTTGGATATTAGCACGAGTCAACTCGAAGTTAGCAGGCTGGAAAGAAAAGTTTCTAACCAAAGCTGGTAAAGAAGTTTTGATTAAGAGCATTGTACAAGCCATCCCAACTTATGCCATGTCAGTTTTTAAGCTTCCTTTGTCAATATGTCGCGCTATAGAAAGAAGGATCGCAGCCTTTTGGTGGCAGAAAGGTAATTCAAAGAAAGGTTTGCACTGGAAAAAGTGGGAAGTTTTAAAATCTCGGAAAGATGAGGGAGGTTTGGGATTTAAAGACTTGATTACTTTTAACAGGGCAATGCTCGGGAAGCAAGCATGGCGACTCTCTAATTCTCCTTCAGCTCTGTGGTGTAGAATCCTTAAAGGCATTTACTATCCAAATAGGGATCTATGGAAGGCCAACAAGGGTTCCCGACCATCTTGGGGATGGCAGAGTGTCCTACTCGGGAGAGATACCATAGCAGCAGCAGTTCAGTGGAAAGTGGGAGATGGGCAATCTATTAAGATCAGAGATGATCGTTGGCTACAATCGGGTGTGTTAGCAGGACCAGCAAATCAAAATGAACCTACCATGGTGTCAGAACTGATCATTGAGGATCTGAGAATATGGAATGAAGATCTAATTCTTAATACTTTTGAAGAATCCAAGGCGAACGAGATCTTGGCAATGGAACTAAGTCCACATTCTACGTAGGACAAGCTCGTTTGGACAGGTAACAAGACAGGACACTATACGGTGAAGAGTGGTTATAATCAGGCCACAACCCCCTCTACCAAAGCTGACCTAAACAGAACATCCTGCTCTTTTACCCCACCGCGATCATTATGGACCAGAATTTGGAATTTTGCCATCCCCCCCAAACTAAGAACTTTCATATGGAGTTTGTGCCAAAATGCTATCCCTACAAGGGAGAATCTATACAGAAGGCGATTAACCCCTGACCCTCTATGCCCGCTCTGTTCTAAACATATGGAAACCATAGAACATCTTTTCTTGCTCTGTAAATGGACATCCACTATTTGGACAGACCCTCGTATCAACACCAGCAATCATCCCAGCCACATCCAGAGATTCGACAAATGGCTTATGGAGATTTTCGAAGGAAAAAAAGGCCTACCAGAGATGGAACTCATCATGATTGTGCTGTGGAATATCTGGAAATCACGGAACAACTTCGTCTTCAGGGCCAAGCACCCGCAATCGGCAGACCTTGTGGATCTGGCACAAGCACAGCAAAGGAATTTCAGTCGATGGCAGAAGCCCGCACAGAATAGATCCAAAACCCTTGTCGTACCTGGTCGATGGAAGCCGCCGGAAGAGGATGAACTAAAACTCAACGTTGACGCTTCATGGTTCCCAGGCGAGTTCCTCTGCTCAATCGCTGGAATTGTTCGCGATTCTACAGGACGGGTTGTCACGGGCTACGCCCTCGAAGCTAGGGCTTCTTCGTCGATGCAAGCCGAAGCTCTCTCTCTCTCTGGCACGGTTTGATGTACTTGAAAGAGAAAGTGACTTCGCACGTGGGGAACCCCTCTGTTCAAGCAGTTCGATGGGTATGCGAGAGTGACTGTTCTGAGTTGGTGGAAATCGTCTTGGGCCGGGCCGAACCTCCATGGAATTTGAAGGACATTATGGACAGATGCAGAGATGTGCTGACCCATTGCAATGCAGCCCAGATCCTCTTTTGCCCGCGAGAAGCAAACAAAGCGGCCGATTGGGTGGCAAAATCACACCGAGCTAGAAAATTAGCAGTAAATTGGGCGAGCTCCCCCCCTCTTCTTCTTTCAGAAATTCTCTGTTCGGAATCCTATCCGTCGATGTCTTGCAAGACTTGTTTTTCTCATGAATGAATGCAGATTATTATTTCGACGAAAAAAAAAAAAATCAAGGCCTATTTTTCTAACCAATTTCCCATTTTTATTTTCCAGAATTATTTTCGTTTTCTTATCTTATTCTCGATCCCTCCTCTGAATCAAATCTTCACTCAGATACTCCATGAATTTCAGCATCACTTCAGTCAAAGCAATTGGTAACAAACATGCCCAGTGATTAAGAAATTATGAAAGAGAGTGACCAGCAAAGGAATGGTGATGACAGCCCATGTCCGGCGAGTTCAAGGCACAGCAAAATGGTTATTTGTTGAAAAACTTTCACCAATTCACCTAACAATCTCCTAAATCATCATACATGTTCAAATGATAAAAATGACATCACAAGAAGTCCAAATTGAGCTCCAATTAGATAAGCCAGCAAATCCAAATTTCATTCCACCATGATCAAATATGCCAATGGTTCTATTTCTTTCGAAATTGACATGTGTTCTTAACGCCCCATTCATTGCCCACTAATTTTATGAAAAGTACATGCAAGTATCGGCTATATGAATAAACGTCCAGGCTGCAAAGCAGAATACAAAACACACAATATCAGAATCAGAGACAACATATATGGATGGATTTGAACAACAATTCAAGTAGTCATGGACTCATGGCATGTGGAGTTCTCCGCCATTGTCTAAAATCGATGGAAGCAGAGGAGTTGTAAGTGAGTCGAAATGTACATTACGCAACAATCATTCCAGACACTAAAGCACAAGAACGCTTCTCAAAATCATATTCCGAATTCGTTCAGGCATTTTGACGAATGTTTGGTGGTCAGTTCAAAAATTAGAACACAGAGTCATAATTGAAGATTCAATTCCGATATAGACAACTTCAATGACATCAGAACGTATTTAAACTACTAACAGATCCACAATCATCATTCTACTTTCACCCAAAACCGTAATTAAAAATCTCGGATTCAACTAAAAAAAAAACAGAGCAATGACGTACATCCCTCGGAGTCCGTCTTTGGCCAAGAACAGCCATGGAATAGCGGACCGAGGTCTTGGAGGCGTCGTCACAGGTGATCTGCCTCCGTAAAGAAGCTCCAAACGAATCTCTGAGCTCTTCAGACTTCGCGAGACATGGAACCGCACATTGCTGCGTAGCATCATGCCCTGGTGAAAATCGAGAAGTCGTCCACGGTGAAGATCATCGAGCTCTCGTCGCACGACATCAGGCACGTGGGAGGCTAAGGAGAACGGGAACGGGAACGCCAGAGACGTCATCTTCACGATGTGTTATAAAAACATGCTCGAATGAATGATTCCGACTTCGTCAATGAAGATCCTAGTAGTATTATATCTAAATGAAAACTCTTTTTTATTTATTTTTTTTTTTTTTTGTTCTAGAGGTGACTTTCAATATGCATTTACAAGATTAAAGAGATGGCTCTCATGATGCAGAACTTTGTCCCACATGGCACTTTGCCCACCGTGGACCTAATTTGACCAGCGCAAATTCTCAAGTCGGAATAGGCCCAAGCCCAGATTTCGGGCTCCCCCCCTTCTTCCAAGGGCAATTTGCACCTTCGGGCTTGAGAGAGGCCCCAAATGGCCCAAACCGGCTGAACTATATCTAAAAATATATATATTTCAATATTAAATATAAAGCATATATAATTCAAAATACATTATTAATAATAATAATAAATCTTTAAGTAATTCGTAAATAAGTTGAAGTTAACATGTAAAAAAGAGTATTTTTGAGGCCCAAAATATAATAACGGATCTTTTTTTACTTTAAAAATAAACAAGAGAAATTCGGATGAGTTTCGAATTAATTTAGAGCAAAAGGACTTTTGGAAGTTCTATGGACTTGTCAATCATTAGGTAATGACTTCTTTTTTTATTGGGGTTCAAGTAATGGTCCTTAGCTTACATACCACATTTGATGGAATGAATGTTTAGTCTTTGTCTCCATGGGCTGCTCGATCCTCTCATGATTGACGATGAATGTAAGGCACCAATTTGTTTAGTCTCTAGTCTTGGACAATGCTATCTTATAGATTAGTATTAATATACCAAACCACATGGCAGACTATAAGTGAATAATAAGGCACCAATTTTGCATTCATTGGTAGGCTCGAACAATACATTCTAGGGCCTCGTCACTAAGTGGGTTAGGCCGACCGCTTTGAGGCTCATTCTAGTCTCCCCATTCATTTATGAAAGTTACTTTGATAAATATTAGTTTTAGATTATCTACCTTGAAATACAAACTTTGTTAATATTGGAAGAGAAATTAAGGCTTAAAACAGAAAAAGAAAAGTATTTTATGAAAAATTTAAACTAAAATACAGCAAAAGTATAAAATTATTTTCTATTCGTGTTTTCCATTTTATCTAATATTTAGCTCAGCCTTTTTGTGTCCTAAAAAAAAAAAAAAAGACATCGTCCCTGTTATTGGGCCAATAAATTCTAGTAGGCGAGCTAGACACTTAGAGCATATGAAATGGATGGGACGAGACCTCTTGACTATTAATTAACGTGGGGATTGGGACAAGGCGCCCTTATTCCCCACATTCCACGGCAAAGGGTGAGCTGAGCTAGTAATTAACTGCATTAAATTTTTTTTAAAGAAAAGATGCGGTAATACACTAGGAGATAATTTTAATGGAAAAGAAAAGTGTGAGGACTCAAACAAGCATGTGGGTTTCATTCAATTGACCAATGGAAACTTCACAAATCATTTAATAAAGTGGATTTAATGCACATTCTTGGTACATTTAGCATTTCTCTAACCTCAATAAAGAAGGCGCCATATAATATTTTCGGAAGCTATCATCAAATTTCCACTCGTAACCCAAAATAAATATCTTATTCATGCATTTAATATTTTTGGAACTCGCTTTCATGCAAACATAACTTTAAAAAGTTGAGATGGCATCAAGCTTGACTACTTGAGCTTGATGTTTCAGCTTTTGGTGCTTGACTTGTAATTGACTTGGACTTTAAACCAATTTCTTTTGAAAAGCCAAAAGAAATAACCGAAAGTAGGGGAGAAAACTTTAACCCAAGACACGGCAGATGTAAAAGGAATTTTGTGTAAAGAGAGAAGAGTTTCAAGATAACTTTACCTTTCTATGAGTCTCATGTTCATATAAAGAATCAACGGAGCCACTTTTTGTTAAGGATGTGAAAGTTTCATTCCTACTGGATCCTCTCATGATTGACGGCGAATATAAGGCATCAATTTGTTCAGTCTCCGGTCTTCGGTCTTTGTCCCCATAGACTTCATAGAATACAAGGCACCAATATTAATATTGCTTTCTCTCCCCTCAACTTTTTGAAGGAGTGTCCTATTGGACAATGCTATATGATAGATTAGTATTAATATACCAAATCACATGGCGGATCGAAAGTGAATAATTAGCCATATTTGATAATTAATGATAATATGCCACATCACTTGTTACGCCAAATATATGAGACATTCTTAGTGTTTTTGACATTTCTCTATTTTTCTTTTGTTGTAAAAATGAAAACTACCAACGCGTTGATATATGAATGACACCATTACATGCGCTAAGACTTTACTCAAATTTTCTAAGTGAAATGGTGTGCAGTGTGGTTTGCACCCATGTCATCAAATAAGTGTGGAATTAGGATAAGAATGGAGATTGTCAAAGGGGGAAAGAGATAAATTGAGCAAGATCAATTAAAAGAAATTTAGTTTTCTATTCCACCATAATTTCTTCTCAAAATTACTCAACCATCATTAGGAGTTGCCATTCAAGTTTGTCTGACAATCATTGAAGCAATTCGATGATTCCTTCCATATAGACAATCGAACAAATCTAGAGATGGCCCCATGGTTTCATGACATGCTTTTCACCATATAGCACTTTGCCTCTTTACAAGGTTCAAGAAATAGCTCTCGAGGTGTAGGACTTTGTCTTACATAACATTTAGTTCTAGGGGTGGAAAAAAGAAGATCTAAAGAACAATTTGGCCTAGATCATACGGCTGACTTTTTCAGGTTTGAAGTGGCCCAGGCTGAAATTTAGGATTCCCTCTTATTCTTTTTCGAGCCAATCCGCACCTTCAGCTTCAGCATCTTCGGGATCTCAGGACTAATGTGGATCGAACTGGTCAAATTATATATTAAAACTAAAAAATATAATCAAAAGATTAATAATTAATGTAGAAGATGTTTTAATTATACTCCGAACACTTGAATAAACTCATAAGTAAGTTAAAATATGAACATATAAAAAATGATTTTTGAGGCCCAAAATATAATAACTGATCTATTTTTAATTCATAAAAAATGAAACAAAAATCCACTAAAATTATTAAACTATAATTTTTTTCCCAAAAAATAGGCTCTCTAGTCTCTCTTCCCCTCATTGGTACCTTGGATAGTGTGTCGTATTAAACAGTGACAAAGAGGTCAGATTGCTTTTCACAGAATGATCCAGGGCTTTAGCGCTTTAGCGAATCAATTAGAATATTTTAATGCAAAAATCACTTGTAATTTTCTTGAATCCAAGTGCACGGGACGCAATCTCTTTTCACAACATGACTCATGTACATTTCTTTTGAGGGGCCAAAGGAAGTTCCGAGGGCTTTGACGACTTGAGCAGGAAAAGCATTGGACTAATTGCATGATACACCGCACTCAAGAACTATTAAAATGATTTTTGTTTCAATAATGATAAAGATCCCAACACTCACGCATCACACCAAGATTCAAGAAATTAAAAATAAATTTTTTTTACTGTAATCAAAGTGAGTTTTGCTTTCACATTAAGCTGGTCCACACAAGTATGCTCTCTATTTGTTATTCAAATCCTATGGATAAGAAAGCTTTTTCGAGGCTGTAAAGCCTTAAGATGAAGGCTAACGATATTTGGGGACCATTAAGCAGTTTCATTTAAGGACTAAAAGAGAAAAAAGGCATGCACGCCGGAATAACATACATGTCCCGAATTTCATTAATCTTCCTCTTATTTTATCGTTATATGCGTCAGCGTGTTCCATTTCTCTTTTTTCATTTTTCCTGTGGGGTAACTGTCATCAGTTACATGCATTTTCTGTTGGGATAGAGACATGTTCCTCTTCCCAATCTTTACTAAATTGATGGGAAATATGAGGCACCGGATGTTAAATTATGGCTTGAGTTTGAACTAGATACGAGACCCAACTCATTTAAAGGATTTTGATTTGTTTAAAATATGATATTCCCTTTCAGTCAGTATCAAATTTTGATTTGTTGGGCGATGCGACTTAACTATTATATGTATTGAAGGTTTGGTTCCGTTGAAGATAAATATCCAAATTTAACCGACGAAGCAAACATCAATCGGACTCAGCTCAAAGCGTACGGTTTTACGCCTTCTCTAATATCCCGAAGAAGACATAATGCTGAAGTCTCTATTTTGTATACCCACACGAGAGGACTCTCTTTAGCCAAGAAAAAAAAAAAGGGGGGACGTACCAGTGACGCTCTCTTTGTTCGCACGAAGTTCTAAAAACAGTGGATTTCGTGACGTCAGTCGCATAAAGAGTTGTTCTATTAATAAACACTGTTAGTTTAGATGTAATCAAAGCGTAAAAAACACTCGAACTTGCAAGTAATTATAACTCTATGATTCTCCGATTATCAGTGGATTATAGTTGCTTACTCTTCCAGTTGCAGAGGTATTGATTTTCAAACCAAACCACAGAAATCTCAAGAGTTCTTCATTGTCTCAGGTTTAGTTTTCTGGTGTTGCATTAATTAATTACAAAATTTGGTTAGTTTCCACATTATTTTATAATAATTTATTCAGTCCTCGGTCTTCAGTCTTCAAGAGAGAGAAAGATTACAGAAATTCCCATGATGGAGTTAGTCAATAATTGATTTGTGCATAGAGCGAAGGTTTATAAATTCAGCTCAGACTGAAAGTCGATCACTGGACAAGATGGGGAAACAATTGTTTCTTATTCTCAACTCTATTATCTTGTGGTGGTGGAGCTCAATCACAATCTCTAGAGCATACTCACAAAACCAAACGGATCGGCTAGCGTTAGCCTCCTTCAAAAACGCAATACATGAAGACCCACTTGGAGTCTTGAGATCTTGGAATGATTCTACTCATCATTGTGAGTGGCAAGGTGTTTTGTGCAGCAAAAGACATCCTGGGAGGGTCACATCCCTTGTCCTAAGATCACAAGGCTTGAAAGGCTTCCTATCGCCTTACGTAGGTAACCTCTCTTTTCTTAGGGTTATAATTCTGCAAAACAATAGCTTCCATGGCGAAATCCCACCACAGATCAGCAACTTGCTTCGGCTACGTGTTCTTTTTCTTAGTAACAACTCATTTGGTGGGCTAATACCTTCCAATCTTTCCCGCTGCTCGAACCTCAAGATCCTGGATCTCATAGATAACCAACTTGTGGGGGGAATTCATTCTGATGTTGGTTCTTTAACAAGACTTAAATTCTTGGGCTTGTCTCTAAACAGTCTTGTTGGTCCTATTCCTCGTTCGATTGGAAACCTCTCGCTGCTACGACAACTCTCCCTAGAAGAAAATGCGTTAAGCGGAGAAATACCCGAGGAATTGTCCAGACTCAAGAGATTGATACTTTTCCAACTATCTCTCAACAAACTAACTGGTGAGGTTCCAGCAGGGATTTTAAACATCTCTGACATTATGGTATTCGCTGTTAGTGAGAACCAATTGCGGGGAAGCTTTCTCAATGATGTTGGCACCGCTCCTCCTTCTCTCTATATCCTTAGCGCCTACGGTAACTTGTTCACTGGGATGATTCCGTCAACGTTAACAAATGCCACAGGTCTTCAGCTACTTTTCCTTTCTGACAACAATTTCCATGGGCCAATACTGAAAAATCTAGGAAGGCTAAAGGGCCTTTATAAGATTGCATTGAACAATAACCAATTGCAGGGTGACTTGAGCTTTATTTCTTCTTTAGTTAATTGTTCCAACTTAAACGGTTTCGACTTGCGAATGAACTTGATTCACGGATCGTTGCCGAGATCTTTCTCCAATCTCTCCACCAGCATTGAGTGTATTTCTATCTCAAGCAATCAGATCCAAGGATCTATTCCTTTAGCCCTGGGAAATCTCTTCAGCTTGTCTGTCTTGAATTTCAGGAATAATTTTCTAACTGGATGCATTCCTCATTCCATCGGAGCACTTGCCAACTTGCATAAACTTACTTTAGGGGGGAACATGTTGACTGGTGATATACCGTCTTCTATTGGTAACATTACATTGTTAAATGTCCTCGACCTTTCCTCCAACATTTTCCAAGGCTACATACCGCAGAGTCTCAGCAACTGCAAGCAACTAATTTGGCTTGATCTTTCATACAATAACCTAATTGGCTCAGTTCCTATCGAAATCGTGGGTCTTTCTTCCTTGTCGATTGTCTGCAGTTTAGCAAATAATAATTTAAGTGGATCTCTTCCATTGCAAGTTGGATTGTTAAAGAATCTTGGCATATTAGATCTGTCTTACAACAGACTAACCGGCTTAATTCCAGCATCCATCAGCATGTGCTTGGTATTGGAACGACTTCACTTAGAAGCTAATTCTTTTCATGGTCAAATCCCCGAAGCTTTACGTCCATTACGGGGTCTACAAGAGCTGGACCTTTCCAATAATAACTTTTCTGGTCCAATCCCAAGCTTTCTCGCAGAGCTCCCACTGCTCGAGTACTTGAATTTGTCCTTCAATCAACTAGAAGGACAAGTTCTAGAGCGTGGAGTTTTTCTTAATGCGAGTTCTGTATCGATTTATGGAAATACGAAACTCTGTGGAGGTGTTCCCAGTCTGAAGCTTCCTCTTTGCAAATCATCAAGCTCTAAGAAGTCTTCTTCAACCAAGGCTAGAGTAATATATGGGGTAGCTGGCAGTTTCTTATGTTTAGCTTTGTTGCTCTTATGTCTGTCTATCTTTTACCACAAAAAGAAGCAGATGACAACCATTGCCTCCACTTCATTATCTTTCGAGAACCAATTCTTGAGGATTTCTTATGAAGAACTCCTGAGAGCGACTAATAGATTCTCCGAGACCAATTCGATTGGTAAAGGGAGATACAGCACGGTTTTTAAGGGAATTCTTGATGGTGGTGCCACGGTGGCGATAAAGGTGCTCAATCTAATGCAAAGAGGTGCTTCAAGGAGCTTTATCTCCGAATGTCGAACTCTAGGAACCATTAGACACCGAAACCTCATGAAGATACTAAGTGTCTGTTCGAGCGTGGACTTTCGAGGCAATGACTTCAAAGCTCTAATATATGAGTTCATGGCTAATGAGAGCTTGGAGGAGTGGCTACACCTTGGGACTATGGGACGAGATGATGAGTGTAACGAATCGAGAAATCTGAGACTAGTCCAGAGGTTAAATATCGCCATCGACATAGCTACTGCGATCGAATATCTCCACAAGGGTTGTTATCCAGCAATCGTTCATGGAGATTTGAAGCCAAGTAATGTGCTTTTGGACAAGGACATGGTAGCTCGAGTTGGAGATTTTGGGCTTGCAAAGATCATTTCAACAGTGTCTATCGAAGCCATCGGAGTTCAAGACCAGGGTAGTTCAACTTCAACCGCAGTAAGAGGATCCATTGGCTATGTGCCTCCTGGTATGAAATTGTCATATTTTCTCGATTATTTGTTATTTGATTGCGATAGTAATATGAGAGTGCCAAAAGTTTGAATAAACAGTGATTCTTGACGTTATGTTATGTTTTGTATGCTCTGACACCTCTTTCTCATAGCTCAATTTCTCTTTCCCCTATTAATAGCATCCGTAGAAAAAGAAAATACATATCTTTTTGTACAAAAAGATTACTAGTAGCTTGTCCTAATCGTATTTGAAATTAAGATGAGAATGAACCATCGTAATTTTGATCAATGAGGGGAAAATTTTTGGACAAAACTTGTGAATCCATGCGAATAATTAGATTAAGCATATTGCGTCATCTCATATTTATATTTTCTTTCTATAATAAGTATTTTGTCTCACATAACGTTCATGCCACTAAAACGGATTGCGATTCTCTTTTGGTATGTCATGACTTAAGGTCTTGACAATAAGTAATTCCTTCATGGCAGACCCTTTCATGACTTATAATTTAATGTTTGAAAGATATATTAGATGACATGACATTTACGCTAGAAATTATTGGAGGACACACTAATTGACAACATGATGAGCTCTATCCAACTTTCACTTTCCCTAAACTTCTTGGTTAGAGCATATTAAGACAAATTTACGCATTTACAAGTATAAATCCATCACCGTCAACGAATCACTCTAAGTATCTTCTTTTTCCCCCACTGTGTTCGTTTCTTGCCTGTTCTTCTAGGCATTTTCTTCTAGTCTTTGCATAAAAGAAAGTGTAGTATAGGTATTAAACAGAATCTGGATCATCAAAATGACAAGCCCCATGTGGATCTCACGTGTTTCCAATCAAAAAACCGGCGATTCAAATTTAGTTAACACATAAACTTCTACCAAGGCCTTCATCGAACATATATTCTTCTTTTCCTGTTTTCACCCATGCCCTACTAGAGGACAAAGCCACTCTTGATGTTTAGGCAATTTGTGTAGCAAACATGCGACAACTTTTGTTGCACTTAGTAGTTTTGGAGAAGAAGAGTTCATATGTTGTTAACTGATCTTTGGTGCACTTTATAAATTCCAAAATCTCATTTCTCTACTGTTGATGCATTTCTCAACGGTTGATGCACTTTATAAGAGTTCGTACGATAGGCACTAAACATCAGCCATGTACAGTAAACTATTTAAAAATTATACAAAGAGAAATGAAAGCAAAAAACCAGTAGGGGGCTTTAGGACCCCTTGCCTTGCTCTGGCAGACGATCCATTGGCTTCTGCCGTGCATGGCAAGCCCGACAGAGAAGTCAGTGAGGGCTTGCAAGCCATCGCCTTATGTTGGTAGCGATGATTTAAGAACTTTTTCTATACAATTAATTCAAGAAAAACTATCTATTCATTCCTATTTAATGTCTTGATGAAATTTTCAGAGTATGGCATGGGACACATGGTTTCCACACTTGGGGATGCATATAGTTACGGCATTCTATTATTGGAGATGTTCACTGGAAAAAGACCCACTGAAGAGACCTTTGGGCACCATCTTAACCTCCACAACTTCGTCCGAATGGCTCTTCTGGATCGAGCAATGGACATTGTAGACTTAAGCCTTTTGAGTGAAGCTGGTGATCAACAACAGGAGATCAAGATCAGAGATTGCATTTTCTCCGTATTCGAAGTTGGAGTCGCATGTTCGATGGAATCACCGCCGGATCGGATGGATATGACCAAGGCGATCAGGAAATTACACTTGATCAAGGTGAGTTACGAAGCCAAAGAGAGGAGTATTGGTATGTAGCTAAATCAGTTTTCTCATTTCATCTTGGAACTCTTTCACTAGTAGAGAAAATCATCGTGCAAAGGCAGTGCTAGCAAATTGACGTGAATGCCTCCCTAACTAGCCTATCTACCCATACCCATTATGTGTATTTTTTTATAATTACACCAATATCTATATTTAATAATCGTAGAAAGTGGATGTATGGAGTTAAGTCTATCTATTTCCACCAAGTAACCATGTAAAAGTTAATGAATTTGCTTATTTACCCGGTTCTCTTCATTTCTGACGCCATTGTGGATTGATGCATTGCTTAATTACCATGGCTGGGTCATTGCCCTTGCCCCTCTCTCTCCGCGTGCTTGTGTACTAGAATGTGACCTCACAAGCTCAAGGTCAACTCTTAATGTCATGCTTAACCGAGAGTCTGTGGTCAATTGGAGAGCAAGCTTGATCAAATCCAAAGACAAGGAGAGGGAGGCAACCTCATCACAAGATCATGAGCTCAAGGCCAATTCTTAATGTTGCCATTGAGAGTAACCTCACTGTCAATTGGAAGCCATGCTTGATCAAATTTGGGCGACGTTACCACCAAAATTATGTTGAGGTCATGTTGCCGACACCGGCTGCCACCGTGTGTGACCCCTACTTCCTCTCCGAACCTCCTTTTCTTTATCTTTTTTATTTGCTATGTCATCAAATTACAGAGTTTTTATATTTACTTTTTTTTGGTTGATAGAGATATAGAGTTAACAAAGGCATAAATGGGACAAGATCAAAAAGGGAACATGGATGCATATATGTTGCACTTGTCAATGTGCTTATTACATTGTCTAATTATCCTTGTCAAGACTTCCCACTCAACCAACCCTATCTCTTTCTTCACCATTAGCCACCGTCTCTGGCTGTTGCGACCAATTGTCATCACAGTCGCCTCCCCCGCGTCTCGCCACTTTCTCCTTCGTGTCATCCACAACCATCTTTGCTCTCTCTATTTGCTGACCCAACACTCTCCCTCACTCTATCTCTTCCCTCAACACCAAATCTCTGTGAGGTCTCGGCACCACCATTGATGACCTGATCTGGCCATGGCCTTGAGATCTCACCAAGATCTTAGTGGACAGGCCAGATAAGGGGGAGGCGTCCCCAGATCTGGAGACGACCTTCTAACCTCATCACTGTCGACAACTTGATCGTGATGACTAGGGGAGCTTGATGCAAGGTCTTGAGACCAGCCAGAGGCATGAACTTGACGTTTAGGCAGGCTCAGCCGCCCTTAAAGAGAGAGAGAGAGAGAGAGAGAGAGAGAGAGAGAGATTGGTGTTGGGATTTTGAGAGGTAATGGTGTAAGGAGTGAAATTAATAAGAGAGAATCGTGTCTTGGTTTGGTGTTGGAGACAACGGATAGGTACATAAATGGTACAATGGATCTGCATCCAAGGGACATAAATAGGGATGGTGAAGGCCATAAAATACAATTCCTTAGATCTAGCATAAAATATGTAACCAGACGGCATAGTCACAAAAACACGAAGCAAACATAGACTAATTCATAATATGAACGGCCTAGGCTATTTTAGGCTCTACATTACTAGCCAACTGTCAATAGAGTGCGAGGTCTTACAATAGCGTGCCATCAAGAAGTTCAAGTTCGGCATTAAGATCACCAATATCAGGGGGCGGTAGACTTCCTGGATTGAGATCAAAACAAGAACAATATAGTGAGAAAATGTTGAATTGTGTATTGCTTTAATGAACAATGTATAACATTATACAGACACTTGTAACCAGAACAATAAACACAAAACGAGAAGTAAGCTAAATCAGGATTTAATAAAAACACCGGAATCAATTATGACCAATTACAATCCACGCAAAGTCACATAAACTTGCACATTTCCTAACGATTGGAATTCATCATAACAATAAACAAGTGCTTTTAAGAATTTCTCTATGAAAGTTTGAGGTTGAAATTACTCTCGCAAATTTGTTCTATAGATTAGAAACTTTTCTTCTTTTTTTCACTTTTTTGGTCAATGTAGTAGAGACTGTTGAGATAAGTGGCCCTGGCTATATTATTAACAAAGCAATGGAAGGGTGACCACATCCTATGGTAAATCAAAAAAGAAAACAGCACTCTCCTGCAATTAGCTTACGATTAGCCAACAACTTGCTAACAATCATCACATGAGCCCTTCCTCTAGTAGCATATAGCATAAAAGTCGAAAGAGCAAGAGTACTTGAAATCTGCCAAAGCCATTTCAAGCAGTCGCAGAATATTGCTAATCTGCTTAAGTTGCTTTTATGTGCAACATGTTATGCATCCATATTTTTCAAAACTAGCTATTTCTAATACTAAAATCTAACAACCTAATCAAGGCGTCACGGCCCAGCACTAGTCACCAGTGAGCCAAGTTCATCTACGGACAGGCCGATTGTGATTACCTTACCAATGTTGCTAGTCGAGGTAGAAGTGAACTCCAAACATTTACTGCCTATTTCGAAGAGAAAATCATTCTTTTACACTAGAAGTTCTGATTATTATTTTTTTCACAAGTTACAAAATCTGCGCTTTGCGTAGGCATACCTGGATATAAATGTTTTATCTGCATATATTGGTATTTTTACAAGGTACCTTTATCCGTGTTAGCATGTAACCGTAGTTACTTAAAATCTCGACAACGTTGGTACTTGTGTTATTTTTACCAATGTGTTGGGTCTATAAAAATGCATAAATACTAAAAAATAAAAAAAAAGCACTTACGACTTACGACCCTTAAAAACCGAGCTTCCGAAGGAAGAAATTGAATCTAGCTCTTCATGATACAAGTCAGCAACACACACCTATATCCAGCACATATTGAACAGCAATTCTCCATGAAAACAAGCTTGAATCAAGCTGGAACTTGTTGATTCTCACCTCAATTGATGAACTAATTCGTCATACCAAAAGCATCATCTTCTTGCATAAACAATGACAAAACCAAGCTTCATCTCCATGGAAACCCCAAAATCATCTTCTCGATTTGTCCCTCTTTCCTCCGTCCCCTTCTTTCTATTTTTCTTTTTCCTTTTTCTTCTCTCTCCCTTGTCTTGCTTGTCTCCACTACAACAAGGAGACCCAATTAGATTAACCACCTTAATGAGTCAGTAAATCCAATTAACTATCCAGGTGCCCAAGATAGACTTTAAAACCAAGATATAATGGACTAACGTATTTAGATGCTTCATTCGCCACTTTCTAGAAATCAAAGAAACCATGTAAAATTGTTATTCATTATTCAATTTATGGATCCATTTTTATTTCTTGAGCATTTACATAATTTACGTAAATATGAGATACTTTTCAAATGTTCGCTAAACATTATATTTACATGGAACCACGAAATCAACCCGTCTTATCCCAAGTTGCAAAAATATTCCTTATTGTCATAACCTCATAATGTCTCATATCAATGTCCACATGTCACTAGGTGTCAAAATTTCAGCCTGCAAACACTATTAATGAGTTACCCTCAATGTCGAGCAAACAAATTATCGACGAATAAGTAATTGCCCACCTCTTCTTGGTCGGCCACTTTATAGTAATAAAAGAAAGCATATAACAGCATTATTAGTTATTAATTTTATAGATACACTTCTAATTCTCGGTCACTTACTTCATTTGTATAAATATGAGGCACTTTCCAAGATTCAAGAGATCACTATCATGATGTAGCACTTTTATCCAATGTGGCATTTAATTCTAGGTGTAAGCAATAAAGACCGAAAGCCCAAATTGGACCGGCTAGGATAGGCCTCGATGGGATTTCGGGCTCCCCTTTTTTCAGGCCAGTCCGAGCCTTCAAGCTTGAGATGCTCAAGCCTAAAATGGCCCATCTCCAAATTAATTTTTTAACAATAGAATATGCAATATAGGTATAAAATCTAAAAACTTTAGAAAGTTCGTTATTTATGTTCAAAATAGTTTAATAAAGTCATGAACAAGTTCAAAATAGTTAGATAATAAAGTGATTTTTGAGGCGAAAATATATATTATTTATTTATTTTAAGTCCAAAAAATAGAAAAAATTTGGCTAGGCCTGAGGGGATGTTTGAGAGGACATTTGTTATAACATTGAAAAGAAAGATAACAATATATGAAGTTAAATTTTGTTTAATTGATCCTACCCTTTTATGTTTAATTCCCATTTTAATATAATCTTTAGATTGATTACTGACTTCACACCTTTTTGATGATATGGCCAAGCCACGTAGCCGCCATGTCATTTAGTAAGAAATTTACATGTAACATTACTCTTGAAATACTTGTCTCACTATGCCCACTGAAACATTGCATTTCTAGACACTTGATAAGTCGGGGCAACATTTTAAAATGCAATGGGTGTTCATGCCAATCTGGTGCATCATAGTTCTCAACCGGGGTGGTTAATTTTCACGTGAGACTAATGGACATACTCCCCTAGTGATCGTATTGGCCAAGAACTCTTGAATTTTCTTGATTGGAATATTTCTCATAATTAGGTTCAATAGTCTCTTAAAATTGTTAATTATCCTAGAGATTTCACCCCAAAAGCCTTTTTTTTAATGCATCGTTTACAAAAGCTCTTGAGGAAGAATCCACTCCAACGGAAAAGAGAGCATACCGGTGAGTTTTGTGATGCTAAAAGAGAAATTGATGCATCTTCCCCCACTGTCAGTTCCTTTTGATGGCAAGCGAATCTTGTGAATTGATGATAGTGAAAAGTTTTGGACAGTAATTTTGCTCAAAGAAGTCAAGGAAAGAGATACATCTATGAACAAAAGAGCATACGGTTTTCACTTGTTGAACTTCACTACCACTCTACATTCAAAGAAACTTTAGCCGTCAAATATGAAATAAAGGAATTCGAATTCAATATGATTGGTTATCATTTCTCTGTCAATAAAAAAAAAAAAGTTGTCCTTTCCCCATCCAAAATTAAGTTTAAAGCCAAACTAGTTTCTCATCCTCAACTTATTTGATGCGTAGAATAGTTTTCCAAGTATTATTTTGAAACCAAACCCATTAAAGGAGAGAAGAACCTCATTGTAAATCTTATTTGAAGACCCAAAGACTTCTCATCCTTTTACATGTTCACTTTTGACCGATTGTGAATTGATAGCGTAACGGAAGGGTGAAAAGAGTCCCATCAGGGTGATATGCCCAATGTCCTCCTTGAAAACCACAATACTTTCCTCGTCAGACAACATTTTTCTACAAGTCAAGGAAAGAGATACATCTATGAACAAAAGAGTGGACGGTTTTCACCTACTGAACTTCACTACCACTCTACATTCAAAGAAACTTTAGCCATCAGATATGAAATAAAGGAATTTGAATTCAATATGATTGGTTATCATTTCTCTATCAATATATATATGTCCTTTCCCCATCCAAAATGAAGTTTAAAGCCAAACTAGTTTCTCATCCTCAACTTATTTGATGGGTAGAATAGTTTTCCAAATATTCTTTTGAAACCAAACCCATTAAAGGAGAGAAGAACCTCCTTGTAAATCTTCTCTGAAGACCCAAAGACTTCTCACCCTTTTACATGTTCACTTTTTGTCACGCCCCGATCCTCAGGCACGCGCCCATCCCTTACCTTGGTCGATTTTAAAGTGCAATATCCCAGGACTATGTATCGCCGACCCTTTCAATTTATTATGCGCATGCGGAAGCAGTTAAGAATCCCCAGACAATAAAACAATGGGATAGAAAAGCAGGCCATATTTTTCATATTGAAATTCACAACCACACTTTTATTTACAGCATAAAAGTCTCACACCTATCTACACTAAGACAGGGTTCACAAAAGGAATGGGATTTCAATCCACATCCAGGTTGTACTTAAGATCCCTCTCTGGACCATCTTCTTCTTCAAAAATCTTTCTCCTCCTCAGGATCCTCCTCCTCAGCTCCTCCTCAGGGTCCTGAAATGGTTATTCAATAACCAATGAGACCACGTCTCAGCGAGTTCTACCCCCTAAGACTCGATTAGTAAGCCAATACACTATGGGCTGCCTAAACACGCACAGGTCAGAGGACTTACCTTGGCTTCAGATTCCACCTGCAAATCAGTATAATTCATAATAGGCACACAACTACTCATAACAAATCGAACTAGTCGATTACATGTCATAGAGCACACGTGCATTCTCTAAGGCACTAGTTCACCAAAGCGATGCATCAAATCACCGAGCCCACGTGTCTCTTCCAAGATGCCTCACTTAATTCCCTAGGCCCACATGCATTCTCTAAGGCACTCGTTCACCAAAGTGATGCATCAATTCACCGAGCCCACGTGCCCTTTTTACGATGCCTGGGCCACGTGCATTCTCTAAGGCACTCATTCACCAAAGTGATGCATCAAGTCACCGAGCCCACGTGCCCTTTTAGATGCCACCCTGATTCACCACTCCACCGTCGATACTGACCATCGGTACCCAAACATTTCCCATCACATAATTGAAATCAACCAATTAGGAGCATGTCCTAAAATTCACAATTTAAATCAATTCCATATAAATTAAAGCTCAATTAAATAAACGGATTGCACCATGACAATCAGCACGAAATTCCAGTCACCGGCCATCCCGGTTGAATTTCCGGAAAAATAATTAATTTCGAAAATTAAATAAATAATTATTAAAAATCCAATTTAGGCTCGTAATGCTTGATTGGAAGCCAAGACGAGCCCGGAAAATTACCGAGACTCGTTCCATAAATAACATGGCATGTCTATTTCTAACCACCTAACATGCATCATTTAGTCTCTAAATTAATTTATCTAAATTAATCTAACCACCTAATTGCATTTAATTAAATCTAACCAACCCTAAGTATAATTAGCAGACTAAGAAAGCATTAGTGAGTAAAACTCACTTGGTAAAAGCGGAGACTGAATCACCGCAACGGCGACGTGACGGCGGCCGAAATCGGATTTTCGGCGACACCGGCGGGCTTGGGCCGGAACTAAAACTTAGCAAGCCCGCAGAAACTTTGGGCTTGGGCCTGCTGAAATTCTTGGGCTTTGCTAGAAATTGGGTCTCAAAATTCCAGTTGATGGGCTACTGGACTGGGCTTTACCAAATAATTCACTTGGACTGGACTGGGCTTGAAGACTTGCTGTTGGATTGATGGGCTCGAAGGCTGCAGATGTGAGCCGAGAAAGAGGCAGCAATTTCTGTCGTTGGCCCAAGTCTTCGAGTAGCTGGACTGAAGATTTCGTGGGTTGGCTTCTCGGTGGCTTCCTGGATGCGTAGACGACGAAGCAGCTGCAGCAGTTTGTTGGTCTTCGGTGGAGGTGCAGGCAGGTGGTTCCGAACGGTGCTGCCCGAGGCAACGGCAGGAGGTGTCGCACGTGAAGTTGCTGGGTTGGGCCGCTTCGCACGAGCTGAAGAAGACGCCGTGAAGAACGGAGCCGCTTCGACTTCGCTCGGGGGTCAACAAAATGGGAGCAACCTGCGGCTGTTGACTGAAGAATCGTGTTGTGGACGCGTGGAGATCTCTTCTTCTTCGGTGGATTGTTGTTCACGCGGATGAATGGATGAAGAATCGTGGAGACGTCCGCTTGAAGTTCTTGCCGCGTGGAGGAGAGGACACCGTTTGCTGACTTTCAATCAAACGGCAGCAACAAAGAAGAAATTGATTCGGTGGAGGCTTTGCTCGGTGGAGATTCGTGGCAAGGAGTCAACGATTTGCTGAAATTGACTGAAGAATAAGGAGACTTGGACGTGTGGGCAACTTGAAGAATTCTCGATGGGGGTTTTTCTGCGGCGTCCGAAACGTTTTTCCGTAAAAATCTCAGAATCTCCGAAAAATCTTCTGAGACTGAGTCGACGCTCCTAGAATTTATTGTGACATGGCCGAAACTTCAATTTCTGAAATCGGATTCGAATTGGCGGTTAATTTCAATTCGACGCGTTTGTAGCGTAACCTAGTCTATCGGGTAACTTTCGGATATTTTTAAGTGCAATTGACTCGTGGTCGATTTTCTTCGAGCCACTATGAACCCACTCGACTCATTGGCGACTCTCGGTTGTCGTGAAAATCTCGATGATCCAAATACGAACACAGGGTACCAAAACAATAAGAAAATCAGTTTAGTGCCGATCGACATGAATTTTCTAATTTAGTGGTGTCACCCACGATTAGCCACACATCACTATCGATCTAGTCTATCTCTGTTTTCAAATCGATTTTTAACTGTGCCGCAATGACCTCTAAAGATGGACACGGTCAAGAAGCCGATTCCTGGTCGAATTCTCAAGTCTATTGCCTTAAAATTCCTAATAATTTCCCCAAATAGTCTAGTTATCTCAAGAATAATCAGTTCTGAGAATAGCCCTATAAACACGTCAATGAAACGCCCAATTCAATTAGAAGAAAATAGAACCGAAAATTCGGGATGTCACACTTTTGACCAATTGTGAATTGATAGCGTAAGGGAAGGGTGAAAAGAGCCCCATCAGGGTGATATGCCCAATGTCCTCCTTGAAAACAACAATACTTTCCTCGTCAGACAACATTTTTCTACAAGTCAAGGAAAGAGATACATCTATGAACAAAAGAGTGGACGGTTTTTACCTACTGAACTTCACTACCACTCTACATTCAAAGAAACTTTAGCCGTCAAATATGAAATAAAGGAATTCGAATTCAATATGATTGGTTATCATTTCTCTATCAATATATATATGTCCTTTCCCCATCCAAAATGAAGTTTAAAGCCAAACTAGTTTCTCATCCTCAACTTATTTGATGGGTAGAATAGTTTTCCACATATTCTTTTGAAACCAAACCCATTAAAGGAGAGAAGAACCTCCTTGTAAATCTTCTCTGAAGACCCAAAGACATCTCATCCTTTTACATGTTCACTTTTGACCGATTGTGAATTGATAGCGTAACGGAAGGGTGAAAAGAGCCCTATTAGGGTGATATGCCCAATGTCTTCCTTAAAACCACAATACTTTTCTCGTCAGACGACATTTTCCTACAAGTCAAGGAAAGAGATACATCTATGAACAAAAGAGTGGACGGTTTTCACCTATTGAACTTCACTACCACTCTACATTCAAAAAAACTTTAGCCGTCAGATATGAAATAAAGGAATTTGAATTCAATATGATTGGTTATCATTTCTCTATCAAAATAAAAAATAAAAAATCTGTCATTTCCCCATCCAAAATGAAGTTTAAAGCCAAACTAGTTTCTCATCCTCAACTTATTTGATGGGTAGAATAGTTTTCCAAATATTCTTTTGAAACCAAACCCATTAAAGGAGAGAAGAACCTCATTGTAAATCTTCTCTAAAGACCCAAAGACTTCTCACCCTTTTACATGTTCACTTTTGACCGATTGTGAATTGATAGCGTAAGGGAAGGGTGAAAAGAGCCCCATCAGGGTGATATGCCCAATGTCCTCCTTGAAAACAACAATACTTTCCTCGTCAGACAACATTTTTCTACAAGTCAAGGAAAGAGATACATCTATGAACAAAAGAGTGGACGGTTTTTACCTACTGAACTTCACTACCACTCTACATTCAAAGAAACTTTAGCCATCAAATATGAAATAAAGGAATTCGAATTCAATATGATTGGTTATCATTTCTCTATCAATATATATATATATATATATGTCCTTTCCCCATCCAAAATGAAGTTTAAAGCCAAACTAGTTTCTCATCCTCAACTTATTTGATGGGTAGAATAGTTTTCCACATATTCTTTTGAAACCAAACCCATTAAAGGAGAGAAGAACCTCCTTGTAAATCTTCTCTGAAGACCCAAAGACTTCTCATCCTTTTACATGTTCACTTTTGACCGATTGTGAATTGATAGCGTAAGGGAAGGGTGAAAAGAGCCCTATCAGGGTGATATGCCCAATGTCCTCCTTAAAACCACAATACTTTTCTCGTCAGACGACATTTTTCTACAAGTCAAGGAAAGAGATACATCTATGAACAAAAGAGTGGACGATTTTCACCTACCGAACTTCACTACCACTCAACGTTCAAAAGAACATTAGCCATCAAATAAGAAATAAAGGAATTCGAGTTCAATATAATTGGTTATCATTTCTTTGTCTGAAAAAGAAGAAGAAAAAAGCCATCCTTTCCCCATCCCAAATGAAGTTTAAACCCAAATTAGTTTCTTATCCTCAACTTGTTTGATGGTTAGAATGGTTTTCAAAGTACTCTCTTGAAATCAAACACATTAAAGAAGAAAAAACATCTTCATATATCTTCTTTCAAGAACCAAAGACGTCTCATCCTTTTATAGGTTCGCTTTTGACCAATTGCGAATTAGTACCGTGAGGGAAGGGTGAAAAGAACTCCATTGGAGAGATTAGCCCGATGTCCTTATTGAAAACCACTATACTTTCCTTGTCAAACAACATTTTTCTACATGTAATAACAATAAATACTAAACATATTGTAAATGTACATGCATTGAAAATTTGGGCCTCCTTCCTTCATTAGGACTTTGGCTCCTGCACAATAGTACCGTGTTTGTAGATAGATTGTAACTAGAATTTTGCTAGTACATAACACCTTGTAAGGAGTAGTTCTATCTTAATTTTTCCCTAATAAATAGAATCTCATGAACTTGTCACTTGAAGAGAATATTTGTACTTTGCAAGTATAGCTAGGCGTGTTTTCAATTGAATACATTGGATGTGATAACGAGCTAGGGCTAGCAACAAAAAGAACATGATAAAACACATTTGATGGAACATGAGGCACCAATTCATGAGGAGTTAAGATATACGAAAGTTATGACACTCAAGTAGTCGAAAAAAAGTTTATGACACTAAAGTGATCGTCATACCGAAGTTTTGGTACTTCTGATATTCTTACGCAACAAGGTTTGTTAGAAATGGAAAAGAGAGGGGCAACTTTATTAAAATGAGATGTAGTTTTCTATTCCCTCGTCATTCCTTCTCAAGATTACATGAAAGTCCTCTGAAGCATTATTACAAGCTGCCATTGAATTTTTGCTGGAGAATCGTCGAAGCTTATCAAATAGTTTTTGACTTGTCACAACAAAATATATTGTAATTATACATTTCTCACATTGATCTTCATTATTTCACCCACAGTTATTTTTTTTTTATTAATTCGATTTCAATAGAGTCAAAATTCTCGCTGAAATAAGATCCATGAAGATGGAGATTTGTCAATGTAACCTCCAGAGATTAATTTCATTTGACTTTTCTATGCTTAATAGATTGTTCGACCCCTTCTATCATTTGGTAGCTGCATGTAGATCGTCTTTGAAACTAAAATTTGTTTGACCATCCTTATAAAGTTCGAATATGTTCAATTCCTTTATGGCCCCTTTACTTCTTGTGCTTGCATTCAAAAGATGTTCAGAGCATACTTCAGTGTCAGCTTGAGACGAACTCGAGAGGAGATCTGTTACAACATTGGAAAGAAAGATAAACAGAATGAGAAGCTAATTTCTTATACTTGATCTTACCCCGTTTATTTCTTTTTTTTTTTCCTTTTTCACAATCTTTAGTTTCCTTTCTCGCAATCTCTTCCACATCATCCTTATCTTAAATGGAGTCCAAAAATTAAGTTACATACTGGTGAAGCAAATTGACCTCAAATAAGATATTTTAGATCTAATTCATATTTATGTTTTTTTGAAAAGGTTTGATTATAATAAGTGCAACAATTTAAAACTAAGCTATATTGTCACGAAAAGTGATTTTTTGCAGATTTTGTGAAGATTATTCTGAACAACTTATCTTGAACCAAAATAGAAGAAATGAACAAGTAACACTATTTAATAGTCACCAAAGTAGCATGGGCATAATTTGAGAGGGGACACATTGAATACGCATTTGATGGAATGTTCGGTGATCGTCTCCATGTGCTTGTCAGTCCTCACGTAATTGATGGGTTACTAATTGACTAAACAAGTGCATCACTGTTAAATAAAAAGTGATAGGATATGATGGAGAAAAGCTACTTTTTTTGCAATTTTTTTGAAAAAAAATTAAATGTTAATTAAAACTATGTATATATATACATGTATATGTATATATATGTTAGGGCAACATTTTAAAATGCACTGGATTCATGTCAATCTAATGCATCATAGTTCTCAACTACGGTTGTTAAATTCCATGTGGGATTTACATAATCTAAATTTAATTAGACTCAAATGAGTTCAATGGACATACTACCTTAGTGGTCCTATTGGCCAAGAAGTCTGAGAGTTTCTTGATTAGAATATTTCTCATAGGCAAGTTCAACAATTTCTTAGGATTATCAATTATCTTAGAGATTCCGTACCAAAAGCCTCTTAATTTATGCATGCATTGCAATAAGCTCTTGAAAAGGAATCCAGTCCCATGGGAAAGAGAGCATATCAGTGCAATTGAGGTGTCAAAGGAGAAGTTGTATCTTCCCCCATCAAGTTCCTTATGATGGCAAGCGAATCTCGGGATCTGATGATAGTGAAAAGTATTGGATTGTAGTTCTCTTTGAAGAAATTAATGAAAGAGATTTATTTGTGAACATAAGAGGGGATGGTTTTCACCCGCCGAACTTCACTACCACTCTATATTGAAAGGAACCTTAGCCATTAATTATGAAATTAAGGAAATAAAATTCCATCTTATTGTTTAGCATTTCTTTGTCAAAATAAGAAGTCATCCTTTCCCCATATGATGAAGTTTAAAGCCAAAATAGTTTCTTATCCTCAATTTGTTTGATGGTTATTATGATTTTCAAAATACTCTTTTGAAATCAAACACATTAAAGTAGAGAAGAACATCCTTGTAGATATTCTTTCAAGACACAAAGACTTCTCATCCTTGCACATATTCACATTTGACTGATCGCGAATAAGTACCGTGAATGAAGGGTGAAACGAACTCCATGAGGGTGATATGCCCAATGTCCTCCTTGAAAACCACGATACTTTCCTCATTTGATGACATTTTCTACATGTAATAATAGTAGATGCTAAACATATTGTAAGTGTGAATGCATTGAAAATTTGGGCCTCCTTCCTTCATTGGAACTTTCGCTTCTTCACAGTAGTAGCGTGTTTGTAGGTAGATTGTAGCTAGAATTCAGTAATGCATAACACCTTGTAAGGAGCACTTTCTATCTGAAATTTTTCTCCGAATAAATAAAATCTCATGAACTTGCCGCTTGAAGAGAATATTTGTGATTTGTAAGTATAGTCGGGCATGTTTTCAATTGAATTAGATCGATTGAAGACACTGGATGTAATAATGAGCTGGGGCCCAACGAGAGGAGCATAATAAAATGCATTCGATGGAATGTTCAGTCTTCGTCTCCTTGGACTTCTCAATCCTCCGTAGTTGACAGAAAACATGAAGCACTAATTTGTCCTATATTTGGTTTTGTCCTCCCTTTCTTCTTTGTTGTTACTCTCAACTTTTTTATGGTGTTTCCCATTAGATGATGCTATGCTATATGTTAATATTAGTATACTAAACCGCACAATAGACTATGAGTGTACTATAAGTCATATTCGATAACTAATAACAATATGTCACGTCAAATTCATAAAACAATCTTAGTATCTGGCATTTCTTTGTTTTTATTTTTATCGTAAAATTGAAAGACACTAAAATAAGAGTAGCACTACATGTACTGAGACTTTACTTGAGTTTCTCGATAAATGAAATGGTGCAGTATGTGCTGTACAGCATGTCGTCAAATAAGAGTGGAATCGGCGTTAGCTTGTAAAAAGGGGAAAAGTGATAAATGGGCAAGTTCAATTAAAGGAAATTTTCTGGCAAAAAAATTAAAGGAAATTTTGCCAGCCCTCTGATATTCCGTGCAATCTGTAATATGCTTTGTTGGCTATACTTCTTGGCCATACTGATAATGAAAATGCCTGTATAACCCTTAACATTAGCTATATGAGGCGAGGTGACGTTTGAATAAAAGGCAAAGTCGGAAGAAGGGAAATATTCCCGAACCTCCACTCTATTCTCCTTGATTTCTTACAAATCTTTCTCTTCTAGGTCTAGTGACATTGGAAGGATAAAATTGCAATTTTGATCATATAAGATGAGTTGGTTCAACAAGTCTGCTCTCTATTTGTTATTCAAATCCTACGGATGAGAAAGCTTTTCCAAGGCCATGAAGCCTTTGGTTGAAGGCTAATGATATTTTGGAGACCATCAAACAATTTCATTTAAGGACTAAAAGAGGAAAGGGCATGCAAGCTAGGATAACATACATGTCCCAAATTTCATTATTCTTCCTCTTATTTTATGGTTATGCGCTGTTAGCTTATTCCATTTCTCTTTTTAATTTTTCCTATGGGTAATTGTCGTCAGTTACATGCCTATCCTGTTGAAATAAGTCACGTGTCTCTATCCTGTTCCTCTTCCCAATCGTTACTAAATTGATGGGAAATATGGGGCACCAGTTGTTAAATTATGGCTTGAGTTCAAACTAGGCACGAGACCCAACTCATTTAAAGGATTTTGATTTGTTGGGCGATGCTACTTAACTATTATATGTATTGAAGGTTTGGTTCTGTTGAAGATAAATATCCAAGTTTAACTGACGGAGCAAACATTAGTCAAGACTCCACTCAAGGCGTACATTATCCTGAAGAAGACCTACTACTCTAGTCTCTGTTTTATATCCACGCACAAGAGGACTCTCTCTTTAGCGAAGAAAAATAGGGGACGCACCAGTGACGCTCTCTTTGATCGCACGATGTTCTAAAAACGGTGGATTTCGTGACGTCAGTCGCATAATGAGTCGTTCTATTAATAAACACTGTGAGTTTAGATGTAATCAAAGCGTGGAAAACACTCAAACTTGCAAGTAATTGTAACTCTATGATTCTCCGATTATCAATGGATTATAGTTGCTTACTCTTCCAGTTGCAGAGGTATTGATTTTCAAACTGAACCACAGAAATCTCAAGAGTTCTTCATTGTCTCTGGTTTATTTTTCTGGTGATTTTGCATTAATTAATTACAAAATTTGGTTAGTTTCCACATTATTTCACAATAATTTATTCAGTCTTCGGTCTTCAGTTTTCAAAAGAGAGAAAGCTTACGGAACTTCCCATGATGGAGTTAGTCAATAATTGATTTGTGCATAGAGCGAAGGTTTATAAATTCAGCTCAGAGTGAAAATCGATCACTGGACAAGATGGGGAAACAATTGTTTCTTATTCTCAACTCTATTATCTTGTGGAGGTGGAGCTCAATCACAATCTCCGGAGCATACTCGCAAAACCAAACGGATCGGCTAGCATTAGCCTCCTTCAAAAACGCAATACACGAAGACCCATTTGGAGTCTTGAGCTCTTGGAATGATTCTACTCATCATTGTGAGTGGCAAGGTGTTTTGTGCAGCAAAAGACATCCTGAGAGGGTCACATCACTGGTCCTAAGATCACAAGGCTTGAAAGGCTTCCTATCTCCTTACGTAGGTAACCTCTCTTTTTTGAGGATCCTATTTTTGCAGAACAACAGCTTCCATGGCGAAATCCAACCACAAATCGGAAACTTGCTTCGGCTTCGTGTTCTTGTTCTTAGTAACAACTCATTTGGTGGGCCAATACCCTCTAATCTTTCCCGCTGCTCGAACCTAGAGACCCTGAATCTCATAGACAATCAACTTGTGGGGGGAATTCATTCTGATCTTAGTTCTTTAACAAGACTCAAAGGCTTGGGCTTGGCTACGAACAGTCTCGTAGGTCCTATTCCTCGTTCGATTGGAAACCTCTCGCTACTACAACAGCTCTCCCTGAAAGCAAATTTGTTAAGCGGAGAAATACCTGAGGAATTGTCCAGACTCAAGAGATTGACATTTTTCCAGCTATCTTCCAACAAACTAATCGGTGAGGTTCCAGCGGGGATTTTAAACATCTCTGACATTATGTTATTCGATGTTGGTGAGAACCAATTGTGGGGAAGCTTTCTCAATGATGTCGGCACCGCTTCTCCTTCTCTCTATTGCCTTGGCGCTGACGATAACTTGTTCACCGGGAAGATTCCGTCAACGTTAACAAATGGCACAGGCCTTGAAGAGCTTTACCTTGAGTTCAACAATTTCCATGGGCCAGTACCGAAAAATCTAGGAAGGCTGAAGGACCTTTATATATTTGAATTGGGTCATAACCACTTGCAGGATAACTTGAGTTTTATTTCTTCTTTAGTTAATTGTTCCAACTTAAAAACTCTCGGGATGTCAGGGAACTTGATTCACGGATCGTTGCCGAGATCCTTCTCCAATCTCTCCACCAGCATTAAGTGGATTTCTATGTCAAGCAATCGGATCCAAGGATCTATTCCGTTAGCCCTCGGAAATCTCTTCAACTTGTCTGTCTTGGATTTGAGCAATAATTTTCTAATTGATTGCATTCCTCATTCCATCGGAGCACTTTCCAACTTGCAGCAACTTTTTTTAGACGGTAACATGTTTACTGGAGAGATACCGTCTTCGATTGGTAACATTACGTCATTAGGTCTCCTTGCCCTTTCCTCCAACATTTTCCAAGGCTACATACCGCGAAGTCTTGGCAACTGTAAGCAACTAATTGGGCTTGATCTTTCAAATAATAACCTAATTGGCTTAGTTCCTGCCGAAATCGTGGGCCTTTCTTCCTTGTCAATCGCGTTGAGTTTAGCAAATAATAATTTAAGTGGATCTCTTCCATTGCAAGTTGGATCTTTAAAGAACCTTGGCAACTTAGATTTGTCTTACAATAGACTGACCGGCTTAATTCCGGCGTCCGTCAGCGAGTGCTTGGTATTGGAACGACTTCACTTAGAAGCTAATTCTTTTCATGGTCAAATCCCCGAAGCTTTACGTCCATTACGGGGTCTACAAGAGCTGGACCTTTCCAATAATATTTTTTCTGGTCCAATCCCAAGCTTTCTCACAGAGCTCCCACTACTCGAGTACTTGAATTTGTCCTTCAATCAACTAGAAGGACAAGTTCCAGAGCGTGGAGTTTTTCTTAATGCAAGTTCTGTATCGATTTATGGAAATACGAAACTCTGTGGAGGTGTTCCCAGTCTGAAGCTTCCTCTTTGCAAATCATCAAGCTCTAAGAAGTCTTCTTCAACCAAGGCTAGAGTAATATATGGGGTAGTTGGCAGTTTGTCATTTTTAGCTTTGTTGCTCTTATGTCTCTCTATCTTTTACCACAAAAAGAAGCAGACAACAACCATTGCCTCCACTTCATTATCTTTCGAGAACCAATTCTTGAGGATTTCTTATGAAGAACTCCTGAGAGCGACTAATAGATTCTCCGAGACCAATTTGATTGGTAAAGGGAGATACGGCACGGTTTTTAAGGGGATTCTTGATGGCGGCGCCACGGTGGCAATAAAGGTGCTCAATCTAATGCAAAGAGGTGCTTCAAGGAGCTTTATCTCCGAATGTCGAACTCTAGGAACCATTAGACACCGAAACCTCGTGAAGATACTAAGTGTCTGTTCGAGCGTGGACTTTCGTGGCAATGACTTCAAAGCTCTAATATATGAGTTCATGGCTAATGAGAGCTTGGAGGAGTGGCTACACCTTGGGACTATGGGACGAGATGATGAGTGTAACGAATCGAGAAATCTGAGACTAGTCCAGAGGTTAAACATCGCCATCGACATAGCTACTGCGATCGAATATCTCCACAAGGGTTGTTGTCCAGCAATCGTTCATGGAGATTTGAAGCCAAGTAATGTGCTTTTGGACAATGACATGGTGGCTCGAGTTGGAGATTTTGGGCTTGCAAAGATCATTGCAACAGTGTTTGTCGAAGCCACGGGAGTTCAGGACCAGGGTAGTTCAACTTCAACCATAGTCAGAGGATCCATTGGCTATGTGCCTCCTGGTATGAAATTGTCATATTTTCTCGATTATTTGTTATTTGATTGCGATAGTAATACGAGTGTTTCAAAAGTTTGAATAAACAATGATTCTTGACGTTATGTTATGTTTTGTATGCTCTGACACCTCTTTCTCATAGCTCAATTTCTCTTTCCCCTATTAATAGCATCCGTAGAAAAAGAAAATACATATATTTTTGTACAAAAAGATTACTAGTAGCTTGTCCTAATTGTATTTGAAATTAAGATGAGAATGAACCATCGTAATTTTGATCAATGAGTGGAAAATTTTTGGACAAAACTTGTGAATGCATGCGAATAATTAGATTAAGCATATTGCGTCATCTCATATTTATATTTTCTTTCTATAATAAGTATTTTGTCTCACATAACGTTCATGCCACTAAAACGGATTGCGATTCTCTTTTGGTAAGTCATGACTTCATGGCAGACCCTTTCATGACCTATAATTTAATATTTGAAAGATATATTAGATGACATGACATTTACGCTATAAATTATTGGAGGATACACTAATTGACAACATGATGAGCTCTATCCAACTTTCACTTTCCCTAAACTTCTTGGTTAGAGCATATTTAGACAAATTTACGCATTTACTAGTATAAATCCATCACCGTCAACAAATCACTCTAAGTCTCTTCTTTTTCCCCCACTGTGTTCGTTTCTTGCCTGTTCTTCTAGGCATTTTCTTCTCATCTTTGCATAAAAGAAAGTGTGGTATAGGTATTAAACAGAATCTGGATCATCAAAATGACAAGCCCCGTGTGGATCTCACATGTTTCCAATCAAAAAACCGGCGATTCAAATTTAGTTAACACATAAACTTCTACCAAGGCCTTCATCGAACATATATTCTTCTTTTCCTGTTTTCACCCATGCCCTACTAGAGGACAAAGCCACTCTTGATGTTTAGGCAATTTGTGTGGTAAACATGCGACAACTTTTGTTGCACTTAGTAGTTTTGGAGAAGAAGAGTTCATATGTTGTTAACTGATCTTTGGTGCACTTTATAAATTCCAAAATCTCATTTCTCTACTGTTGATGCATTTCTCAACGGTTGATGCACTTTATAAGAGTTCGTACGACAGGCACTAAACATCAGTCATGTACAGTAAACTATTTAAAAATTATACAAAGAGAAATGAAAGCAAAAAACCAGTAGGGGGCTTTAGGAGCCCTTGCCTTGCTCTGGCAGACGATCCATTGGCTTCTGCCGTGCATGGCAAGCCCGACAGAGAAGTCAGTCAAGGCTTGCAAGCCATCGCCTTATGTTGGTAGCGATTGGTGCGAGCCCTCACAACTGTCCTTGGGCAAGCTCTTGCAAATAGACATCAAGAAAAATCCCATGTGATTTAAGAACTTTTTCTATACAATTAATTCAAGAAAAAGTATCTATTCATTCCTATTTAATGTCTTGATGAAATTTTCAGAGTATGGCATGGGACACAAGGTTTCCACACTTGGGGATGCATATAGTTACGGCATTCTATTATTGGAGATGTTCACTGGAAAGAGACCCACTGAAGAGGCCTTTGGGCACCATCTTAACCTGCACAACTTCGTCCGAATGGCTCTTCCGGATCGAGCAATGGACATCGTAGACTTAAGGCTTTGGAGTGAAGCTATTGATCAACATCAAGAGATCAAGATCAGAGATTGCGTTATCTCTGTATTCGAAGTTGGAGTCGCGTGTTCAATGGAATCACCGCCGGATCGGATGGATATGACCGAGGCAATTAGGAAATTACACTTGATCAAGGTGAGTTACGAAGCCAAAGAGAGGAGGATTGGTATGTAGCTAAATCAGTTTTCTCATTTCATCTTGGAACTCTTTCACTAGTAGAGAAAATCATCGTGCAAAGGCAGTGCTAGCAAATTGACATGAATGTCTCCCTCACTAGCCTGCCTACCCATACCCATTATGTGTATTTTTTATAATTACACCAATATCTATATTTAATAATCGTAGAAAGTGGATGTATGGTGTTAAGTCTATCTATTTCCACCAAGTAACCATGTAAAAGTTAATGAATTTGCTTATTTGCCCGGTTCTCTTCATATCTGACGTTATTGTGGATTGATGCATTGCTTAATTACCATGGCTGGGTCATTGCCCTTGCCCCTCTCTCTCCGCGCGCTTGTGTACTAGAATGTGACCTCACAAGCTCAAGGTCAACTCTTAATGTCATGCTTAACCGAGAGCCCGCGGTCAATTGGATGGGCTTCGGATCAATTCAATCTACACCCAAAAGAGAGTGACCAGCAAAGGAATGGTGATGACAGCCCATATCCGGCGAGTTCAAGGCACAGCAGCAAGCTTCTCTGAACTTCTATTTTGAGAGATAAGCTCTCGGCAGCATATTCAGCAGATTTCGGCGAAAACCATAGCTCATTCACAAGGGAGATGTGTCCAGTAAACATAACATTGTAAGCACTAGCAGAAAAAGATGACAATAACAAGTTTAATCCAACAATAAGCATATGAACAACAGAATCAACATGGTTCCACTCGAATTTGGCAAACTTACTTCAGTATTGATTTAGTTTCATATAGGACTTGTGTGCAAGAATGGACAACGATCAATGTACCACCGATTAAATGAGGACCGAAATTCTTTACAATCTCAAAGCAGGAATAGCAAACAGAGAAGATGTTAGCATGGCACTGTGAAGATTTAGCTAAAAGATACTCACTTCTTTACTCTTCACTCATTAACACACATACATGCACAAGCACTCCCCAAGGACCTCACTGCTTTCTGTTTTTCCTCAGGCTTTTTGATGTTAGTTCATGGCAAAGAACTAATCCATCCAAGGTAGGACCTTCCAGGCTCTCAATAGATTCAAGAGTAAGACAACTCTCCTATTTACCCCAGTCAGAATCCACCAGTCCGTGTATTTTGTACGACAAACGGTTCTACCTTCCGGACAAAATCGCATTATGATGCATGCCAATATGCGCATCTGCCTCTTGAGAAATTTTCTACCCTATCATATCAATATGAAAGCTTCCCCGGCCACTTTGACGAATAGCAATCAGCGCAATTGAGAAATCCTCGATTAGCCCAAACAACAGCCCAAAGGAAATTCACGAGTGTAATCAAATTCGCAAGTGCATAATTATTAAGCATCGTTAAAGCACATACCAAATTAAGACCACAACACCAATCAGCCTAGCAAGAGAATACACAACCAGCGAGCATAATCTCAATCCGGCGGATATAATCCATCAGATGCCAAAACAAACTCATGACCCCTTGGGTATACGTAAGTCGACATGCTTTGCTCATCTAGATATTTGATTAACACGAATCTATACTTGGCATAACATCAGAATCAGAGACAACATATTTGGATGGATTTGAACAACAATTCAAGTAGTCATGGCATATGGAGATCTTGGCCGTAGTCCAACATCACTGGAAACAGAGGAGCTGTAAGTGAGTCGAACATGTACATTATGCAACAATCATTCCAGACACTAAAGCATAAGAACGCTGCACAAAATCGTATTCCGAATTCGTTCAGGCGTTTTCACGAATGTTTGGTGGTCAGTTAAAAAATAGAACACAGAGTCATGATCGAAGAGAAATTTCCGATATATACAAATTCAATGACATCAGAACGTATTTAAACTACTAACCGATCCGCAATCATCATTCTGCTTTCACTCATAACCTCAATAACAAATCTCGGATTCAACTGAATAAAACAGAGCAATGTCGTACACCCCTCGGAGACCGTCTTTGGCCAAGAGCAGCCATGGAATAGTGGACCGAGGTCTTGGAGGCATCGTCACAGGTGAGGTCGGGGCCATCATGAGACGTGGAACCGCACATTGCTGGCGTAGCATCGCGCGCCGGTGAAAATCCAACGTGCGAGTGTGTTATAGCCGGCTGTGGAGCGTTGTGTGCCTGGCCGGAGTCTTGATGTTCTTGAATCGGGAAGCAAACCTTCGGGTATTCTGGGCGTGCTCAAGGGAAACAGCGATGAGGGTGAAAGAAAAAGGAATAGAGAAGAGTAATAAGGAGAAAAGGAAAAGAAGACAGTCGCGTTGGGGGTCGAAAAGAAAGAAAACAGAAGAGGGAGGGGTGACAATATTATAAAATAAAAAAGAAAGAAAACAGAAGGGGGAGGGGGAGGGGTCGAAAAGAAAGAAAGCAGAAGTGGATGTATGGAGTTAAGTTTACTTATTTCCACCAAGTAATCATGTAAAATTTCATGAATTTGCTTATTCGCCCGATTCTCTTCATTTCTGAAGCCACTGTGGATCAATGCATTGCTTAATTACCCTTGCCTTTCTCTCTCTCCGTGCTTGCTTGGGTACTGGAACGTGACCTGACTGTGAGGTCACGAGCTCATGGCCAACTCTTAATGTCACACTTAACTGAGAGCCAGCGGTCAATTGGAGACCAAGCTTGGTCAAATCCAAAGACAAGGAAAGGGAGGCAACCTCATCACAAGATCATGAGCTCGAGGCCAACTCTCGATGTTGCTGTTGAAAGTGACCTCACTATCAATTGGAAGCAATGCTTAATCGAATTTGGGTGTTGTTGCCAACGAAATTATGTTGCGGTCATGTTGCTGACACCGGTGCCACCGTGTGTGGCCCCTACCTCCTCTCCAAGCCTCCTTTTCTTTATCTTTTTTTCTTTGCCATGTCATTGAATTACAGAGTTTTTCTTCTTCTTCTTTTTTGTCGATAGAGATACAGAGTTGACAAACACATAAATGGGACAAGATAAAGAAAAAACACGGACACATATTTATTGCACTTGTCGATGTGTTATCACATTGCCTAATAATCCTGTCAAGTCTTCCCAGTCAACCAACTCTCTCTCTCTTTCTTCACAATTTGCCACCATCTCCGCCCATTGTGGCCACCTGTCATTACCGCTGCCTCCTCCACATCTCGCCACTTTCTCCGTCGTGTCATCACGATCGCCCTTAAATGAGAGAGGGAGAGAGATAGCTACATGAAAGCAGGGACGACAACCAACATTGAAGCGATAGGGGAGAGAGATTGAACGGAGCATGACATGACCCCTCGTAAGCACCGGTGGTAAATGGTAGAGCGAGGAAGGTCAAGATGATGGTGGCACCAGAGGCATGTCAATGACACAAGCCGTGCGTGGTTGTGGGGGCTCCAAAGGAGAGAGTAAATGGTGGAGTGAGGAAGGTCAAGATTGATGGTGGCACTAGAGGCATGTCAAATGACACAAGCCTCGCGTGGTTGTGGGTTGGGCTCCATAAGGAGGGAAAAAGATGGGGAGGAGAAGAGAGAGTGGTGTTGGGATTTTGAGGAGTGATTGGGTGAGGTATAAAATTATTAACAGAGACTCATGTTTTGATCTGGTGGTGGAGACAACAGATAAGTAAATTAATGTTACAGTAGATCTACATCCAAGAGACATGAATAGTGATGGTGAAGGCGTTAAAATACAATGCCTTAGATGTGGTATAAAATACATAACGCGGCAGCATAGTGAGTAAAGTGCGGAGCAAACAAAAACTAGCTCACAATATGGACAACATAGGCTATATTAGGGTAAATGTCCATGAAATATATACTAAATTGCTGATCAACTCTCAATAGCGTACGACAACTCGCAATAGAATGCTGTCAAGAAGCTCAAGTTCGGCATTAGGATCAATATCAACATGGATTGAGATCAAAATAGGAACAATCTAATGTTGATATGGAGTCAGAATGTGAGAGAATATTGAATTGTGTATTGTTCAATTGAAAAAGGGAAGTAATCTAATATGGGATATTTAACTCCAAACCATTGGCACATCCATGAATCACCACACATAAAAAGCTCTTCCTCCTATATCGTGAAGTGTAAAAGCCGAAAGAACACTTACAAAGGTATATATAACCAGTTGATGATCAAGAACACTTTGAATCTGCCAGAGCCATTGCAAATAGTCGCAAAATATTGCTACTTTGCTTGTAATAATCTATTTAAGTTGCTCTTATGAGCAACATGTTATACATCCATATTTTTCTAAATTAGATCATGAGTCATATCAAGCTAGTCGCTTTTATTTTTTTTTACTTTTTATATAATACCCTATGATGCGTATAATATTAGGCCATAAGTAAGCTTGTCACTCTAAAAGACTTTCCTAGTATGGATGTTCTCCTTCATAGTTGCCTGGAGGATCATAGTTGCACACAACATACCACCACCCTTTGTTACACTGAACCCTAGCACACCCGACTCGGACCGAGTCATGCCAAACCATTTGAGTGTAGTGCAAGCAGTCGCACCTACTCGAGCAGGTGTTGGTGTTGTAATTGTAGTTTTGCTTCTCTGCGACCCACAAGCTAACGGCGTAGGTGCCGGTGAATGTGCTAGTGCCCTTGGCAAGGTTCTTGCCGTAGGGCCCATTGGAGTGCACAAGGCTGCAGTCGCCAATCCGTTGATTCGCGTAGCTTTGGGCGTAGGTAGCAAGGGTGTTGTCCCATGTCACATTCGCCACACCAACTTGCTTTCGAGCGACATTATGAGAGTCGAGATAGTCTTGGAGTGAGTTTTGGGCATGACTAGGTGGAAAGAGAGAAATGGAAACGAGAGAGATGATGATGGTTAGAGAATTCATGATGGTCAAGGAATTAGCTGATGTTGGTTCAAGGTGATATTTTTGGTGATCATTAGGCTATTTATAGGGAAAAAAAAACATGAAGATTTTCGGGGCTTCATCGTGTGTGCAATGAACTTATCGGGAAACATCTCCATTGGACAATTTAACTTTTCGTCAAAATCCAGATTGATCAGGAAATGATAAAATTTGATGGTTTTGCGTGTTCTTTCTTTCCTCGAATGGAAGTAAAGTGGAAGGCTTAAGCGAAGTTTGAAGTTTCAGCAAGTTTGATGCAGTAATTAAAGTATAATATTAGATATTATTTGGATTAATGCTAAAGACATTGAGATTAGTGCATGAAATTAAATTATTAAGGGATATAAAAAACTTTATCCAGGTGTGATGAGCAAATAGGTCTCTCTATCTACGCCATTCAAAAGCCACCACCAACTCATCATCATATCCATCTTCGTTTTTTAAGATCCACCGTCCATCTTCAACCAGACTTACGATCTCCGGCGTCCCCCACCTTAAAACAATACATCGATATCCTCCCATAGAAGAAATACATCAGAGATACCAAAAATTATGTATAACACTCACTTTAATGTCAAAAAATTTCTCTAGATACTTAAGTACCAAATTTAATATAAAAAAAAAACAATTACTTAATTATGTCTCCAGAGAGAAATTCTGACTAAAATATATATGAGCTGGCATTTAAAAAGACAAGTCTGTGGCATTTCCATGTGTACATTTCTCCTCATCTTCCTTCACGTCATTTTTTTTATATTTTTTTTTAATATTTTTTCTTCTCTTTTCTCCCTTGTTCACCCTCCTACTTCACCTTGTAAATGGACTCCTCGACCACAACATCATCGAGGCCCACCCATCACCGCCCAAACCTCTGAGCTGCGCCACAACCTCAACAAACGATGCCAAGAATCGATGAATGATATGGTCCAGGCAAGGAACGAGATGGTTCAGATCTACGAAAGGAGTCTTGTTCAGTCAAGATCGATTGGTTTCATCGAATTAGAAAGCCATGAAGCACGTCCAGCAATCAATGAATGCCAAGGTTGGACAGAAAACCAAGAACAAGCGCGCGAACCTCTCCCAGACATTTCATCGAACACCTAAGGGTATAACAACCAGAAAGCATTCGGGCGCTCCAATTCATGCCAGAACCAACCATAACCAGAAAACAACACTAGGAATACACAGAGAAAGGGATGAGCAGGCTCAGAACGCGCGAAACTGGGGCCGGCGAGACCCATTCCATCGATTCGACAAAACAGGGGAAAACGGAAAACGAGCTTGGGCGTATCCTGTGAAAGGAAAGTTGCCGGACGCGATTGCTAGGTAGATTGGAACAAAATTGGCTCTAGAAACCGCCTCAAGGGACTTGGCCGGTGAAGGAGGCAACACCAACCGCAATTTGAACTCGCCGAGAATGGATCCAACCGAGCCTCTAGTTTGTAGTCGGGTTTTTCCATGAATCGGCTTCATTAACGGTGGATTTTGAGGTGGCTTTGATGAATTTCCCAGATAAGAAGCCAGAGAGAAAAATTCCCTGTTCTGCTCCCTTTTCCACATTCATCCCCTTTCCGTCGATTGTTCAGCAAGCAATTGATTTTTCTTGTTGGACAAAGTCGTTTTGGGTCATGCAGGCAAGTGAAACTTGTTAAGTGAAGTCGTTTTTGAGCTTTTTATGCTAAGTCAGACCACCAACGAGTCACGTTAGTAGAAAAAATATCAAAATATTGCCATACCAAATTTCTGGCATTCGAGATCGGAATTGATACTTAAATGATTGTTTTATTTTCTTTAAAGTAACAATTGAGTGATTTGAAAAAAAAATTGACATCAAAATGAGCATCGTATATAACTTTTGACACTTCTAGTAAACTTTTCCCCTCTCCCACTCCTTGCAATGGCTACCGTTGAGACGTCAACGAGCCCTAACGGACCCTTGAGGCCTTGATGCTATCGAGGTTGCGGCAAGCGTCCAGATTTGGAGGTGCATCCTCCTTATCTAGAGACTCAATCCCTCCGCTCCAAGTCTAGAGGAAGTGGGATCCGGATCCGTCGTCTCAGCAGGCAAGTAGTCACCATTGCCCATTGGTCTTCCTGATCGTTCATCATATTTTCCCCAATAGGACAACAAACTATCATGTTGAAATAATGCCCCGTTATGATGAGGCAAGAGCTTTAGATGCACCAAAATTAAATAACGTCATGTGAATGGTGAAGGCAATTCCCTTCACCGAAGAAAAGTTGATCTCTTTCAAAAATTATTTCTTCTTCTTTTTTCTCGCGATTTCTAATTTTCAAGTGAAGGAATTTTGATCCTTGATCTAACATCCTCAGCTCCAAGCTCCCAAGCATATCACCATCCCTATCAAGCCCCACATCACATTGTGAAAGAGAAGCTAAGTATGATCTCTATGGCGCATTTCTCTCTTGAGTTCATCCTATTACATCTTTCAATCGATTTTGGTACATAACAATGGCCATGTCGACCATATAACGATACATTTTATTCATTAAGCTGATAAGAGTTAAGAAAGAGAATTGGGATAAGACCCACGAAGGAAGTCTCACCTTAGAATCTAGGTTTTTTTTTTTTTTTTTTTGGTCGAAAATAGATTATGCATTCGATTAAGAAGTCTTAAAAGACAACGATGGATTACAATCAAAACATAAAATCTCCCATAAAGGTAGAGGGGGAGTGTTCAACCAATTTAAAGGAAGCTTCATTGCTCGATGAATGCATGGCAGCCAATCTGCTGCTCGATTTGCATCCCGAGGGCAATATATTACCGAAATGTTTTCGCATTGGGCTAACTCCTCTCTGCATCTTTGAACAATGGCTTGTAAATTCCAAGATGGCTCGGCCCGACCCATCACAAAATCGACAACCACGGAGCTGTCACTTTCGCATATCCAGCAAACTTCTTGACTTTTGGCTTCCTGCACGTGTCTCAGCTTCATCTCTTTTAGATAGTAAATCCCATGCAAAATTGCTTCAGCTTCCGCTTGTGGTGCCGAAGAAACCCTAGATTCAGCAGCGAAGCCATCGACTGCACAGCCAGTTCCATCTCGTGCGATTCCAACGACCGAGCAGATGAATTCACCTGGAACCCATGATGCATCAACATTCATCTTCATCTCTCGTCTGTTCGATGGTTTCCAGCGCTCTGGTGAGGAACAGTTTGAGCGTTTTGCTTTCTGAGTCTTCTTCCCTCGGCTGAAAGTAATGATTTGGTTTTGTGCAAGATCGAGAATATCCGCGGGTTGTGGGCTTTTTGCTCTGATGATCCAAGTATTCCGAGCCTTCCAGATTTGCCAAAGAACCAGTCCGATGAATTCCGGTGCAGGTAAATCCCTCCTTGAGTCGAAAGCTTCGAGTAGCCATTGATCAAGTCTTTTTATATGTCTCGTAATATTAATGCCCTGCAAGCGATTATCCTCCCAGATCTGTTTTGTCCATTTACATAATAAAAAGATGTGTTCTGTGGTTTCAACTTGTGAGCAACACAACTGACATAATGGATCTAGGGTGATATTTCTTTTGTAGAGATTTTCTCTCGTGGTGATAGCATTTTGACAGATGCTCCAGAGAAAAGTTCTGATTTTCGGTGGAATTTTGAGGCACCAGATCTGTGTCCATAAGGTGCGTGGAGGTTGGAACGAACATGATGCCCTATGTTGTGTTTTGTTGAGAGTTGATAAAGAGGCCCTGTTATATCCACTCTTGACAGTATATTTTCCTATACTATTTCCTGTCCAAACTATAATATCTGGTTTGGGATTTTTGCTCAGGGGGATTGCTAAGATCTCATTAGCTGTGTTTTCCTCAAAAACCTGTTGAATTATTGGCTTACTCCAGGCTTGAGTATCTTCATTGATCAAACCTGCCACCATAGTAGGTTCTCGGTATGTTGCTGGTCCCCCAATAATCCCCTTTGATAACCATTTGTCCTCCCTGATTTTGATTGATTTTCCATCTCTTACTAACCATTTTGTATCTGCTTGTATTGCATCTCGACCAAGCATCAAACTCTGCCAGCCCCATGATGATCGATGGCCCTTCTGAGCTTTCCAGAGATCGCCATGTGGAAAATAGATACCTTTTAAGACTTTACTCCACAGTGCATTTGGAGAATTGTATAATCTCCATGCTTGTTTACCAAGCATTGCATGATTGAAGGTAATTAAATCTTTAAACCCCATCCCTCCTGTATCTTTTCGAGTTTTCATAACTTCCCAATTTTTCCACTGCATTCCACACTTTGAATCTCCTTTCTGCCACCAAAATGATGCTATTCGCCTTTCAATTGCTCTGCAGATGGACACTGGCACCTTGAAGATCGACATTGCATAGGTCGGTATGGCCTGCACCACACTTTTGATCAACACTTCCTTTCCTGCTTTGGTGAGTAATTTTTCTTTCCAACCTTCCAGCTTTGAGTTTACTCTGGCTAAAATCCATGCAAACAATTCTTTTTTTTATTGTCCCCATTCTGTAGGAATGCCTAAATATTTGCCTGTCTTTTCATAAACAGGGACTCTCAATTCATGGGCCATATTTCTTCTTAATGGTAAGGGACTGTTTTTGTTGAAATAAACTCCTGACTTGTTTAAATTAACAGCTTGCCCCGATGCGTAACAATATTGTTTAAGTGTAAGCATCAGATTCTGACATTCCACTATTGTGCCATCTAGGAAGAAGATTACATCATCCGCAAAAAGAAGATGGGAAAGCTTAGGGCAAAACCTATTTAGCTGTAAGCCTTTTATAGTACCTTCTACTACTGGTTTTTTCATCAGCCATGTTAACACATTTGAGATTAATATGAATAGATATGGTGACAGGGGATCACCTTGTCTGAGTCCTCTCGAGGGGATAAAGAAAGGGGTAGGTTCTCCATTAAGCTTCACACTGAATGTCACTGTTGTTATGCATTGCATTATTAGAGTCACCCATTTCCCATAAAAGCCCATTTTCAGCATGCAATCTCGAACAAAATCTCATTCTATTCTGTCATATGCTTTCTGCATATCTAATTTTAGTACTGCCTGATGTTTTTTCTTCCTCTTTGTGATGCGTAGCTGATGTAACACTTCCTGCACAATTAGGATGTTATCCTGTATCCCTCTGCCTTGAACAAATGCACTTTGCTCTGGTTCAATGATCTCTGGAAGCCACTTTTTTAATCTGTTTGCTAGTAGCTTTGAGATAATTTTGTAACTGAAGTTGCATAGACTGATGGGTCTAAATTTGTCTATGGTTTCAGGATTTTTAACTTTGGGAATCAAGGATATATGTGTTTGATTAAGGAGAGGATCCAGAATACCTGTGCTGAAAAAGTTATGCACTAGCTGGAATAGATCATTCTGTACAATTTCCCATGAGTTTTGATAGAAAAGCCCATTGAAGCCATCAGGTCCTAGGGCTTTTAAAGCCCCTAATTGAAAAACTACTGCTCAAACTTCCTCCAAAGTGGGGTTGGCCACCAGATCTGCATTGATGTTCTCATCAACTGGAGAAAGACACTGGTTTAAGACTGGCTGGTAGTTTCTCTGCCCTTCTGTTTTGTATAAATCACTGTAAAATGATTGTATGTGATTTCTGAGTGCTGTTGGATCCCGACACCACCTGTTGTCTTCCACTTGCAGCATTGTAATATTGTTTCTATGCCTCCTCTGTACCGTTGTTGCATGGAAAAAACATGTATTTTTATCACCCCAATTAGCCATTTGATACGGGATCGCAATCCCCAGTATTGTTCTTCCTGATTTCTCAATGTGTTAATCTGGTGTATAATGCTCTAAGTTGCTTTTCTGCTTGTGTGCTGGACTGTTTGATTGGTTATTTCTGTTAGAGCCTGAGTTAGCTCTTTTATCCGCCTTGGTGCATGGGCATACTTCTCTTTACTCCATTTAGTTAATTATGTGGAAGTCTCTTTAAGTTTCTCTGAAAAAGTAGCCATTTGAGGAGTTGTTTGGTTCCAAAGTTGTTGAATAACTCCATGGTAATCTTCATGTTCGATCCAGAAAGCCTCCATCTTAAAATCTCTTTTTCTTTTCTTATGTGCAGAGTGTAACCTAAGGACAAGAGGACTGTGGTCCGAGCCGATAGCTGGGAGAGATTGGATTTCTGCTTCATGAAAGGTAGTTCGCCATTCCAAAGTGCTTAACACTCTGTCTAATCTTTTTTTAACAAGATCCTCCCCTTCTCTTTTAATTGCCCATGTGTATGCACATCCATGGCTGTCAATATCCATCAAAGATGACTCATTTAGCATATCTCGAAAAGCTGCTATTCGTCTATTATCTAGGTTGAGTTCCTTAAAAAATGGAGTCCATTAAATCAGATAAAAATATACAAGAATACGGGACAGGTAGAGTTTAATTGTCTGGACTAGGCGGTAATTTGTCGATAGATTTTATAAAATGATGAATTGACCAAGCAAGTATATCAGCTCTAATTAATGAACAAAGTGTTAGTAAGCTTTTGACCAAATAACAAATTAGGTGTCAATGGTCAAATTGCCTAATTTTGTATTCCATTTCAATCCATCTTATCTATTGCAGGCTTGCAGCCTAGTATATTACTTAGAAAGGTCATAGACTCATCATAGCGGGAAAATCCTTACCCGCTATAATTTACCTCAAATAAATTTTCATTTTATCTCGAATCACGTTGTTTTAATATTAAGACACAAGAACATGCCAAAATTTGCAGTCAGTGAATTCGAATTCACGAGTTTTATGCTTGCGGATTCAGTCACCGGAATCGATACGATGTTGTTGTATATAACTTGGTGGATGAAATGATTAAGCTATACTTTGGGAAAGTATTGCGAAAGCTCTAGAAATCCAAACTGTTGGGATGGTGCAATACAAATTAGATACCTTTATTTGGAAAATTACAGAAAGAAAAAGAGCTCACAATCCGAGCTCGTTAACAAATCCCAGTAGATGACGATGATTTTGGTAGATCTAGGCTCTAACATTCATCGGCAGTATTGCGCATGCATGTTAAAAACCAATAATCGTTGACTTTAAGGAAGTTTTAACATTATATTTAGTCTTTTTCAATGAAGTCGTTTGAGAAAGAAGTCGGGGCGTCACGACCCAGCACTAGTCACCAGTGAGCCAAGTTCATCTACGGACAGGCCGGTTGTGATTACCTTACCAATGTTGCTAGTCGAGGTAGAAGTAAACTCCAAACATTTACTTCCTATTTCGAAGAGAAAATCATTCTTTTACACTAGAAGTTCCGATTCTTTCTTTCACAAGTTGCGCTTTGCATCGGCATATCTGGATATAAATGTTTTATCTGCATATATTGGTATTTTTACAAGTTACTTTTATCCGTGTTAGCATGTAACCGTAGTTACTTAAAATCTCGACAACGTTGGTACTTGTGTTATTTTTACCAACGTGTCGGGCCTATAAAAATGCATAAATACTATTAAAAAAAAAAAGTACTTACGACTTACGACCCTTAAAAACCGAGCTTCCGAAGGAAGAAATTGAATCTAGTTCTTCATGATACAAGTCAGCAACACACACCTATATCCAGCACATATTGAGAAGCAATTCTCCATGAAAACAAGCTTGAATCAAGCTGGAACTTGTTGATTCTCACGTCAATTGATGAACTAATTCGTCATACCAAAAGCATCATCTTCTTGCATAAACATGACAAATCAAGCTTCATCTCCATGGAAACCCCAAAATCATCTTCTCGATTTGTCCCTCTTTCCTCCGTCCCCTTCTCTCTATTTTAATTTTTCCTTTTTCTTCTCTCCCTTGTCTTGCTTGTCTCCACTACAACAAGGAGACCCAATTAGATTAACCACCTTAATGAGTCAGTAAATCCAATTAACTATCCAGGTGCCCAAGATAGACTTTAAAACCAAGATATAATGGACTAACGTATTTAGATGCTTCATTCGCCACTTTCTAGAAATCAAAGAAACCATGTAAAATTGTTATTCATTATTCAATTTATGGATCCACTTTTATTTCTTGAGCATTTACATAATTTACGTAAATATGAGATACTTTTCAAATGTTCGCTAAACATTATATTTACATGGAACCACAAAATCAACCCGTCTTATCCCAAGTTGCAAAAATATTCCTTATTGTCATAACCTCATAATGTCTCATATCAATGTCCACATGTCACTAGGTGTCTAAATTTCAGCCTGCAAACACTATTAATGAGTTACCCTCAATGTCGAGCAAACAAATTATCGACGAATAAGTAATTGCCCACCTCTTCTTGGTCGGCCACTTTATAGGAATCAAAGAAAGCATATAACAGCAGTATTAGTTATTAATTTTATAGATACACTTCTAATTCTCGGTCACTTACTTCATTTGTATAAATATGAGGCACTTTCCAATATTCAAGAGATGACTATCATGATGTAGCACTTTTTTCCAATGTGGCATTTAATTCTAGGTGTAAGCAATTAAGACAGAAAGCCAAATTGGACCGGCTAGGATAGGCCCCGATGGGATTTCGGGCTCCCCTTTTTTCAGGCCAGTCCGAGCCTTCAAGCTTGAGATGCTCAAGCCTAAAATGGCCCATCTCCAAATTAATTTTTTAACAATGGAATATGCAATATAGGTATAAAATCTAAAAACTTTAGAAAGTTCGTTATTTATGTTCAAAATAGTTAGATAATAAAGTGATATTTGAGGCGAAAAAGATATATATATATATATATATATATATATATATATATATATATTTATTTATTTATTTTAAGTCCAAAAAATAGAAAAAATTTGGCTAGGCCTGAGGGGATGTTTGAGAGGACATTTGTTACAACATTGAAAAGAAAGATAACAATATAAGAAGTTAAATTTTGTTTAATTGATCCTACCCTTTTATGTTTACTTCCCATTTTAATATAATCTTTAGATTGATTATTGACTTCACACCTTTTTGATGATATGGCCAAGCCATGCAGCCGCCATGTCATTTAGTAAGAAATTTACATGTAACATTACTCTTGAAATACTTGTCTCACTATGCCCACTGAAACATTGCATTTCTAGACACTTGATAAGTTGGGGCAACATTTTAAAATGCAATGGGTGTTCATGCCAATCTGGTGCATCATAGTTCTCAACTGGGTGGTTAATTTTCACGTGAGACTAATGGACATACTCCCCTAGTGATCGTATTGGCCAAGAACTCTTGAATTTTCTTGATTGGAATATTTCTCATAATTAGGTTCAATAGTCTCTTAAAATTGTTAATTATCCTAGAGATTTCACCCCAAAAGCCTTTTTTTTATGCATCGTTTACAAAAGCTCTTGAGGAAGAATCCACTCCAATGGAAAAGAGAGCATACCGGTGCAGTTGTGATGCTAAAAGAGAAATTGATGCATCTTCCCCCACTGTCAGTTCCTTTTGATGGCAAGCGAATCTTGTGAATTGATGATAGTGAAAAGTTTTGGACAGTAATTTTGCTCAAAGAAGTCAAGAAAAGAGATACATCTATGAACAAAAGAGCATACGGTTTTCACCTGTTGAACTTCACTACCACTCTACATTCAAAGAAACTTTAGCCGTCAAATATGAAATAAAGGAATTCGAATTGAATATGATTGGTTATCATTTCTCTATTAAAAAAAAAAAGCTGTCCTTTCCTCATCCAAAATTAAGTTTAAAGCCAAACTAGTTTCTCATCCTCAACTTATTTGATGCGTAGAATAGTTTTCCAAATATTCTTTTGAAACCAAACCCATTAAAGGAGAGAAGAACCTCATTGTAAATCTTCTTTGAAGACCCAAAGACTTCTCATCCTTTTACATGTTCACTTTTGACCGATTGTGAATTGATAGCGTAAGGGAAGGGTGAAAAGAGCCCCATCAGGGTGATATGCCCAATGTCCTCCTTGAAAACCACAATAATTTCCTCGTCAAACAACATTTTTCTACAAGTCAAGGAAAGAGATACATCTATGAACAAAAGAGTGGACGGTTTTCACCTATTGAACTTCACTACCACTCTACATTCAAAGAAACTTTAGCCGTCAGATATGAAATAAAGGAATTCGAATTCAATATGATTGGTTATCATTTCTCTATCAAAAAAAAAAAAAAAAATCTGTCATTTCCCCATCCAAAATGAAGTTTAAAGCCAAACTAGTTTCTCATCCTCAACTTATTTGATGCGTAGAATAGTTTTCCAAATATTCTTTTGAAACCAAACCCATTAAAGGAGAGAAAAACCTCTTTGTAAATCTTCTCTGAAGACCCAAAGACTTCTCACCCTTTTACATGTTCACTTTTGACCGATTGTGAATTGATAGTGTAAGGAAAGGGTGAAAAAAGCCCCATCAGGGTGATATGCCCAATGTCCTCCTTGAAAACAACAATACTTTCCTCGTCAGACAACATTTTTCTACAAGTCAAGGAAAGAGATACATCTATGAACAAAAGAGTGGACGGTTTATACCTGCTGAACTTCACTACCACTCTACATTCAAAGAAACTTTAGCTGTCAAATATGAAATAAAGGAATTCGAATTCAATATGATTAGTTATCATTTCTCTATCAATATATATGTGTGTGTGTGCGCGCGCGTGTGTGTGTGTCCCATCCAAAATGAAGTTTGAAGCCAAACTAGTTTCTCATCCTCAACTTATTTGATGGGTAGAATAGTTTTCCAAATATTCTTTTGAAACCAAACCCATTAAAGGAGAGAAGAACCTCCTTGTAAATCTTCTCTGAAGACCCAAAGACTTCTCATCCTTTTACATGTTCACTTTTGACCGATTGTGAATTGATAGCGTAGGGAAGGGTGAAAACAGACGACATTTTTTCTACAAGTCAAGGAAAGACATATATCTATGAACAAAAGAGTGGACGGTTTTCACCTGCCGAACTTCACTACCACTCAACGTTCAAAAGAACATTAGCCATCAAATATGAAATAAAGGAATTCAAGTTCAATATAATTGGTTATCATTTCTTTGTCTGAAAAAAGAAGAAGAAAAAAGCCATCCTTTCCCCATCCCAAATGAAGTTTAAACCCAAATTAGTTTCTTATCCTCAACTTGTTTGATGGTTAGAATGGTTTTCAAAGTACTCTCTTGAAATCAAACACATTAAATAAGAAAAAAAATCTTCATATATCTTCTTTCAAGAACCAAAGACTTCTCATCCTTTTATAGGTTCGCTTTTGACCAATCGCGAATTAGTACCGTGAGGGAAGGGTGAAAAGAACTCCATTGGAGAGATTAGCCCGATGTCCTTATTGAAAACCACTATACTTTTCTTGTCAGACAACATTTTTCTACATGTAATAACAATAAATACTAAACATATTGTAAATGTAAATGCATTGAAAATTTGGGCCTCCTTCCTTCATTAGGACTTTGGCTCTTGCACAATAGTACCGTGTTTGTAGATAGATTGTAACTATAATTTTGCTAGTACATAACACCTTGTAAGGAGTAGTTCTATCTTAATTTTTCCCTAATAGATAGAATCTCATGAACTTGTCGCTTGAAGAGAATATTTGTACTTTGCAAGTATAGCTGGGCGTGTTTTCAATTGAATACATTGGATGTGATAATGAGCTAGGGCTAGCAACAAAAAGAACATGATAAAACACATTTGATGGAACATGAGGCACCAATTCATGAGGAGTTAAGATATACGAAAGTTATGACACTCAAGTAGTCGAAAAAAAAGTTTATGACACTAAAGTGATCGTCATACCAAAGTTTTGGTACTTTTGATATTCTTACCCAACAAAGTTTGTTAGAAAGGGAAAAGAGAGGGCAACTTTAATAAAATGAGATGTAGTTTTCTATTCCCTCGTCATTCCTTCTCAAGATTACATGAAAGTCCTCTCAAGCATTATTACAAGTTGCCATTGAATTTTTGCTAGAGAATCGTCGAAGCTAATCAAATAGTTTTTAACTTGTCATAACAAAATATATTGTAATTATACATTTCTCACATTGATCTTCATTATTTCACCCACAGTTATTTTATTTTTATTAATTCGATTTCACTAGAGTCAAAATTCTCGCTGAAATAAAATCCATGAAGATGGAGATTTGTCAATGTAACCTCCAGAGATTAATTTCATTTGACTTTTGTATGCTTAATAGATTGTTGGGCCCCTTCTATCATTTGGTACCTGCATGTAGATCGTCTTCAAAACTAAAATTTGTTTGATCATCCTTATAAAGTTCGAATATGTTCAATTCCTTTATGGCCCCTTTACTTCTTGTGCTTGCATTGAAAAGATGTTCAGAGCATACTTCAGTGTTAGCTTGAGATGAACTCGAGAGGAGATCTGTTACAACATTGGAAAGAAAGATAAACAGAATGAGAAGCTAATTTCTTATACTTGATCTTACCCCGTTTATTTCTTTTTTTTCCTGTTTCACAATCTTTAGTTTCCTTTCTCACAATCTCTTCCACATCATCCTTATCTTAAATGGAGTCCAAAAATTAAGTTACATACTGGTGAAGCAAATTGACCTCAAATAAGATATTTCAGATCTAATTCATATTTATGTTTTTGAAAAGGTTTGATCATAATAAGTGCGACATTTTAAAACTAAGCTATATTGTCACGAAAAGTGATTTTTTCCAGATTTTGTGAAGATTATTCTGAACAACTTATCTTGAACCAAAATAGAAGAAATGAACAAATAACACTATTTAATAGTCACTAAAGTAGCATGGGCATAATTTGAGAGGGGACACATTGAATACGCATTTGATGGAATGTTTGGTGATCGTCTCCATGTGCTTGTCAGTCCTCACGTAATTGATGGGTTACTAATTGACTAAACAAGTTCATCACTGTTAAATAAAAAGTGATAGGATATGATGGAGAAAAGCCACTTTTTCCGTAATTTTTTTGAAAAAAATCAAATGTTAATTAAAACTATGTACATATATACATGTATATGTATATATATGTTAGGGCAACATTTTAAAATGCACTAGATTCATGTCAATCTTATCCATCATAGTTCTCAACTAGGGTTGTTAAATTCCATGTGGGATTTACATAATCTAAATTTAATTAGACTCATATGAGTTCAAGGGACATACTACGTTAGTGGTCCTATTGGCCAAGAAGTCTGAGAGTTTCTTGATTAGAATATTTCTCATAGGCAAGTTCAACAATTTCTTAGGATTATCAATTATCTTAGAGATTCTGTACCAAAAGCCTCTAAATTTATGCATGCATTGCAATAAGCTCTTGAAGAGGAATCCAGTCCCATGGGAAAGAGAGCATATCAGTGCAATTGAGGTGTCAAAGGAGAAGTTGGTGTATCTTCCCCCATTGCAAGTTCCTTCTGATGGCAAGCGAGTCTTGGGATCTGATGATAGTGAAAAGTATTGGATTGTAGTTCTGCTTGAGGAAATGGATGAAAGAGATATATCTGTGAACATAAGAGGGGATGGTTTTCACCCACCGAACTTCACTACCACTCTATATTGAAAGGAACCTTAGCCATTAATTATGAAATTAAGGAAATAGAATTCCATCTTATTGTTTAGCATTTCTTTGTCAAAATAAGAAGTCATCCTTTCCCCATATGATGAAGTTTAAAGCCAAAATAGTTTCTTATCCTCAATTTGTTCGATGGTTATTATGATTTTCAAAATACTCTTTTAAAATCAAATACATTAAAGTAGAGAAGAACATCCTTGTAGATCTTCTTTCAAGACACAAAGACTTCTCATCCTTGCACATATTCACATTTGACTGATCGCGAATAAGTACCGTGAGGGAAGGGTGAAACAAACTCCATGAGGGTGATATGCCCAATCTCCTCCTTGAAAACCACGATACTTTCCTCATTTGACGACATTTTCTACATGTAATAATAGTAGATGCTAAACATATTGTAAGTGTGAATGCATTAAAAATTTGGGCCTCCTTCCTTCGTTGGAACTTTGGCTTCTTCACAGTAGTAGCGTGTTTGTAGGTAGATTGTAGCTAGAATTTCGGTAGTACATAACACCTTGTAAGGAGCACTTTCTATCTGAAATTTTTCCCCTAATAAATAAAATCTCATGAACTTGCCGCTTGAAGAGAATATTTGTGATTTGTAAGTATAGTCGGGCGTGTTTTCAATTGAATGAGATTGATTGAAGACACTGGATGTAATAATGAGCTGGGGCCCAACGAGAAGAGCATAATAAAATGCATTCGATGGAATGTTCAGTCTTCGTCTCCTTTGACTTCTCAATCCTCCCGTAGTTGACAGGGAACATGAAGCACTAATTTGTCCTTTATTTGGTTTTGTCCTCCCTTTCTTCTTTGTTGTTACTCTCAACTTTTTTATGGTGTTTCCCATTAGATGATGCTATGCTATATGTTAATATTAGTATACTAAACCGCACAGTAGACTATGAGTGTACTATAAGTCATATTCGATAACTAATAACAATATGTCATGTCAAATTCATAAAACAATCTTAGCATGACATTTCTATATTTTTATTTTTATCGTAAAATTGAAAGCTAGCAAGACACTAAAATAAGAGTAGCACTACATGTATTGAGACTTTACTTGAGTTTCTCGGTAAATGAAATGGTGCACTATGTGCTGTACAGCATGTCGTCAAATAAGAGTGGAATCGGCATTAGTTTGTAAAAAGGGGAAAAGTGATAAATGGGGCAAGTTTAATCAAAGGAAATTTTCTGGCAAAAAAATTAAAGGAAATTTTGCCAGCCCTCTAATATTCCGTGCAATCTGTAATATGCTTTGTTGGCTATACTTCTTGGCCATACTGATAATGAAAATGCCTGTTTAACCCTTAACATCAGCTACATGAGGCGAGGTGACGTTTGAATAAAAGGCAAAGTCGGAAGAAGGGAAATATTCCCAAACCTCCGCTCTGTTCTCCTTGATTTCTTACAAATCTTTCTCTTCTAGGTCTAGTGACATTGGAAGGATAAAATTGCAATTTTGATCATATAAGATGAGTTGGTTCAACAAGTCTGCTCTCTATTTGTTATTCAAATCCTACAGATGAGAAAGCTTTTCCAAGGCCATGAAGCCTTTGGTTGAAGGCTAATGATATCTTGGAGAACATCAAGCAGTTTCATTTAAGGACTAAAAGAGGAAAGGGCATGCGTGCTAGGATAACATATATGTCCCAACTTTCATTAGTCTTCCTCTTGTTTTATGGTTATATGCATTGTTAGCTTATTCCATTTCTCTTTTCTTTTTTTTTCCTATGGGGTAATTGTCGTCAATTACATGCCATTTCTGTTGAAATAAGTTACATGTCCCTATCCTATTCCTCTTCCCAATCGTTATTAAATTGATGAAATTTGAGGCACCAGTTATTAAATTATGGCTTGAGTTTGAACTAGGTACGAGACCCAACTCATTTACAGGATTCTGATTTGTTCAAATTATGGTGTTCCTTTTTAATCAGTATCATATTTTGATTTGTTGGGCGGTGCTACTTAACTATTGAATGTATTGAAGGTTTGGTTCTGTTGAAGATAAATATCCAAGTTTAACCAAGGGAGCAAACATTAGTCGGACTCCACTCAACGCGTCCAGTTTTAGGCCTTTTCTAATATCCTGAAGAGGACGTACTGCTGAAGTCTCTAGTTTATATCCCCGCACAAGAGGACTCTCTCTTTAGCGAAGAAAGAAAGGGGACGCACCAGTAACGCTTTCTTTGATCGCACGGAGTTCTACAATCGGTGGATTTTGTGACGCGAGTTGCATAATGAGTCGTTCTATTAATAAACACTGTGAGTTTAGATGTAATCAACGTGTGGAAAACATTCGAACTTGCAAGTAATTGTAACTCCATTTTTCTCCGATTTTTAGTGGATTATAGCTGCTTACTCTTCCAGCTGCATAGATATCGATTTTCGGACTAAACCACGGAAATCTCAAGAGTTCTTCATTGTCTCTCATTTATTTTCTCGGTGATTTCGCATAAATTAATTACAAAATTTGGTTAGTTTCCACATTATTTTATAATAATTTATTCAGTCTTCAATCTTCAGTCTTCAGGAGAGAGAAAGTTTACGGAACTTCCCATGATGGAGTTAGTCAATAATTGATTTGTGCATAGAGAGAGGAGGTTTATAAATTCAGCTCAGACTGAAAGTGGATCACTGGACGAGATGGGGAAGCACCTATTTCTTATTCTCAACTCTATTCTCTTGTGGTGTTGGAGCTCAACCACAATCTCCAGAGCATACTCACAAAACCAAATGGATCGGCTCGCATTAGCCTTCTTAAAAAATGCTATACACAAAGACCCATTTGGGGTCTTGAGCTCTTGGAACGATTCTACTCATCATTGTGAGTGGCAAGGTGTTTTGTGCAGCAAAAGACATCCTGAGAGGGTCACATCTCTGGTCCTGAGATCACAAGGCTTGGAAGGCTTCCTATCTCCTCACGTAGGTAACCTCTCTTTTCTGAGGGTCATATTTCTGCAGAACAACAGCTTCCATGGTGAAATCCCACCACAAATCGGCAATTTGCTTCGACTCCGTGTTCTTGTTCTTAGTAACAACTCATTTGGTGGGCCGATACCCTCCAATCTTTCCTGCTGCTCGAACCTCAAGGACCTGAATCTCATAGATAACCAACTTGTGGGGGGAATTCATTCCGATCTTGGTTCTTTAACAAGACTTATAATCTTGGGCTTGTCTTCGAACAATCTTGTAGGTCCTATTCCTCGCTCAATTGGAAACCTCTCGCTGCTACGACAGCTCTCGCTGAGAGAAAATGTATTAAGCGGAGAAATACCTGAGGAATTGTCCAGACTCAAGAGATTGAAACTTTTCCAACTATCTTCCAACAAACTAACCGGTGAGATTCCAGTAGGGATTTTAAACATGTCTGACATTATTGCATTCAGTGTTAGTTTTAACCAGTTGTGGGGAAGTTTTCTCAATGATGTCGGCACTACTTCTCCTTCTCTCCATTTCCTTGGCGCCAGCAGTAACTTGTTCACCGGGATGATTTCGTCAACGTTAACGAATGCCACAGGTCTTGGAGACCTTTTCCTTGACAACAACAATTTCCATGGGCCAATTCCGAACAATCTGGGATGGCTAAAGGGCCTTTACAGGATTTCATTGGCTGATAACCACTTGCAGGATGACTTGAGTTTTATTTCTTCTTTAGTTAATTGTTCCAACTTAAAAAATCTCGAGATTTCGGGGAACTTGATTCACGGATCATTGCCGAGATCCTTCTCCAATCTCTCCACCAGCATTGAGCGAATTTCTATGTCACACAATCGGATCCAAGGATCCATTCCTTTAGCCCTCGGAAATCTTTTCAACTTGTCTTTCTTGGATTTAACGTCTAATTTTTTAACTAATTGCATTCCTCATTCCATCGGAGCACTTTCCAACTTGCATAAACTTGGTTTACACGGGAACATGTTGACTGGAGAGATACCGTCTTCAATTGGTAACATTACGTTGTTAAATGTCCTTGACCTTTCCTCCAACATTTTCCAAGGCCACATACCGCAAAGTCTCGACAACTGCAAGCAATTAATTGGGCTTGATTTTTCAAACAATAACCTAATTGGCTCAGTTCCTATCGAAATCATGGGTCTTTCTTCCTTATCGGTCGTCCTTAATTTAGCAAATAATAATTTAAGTGGATCACTTCCATTGCAAGTTGGATCTTTAAAGAATCTGGGCATATTAGATCTGTCTCACAATAGACTGACCGGCTTAATTCTGGCGTCCATCCATGAGTGCTTGGTATTGGAAGGACTTTACTTAGAAGCTAATTCTTTTCATGGTCAAATCCCCGAAGCTTTACATCCATTACGGGGTCTACAAGAGCTGGACATTTCCAATAATAATTTTTCTGGTCCAATCCCGAGCTTTCTCGTAGGGCTCTTACTACTCAAGTACTTGAATTTGTCCTTCAATCAACTAGAAGGACAAGTTCCAGAGGGTGGAGTTTTTCTTAATGCCAGTTCTGTATCGATTTATGGAAATACGGAACTCTGTGGAGGTGTTCCGAGTCTGAAGCTTCCTCTTTGCAAATCATCAAGCTCTAAGAAGTCTTCTTCAACCAAGGCCAAAGTAATATATGTGGTAGCTGGCAGTTTGTTATGTTTAGCTTTGTTGCTCCTATGTCTGTCTATCTTTTATCGCAAAAAGAAGCAGACGACAACCAATGCCTCCACTTCATTATCTTTCGAGATCCAATTCTTGAGAATTTCTTATGAAGAACTCCTGAGAGCGACTAACAGATTCTCCGAGACCAATTTGATTGGTAAAGGGAGATATGGCACGGTTTATAAGGGGATTCTTGATGGAGGTGCCACGGTGGCAACGAAGGTGCTCAATCTAATGCAAAGAGGTGCTTCAAGGAGCTTTATCTCTGAATGTCGAACTCTAGGAACGATTAGACACCGAAACCTCGTGAAGATACTAAGTGTTTGTTCGAGCGTGGACTTTTGTGGCATTGACTTCAAAGCTCTAATATATGAGTTCATGGCTAATGAGAGCTTGGAGGAGTGGCTGCACCCTGGAACTATAGGACGAGAAGATGAGTGTAGCGAATCAAGAAATCTGAGACTAGTGCAAAGATTAAACATCGCCATTGACATAGCTACCGCGATCGAATATCTCCACAAGGGTTGCTATCCAGCCATCGTCCATGGAGATCTGAAGCCAAGTAATGTGCTTCTAGACAACAACATGATGGCTCGAGTTGGAGATTTCGGGCTTGCAAAGATCATTTCAACGGTGTCTACCGAAGCCATAGGAGTTCAAGACCGAGGTAGTTCAACTTCAACCGCAGTCAGAGGATCCATCGGCTATGTACCTCCTGGTATGAAACTATCATATTTTCTCGATTAGTTTTTATTTGGTTGCAATAGTAATATATGGTGCCAAAAGTTTGACTAAACAATTATTCTTGACGTTATGTTATGATTTATATGCTCTGACACCTCTTTCTCACAACTCAATTCCTCTTTCCGCTATTAAGAGCTTCCGTAGAAAAAGAAAATACGTATCTTTTTGTACGAAAAGATTAATAGTAGCTTGCCCTAATCGTATTTAAAATTAAGATGAGAATAAACCATTGTAATTTTGATCAATGAGTGGAAAATTTTTAGACAACTTGTGAATCCATGTGAATAGATAGATTAAGCATATTGTATCATCTCATATTATATTTTCTTTCTATAATTCGTATTTTGTCTTGTATCACATTCATGCCATTAAAACAGATTGCGAATCTCTTTTGGAATGTTATGACTTATGGTCTTAACAATAATTAATTTTTCATTTATGGCAGACCCTTTCATGACCAATAATTTAATATTAGAAAGATATATTAGATGACATGACATTTATGCCAGAAACCGTTGGAGGATACACTAATTGACAACACGATGGGCTCTACCCAACTATCACTTTCCTTAAACTTATTGGTTAGAGCATATTAAGACAAATTTACGCATTTACAAATATAAATCCATCACCGTCAACAAATCACCCTAAGTCTGTTCTTTTCCCCCCCACTGTGTTCGTTTTTTACCTGTTCTTTTTGGCATTTTTTTCTCGTCTTTCCATAAAAGAAAGTGTGGTATAGGTATTAAACATAATTTGTATCATGAAAATGACGAGCCTCACGTGGATCCCATATGTTTCTAGTCAAAAAATCAACTATTCAAATTTAGTTAATACATAGACTTCTGCCAAGGCCTTCACCCAACATATTTTCTTCTTTTTCTATTTTCACCCGTATCCTACTAGAGGACAAAGCCACTTTTGATGTTTAGGCAATTTGTGTAGCAAACATAAGACAACTTTTGTGCACTTAGTAGTTTTGGAGAAGAAGTTTATACGTTGTTAAGTGACCTTTGGTGCACTTAATGAATTCTAAAATCCTATTTCTCTACCATTAGTGTATTTCTCAACGGTTGATGCACTTTATAAGAGTTCATACGACAGGCGCCAAACATCAGCCATATATAGTAAACTAAACGAAAAATTAAACAGAGAGAAATGAAAGCAAAAAACCAGTAGGGGGCTTTGGGACCCTTGGCCTTGCTCAAAGGATCCCTTGGCCTCTGCCATGCATAGTGGGCCCGATTGTGAAGTGAGTGAGGGCTTGCAAGCCATCTCTCTATGTTGGGTGTGACAGGCACGATCCCTCACAGTTTTCTTTGGCAAGCTCTTGCAAATGGACATCAAGCAAAATCCCATGTGACTTAGAAGCTTTTTCTAAACAATTGACTTCAAGAAAAAGGGTATGTTCGTTCCTATTAATGTCTTGATGAAATTTTCAGAGTATGGCATGGGACACAAGATTTCCACACTTGGGGATGCATATAGTTACGGCATTCTATTATTGGAGATGTTCACAGGAAAGAGACCCACTGAAGAGGCCTTTGGGCACCATCTTAACCTCCACAACTTTGTCCAAATGGCTCTTCCGGATCGAGCAATGGACATTATAGACTTAAGGCTTTGGAGTGAAGCTGGTGATCGACAACAAGAGATGAAAATCAAAGATTGCATTATCTCTGTATTCGAAGTTGGAGTCGCATGTTCGATGGAATCACCACCGGAACGGATGGGCATGACCGAGGCAATAAGGAAATTACACTTTATCAAGGTGAGTTACGAAGCCAAAGAGAGGATGATGGGTATGTAGCTAAATCAGTTTTCTCGTTTCGTCTTGGAACTTTTTCACTAGTAGAGATAATCATCGTGCAAAGGTAGTGCTAGCAAATTTACATGAATGTCTCCCTAACTAGTCTACCTACCCATACCTATTATGTGTGTTTTTTTATTGCATTTTACAATCGTGGAAAGTGGATGTATGAAGTTAAGTCCACCTATTTCCACCAAGTAATCATGTAAAATTTGATGAATTTGCTTATTTGCCCGGTTCTCTTCATTTCCAATGCCAATGTGGATCGATGCATTGCTTAATTATCATGGTTGGGCCATTGCCCTTACCTCTCTCTCTCTCTCTCTCTCTACGCATGCTTGTGTATTAGAATGTGACCTCACCATGAGGTCACGAGATCAAGGCCAACTCTTAATGTCGTGCTTAAACGAGAGCCCACAGTCAATTGGAGATCAAGCTTGATCAAATCCAAAGGCAAGGAGTGGGAGGCAACCTTATCACAAGATCATGGGGTCAAGGCTAACTCTCGATGTTGCTGTTGAGAGTGACCTCGCTATCAATTAGAAGCCATGCTTGATCAAATTTGGGTGACGTTGCCGATGAAATTATGTTAAGGTCATGTTGCCAACACCAACAGCCACCATGTGAGACCCCCCTACCTCCTCTCCAAACCTCCTTTTCTTTTATCTTTTTTCTTTGCTATGGCATCAAATTATAGACTTTTTTCTTCTTTTTTTCTTTTTTTTGGTCGATAGAGATAGAGAGTTAACAAAGACATAAATGGGACATGATCAAAAAGGGAACATGGATGCATATTTGTTGCACTTGTCAGTGTGCTTATTACAATGTCTAATTATCCTCGTCAAGTCTACCCACTCAACCAACCCTCTCTCTTTCTTCACCATTAGCCATAGTCTCCAGCCGTTGCGGCCACCTATCATCACGGTCACCTCCTCCATGTCTCACTACTTTCTCCTTCATGTCATCCACGACCATCTTTGCTTTCTCTATTTGCTGACCCAAAACACTCTCTCCTTCACTGTCTCTTCTCTCACCGCCAAATTTCTAAGGCCTCCAAACCACCATTGATGACCTGATTTAGCCATTATGGCCCTTAAGATCTCATGGAAATCTCAATGGACAGGTTAGATGTAGGAGGCATCCAACCTTGAGATGGCCTTTTGATCTCATCATCGTCGACAACTTGATTGTAGATGACGAGAGGAGCTCAACACAAGGTCTTGAGACCCACCAAAGGCATAAACTTGACATTCGGGCAAGCTTGGCTGCCCTCAAATGAGAAAGGGAGAAAGAGCTATACAAAAGCAGGGACAACAACCGACATTGAAGTGATGTGGGAGAAAGGGTGAACGGAGCATGACACGATCCCTTGTCAACGCCAATAGTAAATGGTGGAGCGAAGAAGGTCACGATTTATATTGGCAGTGGAGGCACGTTAGTGACACGAGCCGCATGTGGTTTTAAGGTTCGGCAGGGAGAGAAAAGATTGGCGTTGGGATTTTGTGGAGTGATTGGGGAAGGTGTACAATTAACAAGAGAGACTCATGTCTTGATTTGGCATTGGAGACAACAGATAAGTAAACCAATGGTACAATGGATCCGCATCCAATGCCATAGATATGGTGCAAAATACATAACACCATGGTATAGTGACGAAAACGCTAAGCAAACAAAACTGACTCACAGTATGGACGGAATAGGCTATATTAGGGCAAGTGCCCGTGAAATATATACCAAACTGCAGGTCAACTATCAATAGTGTAACAATCCGCAATAGAATGCCCTCAAGCAACTCAAGTTTGGCATTAGGATCAAAATCAAGGGCACGCTGAAAACATCATGAATTGAGATCAGAACAGGAACAATCTAATGCTAATATCAAGTCACAATGTGAGAGAATATTGACTTTGTGTATTGCTCAATTGGACAATGTATTACACTGGAGGGATATTTGTATCCAGGATTATATACACAAGGAAATAATCTATTATGGGGTGTTTAACTCCAAATCATCCCTTCTCGTTATATCATGAAGCGTAAAAGTCGAAAGAACACTTTGTTCTCATGCATCCTTTCATTACAAAAGCAGATAATCAGTTGATGATCAAGAACACTTAAATCTACAAAAGCCATTTCAAACATTCGCAAAATATTGCTAATTTGCTAGTAATAATATGCTTAAGATGCTCTTATGAGCAACATGTTATACATCCATATTTTTCTAAACTAGCTCATGAATCATATCAAGCTAGTCGTTTTTATTTTCCCTTTATTTTTCATGTCACACCCATGACGCATATAACAATAGGCCATAGGTAAGCTTGTCACTCTAAAAGCCTTTCCTAGTATGGATGTTCTCCTTCATAGTTGCCTAGAGGATCGTAGTTGCACACAACGTACCACCACCCATTGTTACACTGAACCTTAGCGTACCCGACTCGAACCGAGTCGCGCCAAACCATCTCAGTGTAGTGCAAGCAGTCGCACCCGCTCGTGCAAGTGTTGGTGTTGTAATTGTAGTTCTGCTTCTCTGCGACCCACAAGCCGACGGCGTAGGTGCCAGTGAACGTGCCGATGCCCTTGGCAAGGTTCTCACCATAGGGTCCATTGGAGTGCACGAGGCCGCAGTCGCTGACCCATTGGTTCGCATAGCTTTGGGCGTAGGCAGCAAGCGTGTTGTCCCATGTCATGTTCGCCATGCCAACTTGCTTCCGAGCGGCATTGTGAGAGTTGAGATAGTCTTGGGGTGAGTTTTGGGCATGAGTAGGTTGAAAGAAAGAAATAGAGACAAGAGAGATGATGATGGTTAGAGAATTCATGATGCTCAAGGAATTAGTTGATGTTGGTTCAAGGTGATATTTTTGGTGATCAGTTATGCTTTTTATAGAAAAATATTTTCGGGGCTTCAACTTACCATGTGCAATGAACTTATCAGGGAACATCTCCTTTGGACAGCACAACTTTGCGTTCAAACCTAGTTTGATCTGAAATGATAAACTAGTAACTAGTGCATGAGGAAGTAGTTTTGCATGTTCTTCCTTTCCTCAAATGGAAGTAAAGTAAAAGGCATTGAGAATAATGCATGAGATTAAATTATTAGGGGACATAAATAAAGTTTATCCGGTTGTAATGATCCAACAAGTCTTATCCAAGCCTCCAATAGGGAATGCAAATAATTTCTCCCAATTTATTTACAATACCAGCCATCGCCACTCACCGTCCTCCGATGCCACCCGCAAAGCCATTCAAAAGCCACCACCAACTCATCATCGTATCCATTGTCGTTGTTCTAAGATCCACCATCCATCTTCAACCAGACTATTTGTCTCTAGCGTCCCCCACCTCATAACAATACACTACTACCTGCCCATGAGAGAAGTACATCAAATGTATCAAAAGTTATGTACAATACTCATTTTAATACTAAAAATTTTCGCCGGATCACTTAAGTGCCTCTGACAAGAAATTTTGGCCAAAATATATACATAACAATTTATAATTAAAATTTTAATATGAGTTGACATTTTTTTTATAAAAAAGAAAAAAGTTCTCTATGAAATTTCCATATGTACATTTCTCCGCCCTTCCCTCCACATCATTTTTTTTCTTTTTTTCTTTCTTCTCTTTTCTCCCTTATGCACCCTCACTGCTTCACACTATTGTAAATTAATCCAAAGAAAACAACATTGTTTGTTGTAATTAGAACATCAATGTAAAGAAGACGATAACAGCTATATAATATTCTTCTTTTTATGTAAACTTACAAATCTTGGAGAAGAATAAAATAAGATATCACTAGAAAAATAACATAAATTGGAGGTGAGGTACGGATATCCGAATCTCCTTAAGGCGATTAGTTCTTGCCAATGGTGCTCCGCAGATTCACGAACTATGCCTCCCAAAATACAACATCTCGAACATGTTTGGATTAGCACTATGCAAACAGGACTCAGTCGAACCATTCAATTGAACCAGCACACTCAGAAAAATCAGAAGAGTAGAAAAGTATATCAAAGCCTTTTTGGAATCGAGTCGGAAAAACCAAAACCAAAAAACTTAATGAAGCTCTATGCTCCTATCTATTTATAGAGCTTTTTAGTTCATGTATAGAGGAGATACATGAATTAAATAGACGCATGTATCCACAAAGTTCATGAATAAAGAGATACGTGAAACCAAGAGATTCATGAATCTTGAGACACGTGAATTCAAGAGATTCATGAACTCAATAAATACATGAACTAAAAGATACATGAATCTAAGAATTCATGAATTCAATAGATACGTGAACATAAAAGTTTAGGAAATTCATGAATCCAAAAGAGATACGTGAATTGAAAAGACGTATCATAATTTATTGACTTTCGTTGATCCATTAACCATAATTACAACAATCCCCCACATTAATGGATCAACAAAACATTTTTGACTCAAAGGAATCTGAGCATGCCTGTTGAAATACACCGCATCAAGATAGGTAGCTTTCGCTTTGAACCTTCTTTAGTGAAAGCCTATCGGACTTACTTAACTAGTTGATGGACTAAGCCTTGAATCACCAATTGTTTGTGTAAGCCTAGACAATAAACCTCACACGGAGTATTTCCAATTCAAGATTGGTTCTTGGTTGTGTTTGTTCTTTCGGCCTTAAACCTCTCAGGATTCATGCGTGCTTTAGAAAATCTAGCCTTTAAAGATTTTCATAGAGTCGGCCAGCTCCACGCATATAGGTGCATTCCTATTAAAGATATCATACCATATCTCACTTGGATGTTACATTCCAAGTTATAGGAATCATTAAACGCATAGCGTACCCTTAATAACGCTGTAGGAAAGCATTGTTGCATCATAGGAATGAGAGACAGTGCTTACACTAGAGTTTCCAAAATTTGTGTTGTCCTATTGAACCTAGACCATGGGATCTCCAATCGCATAGGTTAGGTTTCCACCCTGGAATCTCTTTATTGGGTTAAGGCTTGTCGCGACCTACCCTCGAGGGGAGGGAACAGGTTTAGGGGTATTGCCTAAAAGATAGGCTTAAAGCCCATGAATAGGCGCAGGCTCTCCCAAGCCCATACCCCGCGTGACGTTGGGATATTTTTTTAAGAATTTCGCGCAAAAGGAGTCGCCACTAGCCTATTGAGGTCGGCTAGAAACCAAGTGAGGCATGGGAGCGTGCCTCACTTCCTACGTAACCAGAGAATCTAGGTTCGGGGACTTGATTACACTAATTGACCAATTAGTGCCCTTTCGGTACCTAATCTTGTTCGTTTTAATAAAATGATTTTTGGAAGACGGTTTGAATTGATTTTATACTTATCCACTAACATGTGAGGTGACCATGCAGGTGCGCAATCATTAAAGTAATAATCATAACTACCAAGATCCTAATTGCAGTGAAATTAACACAAACAATTAAACAATTGCAAATATAGTTAAACATGTAAATTAAACAATGCAACATAATCAATATACGAGCAATTAAAGGCATAAATACACTATAAAGGTAATACATGGCCATTCCTAATCAAAACTTACATTTTTTTGGATTTTCGAAATTTTTAAAAAAAAAATTAATTTTTTATTTTTTTTTAAAAAAAGAAAATATTTTTAAATTTTTAATTAAAAAAAAGTGAACCGGGTTGGGTTCGGTTCGACCCGACCCGGTCAACGCGGACCGGACCCGGGTTCGGTCCAAATTGGGGGGGTGGGCCCGAATCGCGGGCCCAGCCCAAGAGGTCCCTTCCTCTCTTTTTAAAAGGAACCAAACCTATAAGCCCACAATAAACATCCCAAGTCCACAAGCCCAAAAACCCATAAGCCCACATGCAAAGACAGCCCAAATCCGGCCCGAATGGGTAAAATCCTACCCGGTTCGCAACCTACGCCCGACCCACTTCGAAGACCAAACCCTACCCGGTTTGGAGGCTCGCCCGACCCGGCAATGACCCGATTTCGTGCCCTCTTTTCAGGGCTTCTTCGCGGCGGCTCGGCGAGGATCAGGGGGACGCCGACGACTTGGCAGCCGCGGCGAAGTGGGCGGCGGCTCGTCGGGCAGGAGGGCGGCAGCAGCGGCTCGGACGACGTCGGGTTGAGGTGGATCGGCGGCAACGGATCTGGGTCTTCAACAAGGCTCGGCATCGGCGAAAGGGAAGCGTCGAGCTGGGTCTGGGCCTTCTATCGTCGGGGACCTCGGATTTGCAGGCGGAGGGACTCCGGCGGCTGGATCTCGGCTCGGCTGCGGCTCTGGGTCACCAGTGGCTTGGGATCTGACGGCAGAGACAGATCTGCAGAGGTGGTTCGCAAAGGCAGGGATTGGCGCGGCGTCCGCAGGTTCCTGTTGCAGGCGCGGGCAGAGACAAGGCGGAGGCGGTGGGTCGCGGGCCAAAGCGGGCGGCGGCGTGTCGTCGAGGCTCCGGGGGCTCGGCGTCGGGGCGGCGCGGGTCGTCGGGGCTCACGAGTAGAGACCGGCGGCTCGAGCGCTCGCGGACGGAGATCGGCGACGGCGACAGTGGGGTTCGACGGCGACAGGACCGGCGAAGGCCCCCCCCTGCGGGGAAGATGAACAGTCGCGCAAGGGGAGGGGGCTTTTTCTTTTTTTACTTTTCTTCCCTCCCCCTTTGTTGTTGGTTTTTCTCCCCTTGTTTTTTTTTTTTGTTTTTAAAACGACTAATTCCTAATAACACGATTAAGCCCTAAATAAAAATTGTAAAATTTAAGTGTCAACAAGGCTCTTAAACCCATTCCCCTCGATTCGCAGTTTATTTGCTCTTTTGACAAACCTTTTGTCAGCGGATCCGCAATGTTTTCCTTTGACTTTACAAAGTCTAAAGAAATTATTCTATTTGAGAGCAACTACCTTACGGTATTGTGTCTATGACGAATGTGTCTAGATTTATCATTATAAATCACATTATGCACCCCAACACTTTTAGAAAATTGTAGGATGGCAACTTTTCATTCCATAACTCGTATGGAGTTTTACCTGGCCTTTTGTGGGGTATTTTATTAAGAATAAAATTTGCAGTTAAAACTGCATCCCCCCACAAGTTCTGAGCGAAACCTGAACTCAAAAGCATGGCGTTAGCCATCTCCTTTAGTGTCTAGTTCAATCGTTCAGCAACTCCATTTTGTTGCGAAGTATAAGGTGCAATCGTTTGGAAAATTATTCCAAAACTACCACAAAAGTCTTTAAAATTGATTGAACTGTATTCTCCTCCTTTATCATACCTAAGCACTTTGATTCGTTTATCAAGTTGGTTTTCAACTTCATTTTTATACTTGACAAACATGCTTATAGTCTCATCTTTGCTAGTTAGTAAATTAACATAGCAAAATCTAGTACAGTCATCCACAAATGTGATGAAGTACTTCTTTCCACCTCTACTTTCTACAAACTTTAAATCAAATAGATCACTATGGATTAAATGTAGATGTTCACTTGTTCTTTCAATGGATTTGAAAGGTTTCTTGGCAAACTTGGCCTCAACACAAGTCTCACACTTGTAACAAGTATCCAACTCAAATCTTGGAATTAACCCTAAGTTTGCTATTCTCTTCATTGTACCATAGTTTACATGTCCTAGTCTACCATGCCATAGATAAGGAGACACAACAGTGTAAACTGAAGACTTTTCTTTATTAATAGTCTTTGGATACATATAATTCGAGTTTACATCAATGACAGCCACATTGGCTTTAAACAGGTCATTACACAAGTACTCTTTCCCCACATACATCCCTCCTTTCAAAAGTACAAACTTGTCAAATTCAAATATAACTTTGAAACCCTTCTTGACAAGTGTGGGGCCAGAAATTAGATTTTTTCGAATCTCTAGTACATACAGCACATTCAGCAGGGCGACCTCTTTGCCAGATGTAAACTTCAGGATCACCTTTCCTCTTCCAGCAATCTTTGCAGATGCAGAGTTAGCCATATAAAGCTTCTCATCTTCTTCAGCCTTCTCATAAGATGAGAACATGTGTTTGTCTGCACAAATTTGATTCGTGGCACCTATGTCTAGCCACCAGCCATTAGTGTTCGACATTAGAGATGCTTCGAACATCACCACAGTAGAAAATCTCTCATTAGTTGTAACTGGAGGTGTTGCCATCACAGTAGGCAAAGTTCGTTGAACTACCCCTCTAGAAACGAAGCCAAAAGCCATTTGGCATGTACTGTTCTGAAAAACAGTCCCGGGCATACCAGTCGTATGACTTGTACCCGCACCACCAAAATTGGTGTTAGCCCAAGGGCCCGTAGCATAGGCTGCTACAAATTCAGACCCTGAGGGTTGAACATCTTCCATAACAACGGTCGAATTGACCAAAGGAACGTCTCCTGAAGCATTCGAGACATTGAAGGGCACTTGATTGTTTTCATCCATCTCAATAAATCTGACAAGAACAACAAACAGTGAGTGACCTAATCGCCTTAGGATTGTTGGAAATTAATCCAAAGAAAACAACACTGTTTGTTGTAATCAGAACATCAATGTAAAGAAGACGATAACAGCTATATAATATTCTTCTTTTTATGTAAACTTACAAATCTTGGAGAAGAATAAAATAAGATATCACTAGAAAAATAACATAAATTGGAGGTGAGGTACGGATATCCGAATCTCCTTAAGGCGATTAGTTCCTGCCAATGGTGCTCCGCGAATTCACGAACTATGCCTCCCAAGATACAACATCTCGAACATGTTCGGATTAGCACTATGCAAACAGGACTCAGTCGAACCGTTCAATTGAACCAGCACACTCAGAAAAATCAGAAGAGTAGAAAAGTATATCAAAGCCTTTTTGGAATTGAGTCGGAAAAACCAAAACCAAAAAACTTAATGAAGCTCTATGCTCCTATCTATTTATAGAGCTTTTTAGTTCATGTATAGAGGAGATACATGAATTAAATAGACACGTGTATCCACGAAGTTCATGAATAAAGAGATACGTGAAACCAAGAGATTCATGAATCCTGAGACACATGAATTCAAGAGATTCATGAACTCAATAAATACATGAACTAAAAGATACATGAATCTAAGAAATTCATGAATTCAATAGATACGTGAACAGAAAAGTTTAGGAAATTCATGAATCCAAAAGAGATACGTGAATAGAAAAGATGTATCATAATTTATTGGCTTTCGTTGATCCATTAACCATAATTAGAACACACTGTACATGGACTCCTCAACTACAACTTCATCAACGCTCACCCATGCTTCGCCACAACCTCAACAAACAACACCAAGAATCAATGAACAACACCTGCGACGGGTTGGAGAGAAAGGGCGAGGAACGACATGGTTCAGATCTGTGAGAAGAGTGTTGTTCAATCAAGATTGCTTGGTTTCATCAAATTAGAAAGCCACGAAGCACGTCCAGCAATCAATGAACGCCTGGGTTGGACGGAAAACCAAGAACAAGCACGCGAACCTCACCCAAACATTTCATCGAAAATCTAAGGTACAACAACCGGAAAGCATTCGGACCGTAAATTTAGACCAGAAAACAACACTAGGACACAGAGAAAGGAGTGAGCAGGCCCAAAACGCGTGCAGACCGAGGCCGGTGAGCCTCGTTCCGTCGATTCGACAAGACAGGGGAAAACAAGCTTGGTCGTAACTTGTGAAAGGAAAGTTGCCGGATGCGATTGCTAGGTAGATCGGAACACGACGGCTCCAGAAACCGCCTCGAGGGACTTGGCCGGTGAAGAAGGCAACACCAACCACGATTCAAACTCGCCGAGAATGGATCCAACTGAGCCTCCGGTTTGCAGCTTTTCAACGAATTGACTCTATTAACGGCGGATTTTGAGATGGTTTTGATGAATTGCCCAGACAAAAAGCCAGAGAGCAATTCCCTGCTGTCCTTCCCTTTTCCCCTCTGCATCCCCTTTATGTGGATCGTTTGGCAAGAAGTTGATTTTTCTTGCTGAACGAAGTCATTTTGGGTCATGCAGGCAGGTGAAACTTGCTAAACTACGTCGTTTTACTGACCAAAAATAAAAATAAAAATAAAAAACTACGTCGTTTTGAGCTTTTTATGTTGAATTGGGCTGTCGACAAGCCACATAGTGAAAAAGATATCAAAATTTTGCCCTATCAAATTTCCGGCATTCGAGATCGGAGTTAACACTTAAATAATCGTTTTTTGTTTAAGTGACATTTAAGTAATTTGAAAAAAAAAAATTACATTAAAGTAAGTGTCGTACATAACTTTTGACACTTCTAATGTACTTCTCCCCCCTCCCACTCTTAGTAATGGCCACCATCGAGACATCAATGAGCTCTAACCGGCCCTTGAGGCCTTGATGCTATCAAGGTTGCGGCGACCGTCCAAACCTGGAGGTGTGTCCTCCTTGTCTAGAGACCAAACCACTCCACTCCAGGTCTAAAGGGAGCAAGATCCAGATCCATCGCCCTCAGTGGGCAAGTGGTGGCCCTTGCCCCTTGATTTATTGCTTAACAAATCAATCTTCCATAAAAATAAAAATAAAAAGAAGGATAAAATTTATAAATCATTCTTAATGTCTCTACCATTTCCCTTATTTTAAGCTATCTAACATGTACATGCACTTCTCTTTTGTCTCAATTAAGTTATCATCCACTTGTTTTTAAATTAATACAAGCATGAAAACCATATAATTTGTGTTTTTAATTTTATGAGCTACTTTTACGGTTCTGCAATTGGCATGGATGCAATGGGCACGCCCTCACATCCCCACTTAACATTGAACGGTTGGACGTGCATCTTGTATCCGTCTATCGCACCATAAATAAGTCTTATAACAAAGAAATTATAATGAGTTCGAGATATGTAATAAATTGAATCTAAATCGTAAAAAATGTTTAGATCATACGTAAGTCCCACCTAGATCTTATCAAATTCAACGGTCGAGATTTGGGATTTGAAATACTATGTAAAGTAGAGTAAAGGTCCATGAGGAAAATGATTTGAGTAATTTCTCATCAACCGAAATATGTGTAAGTTTTTATTTAATTCTCAATTTCTCTTTAATTTAAATTAATTGTTTTATTTGACAATCAATATATTGGGCACTTTGCAACGACTTTAGAAGATCATGTGTGTTATATTGTAAATTGTCCAAGATTAGGAGGCAATTTGTAATTGCATGAAAATCTAAGGGATATATATTGCAATCTCCCAAATTTGCTGGAAATTTTTTTCCCTTGAAATGGGCACCACCAAGTCATTTGAGAGAACATGACTAAAGTTTCTAACAAGAATTTGGCTAGAGTCCATGCAAAAGAGAACATTAGAACTAATGTCAAAATGCCAAGGTTAACATTGCAAATACCGAGACAGATATAAAGGGGCAAATTGCCACAATCGCAAGAACATGGGGGCTCTAATTATCCCAAAGAATTCTACTATCGCTTCTATAGTAGACTTTGATCCCACCAAATTCCGGCCCAAACAGGAAGAATTGGACTCTAGAAGTACTATTAATGGAGGCGAGAACTTGAATCCTTATTGAATCCTATTTTCCTATGGGAATAATCCAAAATGGAATGTGTTCAATCGGAACATGAAATTGGGTCTTGGGTCCATGAATCTAAAATATAGTGTGAATTCTTGATCTTTCTAAATATCTCTATAAACTTGAAAATTCAAGAATTTGAATTGATGTCCTTTCATTGATTGCTCCTAAACTGCATCAATTCATCATAAAGATTTCATTTCAATTGGAATTTGGTTATTCAACATGTGTAAGGATCCTAGACAAGGGCCTTTTGCTATAAGGCCCGATCTAGGCCCACCCAGCCTGCATAGTTATTATATATATATATATATTTCTCTTGATGGGCTGGGCTGGGCCGGGCCATAATGTTGGCCCAATTGGAAGGCCCGGTCTAGCTCTTGCCCGCCATCATGTTTCTTCCAGTTTAATTGAGTCCATGACAAGTTCAAGCATAGTTCCCCCAACACATCGAGCCTAATTAAGATTAGCATATTCCAACCGAAGTTGATTCACCCTAAAAAGAGAAAACATTTGCACTCTCGAAAATATAACAAAAGAATTCTCTATCAATCATACACTAGGAATCACTAATTCATGTGGCACTCAACTCATAAGACCACATGCATGCCGAAAACCTTAAGATGCAATAACCATGCTATATACTCAGCAAACCAAGTTCATAAATATGTCGGCGGCACGAATTGAATCAAATGTGGACAGAAAGAAGAAGATATGAAAGAATTGGAGATGATGTCTTATGTATCTCTGCTAGTTTTAGTATTTAGGAAGAGAGCACTCCTTGGGCAGGTTATCTTGGAACCTTGCATTGTCCTGGCAATAGTCATATATCATGTGATATCTCCTGACCCATTTGAACCACCTCCTCTGTGTCGATGTCAAAGAGCTGAAATCTTCATTGTTCCACCAGTTTGTAGGGCTCTCCGCCCTGCAAAACCTCGGATTGCCCTTCCAGACGCAGGCGTCCATCTTGTAGTCCCCGAAGGAGGCCACGAAAGGGCCCTTCGACCAGTCAATCTTGTCATGCCCGCCCCGTGTCGCCCAGCTGTCGCCGTTCCATAGGGTGGCTTTGACGCCCATCGGTTGCCACCTAGGGAACGCCACCCCCTTGTCCGCGTGATTTCGGTACGTCCGAATCGGGATTGAATCCACAAAGAAGCTGCAAAGAGGTTTCCATCCATTATTTCACTAACTCAATCAGAATGTAAGGCTCAAACGCACACCGTCTAGACATGGTGCAGTGCCTTACACAATCTGGTGGAGGTTCCACAAGATGGAGTAGTTGTGGAAATCCTGAGTCGGATCGAACCAAAGGTAAATCTGCTCTTCGCAGTTGTCGAACCCGTTGACATATACATTGGTTTGAAGGATGTAAGGCTGCCCGGACACATTGCCGAGGAACTCGAAGTCTATCTCGTCCTGGTTCGGCTGATCGGACGTCAGCTGCGATTCGATCCAATTCAAATCAGCCATGGAGGCACAGGCCAACAAGAAGAGCAAAGAGACCCAAAACATAATAAGAAATAAAAATTGAGACATAATTTCTCACATAGAAGGTCACGACTGTGCCGGCCGAATGACCCGGAATTAGCTTTAATTTCATGTCGATTTTGCCCGAACAAGAACATGTCATTGGAACCAAAACCAGCCCCTAAAGGCAAAATTCAGATCGTAGAAAGATCATCAAAAGAAAAATCCAGAAAAGATATGCAATATCTTCACGTTACACGTACCCGATTCCTGGTCGAGAACCTAGCTTCTGGTCCGACCGTCTGCCGAAGTGTTCACATGGTCCGGGGACCACATCATGAAGAAGTCCTTATTGAAGTCCCCAGTCGACACGATGGAAGAAAATAAAACACGAACTAAATTCAACACCGATACTGTTAAATTATGACACTGATACTGTTAAATTATGACTCGAGTTTGAGTGTTTGCAAAAACGCGAATTCGCTAGACTCCTCGAAGTTGCACAAAAGAGAATAATTTAATAAAAAGGAATTTTCTTCTTCCGAAAGTGAAGCTGTCGAAGACATCCCCTTCACGTGAAGAATAGCCGAAGTGGTGGGGCCCAAAAGTCAAGGCCAACTTTTGCCTGGATTTCTTCTTATAACCGATGGAAATTAAAGGAAGGAGAGAGACGCACGTCTCCTACGTGAAGCCAAAATAGGAAAATTTAGTGGTGGGCCCAAGGTCAAAGTTTTGACCTTGGGCACACACGTACATATATATATATATATATATAAACAGAATTCTCTTGCAGGTAAAAAGAAGCCGTCGAAGCCTCTGCGAAAGAAACCCGTAGCCGCGCATCCGTGACCTTTGAAGCCGCAAGTCGCGTGAAGCGTTGAAGAGACTCATGAAGTCGTACATAGAGGGTTTTGTCGCGTGGTAATTTTGTGCCGTGAGTTTATACCCAATTGAGTTGTTATTTATAAACAGTTTTGCGTTAAATCTAGGTGTGGGAAACACTTGAGCGATTGTAAACTCTGATTCTCTGATTTTAGTGGATTATTTGCTGCTGGCTCTCCCCGTGAACATAGATACCGATACTCGGACCGAATCACGTAAATTTCTGGTGTTCTTATTTTTCTTGTTAATTTCTCTGGAGTAATTTCGCGTTGATGTAAATTGTAAGATCCTGATAATTCCGCATATTAAATCCCAACAGATACGATGACAAGAAACGAGCAAGGATACTTCATCTTCGCCTTTTTCAATTATGCTGAGATCAGTGTGCCTTCTTGAAGGATCATTTACATGTGAGTGGAGAGTCACATACAGGTAATGCAATGGCTGTAAAGTTAGGGTTAAAGGTTTGGAAAGGTTGGAAGAAGCAAAGAACGTTCTCTCAGTTTAAGATAGAATATCTTCGATGGGAAGCAAAGGGACTTAGGGTTGGTGGAATCTCGAGACAAGATTGTGAGGTTTGCTTCCCGTTTGGTAGCGTTCATCAAGGTATACACGAGTATAAACAAATGGTAATTCTAGACTTTCATCATCACTCGGCCTTAGGCATTTGAAGAAATGCTTTTGAATAATTCTAGCAGTTATAGTAGACAATTATGTTGGACCACATATGTATCCATCGGCACTTCATTCATAAATCATGTCTAAAATTGAACACACACCGAAAGGTTAAGCTTTTTTACTTCTATCGTCACTCTTATCCTCACATCCCCGCCCTCGACCCGTCTCGTTAGCTCATTGAACCGGCTGAGCCGTTCAAAAACCAATCTGGTAATTCTTTCTTAGTGTCAATTTCTCGAAAAAGAATCGAAGATTACACATGGTCTAATGTGATCCTTTGAGTTGTAGCCTTTTCTCAACAAAGCAAGGGAGCACTCCATTTCAGTTCATTCTGCAGAAAGTTTCAAGGAAAAGCTCAAAACCTGACAGATCTACCCTGACTTTTCCGGTTCTTCTGATCTTTCTGAGAATTACTTGATATTCTAGCCTTCCTTTTCACGATCCTTATTCCTTTCTTTTAAAAGACCTCAGTCTCGTGTGCCTTTCTTTCTCCATGTCAAAAAGAGAAATTGGTTACAAAATTTAATTTTTTTTAAAAAAATTACTGAGACAAGCCTCACTTATTGGGGGAGATGGTGATTATGCATTAATCATGACTACAAGATTGAAGCCAAAGCTAAGTTAAGCCATTACTTTATTTTGCTGCGATCATTCTTCCATCAAATGATTGCTAAACTTGAATAGTATTATCTCGTCCGCCTAAGTAAAATCAATACCTTAAAGCAATACCGTCCTTAGCAAGATATTAAAAAGCTACGTCTTGGGTTCGTCCGGACCTCAGGATTCTCAAAATATAAAACAATGAGAGGGAAAAGCTGGGGTCAAGACTTGATAAGATATTGACCTCTTTAGTAGATGCAAGACGTGTGGACACCGACACGTTAAAAAAAAATAATGCATTTAAAGCAATCGTGTTTCATTGATTATGTTTTATGACTAAAATTCATTCCTCTTAAACATTAGTTCAAGAATGTCACTTATTGAAATTTTGTTGTTCATTCCATATGTTATAGTATGATCGAATTATTTTATTCATTTGCAAAAGCTAAATACCTAATTTAAAGTTAAGGAAAAGCGCATAAGAGATCTTTGAACTTTTTTTGTTCAATTGGGTTGCTAAATTACATGATTCTTTGTTCGAGTTCGTCCTTCTGTCGGAATTCTGGACAAAATGATGGCATGACCATTTAATCAACGTTGAAATGCTGACATGACATTCTACATGGTTTTTAGAGAGACTAAAACACAAAATAAGAAATACATAACAATTTTTTTTAAGAAAACCAGATAATTGTTAAAAAGAACTCACAAATAAGCACAATTTGGAAAGGAAAAAAAAGCGTATTCACCAGTGGTGTAAATCTAATCAAAGAGTCAAAGTGTTGCTTGAGTTCTCGACCACTGATCTAAGGTCGCATGACCCTAGTGAGCAGGTACTGGGATTGCACGACATGCAAATGGATATTGGGATTGCACAACCCCAAGAACAGGCAATAAGTGCTCTGTGGCCCTTGCCATGGGCGCGCCGTTGCATTTTTTTCTACTAAGTGATCTATTCCGTTGGATCGGACAAATTTAGTCCAATTTCTAGTCCCATGACCATTCGATCCAGTCCCTAGCTCCCAGTTCCCAGGTGGAATCAAATTAGACTAGGAATTGATTATCCCTATTGGATATTAAGCGATGATCCCAATCCATGCTATGTTTTATACGGTTTCTCCTGGTGGGGAAGAAAACAAGAAATCTGCCCATACTCGACGAGGGCATCAAAGAAGCAGCGACTTCACCTAATATCACTAAGGTCTTGTCGTGTCATCGTCCGTCCAATTACGTGCATCGTGAGTGAGGATGCACAACTATGAAATGTCAACGTCCATTCGTTCCAAACTTGAGAATAGGTTTAATTGGTGTCGTCCAAGAATGCATGGTCTTACCTACACTGACAGCTCATTTATGGACCCCTGCTCTTTTCAGCAACATATCCAAGCCACGACCTCAATTTGAGAGGAAAAAAAGGGGTGACCAACAAATCGATTATAAGCAAGAAATAAAGCATAAAAAAGTAAAAGAATAGTTAAAATTCAAACCCCTTAGACGCAAGAAAGAATTATGATATAAAAAATTATCAAAAATTTCCAAAAATTATTGCATTCATATTAATTCGGTTTTAAATCTTTTTATTAAATCAGTTGATTTTTAAAATTTTTGATGATTTATTAATATAGTCAATTTAGTTAATTTTGACTGAAAATCGCTAACATGAACATTGAACAATCTATGTGACATGACTGATGCTAACATTTAAAAATTTTTAAAGTTTTTATGAAATTTTTGTTACTTTTTTCTTTTCATTTCCTTCTTTTTTTCCCAAACATGGGTGGACGAGGTTTGTGCAAGGTCTCCACCTCATCAGCCATGAGCAGGAGCCTAAATAAGAAATTGGACCAATCGATTGGCCAAGATTTCTTTATTTTTATTTTTTATTCTGAAATGAATCTTAATTAGTAAATTATTTTTTTCTTTTAATGTTCGAAAACTCTCACTTATAGAAAATATAAGAAACCAAAAAATAAAAAAATAAAAAAAAATCACTGATTCTAGGACTTGATGAGCCGTTTCACGTTTCTGCAGATGAAAATCAACCCGACTTTGAACCGATCACCAAAATGTGCTTTCATTGGACCCGGCCCTTGTCACAAGATCGCCCACATCAAAACCACATTTCAGCTTGGATCTTTTTATTTTATAATTATTATTTTCTCAAAAAATTATAACTTTTTTTTTTAACAATCACTCTAGAAACTCCGTCAATATCAGGGCAGCGAGTAGGGGTGATCGGGTCCAGAGTGGGTAGGGTCTAGACCTGGACCCTGTTCCCTACCCTGTTATAACCGATTCTCCTTTTTTGGACCTTGTTTCATACCCTGTTTGCATTGGACCCTGTTCTCAGCCCACCCTGTTTTTCCGGTCCGGGAACAAGGTTGACCCTGTTTATATTGGAACCTATTTTGCATAAAAATTGTTGTATCTTTATGTTAACCTTAGATAAGCAAGTATGGATGAGTTATCTGCTGAAACAAAAAAGCCGAACCAAGCACATCCTTCGACCAAACTCATTGGGAACATGTATAAAATTTGGACCCCCCTTGAAAAGACAACCAAGTATATAATTCGACCATCTCGCATCCCCATATCTCACAAGGTACATCAAGTTTCTCATATTCCAGTAATATACAAGTTAGCAATTTAGCCAATTAACTAGTTGTAGTACAATTTTTGGTTAATCTTGTCCTTGTCCTTTGTGCTCGATCTTCTTCTCCTTCTTCGGCCTTGCATTCCACGTGGTACAAAATATCTGACAAAAACCTAAAATTCATATATAAAGAAAAATCAACAAGAATCCATACTCTAGAGACATGCAAAAGTTATGATTTAATAAAGTCTATTTACTTAACACAAAATCGGAGTTTCGACAAAATGAAGTTTATTTTCCAATGGTAATGTCCTTGGTAAGACAATCCAAATCTAAAAGAAAAAAAAAAAGAAGATTAAATAGGGCATGCACTTAATAGATAGTTATGCGAATGAATTATAAGATAGAAAGAAATATATATAACTTACCTGCCTCAAATTGTTCCGCATTCTCGATGCACTCTTCAACATTAATTGGCACGCGAACAGCTCTCAACTAATCTTGAGTACAAATTAAACCTTCCACCACTCTAGGAGTCAAAGAGCTTCGAAAGCCATCAAGTACTTGTCCCAATGTACTAAAAGCCGACTCTGAAGCAACGGTAGACACGAGAATAGACAAAACATCTCAAGCCATCAAAGATACAATTTTATACTTTGACCTAGTACTCTTCCACCATATCAAAAGATCAATATTAAGGATATCTTTACTTTCAGTTTCAAGATACCGATCAAGCTTATATTTGTTTTCATCCAACACTCTTTTCTTCGCATGGAGAAAGCTTTTGTGCCAAGCATCGATTTCATAATCATTGTCATCAATATCAACATTAGAAGCACTACTACTGTTACTCACACTTGAATCACCAAATTTTCCTTGACTAGAAGAGCCAACCAAATATCGCTCATAAGATTTATACAAATTCTCCAAGGCGACCTTCACTTTATCATGCATCTCATCAATTTTTGCTTCATCATCATAGATTTGTTCAAAACAGAACTTTACATAATTCAACTTCTTTGTAGGATCCAATGCAACCGCAATCAATGCCATCATATTAACTTTATCCAAACTCCCATAATACTTGTCAAACTTCTCTTTCATTTTTAAACCCATAGCTTGAAGCTTTGGGTCTAAAGAATTCGTCGCATTATTCAAATACTTGTACAACTTAGCTATCTCCTCAAAATAATGATTTGAAGTAACATATGAACTACTCGACATCCTTTTGGTTGCATCATAAAACCGTCTCAGAAATTTAGAAAGAATGACGGCATTTTCCCAATCTTCAGCTTCAGGATGATCATTGTCAATTTCCCTTAAGAAATATAAATCTTTATCTTCCATTCTTTTAAAAGCTTTTTGAACTTTATGGCGGTGTCTAACATCATGTAAGTGGAGTTCCATCTAGTGGCAACATCAAGACAAACTGAACCATTGTATTCAATCCTCTCACTCTCAATGCAACATTTGAATGTCTTAGCTCTAGCCGGAGAACTCCTCACATACCTAACTATGTTTCAGATGCATGCAATAGAATCACGCACCTCATTCAATCTATCTCTTACTATCAAGTTAAGTATATGAGAAGTGCATCTCATATGTAAAGCATCACCATTCAAAATCAAAAATCCTTCTTCTGGAAATTTTTCTTTCAAATAACTAACGGCCACATCATTTGAACTTGCATTATCCACTGTTATTGTGGACACCTTCCTTTCTATTCTCCAATCACAAATGCATTTCCCCACCATTTTACTAATCTCCTTACCCTTATGACTATGCATCATCACAAAATTGATTATTCTTTGTTGCAACTGCCAATTTTCATCAATATAATGTGCAGTAAGACACAAATAGTTCAAGTTTTGAATGGAACTCCACATATCCATTGTGAGTGCAATCATAGATTTAAGCTTACCAAAGTAAGCTTTCAAACAAGTCCTTTCAGTTAGATATAACTTCATACAATCTCTTGCCATTGTAAATCGTGAAAGATGATGGAAAAGAGGTTGCAATTCAGTAACAAAATCCCAAAAACCAACACGTTCAACCATGGAAAATGGCTTCTCATCAATAATAATCATTCGAGCAAGCATATGCCTACAACGTTCTTGATCAAACTTCCATGTCGTTAAGACACTATCACTAGTAGTATTTTCCCCAACCTCGCCAATCACACTTTTGTCACGTGATGCAAACAACATTTGCTTTTTATCTGTGCGAGGATACTTTTTGCACTTTCTCAAGTGCTTCCACATAGTAGAGGTGATCAACATTATACACATAATCCATCCCGCAATGAATGCACTTCACCTTAACTGTTTTCTGTGTTTTCTCATCTATAATTCTCGAAAAATGATCCCAACAATCTAATTGATTAGCTCGCTTTTTACCAGAAGCAGTATGAGAGTTAGGTACCCTCACCTTGTTTGTCGCGCCCATGGTTGCCGATTCCACTTCATTAGCTCCATGGAATGGCAATTCCATGAGTGGACTCATTTCATTATGTCCTTCTACTTCCATTGATATGTCTTTGTCTTGATCCATTGACCGAAAACTGAAATATATATATATAACATTAGGATTCTACAAAAACATATTAGTTTTCATAGTAAATCAAATCTCTCAACATAACTTTGGAGATAGAAAGTAATTTATGCATCCTAAGAAGTCACTCGTAGTTGGATTTAGATAAGAGTTACATGCATAGGTCAAACATCTATATTAAACCAGTTCATGGGGCTTGCAAGATTGTCCAATGGGTCTCTAGCAGTTGGATTTCCACACTCATGTCCGAAATGTGGCGTCAATTCCATAAGAGTATTGCAAAAACAAAGGAGCCCAATGACAATGACCATGATATTCCACCTAGCAGCCATGAATGATTGCCAAATCCTTTGTGTTTTCTCCTTATTTTTGCTCACTACTTTGAACCCAAGCTACTAACAAGAGAAGTGTATCAAGGCGGAAAACAATGCCAAGCCAACAATGTCCAAAGGCGTATGCAAAGGTAGAACTCTTTTGAGTCTCAGCTCAGAAGAATTTATAAGGCACTTATACAGCAAAACAATCATGCATGCTCCAGAAACGTTCACCAATTTAGGAACTAAATAGCAGAACTAGTTTGGTTGGTTCGTTTGCAATCAGAAGATTCGTGCAATATAAATATAACTTACTGCCAAGTAACACCTAATTTTTCAGGTATCTAGGGAAGACTCATCGGATGACGTTGGAAGTGGAACAAACAGAAAGCACAAGCAGCAAATGGAGAGCAAGAACGAGATCATATCTATTCTTCACCTCAAGAGCATAATCTTCACTTTCCGATCCTGATAAAAATTGCTTCGAGTGCGAGGAATGAGTCTACCATTATTGTCCAATGCGAGCCTACTCCTGCAAAAGCATCAAATATCTAATTATACAGATGTAAGGTACTAAATGATAGGGAAGGAGGGGAATGAAACACTGAAGCACTGTGCACAAATGAAAAGGACTTGGCGCTTTTTACTAGTATAAGACCCTTTTATAGGAAATCCACTCAAGAAGCAGCTTCAGTCCACTATATCATCAACAGTAACAATGGCTAAAAACAATCAAGCCATTAAAGACATTCCAAAACATTCACGGGACAAAATTTCACTCCCCATGAAATACCATTCATTTCAGACAAGTAAAATGCAATCAGAAAGAGGAATTATGGAAAGTATACTATGAAAAGTGCTATTGTTATTTTCTCGTCCATGCTATATTGAGATAAAAAAAAATACCGCCTGTTTATAACACTATCCATCTGCCAATTCGTGGATAACTTTTCTGATGTTATAGTTGTACTAGAGAATGCTGTTCCATTTTGTTGTTGTATTGACTGCTTTATATGTGTGAGCAGAATGGAAGGTGCAGAAATCAATAAGAGCCTACTTGCACTCAAGGAATGCATTAGAGCTCTGAACAATGACCAGGGTCATATTCCTTTCAGAGGCAGCAAATTAACCGAAGTTCTTAGGGATTCCTTTGTCGGCAACTCTCGCACTGTCATGATATTCCGCATTTCTCCAAGTTCTGGTTCTTGTGAGCATACTCTTAATACCTTAAGATATGCTGACAGGTAAATATCCGAGCAGAGAATTGCGGCTTGTAAAGGTTATGTGGTTGTTTTCAATTGATTATAGCTTCCTACAAATTGTTCTCCAGGGTGAAGAGCCTCTCAAAAGGAAACAATCTGGAGAAGGATGTACTATCTTCAACTACAGATCTAAAAGAATCAACTACCTTACCTTTGTCATATGTTGCATCAAATGCTTCCAACTTTGAGGAAGATATAACCATCGCATGGCCTGAACAAATAGGTGGAGATGATTATGAAGAGAACACAGTGGAAGAGGAACAATGTGAAACTCAAATCTTTTAATCGTGCTCCTCCAATAGAAAAATTACAGAAACCTAGTTTTACCTACACAAAGTGGAAGGACCAGCAGAGATCAGATGCTAATAACTCTCATTTTGGTGATGATTTAGATGCTCTTTTACAGGTAAGTGCACTGTGACAGTTATGCTTGACTACTTTTAATGGAAGTGTGTCATATTCAAAAGCTTCTGTACATGCTTTCAGGAAGAGGAAGATCTAGTAAATGCTCACTGAAAACAAGTGGAAGACAAAATGAATATTGTCAAAAAAGTAGCCCGATCTTGCCGAACAGCTCAGCGGGGAGGAGGACGCTGTCAATGGTGAAGATCGCAACGGGGGTGGAGTTGAGCACCGTGCTGGCCACCTGTGGCTTCGACAGGTTGTTGGTATCGCGGCTGGTGAGGGTGGCAAGGATCGACGCAGCTTCAGCGGGCATCAGAGAGGGGGTTAGGCCATATCGTGAGCAGAGCATGTGGCATCCTAGAATTTAAGGGCATGTCCTAAGGTGCCCTAGAGCTTTTTTTTTTTAATAGGTAATGAATTTACCTATTTGGTTGTGTTTTAATTTTTGTTCTCTCTTAAGGCCTTGTGCCTTGTGCCTTGTTTGTTTTTAATTTAAATTGAGCTATAAGATAATTATTAAAGATAAAATTCTGTGTTGCCATGCTTGTTATAGATTGTTTGTTATAGATTTAGTATTATAGAATTTTAATTAGGTAAAATTAATGGTTAGTTTTAAGTTTAATTTAGAAAAGGGAGTGGATTGGGCCTTAGGCCCAATAGCATGGACTTAGGCCCATGGTTGGAGGGCCTAAGGGTGGGCCGTGTGGGCCAAGCCCATAAGGCCCAATGGGCCTTGTGTGGTTCCGTGCGAAGGAAGGAGGGGGAGGGTTTGCATGCCTCTCCCCAAGTGTCCTAGTGTGTATGCCACTTGGCATACATGCTTAGGGTCTTCCTTGTGATGATTAGGGGAGAAGAAGAAAAGAGGAAAGAAAGGGAGAGGAAGAGAGAGAGAGTGCCGTGCGAAGGGAGAGGGAGAGAGAGAGAGTGTCGTGCAAAAGAGAAAGAGAGAAAGGAGAAGGAGGAAGGAGGAAGGAGGCTCGCGTGAGAGGAGGGGGAGAACCGCCGTCCGCCGCCGCACGCCGCCGTCCGCCGCCGTTCCCGTGGGTCTTTCTTGGCTAGAGGCAAGTTAGGATCCATCTCCTTTCCTTGCTTGTGTGTTTGCATGTTGGATTTTGTTGGTTTAAAGCTACGAAAATGGAGTGAGAATGCTTGGATGTTGAGAGTGTGTGCTGTTTTCGCATGAACCAGTGAAGTCAGAAACTTGTGAGGGCTTGCATGTGTGTTTGGAGTTCGATTTTGGCTTGGATCTCTTCATAAAAGTTGTAGCTAACATCGTAAAATATAACATACTGAAATTTCGTGAACAATGATGGAGATTTGAGGGGTATAAACCTCATATTTCGGAGACCCTAGATCTGGAACTGTTTTTCTGACCTTGAGGTGAGTTCGTGGTTTGCATGTTGATTTTTACTAAGAATCTCTCTTCGACTTCTTCATGAAAATTTTATAGAACATCTTAAGGATGAACATACTCAAATTTGAAGCAAAAATAACAAGTGTAGGCTAGGTAACCAACCTGACCTTGAAGACGATGAAACTGGAGTTGCGATGTGGGTGACCAGAGAATTTGTGGGACCATTTGAAGGTCTTCCTTTGGTATTTTGGCTTAAGTTTCTTCACGGAAGTTGTATAGGATCCTTAGGAGTATAACATATCCAAAAATCAGAGAGAACGAAGAAATGTAAGTAGGTCAAATCTGCATATTTCGGACATAGTGTTCTGTGTATTTCGGTGACTGAACCAGGAGCTTCGTGGGTCTGTAGAAAATTATCTAAAACGAACTTGACTTAGTTTCTTTGATTAAAAGTATATTTTAATGTCTTAACTACAACCTGGTAAAATTTTATAATTTTCTGAGGTCATATGGGTATTTTAATTGACTTACCAAGAAAATTGTGCGTTCTGCCCTTATCCGAAAACGTGCTTTAAAATTGTGGAAAAGTGGTTTACTATGTGGAAATTGTTTTGCCATGTGTTTTCTGCATATTTTTACATTCTATTATATTTGGATATTATATGCCTTAATTTCATGATTTTAGGATTTATGCGATTATTTAATTAATTTCAATTTGGAATAAATTGGATTTTTATAATTCAAAATGCATGTGGTAAGTAAAAATCCCACAAGGATTTAATCTATATTAGCAATTGCACCTATTGCATGTATGTGTAGATGCTTAATTTATGCATGCACAAGTACTAAGGTAATCCTGTTTTGTCATGACATCATGTGCATGATAAATTGAAAAGTAATTGGCAATGTGATCTATGGTAATGGTTGGAGGGGGGGAAGCGTTGGCCGGAATGTATAGAGAGATACATGGCTGGATACCCTGGGAGTGTCAGGATGCCTGGAATGAGATGGGTGCCGGAAGCCTCGGAGGTCTTTGCCCGAGGGGATACCTCGTGATGCCAGTTGGGATGCGAGATGCCTGGAGCGTTGGGGGTGCCGGATGTCCGGTGGCCATGGTTGGCATAATTCCGGAAGGTTTTTCTCGTGAGACCCGAGTGAGGGTGCGAGTGTATAATATGGGATGTATGATCCCGAGGAAGGAAGATGTGATGATCAATTGGGATTTTCAAAGTGGAAATTGACATGCATGATGTGGCATGATGTGGCATGATGATGACATGCATGCGTGGCATGATATTATGATAATGACATGCATGTATGATATGATATGGTGATGATGCATATACATGATATGATATGGTGATGACATGTGTATACATGATATGACATGAAAATATGATGATATGTATGAATTATATGATATGATGATGTATGTTGGCATGTGCCTGGCTTTGAGGTAAGTATATTGGATTGCATGTGTGGCATGTATGATGTACTTGTTTATATTGTTTAAATGCATTGATTGGTGTTTGGATTCCTTTACTTGTTGAGTGGTTGTACTCACCCCTTCGGGGACCTAACATTTCAGATTAGTGCGATGCCTCTCCCTGTTGTTACACGGGGAGTGTTCTACAGCCTACCATCTGATGTGGAGGTCGAAGTGACCGAGATCGACTGTCCCACCCTGCCGGGACTAACCTTTTTGCGTGTTCGCGCGATCACATCGTATGACGTGGGCTTATCTGGAGGCCCAGTCATCCAGGAGTACATCTCTGTCCACATCCGCCGCAACGGTGTGATGATGGGGATGTTGCCACCTCCACCGCCCGATGCACCGAGTTAGGTGTGACGGCCTGCACACGTGGAGTGGGGGTTAGCAACTTTTTGGATGGCCGCCACTAGTAAATCGAAGGGAGATCGTTACACGTCGCATTTTAGGGTCGTGTGTCTCTTTTGAGGAGTGAAGGCCGAGCATAGATGAGTCTTGGCCTATCCTTTTTGTACCGACCTGTGTAGCCCTTCGTAATTATAAGTGTAAATAAAAGTGGTTCGGCCTCGTGCTTTCATTAAATCAAAGATAGTCGGTGTGTATTGTGTTGGCGTGAGGGAAGCGAAGAGTTGGTGAGACTCGCCTCTTAATTTCCGCTGAGCTGCGCAAAATCCTTAAAACCTTTTTAAAGGAAAAGAAAAGAAAAGAAAAAAAAAATTACGCCTAAGCGTTGGCTTGAATCTTTCTTTTATCATTGTATAATTTGTTTCAGTTTTGGTTTCGTTCGCTTGCGGTTTCATTTTTGTGGCGACCCTACCAGGTGTCGGGGGTGCCACAGAGCAGGGGGCGTCGTTCGGGCGGTGGTAGATCGGCAGTAGGGGAGCTCAAGAAACAACACGCAGTGAGAACAGGATCGGTGGAGGGCTACTGTGGGTTGCTTGAACTAGAAGATGCGACAAGGTGGGCTTGCGAAAGCGAGATCTGTGGGTCAGGGGCGTTGGCGAGGCAACAGCAGCAGGTGGAACGGCGAGATCGAACGGAGGCGGCGTTGACGCTTGGGTGCAAGCTCGGCGGGGGTCAGCGGCTTCGCGGGCAAAACTAGTGGAGCGGAGCTTCAAATGACTGGCGAAATGGCGGCATCGGCATCGCGATTTCGGGGGGCGACGGTGGGCGAGCGGAACCAGGATCGGCCAACGCCGAACGGGCAGAGGTCGCGAGCTGCCGTCTGCGGGTGTCGTGGGAGGAAGCCAGTAAAGATAGAAAGAAGAAATTAGGGTTTTGCTTTTGCGTTTTGGTCTTTTGGGGTGGGCTTACAAACCGGTCCTCCAACCGGTTCCTAAACCGGTCCGGTCGATCCGGTTCCCGGGTGGGTAATCCCTCGGAACCGGTTCCCGAACCAGTTCAAACAGGGTCTGAGGTTTGGGAATCGGTTCCTAGACCGGTTTCAACCGGAACCGATTCCCGACCCTATTTTCCGGGTGGGCTGGACTGGGAACCAGGTAAACTCGGTCCGGTTGCACACCCCTAGCAGCGAGGACGGCAGTCTCCTGGCATTCTCTCCCTTTTGTTCTCTCTCAATTTCTGCAATTTTATTTTATCATATGTTATATTGTTTTATTATATGCTATTTTATTGGTATACTCGATGACAGTGGTCATCCTCGGTTTTGGATCCCTGTAAAATGTCGTTACCTCGACGGAGCCCTCTTCCAATTCTTCAGCCTGCTTCGCTTTCTCTTCACTCCACTTCGCTTGCTGCTCCCTCCAGCCAAGCACTCTCCTGTCCTTCCTCTTCCGTTCTACTGGTGCTTCTCTCTCTCTCTATCTCTCTCTCTCTCTCTCATCTTTTTCTGTCGAGGGTATTGCTCGGTTTTGTCGATGATTGCCTCTAGAATTCGTTTTCGAATGAGGCGAGATTCGGGGTTGGAGGGTTCTAATGGTGGTTTTTGAGTCCTGTGTTTGATCGTGGTTTCAATTTATCTTCTTGGGTTCACTTGCCCTTCTTTCTTTTTTTTCCCTCTTTGGGTCGTAATCTTGTTGGGTTTTGGTTCGGCGTCCTTGTAATTTGCAGCGTATTCAAGAAATACTGTAGATGGTTGAGGTTAGTGTGAGATGAGGGCACCTTGTAATCGCTGAGAAACGAAAATGGTCACAGTTGTTCTCTTTTTTGCTTTCTTGTATATGAATTCAAGACGAAGGGGAGTCTAGAATAGGTCTTTTCGTGCCAGATTACTGCAAATGAGAGCTCCTCTAGGGTTCTTGTCAATGGCTGAGTGTTTCTTGGAGATGGTTGTTCAGGAATTGAATTAACTACCTAAGAATCTTGTTTATCGCAGCCTACCAGTCCATATAGGAGACTGGTTTCTGAATGTCCATGCAAAGCTATCTAAAGTGATCTGTGCGACATGGCAAGCGTTAGCAATTGGGAGTTTATGTGGAATTGTTTATATCAACTTTGTGAGGAAACAACCTGTAGGTCGTTGTGATGGGCAGATGAGTCATAGTCGTATTGTATTACTCTTACCTTTTCTCATTTATCTTGCTGTTCATCTTGTTTTGTTTTGGTATATTGACCCACGGTGAATTCTGGACAGGCTTTGCTAAACTTACCGTGAGATTTTAGGAGGTCTCATCATGTTCAAGAAGTCATCGAGTAGAAATCAGAGATCTAAAGGCATGAAGATAAAACATGATCTTCAGATTTGGGTATATGCATCTATTTGTCAAATAGTTTGGATTAATTTTAAACCTATCTACTAACATATGATATAATTATGCAAGTGCACAATTATTAAAATAGCAATCAATAACCAATGTTACATAAAATAAATTGCAAAAAAAGGTTAGAATCTAACATTAAGAAATAAGAAAATATGCCAATCCTAATTAGGTTATAGGGAAACCAACTTCAACATATCGGAAGTGCGTAACCAATTGGCAATTGAAATAGGAATGCGCATATAACGACCCGGCATTTGTCTAAGAACATTCAAATCTTGTGGTAAAGCTCTAAAAGGTCATTCAATTATGAGCACAATTTTTATCAAGGATTTTAACACATTTTTAAGAAGAAACTACTCAAAAACCAATATTTAATATTTTTCCAAAGATTTCTGATTTTTCCGAATCTTTCTGAATTTTCTAAAAAAAAAATTGAATATTTTTTTAAATAATATATTAATAATATAATCTAATATACTAATCCGACCCTGGTATGACCAACCCGGCTTGTCGGCCTGAGTTCACTGTTGGACTGGGCTCAGCGATTGAGCCCAGTCGGGCGAAACCCAAAACAAAATAAAATATAAAAACTAAACCCAACTCACGATGAAATAAACCCAAGTCGAAGCCTCATTAGACCCACTGAAACCATATCAACGCTCAAACCCAGCTATTTGATCCGAATTTTTGTTTCTTTTTTGATTTTTTCTTTTTCTAAATTTCCTTTTTTTATTCTTTTATTTCTCTTCTCCACGTCGTCTTATTCATAACGTCCCCTTCTCGAGTGATGTCCTTCATCCGAAGCTCCGAATTTCTCAGACAAATCGGGCCAAAGCTCAAGGTGCCGCTGAGCCACCACCTTTCATCAGTCGTCTACTCCGACCACCACTCGTTGGCCGACCCAAGGACCACACCACTCGGCCGGCACCAACACAATAGGAAAAACGACAGGGCCAAAGCGAACAAAGCCACGGGTGGCCCCCGAACAACGTCAAGCTCGAAATCGCAGCAAAATGATAAGATTAACGACACACGGGAACATCAATTCAGCCCCGAATGAAGAACACGAAAGCGAATTAACTTAAGCATATCATCGAGCGGCTAGGATGCACTGTCCAAAACGACGATGTGGGCCGGAGCTCGCGTGAGCCGGACAATGCGATGGCGTCCTGCCATGCCAGCTGTCACTGCCAGTCTGCCCCCGACCACCAACTCCGGTACGACGCTTGCCCTTGTCTCCTCTGCCGCTATCGCGTCTGTCGTCCTTTCCTCCGCTCTCTGTTCTCTGGAGAAGGGAAAAGGAAGGAGATGGGGGCCAGGTTAGGAAACGAGGAGCAGGCCAACCCAGGTGGAGAGAAGTGAAAAAGGAAGGGAAAAAGAAAAAAAGGGGCCAGGAAGGCCCAGCCTTGGCCCGGCTTTGCTCTCCCATTTTTTTTTTTTTTGGATCAATAATTTTAATTTTAATTTTTTTTTTTTATAAATTTAGTATCGGTAATGCGAATACTCTAAATACCTATATGCTATGCAATTTACTAAAAAATGTTTTTGCTAGGGGTTAAAATTAATTCCTAATTTTTCAATGCAATTACTAAATAATTAAATAGATTATCAAAGTTTAAGTGTCAACAATAATCTATCTATTTTCCACCAAGTAACCATGTAAAAATATGATGAATTTGCTTATTTGTAAGGTTCTCTTCATTTTCGCTGACACTATATACCATAGGACCGATGTGTTGTTTAATTACCATGGCTGGGCCATTGCCTTTGCTTGCCCACCCGGCCCCCACCCACAAAAAAAATAAAAAAAATCTTGATCTTCTCTATTTTTATGCGATTGTGCACTACAATACAACCTCATCATGAGGTCACCAGCTCAAGGCCGACTCTTAATGTCACGCTTAACTCTAAGCCCACGGTCAAATCCAGAGAGCACAAAGAGGGAGGCAACCTCATTGCAAGATCATGAACTCAAGCCCAACTCTTGATGTCACGATTGAGCGAGATCTCACTATCAATTGGAAGCCATGCTTGATCGAATTTGGGTGGCATTGCAACAAAATTCTGGTCATGGTGTCGACACTAACGGTCACTAGAGATACAGAGTTAATCTACACATAAATGGGACAAGACCAAAAAGGAAACATGGATGCATATTTTGTTACACTCCTTGGTGTGCTGATCACATTGTCTAGTAATATTTGTCAAGTCTTCTCACCCAACCAACGCTCTCTCTTTCTTCACCATTAGCCATCGTCCATTGTGGCCACTTGTCATCACCGACGCCTTCTTCACATCTTGATTATTTTGAAGATAATTTTCATTAGAAAAAATCATCTTTTAATTCAGAAATGTTTCTTTCAAATTTAAATTACAAAACTTTGGTTACCCCATTGCCAGAGCCAGTTTATGCAAGGGTTGGCCATGGCCTCGACATCCCACCCACGCCACTTTGTTAACCCGAGCCTATTTTCTCTTTAAGCCATAGGCGGGGGCCGTGAAGTCATCATGTTCGGCTTTCCAACCGAATAAGGGAAAAGTACTAAAAAAGTCCTAAACCTATTGCATTGATACCAATTCAGTTTATCCAGCCAATTTTGGCCGGTCGGAGCTGATGTGGCAATTTTTTAGATTTTTTTTTTCGAATTTTTTTATTAATTTGTTTTTTTCCTTTTCTTTTCTGGCAGTGGCCGGCGAGCCTTAGGTGAAGCTCGCTGGCCATTGGCCGAGGGCCATGAAGCCCTCGCCCGCCGTCGGCGAGGGTCGTGGCCCTCGCCCGTCCTTTCCCAGGCAGCCGGCGAGGCGGCTTCGGCTGGATCTGGGCGAGGTCGGCCTCGCCCGCGGCTGGCGAGGCCATGGCGGCCATCACCAAGGCGGAGGCAAGGGCCACCATGGCCTCGCCAGCCATCGCCGAAAAAGAAAAGGAAAAAGAAAAAAATTAATAAAAAATTTGAAAAAATAAAAAAAAAATCTTTAAAATTGCCACGTCAGCGTTCGACCACCAGCCAATGTCCACGTCAGTGTTGGCTGGCCAAAATTGGTCGGATGAACTGAATTTGTACCAATATTAAAAGGCTTATGACTAAATTAGTCCAATTGAAAAGTTTAGGACTGAATTGATACCAATACAATAGGTTTATGACTTTTTTTATACTTTTCCCACCGAATAATCCTTGCATTTGGTCATGGTTCTATATCTTCTTGAGATACATTATTGTCAAAGATCCTACACCTCTGAATCTTCATTTGCGAGATGGTTGTCTCCAAACATTGTATGGCATGATCTTTTCACTGCGATACCAATCGACGTGGTGGAAGAATTCGCAATTTGCTACACGAGCAAGTAACTCGCAAACGCACAGGTGAAGCATACACGCGTGACACATATGGAGAGAAATTTATCAATTTTTTTTTTCTGTATTAAGCTAAATTACAAGAGAAACATAATCTATACTTGTATTAGAAAACCTAATGAATTTCTAAGTATAAGACATAATATAGATATACTAATAAGAAAATCTATACTACTGAATATTAAATATCTAAATTAATAACTACTAAAAGTTGAAACAAATCACCCAATATCCAACATAATTTCTAAAATAAAAAGGTAAGAAAATATGTGTCTCGTCTCATTATTATTGTCATCGTCCCATCACAAACTGATTTCCACAGTTTAAGAAGGGCAAGACAAAATAACTGAGGCTATTGGGCCGACAACTTGGTTGAAAGATACTGTGCAAAGCATATGACCCATCAAGAACCTCTTCGAGTTTCACCTTATCACCCCATGCATGAGAGGTTGTTATTTCTGCCTACCCGGCAATAGCTATTTTCGAAGATATGATGGGACATCTACCTACACCTCCCAAGCCCCCAAGTTTCTAGATGAAATCTTTTTCTTCCCCAACTAGGAGGGAATACTTTCGAGATTTTACGTTACAGAGTTTAAACGAAACAATTTATGGACATATCTTAGGAAAAGACTGTTGACCAAGAAAAAAAAGGGAGAGAAACATGACAAATCAAACCGCGGAAATTCCTGCGGGGATGTCGCTCTTCCCATCGTGGCTTTCCACCTTATCTCCAACCTCGTGGAAAACGTTGACTTTTCTGTATTCCCAGGAGACCCAACTTTCTTGTTTAGACGGTTTCTTCTCTTAATGATTATTTATATTTCTGAAATCTTTTGAACTCCTGAATTTAATTCGCTTGAGCCACGAATTTACCCTATCTGTTTAATAAGACAGTTATGTCATTGGGATTTGATAACATATTTGATGTAAAACGTTGCTTTTGATCCCTGACAATCTTGCAAATAGACAAACTAAAGGTCTCCTGCCTCCAATATTTCATCTTTTGCATTCTGTTGGATACATTAAGCAATTGAACCAATTTACAAACCGAACTGAACTAGTCTTTCTTGATCGGTTCCGCATTTAATCACTTGGGGATCGGGTAGTTTTTGTTTCCAAACAATCCCTATTTCCAAAACACCAGGAACCAGGAACTGAACATAACAAGATCCAGATTTTTTATTTGAATCTATCTATCCTGGAGCTAATCTAAATTCTAGCATAAGACCGTTATGCTTTTGCTTTCAATTTTTTTTTTTTTCCATATAGAGAGCAAACCGTCTTTAATAAGTTTGGAATCCATGAAATACTAACCTCAACAATCGGATAAGACATGGGTCAAAACACTAGATGCATGATCTAAATATGGAATTATTTACACTAGTAACTTACAATATCGGACTAACATCTGGCTTTGTTGGTAGTCAAAAACAAAGAACTAATGTCTTGTTCTTAATGTACACACTCATGTCTATTTTTTTTTATTTTTTTATTTTTTTATTTTTTTTGGAGACAGGAGGAACCAGCTTGCAGCCGACAGCCGCGCCGTAAACCCCCTGGTGACGCTAGCGCAGGATCCACCACCACGGCGTCACGCTTAATACACCTAGCTACTCACGCCATGATTCGAACCCCTCCCCCCTCCCCAAGGGATCATTGAAGCCTATCCAGCGGAGCCACCACGGCCGGTGGTCTCATGTCTATTCTATAGTAGATAAGCCAAGATGAGGAATTGCATCTAATCTTTTGTGGAATGAATTGTAATATTATTCCTGAAATTGCGGGTCTTCGTCGGTTGTGCGCCCATAAAGCAAGTGGTGGAATGTATGTTGAGCGGACTTTGGAGGGCAGAACCGACAAAGACCCACAATTTCAGGAATAGAGTTATTTTGTACATAGCAAACACTTGGAATAGAAAAACTTTTCACAAGCGGCTTTAATTACCGTGCGAGCATCATCTCCTTAGTCAGCTTATTACCTATATGTACACTCGCACGATAATCAAGGCCGCTTAGGTAAACGCCAATTACCAGCCGAAATTTATGGCATCATGACCTTTAATGGGTGGTTGTTGTGCTAGTTCACTTTAGCCGGCTAAATACAATCAAGCCTCTGATCTATACAAAAAATATGTATACCTATCCTTTTCTTTTTTGATCAGACCCATACACACTTATCTATACCTATATACATAAACCAAAACACCATTTGTCTCAATTATAGATTTCCTAAATTAACATTCAATTTCTTTTTCTCATATCCTTTGGTTTCAGAAAAATCATCCAATTTCTTTATCCCTTCACAATATTAGATTTATTAGTTACCCTTGTTTCCGTTATTTAATATTCACCCATTTGATATATAACTACTCCATCTCTTTCTATACATAATTACCTCATTATTCGCTCACGTGTAACGCATGCCTAACATAATAATAGTGACGATAACATGGATGAATGGCCATTTCCGTTCAAGCGAAGTGATTGCATTTATTGTAATTTGAAGATATTTTCAAATGGACAATATACATTCTCATGGTGAAATAGATGATAATGTTTCAACCGTGGTGATACATTCTTATGCACAAAACACATGCATCCTCAGTCAATGCCTAAATCACCGGCAAGATGATCAAGTAGATCGAGCTGTACAACCATCATAAAGTAAATTACAAGTCCATATCAGCTATGTCAATGATATTTATATTCTCTTTTCAAGTTTATATAAAGTATAGGTCTAATCATGGATTTGGCGACCTGCATGCACATCAATAAAACCTACCCGTTTGGGTTTGGGCAAGGCCCCTAGAAGTTCAAATTGAGCCTACTCAGCAATTAGGTCTAATTGTAAGAATTTTTTCTGATGTGGGCTAATAGTAGTTAATATTGTAATTTATCGTTTTGTAGAATTGGTCTAATAACATAAGATATAAGATTTCTTAATTAGTTTAACATGGGACTGGTTAGTGTGGGCTTAGTAAGGCCCGACTTATGATGAGATGGTTTGTGGCTTAAAACTCTATAAATAGTATTTAAGTCTCTCTTCTAACCTTGAAGCATTAATATCCTCACGTAAGGAGTGTTTACAAAACATTAAGGGTGATAGACAGTCTCATTCACCCAGTGATATAGAAGGCAATAGAGAAGAAGAATAGTGAATTTCAAATTAGGTGCACAAATCTCTTTACTTGATTATATGTGTTTTTTATTTTACTTATGGAGATCTTGGGGTGCCGTTTTCGCATATTATACTAAATAAATGTAATACTTACATTTAAACCCCTCTCTCTATATATTATTATATAGAGTTCATGTGAATGAGTGGTTTGTAGTATTGCCATCTCTAAGAGAGGATGGGACCCTAATTGACATGGGGATTGGGAGTAGACCCCCTTTATCCCCTCCATCCTAGGACGAGGAGTTAGCTCAACTAGACAGTAATGTTAGGACTGTTACAATTGCATGAACATTTTCTTAATTAAACGATGTGATAACACATTTGGAGATAAATCAATGGAAAATTAAAGCGGGAGGACCCAAAACAAGGTTATATGCTTCGTTAAATCCGCCAATGGAAACTGTATGAATCAGTTGATAAAGTGGATTTAATGCATATTTTTAGTACACTTAGCATTTCTCTAGCCTCAATAACTATGCACCACAATTTCAATTACCGACTATTGCTTTGTCAAAGCATATAATATCTTCGGAAGTTATCAAAATTTCTAATGATAACCCAAAATATTCGTCACCCTCACATATTCAATATTTTCCAAACTCGCTCACATGCAAACATGAGTTGGAAAAGTCAAGAATGCATCAGCTTGACTAGTTGAGCTTGATGTTTCGGCTTTTATTGCGTGACTCATGATAGACTTGGACTTGAAACCAATTTCATGGAAAAGGCCGAAAGAAAACAATCAAGAGTAGGGATTTACCCAAGAGAACATATGTAAAAAAATTTGTGTGGAAAGAGAGAAAATAATCACATGAAGGCGATACTTGTTCATCAATCAATTTGGCCGGCAACTCTAGTCATCGCAGCCTATTTTTGAACATTCGACTTTTCCATGCACAGATTACTCCACATGATCACCCGATAAATAGGGGTGTCAACGGTTCGGTTCCGTTCGGTTTTTTTTTTATAAAATCGAACCGAACCAAATCGTTAAAAACAATTTATGAACCGAACCGAATACGAACCGAACTGAAATTTTTGGTTTGATTCGGTTTTTCGGTTTTTGGTTTTCAGTTTTCAGTTTTTGGTTTTTTTTGTGTTTCTTTTCGGTTCTTTTCTTTCATTTTTTGGCTGGATGAAGCGGATAAAAAGTTGGGACGCTCGGAAACGGCGAGGACGACGGCCATGGATGGCGTGCGGATGCGGGACATCGTGATTACCCGTGCGGGCATTAACAACGTGTAAAAGCCCAACAAAAAGCTCAGCATCTCAGCATCTCTCTCTCCCTCGTTATTCAAGTTTTATCATCGTTTTATCCCGCGACTTTGGGTGCTGTCTTTGCCTTCGCCGGAGACCCATTTTCTTGGTTTTTTCTTATCTTTCTTCTGCCACCCAAGGTCCAAGGCCCATCTGCTCGCCTTTTCGATCTTGCTGAGACTCGACTGCTTCTCGTCGAAAGACCACTTCTCTCCTCTCCTCCGCGACCGCCCTCCATTGCCCATCAGCTTTTGGTTTTTTCTGTTTTTCTTTTCGGTTCTTTTCTTTCTTTTCGGTTTGTTTTCAGCCTAAACCGAATGAGGCCAAGACGGATCTGGTTCAGGCATTATGTCGAACATCTAGTGGTTGTCGACCGAGTGGGGGCGTCCGAAGACATCCGAGACAAAAACTCAAGCCAAAATCAACATACAGCAAACAAAAAATGCTCAAGATTGACTCAGAAACGATTCCTTCACATTAAACACGAGCATAAACGAGGAACAAGGAGTCCCCCTTCGGTTGAAGCGAGACAGGGCAAAACAGAGCATCAAACGGGGAAGTGGTCCAGAGGAGACGGGAGACGGGAGAGAAAATCAAACCATTACAATTCGGTTTTATTATCGGTTTGTGGTTCGGTTCAGTTAACCGATAAAAACTGAACCAATAAAAAAATATTTGTTTTTAACGAGAACCGAACCGAATCGAAAAAACCGAATTTTTCGGTTCAGTTCGGTTCGGTTTCTGACACCCCTACCTATAAATATCCCTTTAGCTTTTGCTTTTCTCTTCATCAATCAACTGAGATCCTTCCTTCGCCAATTTTCTTTTGGTCTCTCACAATATGAGTTCCCGTATGACAATCCCTCTGCATCTTATTTTTCTCGTCGCGTTAACCCTAGCATTGATCCCTCTGTCCATCGCCCAAGACTCGCCCCAAGACTATGTCGCGGCCCACAATGCGGCTCGCTCTCAGGTTGGTGTGGGCCCGATGGCGTGGGACGAAAGCGTCGCTGGCTATGCCAGAGATTACGCCAACAAGCATGACAGCGACTGCACGCAACTCGTTCATTCAGGCGGACCCTATGGGGAGAACCTTGCGTGGGCTTCCCCCGATCTTACTGGCACAGGAGCGGTGAACATGTGGGTCGGAGAAAAGCCTGACTACGACTATAATTCCAATTCATGCGCGCCAGGAAAGGTTTGTGGGCATTACACTCAGGTGGTGTGGCGCAACTCGGTTCGGCTTGGATGTGCAAAGGTCCAATGCGCGACGGGTGCTACTTTGGTCACTTGTAACTACGATCCTCCTGGGAATGTTGTAGGCCAGAAGCCTTACTGAATTAAAAAAATTGTATGTCGGATGATGAACTATTATGTCAAAATAACGCCTTGTTATGATGAGGCAAGAGCTTTAGATGCACCGAAATTAATAACATCATATGAATGATGAATCTCTTTATTGAATAAAAAGTTAACCTCTTTCAAATTCTTCTTTTCTTTTTTTCTTTTGCAATTTCTATTTGTTCAAATGAAGGGATTTCGATCATTGATCTAACCTCCTTAGCTCCATCCTCTCGAGTACATCACTATCCCTTTGAAGCCTCATCACACTGTGAAAGAGAAGCTAAGCACGATCTCTGTTACGCAATTTACACTTGAGTTAATTGTATTTGCTGTTTCTATCGATTGTAGTACGTAGCAATGGCCGTCTTGGCCATATAACTGTTCGTTCCCGTCAATAAACTGATCATTCATGGCAAAAAACATTAAGATATGGACCAATATTATTTAATAATATGGACTTGGTGGTATATTCGTTCAATAAATTTTACGCATTGACGAATTAAACTCCTTTAGTTGACCAAGTAAGTAAATGATCTCTAATTAATCAACTTGGTGTCGATAAGTACCAGTCAAAATTGCCTAACTTTGTATTCTATTTCAATCCATATAGCTGCCTAGTACTCTAGAAAGGTCATAGACTCGTCACAGTTAGAAAATTCTTCCTTGAGCAATTTATGTGCTTGGATATAACCACCTAAATGAATTTTCATGTCATCTCAAATTACGATATTTTAAAAAATTAGGACGCAAGAACACGCCAAAATTTGCGGTCAATGAAATCTGATTTACAAGTTTTACGTTTGTGGAGTCAATCATCGGAATCGATATGAAGTTGTTGTATATGACTAAGTGGATGAAATGATTAACCTATAATTTAGGAAAGTATTGCGAAAGCTCCGGAAATCTTGTTTGTTGGGACATCGTAATACAAGCTCGATACTTTCATTTGGAGAATAGAAAAACAAAAAAAGAGTTCAAGTCCAAGCTTGTTAATAATTCCCGATGGATGATGACAAATTTTGTTCATTTCATTGGCAAATATTGGTTCTAACATTCATCAGTAGAACTGCGCATGTTAAAAAAAGCAATAATCACTCACTTCGTCCTTCCTATATTAACATTTATTCAATCTGTTTTAATGTTATTGCTTAACGGAAAATAATTGACAACATTGTATTTTTTTTGTCTAGTATACGTAGATAAGAAAATCTCGATCAATTTCTTTTCTTATTTTCTTATTTATTTAGGGTCAAAGTTGGGACGGCACGACCTAACATTAGTCACCAGCGAGCCACTTCATCCGCATATAGGCCAATTGTGATTATTTGACCGACGAAGCTCGTCGAGGTGGAAGTAAATTTTACTTCCTATTTCGAAGAGAAGATTATTCTCTCTGCACTAGAAGTTTTGATTAATTTTCTCTTTACACTGGAAGTTTTGATTTCTTCTGTAACAAGTTACAAAGTCCTAGCTTTGCATAGGCATACCTATATGTAAATATTTTATCCGCATATGTTGGTACTTTCATATATTATTTTTATCCATGTTAAATATATAATTTTCATCACTTAAGATCTCAAAAATACTGGCACTCATGTTATTTCTATGAATGTCCTGGACCTATATCAATGCATAAATACTTAAAAAGCACTTACCACCGTTTTAACTTAGCTTCTGAAGGAGGAATTTGAGTTTAGCTCTCCACGATACAACTCAGCAACCCCCGCCCATATCAAGCGATTTTGACAAGCAATTTACCAAGAAAACGAGCTTGAGTCAAGCTCGAATTGCCGTTCTTCCCTCAATTGATGTACTAACTCTACATACCCCTTTATTCTTCAATTTCTTCATACCAGAAGCATTAACTTGCTGCATAGACATGTAAAAATTTAGCTTCATTACCATGGAGACCCCAATCTTCTTCTCCGTCTGTCCCTCTTTCGTCCGTCCCCTTCTTAGTTCTTTCTATTTCTTTTCTCTTTTTCTTCTCTCGCCCTTGTCTTGCTTGTCTTCACCACATAAAGGAGACCCAGATAGATTAGCTACCTTAATGAATCAATTTACTTAACTCTCTAAAGTGTCCACCGTAGACTTTAAAGCCAAAATATAATGGACTAACTCATTTCATGCATGTGTCACGGTCCCAAGGTTTCCCATGCACCAAAACTTGTGTATGATAAAAGAAGATCTAGCCAAGTCTCTTGGAGCTTCTAGAACATTCCCAAAGACTAGTGATACAGTTATTGTACTAACTTCTAGAGTCTTCTTGTCATGATTATTTTTTTTTTTTTATGCCGATGATTCGGCCTAGTTCACCTTATGGGAGCACAGCATTGACTATACCTCGGGGGAGACTAGCCCAGCAGCCTACCAGCCGAGACCCCCCGCTTAAATTACGGAACTGCTCTGGGAGTTGTGGCAAACTTTGGGAGGCCAAGCCTCAACTAGCGCAGCCATACATGGGTGGGTCTTCTTGCCATGATTGTTGGTAGTTGGTAAATGGAAAAATGCGATCTCCTCCGTTAAATCAAAAGGGCTTGTATTGAGAGGGTCTCTAGTATAAGAAGGGGTGTCCTCCCCCCATTTGTAATAATTTAAACACTTCAAAGAAGTAAAAACATCATCTCCCAGGGCTTCTCTCTCCACGATTTGGGTGAATGAGTGATCGATCTTTGGGAAAGGCTTGGTTTAGGTGCTCAAATGATTTAAAGAACCCTAAGCCACCGCACAAGTCTAATCCGAACAATCGACTCGTGACACATGGCTCTTGTTCCACCACTTTTATAAATTGAAGAAACCGTATAAAATTGTTACCCACTATTCAATTTATGGATTCGCTTTTATTTCTTGAGCATTTGCATAATTTAAGTAGATATGAGATACTTTTCAAATGTTCGCTAAACCTTATATTTGCATTGTGCAAGCACTAAATCAATCTATCTTATCCCAAATCATGTAGATAATTCTTATTATCACAATCTCATAATGTCTTGGATGGACGTCGAATTGTCACTAGGTGTCAAAATTTCATCCTGCAAACACAATTACTGAGTTAACCTCAATGTTAAGTGAGCAAATTATTGACTGATCAAGTAATTGCCCACCTCTTCTTGGGATTATAAATGCTAATAATAGTAAATCACATAGGATTTTGTTCATTTGCTTACATGATGCATTCAATCGTCTCCATTGTCTTCCCAATCCTCATGTAATTGATGGGGAATATGATGCACCTAATTTGTTCAGTCTTCAGTCTTCATTCTTCGTCTCCATGGTCTTTGATTGACTTTTCTTGAACGGGCTTTTTGTAAGTTTTCGATCGGACTCATTCCCTTAGGAGAGAGGGTCCGTGAAAATCTCACTTATTTACTCTCTCATTCCAATTTTGAGCTCTGCATCCAAACATTATTGAGTCGGATCAATAATGGTGAAACTACGATCTCAGGCTATTCATGGCTGTGGATAGCAAGTACGCAATGCACGATTGAATTGGAAAGATCAAGTTTGTACTATCTAGGCCCACCGATCTCTCATGTGTTATGCAGACCTTCTTCCCCAGTCGCATTGCCAAAAGGGACAAGGGAGGCGAAGGACGACGGAGGCAAAAATTAAATGCCTTCACCTAATAACAACCCCGGAGGTTTTGATAGAACAAGAGGCCATCACGCCACCACCTCTCTCTCTCCCCACCTACACACCTTCAAGCGTCATCCCTTTGGTCTCCGTAATTAGTAAAATGGGACTTCAATAGTTAATTTACGGACAACGTTACTATCATTTAAAAAAAAAAAAAGTGCTCTATTAGTCGAAACATTCATGTTCACAGTGAAAATATTTTCTTCAATGCATTTTTTTATTATTAAATACAAGTGATGATTTTAAGAAAATAACATCAACAACATTGTTTTTCGCAAATTGAACACTCTAGACAATAGATTATTTTGAAGAAAAAAGTCACAGAAAATTCCAAATTATACCGACACATTTACCCAAAACGTGTTATATCAACTCAAGATTGAACATGAAAAGTTTTTTTTTTTTTTTTTAAAAAGGGATACAAAACAATAATTTTAAAACGAACGTCTTCCATTGAGGATTTATAGATAAGAGGACACAAAGAGAGAAAGAGACTATCAAAGTGAAAATATTACGAGGCCGTTTGGCAGTCACGGGCTAGGTGTGCCTGGCCTAGCCCGTTCCTTAGCTAATATCTACCCAGAAAAGGGAAATTAATATCGCTTTTGAGAAAAAAAATTAGTTGATGGAGAAATATTTTTTATATAAAATTGATTTCAAGGAAAATGACTGTTCTTAACCGTGTGTATAAAAGTGAGATGGAAAAAGGTTTTCGATGTTCAAATCTTACTTTTAAAATTTATTCTCTCTATTGTAACTATATTTTGTTCCAAATATAAGATACTAAATTGATATTGAAATACTTGCATATTTTAATAACAATATGCCGCCTTATTTATCTTACAAAATATATACAATAGTCTTAGTGTGTTTAAAATAATAATAATAATATTTGATTATATTGCCACACCTTGCACCATATTGTTCCGTGGGCTTCAATGCGTAGAGTGTACGTTTTCTGAAACCTCATAGAACATACATATTTTCAAGATAGACAATGTAAAATTGAGGACCACATAATGTTCTTATAAGTCTATAGTACTTTCCTTAGTGGAATCAATCAATAATTGATTTGTGCAAAAGATGGAAGTGTTAAATGTAGGTAACACTGAAAGTGGATCACTGGAGGAGATGGGGAAACTACTGCTCAACTTTGCCCTCTTGTGGTGGTGGAGCTCAATCCCTAGCACCGGTGCTTGCTTGCAAGACCAAATGGATCGGCTCGTGTTAGCGTCCATCAGAAATGCTATAGATGAAGATCCATTAAGAGTCTTGAGTTTTTGGAATGATTCTACCAATCATTCTGAGTGGCAAGGTGTTTTGTGTAGCAAAAGGCATCCTGGGAGGGTCATGCCCCTAATCCTGAGATCACAAGGCTGGGGAGGCTTCTTATCTTCTCACATAAGTAACCTCTCTTTCCTCAGGATCATGGTTTTACAAAACAATAGCTTTGGCGGCGAAATCCCATTACAGATCAGCAACTTGTTTCGGCTCCATAATCTTGATCTTACTGACAACTCGTTTGGCGGGCCGATACCCTTTAATCTTTCCTGCTGCTCAAACCTTGAGTCCTTGAATCTCATAGATAACCGACTTGTGGGGGGAATTTATTCCAATCTTGGTTCTTTACAAAGGCTCAAATTCTTGCGCTTATCTAAGAACAACTGTGACATCCTGAATTTCGACCCCGTCCCGATAAAATGAAATGGGCATTTCGTCGACACGCCTATGGTCATTTTACTTTGAGATGGGCCCCTCACGAGTTAACCGATCTATCATGTGAAGCCGTTAAGTGATATAAACGCGACAGACTTGAGAATTCGATCAGAAATCGACTACTCAACCGTGATAATCAGCAATGGTCAATATGGCACCGTTATAAACGATTAGGGATTGGATATAGGTTGATTTGATGAAAGCACACAATTGAATGATTGGTGATTCCACTTGATTACAAAATTTGCGTCGAATGGCACTAACCCAAATTCCTGTCGATTCGATACCCGGTACCCATAATATAAACCTTGAGATTTTACGACAACCGAGAGTTGTTGATGAGTCGAAGATGCACAAACGTGGATCAAAATTATCGATCACGGGTCAAACGCGATAAAATCCCTAAAAACTACCCGGTAAGGTTAGGTTGCGCTAAAATCACGTCCGGCTGATTTTAACCAAGAAATTGAATTCAGTTTCGGGAATCGGATGTTCGAGTATGTCACGATTCATTTATAGGACCTCGTCTCATCTTTCGAAGAAATTCCGTCGAGCTCGAAATTTTGTGGGAAAATTGATTTTGGACAAATTGGAAAAGAATTGCAAATTCGGATGGCTAAAGATTTGGGATTTTTCTACCCTAAATTGGTTTATTTTGGGCAAAATGAAAGGTTAATTCTCATTGGTGGAGTGTTTGACTATGGGCATGAAGACTTTGTGGACATCACAATGATAAAATTGATATTTTTCCCATGACTTTGTTGGCTCTAATCTTCACTTCCCCTCTCTCTGCCGTTCATTTCCTTTCCCCCCTTACATACGTGAACCCCTCCCCCTTTCCCTCTCACGCACGTCTCTCCCCTCATAGCCATAGCCAACCACCTTCTGCCCATTTTCCCTCAGCCTTATCTTCTCCATTTTCTCCTTTTATTTTGCTCTCACAACTCCTCACGCATTTCTTCTTCTCTCCCAGCTACCGCCAACCCCCTCCCCCCACCCCCCCCCCAATCATCACAAGCTTCATCCCACGTCTTCTTCTCACCATCTCACGCTGCCGCACGTCTCCATCCCACCTCACCTTCATCTCACGTCCCACAAATCCTCAGTTCCTCAAGTCCACAAACTGCAACCCCCATCCACACGTCCAGCTACCATCACCACCGTCCACCCATCTCCAACTGACATGACTCGTCGGCATGCCCGGTCAACATATTATTCCCTAAACTACACTATCTACAAGTTTTTCCCCAATTTCAAACCCTATATCACCAATTCAACGAAATTCCCAAATTTTAAACCCTAAATCACAAATTCAACAAAATTCATAAATGTCCAAAGAGGAAATGGGGGTTGAATCTGAGTAAGGAGATCATAGGAGCGACATTGTGGATTGGAATCGTCGAAGGAGGCAGTTTGACTGAGGTTGGAGCACTTTGGCAATGGTGACAAAGAAATAGGGGCAAAGAGTGAACGAGAGGAATCAATCTGGGAGAGGAAATTCATGTTGAGCTACCTTGAGTGTAAATGTGCTCTGTTCTGTGTAATAACCTGTGGTCGTCCGATGGTGAATGAGCGGCAGCTGCTAGTGATCATAGATGGTGTGACTGAGAAAGGATAAAAGATGGGGAAGCCTTTGGAAATTGATTATCTGAGAGATTTTCCTGGCCGTTCAGAAATTTTGTCAGAAGACGTAGAGAAGCGAAGAACAGATAGAAGGAAAGAAGAGATCGTAGAGCTTTTGGGGAATTTTCTATATTTTCTCTATGCTTCATTCAATGTACATTACACTGTAATTATAATACAGAAGATACGTGAATAAAAGGAAAATAAATATTTTTACAATCGAATCAATATCTTAATCTAATCAATCTAATCCCTAATTGATCTAATGCATGATCATAACCAAAAATAGATCCTGCATATCTTCCAACACTCCCCCTCAAGCTGGTGGCTTGTAGATATCCAAGACTCCTAGCTTGCTTAGAAGATATGCATGCTATCTTTGACATAGAGGTTTGGTGAAGATGTCGGCAGGTTGTTTAGAGTTACCAATTCCTCTCGTCTCGATGATTCCCTCTTGAGTCTTCTCTCGTGTGAAGTGGCAGTCCACCTCTATATGTTTCGTTCTTTCATGCATCACGGGATTTGTTGAAAGTTTAAGGGCCGCATCATTGTCGCAAAACAGCTTCGTTGGTCCTCTTAGTCTTTTCCCAAGATCTCCAAGTAACCCCCGCAGCCACACAATTTCACATGTAGTTTTCGCCATAGCCCGATATTCTGCTTTAGCTAAAGATAGGGAGACCATCGCCTGTTTCTTAGTCTTCCATGAAAGAAGAGATTCCCCGAATTTAATACAAAAGCCAGTAATTGATCTTCGACTCATCGGGCATGTTGCATAATCTGCATCACAGTATCCCGTCAATTCCATATTAAATCTTCTAGACAGAAGTATCCCGAGTCCTGGGCATTTCTTTAGATATTTTACAACTTTCAAGGCAGCATTCATGTGAGACTCCTTCGAGCTGTGCATAAATTGACTGAGAGTTTGCACGGCATATGAAATATCAGGTCTGGTTATAATCAGATATATGAGTTTTCCAACGAGCTTCTAATAACTTGTCGGATCTTTGAGTATAGGATCATCATTCTGAGATGTCCCTCTAAGAAAATCCGCTGTGGTTAACTTGGTGTTTTGCTCGATAGGAATAACTGCCAGCTTGCATCCTAATAGTCCAGCTTCTAAAATGATCTCCAGTACAAACTTCCCCTGACTGAGAGAAATCCCTTGGTCGGATCAAGCAATCTTAATACCAAGGAAGTATTTTGGTGCTCCTAAGTCCTTTATATGGAATGTAGCATGCAAATATTTCTTAAGACTCCCTATTGCAGTTTCATCATTGCCCATGATGAGAATGTCATCAACACATATCATCAAATAGATAGATGACATACCTTTAGTTCATGTGAACATGGCGTAATCATACTTGGATTGCTTGAAGCCTGCAGTTGTGAGAGCATTCACAAACTTTGCATACCATTACCTTGAAGCTTGTTTTAATCCATAAAGGGATTTGCGGAAATGACATACCTTATTCTTCCCCTGTCTTCGTAAACCCTGAGGAATATCCATATAGATCTCCTCATCTAAATCGCCATGAAGAAAGGCGTTGTGAACATCCATATGATGTAAAGATCAATTCTGAAAAGCTGCAACTAATAAAAAAGAACGAACTGTGATGTGCTTAGCAATAGGAGAAAAAGTCTCGTGATAATCGAAACCTTCCCGTTGCGTATATCCTTTAGCCACCACCCTAGCCTTCTAACGCTCAATAGAACCATCAGATCAATATTTGATTTTATACACCCATTTACATCCTATGGATTTTCTGTTTTGAGGAAGAGTGACTAGTTCCCATGTGTGGTTATCAATCAATGCCTGTAGCTCTGCTGCCATGGCCTGTTGCCACCGTGGATCTCTAGATGCTTCATCATAACTAGAGGGTTCTTTCTCATCGGAAATACGGCTGGAGATGAAGATTGTCCCTCTACATGTATCTCAGGAGTATCTTCCATATTGGTGATGTCTTCAGGAGCATTATCCAGAAATTATTCTAGAGGAAAGTTAGGCAAAGTGGGAGGAAGATCTGCTTCTGGTGGCGTTGTGAAAATCAAACCAGGGGATGCTTCTTCTTCATCTAGAATTCGGCGGGAACTCGTTGGAGCATTCAAGTTGTCTTGAAAGGATGAGCTTTCACGAAAAGGAAAGATATTTTCATGAAAAACAACATCTCGACTAATAAAAAAATCTCCCGTTCTTATGTCAAGAACACGATATCCCTTTTGCAGATTTGTATATCCCATGAATATGCATCTCCTAGCACGAGGACTCATTTTTTCTTGAGGCCCCATTACTGTAGCATAACATAAGCAGAGGAAGACCCTCAGATGATCTAAGGTTGGCCTCTTTTTATAAAGCAATTCGAAAGGCGATTTGCCATCCAATATCCGCGTTGGCATTCGGTTGATCAAATAAGCTGCAGTGAGAACACAATCTCCCCAATAATATTCTGGGATAGATCCTTGAAATTTCAGTGCTCTGGTGACTTCCAAGAGATGCCGATGTTTTCGCTCTACTACCCCATTCTATTGTGGAGTATAAATACAGTACTCTCATGAAGAATGCCATGGGACAGAAAAAGTGAACGGCAATCATTATTAAAAAATTATGTCCCATTATCAGTGCAAATCCTTTGAATCGACCTTCCAAACTGATTTTTGGTCAGGACCAAAAACATCCTTAGATGAGAAACAACTTGTGCTTTCGACTGCATCAGGAATACCCATGTGGCACGAGAGTAATCGTCCACAATTGTGAGAAAATAATGTGAACCATCCTGATGTGGGGTGTGATAGTGTCCCCAAACATCCATATGAATCAGAGAACAAATTTCAGTAGAATGTGTTGTACTGAAAGGAAAAGGAGTTCGGGATTGTTTTGCAAGTGGGCATATTTCACATTTAGAATAAGGAAAGAATGCACTATGACCCATTCGTGAATGCATAAGAAAACTCTTATCATTGGTAGACAGATTATACAATGATTTTTTATTTAGGGAAGATAAATCAAACGGACTAGGATAACTGATCCAAAAATAAAGCCCTTCAGAAAGACTACCCAAGTCCATTAGTTTGCCAGTCGAACGGGCCTGAAAAAAACAAGTGTCAGAATCGAAGAATATTCGACATGAATTTTCTCTGTAGACTTTGGAGACATAAATGAGATTGAATTGGAATTGTGGGACATAAAAAACATTTTGAAGGGTAATTTGATGACTCAATTCGACGGTCCCTGTCATAGTGACATGAGTAGTATTCCCGTTTGGCAATTGCACAGAAATATGTGTATCTAATTTCGTATGCACATTGGAAAAAAATCCCCTATCACAAACAATATGATCGCTTGCCCTTGAATCAATTATCCAAGCCTTTCTTGAAATAGAATTTATCAGGCAATGAGAAATACCTGAAAAACTCGCTCCTTTATTCCCAACATCGACCTTTTGCAAAGCCTGCATCAGCTTCTGATATTGCCCATTTGTAATAGGTTGATCATAATTCAGACCGGTTGATCCAGCGACCTGGTAGGCTGCAGCAAATTCTTTTTTCTTTCCTTTTTCTCATGGCTTTCCATGCAATTTTCAACAATTATCTATATTATGATGTGGGCACTTGCAAAATTCACAATATAATTTACCTCTCCCCTTCGAATTTTGACCAAAATTCTTTAAAGATGCGGAAAAAACCTGACCGTCCGATCCTCTTGATGAGGAATAATCCTGGCCATCTGATCCTTTTAACGGAGAATAGATTTGAATGTCGGATCCTTTCATCAAGGGATAATGTCCACCGTCCGATTCAACGAGCTGATAGGGCCCTTGTGCACCGTCAAATTTCGGCGGAAGATCTAGGCCGTTCGTCCCTTCTCTTTTAAAGGGACGATTGAACCCTCCTTGCAACCCTAGCCCCCCTTCGCGATTCTCTCTCTCTCGGGCTAGGGTTTTTCCTGAGTCTCATAGGACGCCGCGATCACGAGGGCGACGCTGTCGCTTTCTCGCGTGTGCTCCAGAATCGCGAGCCTCTGGTTTTCCTCTTGAACGGCCAGCTGGAAGATTCGTCCGACGGGAGGCATCGGATCCATTGCCAAGATCTAAGATCGAAATGTTAGATAATTCTCATTCAAAATCAAAAGGAATCGTGTCGCCTTCTCCCTCTCCTTCATAGACCTGTACTGTCGGAGCGTCTTTGCTGGTCCCTCGAGCTTCTCCTCCGTTGCTTCGAGTTGGTTCCAGAGAGATGACAATTTGTTGTAGCAGGCCGTGACGGTCATATTCCCCTGCTTTAACTCGCTTATTTCCTTCATGAGAGAAAAGATCTTGGCTCGATCTAGTTTCCTGTACATCTCTTTGATGCTATCCCACATCTTTTTTGAATATTCTGTCGGAGGAAGCCCGGCAGCCACCTTTGGAGAAATACAATTGCCGATCCGCGTTCGGATAAGGTGGTTGCATTTTCTCCAGTGCCTGGCCAGCCACTCGTTCGACGGTATGGGTATTGTTTCGTTGAGAAATCCGTCTTTGTCCTTTGTCGCAAGGGCCCGCCGGAAATCTTGCGACCATTTGGAATAATTCTTTGACCCAGTTAGTTGTAAACTGATCAATTTCAGTTCTAGACCGTCGGCAATTGATACGTACAAAGGGTCGCCAGGTTCCGGTCGGCCGGTGACGGCAGCGATCAGAAACGGAAGGAAACCTGGTGGAAAATTCGGGTAGGGGTTCGCCCCTGTGCCCGATCCACTAAATATGAACCTATGACCTGCATTGGAAACGCCCGGGTAGGGATTTGACCCTGAACCCGGTTCACCAGACCTGCTCACTTGTTCTGAACCGACGGTTGAGTTTGCCCCCTTTGTGGTTGGCGGACTCCCGTCGGGCTGGGGGTTGCTCAGGCTGCTTCCAGTCCCCGATGATGATGTATTTGGGCCTGGCCCAACGTACCATGGATATGGTACCCATTGGTAAGGATGCCCGGAGATGGGCAACCCCATGTTCGACTGAGCCGGGTAATACTGCCATGGTAGACTTTGAATTTGGGTTTGCGGTTGGATCACCGAAATTGTGGTTTGTATTTGTTGTGTAGATGTAGCCTCTCCTGTCAATTGTGTATCCACTCCAAAAGATGAATTCTTTGGTTGATCCATGGTGAGTAACCTCCTCTGCTTCTTTCTTCTCTAATAAAAATTTTGATTCCTTCTCTGCTTTGATCTAGTTTTGCAAATCAGGAAGCTGCGATAGGCAATCAATGTATGCGGCAGCGGAATCAAGAGCCAAGCTCTGATACCATGTCAGAAGACGTAGAGAAGCGAAGAATAGACAGAAGGAAAGAAGAGATCGTAGAGCTTTTGAGGAATTTTCTGTATTTTCTCTATGCTTCATTCAATGTACATTACATTGTAATTATAATACAGAAGACACATGAATAAAAGGAAAATAAATATTTTTACAATCGAATCAATATCTTAATCTAATCAATCTAATCCCTAATTGATCTAATGCATGATCATAACCAAAAATAGATCTTGCATATCTTCCAACAAATTTATTGAGTCCCTTCCCTTCCAAAACTCTATATATAAAATTTCAATTAGAAAAGTTACGCAATCTTTTTGGCCAGAATTTTCATCAAAGACACTTAAATAGTTATTTTTTCCTCATTTGGTACTTAAGTAAGCCAACAAAAACTTTTGGGACTAAACTGAGTATTATACAAAAATTTTAGTATTTCCAATATCGTTTTGCCACTTTATATTGGCCTATTATGGCTTCCTTTATGGAGCCCTCACCTCACCTTCTATCTTCGTCACTATCGAAACCTCACTAGCCCAAAGCACCCAATAGGACTTTGTCGACACGCAAAACGCAGCCCGCGCCGTGGTCGGGGTGGCCCTGCTCACGTGGAACAACACCGTCGTGGCCTACGCCCAAGGATATGCTAGCAAGTGTGCTGCCAGTGGTTGCGAACGGGATCACTCGGTAAACCCATATGACGAGTACCTAGCCGAGGGCTACGACGAGCTGAGTGTCGTAGATGCTATGAAGATGTGGGTGAGCGAGAGGGCAAACTACGACTAATGGTCCAATGCTTCCATTGGCGTCGAGTGCTTGCATTACACGCAAGTACACCGATAAGATGTCAATTGATGTTAATGACAGATCGTGTAGACCTGATCATGAATTTGATGACTTGAAATTACACTGATAAGATGGACGGGTCTGACTGAAAATTCTGCACTCATTGGTAGGCTCGGATAATACATCCTACGGCCTCGTCGCTGAAGTGGGCTGGACCAAGGGCTTTGAGGCTCAACGTAGTCCGCCCAATAATTCATTATAGTTAATTTGATGAAATATATTTTTTAGTTTATCTACCTTGAAATACAAATTTTGTAAAAATTGGAAGAGAAAATGAGGCTCAAAACAGATAAAGAAAAGCATCTTATGACACGTTTAGAGTTAAATACTACAAAATTGTGGAATTATTTTCTATATGTGTTTCCAATTTGTCTATATTTAGCTCAATTTTTTTTTTTTTTTGCTTAAAAAAATAGACATAGTCCATGTGGTTGGGCCGAAAAATACCAGAGGGCAAGTTCGGCACTGGCCAAAACCCGCCAGCTTAATCTTTGATGTTTTATCTCTTGGAGCATTCCCATCATATTAAATTGCAACTACTAGCTCTAAGAATGGATAGGACGAGGTCTTTTGACCATAATTAACGTGGGGATTGGGACTAGGCGCCCCTTATTCCCTCCACTAGCAAGCAATTGCATTAGAAGTTTATTAAAAATGAACGATGCGATAATACTCCAGGAGATAATTTGAAAGGGAAATAAAAGTGTGAGGACTCGAAATAAGCTCGTAGGTTTCATTCAATCGACCAATGGAAACTTCACGGATCATTTAATAAAGAAGATTGAATGCATATTCCTAGTATATTTAGCATTTCTCTAACCTCAATGAAGAAAATTACTGGGGTTTGCCCTAGTAGCCACCATTTCAACATGGAAGGAGGAGGTGGGGGGGTTCGAATCCCCACCATTAGGGGGGTTGGGATGAGGATGATTTAATTTCATAAGTGGGTTTTGACTCTCACGCCTTGCAATGAGGCAGGGCAAAAGTTTGAGAATGAGCGTTAGAGTAGAAATATAGTAGGACCGACAAAAAAAAACCTCAAAATGAAAAAGGCGCCATATAATAATTTTGGAAGTTATCAATAAATTTCCAATCATAACCCATAATAAATATTTTATTCAAATATTATATATTTTCGGATTTGGCTATCGTGCAAACATAAGTTAAAAGAAATCGCAGCTTGGCTACTTGACCTTGATGTTTCAGCTTTTGGTGCTTGACTCACAGTTGACTTGGACTTCAAAACAATTTCGTCTTTTTTTTTTTTTGTCAGTCCTACTCTATTCCTATTCTACACTCACTCTCAGACTGTTGTCCTGCCTCTTGCAGGCGTGGGAGTCGAAACCCACTCTTGAAACTTACGCGTCCCCACCCCATCCCCTGAGAAGGTGGGGATTTGAACCCCTCACCTCCCCCTTCGATGTTGGAAAAGCCAAAAGAAACAGTCAAACGTAGGGGAGAAAACTTTAACCCAAAGCATAAGCGAATCAATTAGTCTATTCTAATGCAAAAATCGCTCCTAGTTTTCTTGAATCGAAGTGCACGGGATGCAATCTCTTTTCCCTACAGAAGCGAAAACGCTTTCCCCATGATCGACGTACATTTCTTTTGAGGGCCGGAAGGAAGTTCCCAAGTGCTTTTTTGATGACTTGACCATGAAAAGCATTGGACTAACTGCACAATGCATCGCACTTGAGAAAAACAAAAATGATTTTCGCCTCAGATAAAGATCATGATCCTCGCACATCACATCGCGATTGAAGAAATTATAATTTTAAAATCCTTTTGCTTTGCTTTCACATTTCTAGATTGAAAAGATACCAAAACTTATTTCATTCGGCCGGAAAAAAACAAGCTTGTTGGATGACTTTTCCATTCAAAAGGAGATTTTGTGGAAAATCTTTTCCTTTTGGAAAAGGAGAAAAACAATATTATTATACAAAAAAAGTTAGTTGATTTGTGATAATGATTTGTGTGTCCATATTGACAGAGTAAATATCATTAAACTATCATTAAAGGAGGGTTTTATTCATTTTTCTAGAGGTCATCCGGAGGAGGGTCATTGTTAATACGAGGCACCAACTTATCCGTCATGTGACCCCAGACATTTCAAAATAGTTTACTATAAATTTTATAGTATGAAATTGAACCCCTTGAATCATTTAGAAGTTGTATGTAGATCATCTTCAAAATTAAAATCTGTTTGATCATCCTTATAAAGTTTAAATATGTTCAATACCTTTATGGCCCCATCACTTCTTGTGCTTCATTCGAAAGATGTGAAGAACTTTAAGGAGTGTCGACCATATCTCAGTGGCAGCTTGAGAGGATGTTTGAGAGGACATTTCTTACAACATTGAAAAGAAAGATAACAATATATGAAGTAAAATTTTGTTTTATTGATTTTACACCATTTATGTTTATTTCACCTTTTTAATATAATCTTTAGTTTGATTGCTGACTTCACACCTCTTTAATGATATGGCGTAAGCTAAATAGCCACCATGTATTTAGTAAGAAATTTCTAGTGAAGTACATGTAGCATTACTTTTGAAATACTTGTTTCACCATGCCCACTAAAACATTACATTTTTACACACTTTATATTAGGGGTGAGCAATTTCAGATTCTGTACATATTCTACCTGAAACTTGAAACGTATCTATTAGAACAAGTTCTTCATTTCCCAGAACTTAGAACCTACCTTATCACAGGTTCCATGGTTGGTTCCAAGGTTCAATTGGGTTCATCTTTATTATTAATTGAACAATTGTAGTGAATTATCATATTTAATAATCACAATTTGTTGTTACAATTCATTATCCATAATTTATATTTAGACATATGAAAAATATGAAATATCAATAAAGTAAAAGTCTTAGTCATAAAATAGAAGCTCGAACTAGCAATTTCGGATTATACACTCATTATCAAATATTATGGAATATCGCAAGATCGCTCGAATATATAGACCAAGAAAAATGCAAAAACTTATTCTAGGTTCTAGGTTCTAGGTTCTTGACACTAGGTTCCACCAACTTAGAACCTGGTACTTACTAATCGAAATAGATTCCCCAATTTTTGGAATTTGAAACGTACCATGCATATCTTAAGATCTAGAACCGGACAAGTTCCCACTAATTCGGTTATTAGGTTTCAAGTTCTATTGAAGAACCCTGCGCATCTATACTTAATATGTTGGGGCAACATTGTAAAATGCATATAGATTCATGTCAATCTAGTGCATCATAATTCTCGACTGGAGTAGTTAATTTCCATGTGGGACTTACATAATCTAAACTTGATTAGACTCATAAAAGTCCAACAGACATACTACCATGGTGATCATATCGGCCAAGAACTCTTGAAGTTTCCTGATTAGAATGTTTTTTATTAACAGGTTCAACCGTTTCTTAGAATTGTCACTTATCATAGAGATTTCGTCCCAAAAGTCTCTAAATTTATGCATCCCTTGCAAAAGGTTTTGAAGAAGAGTCCACTCCCATGGAAAAGAGAGCATACTAGTGAAGTTGAGGTGTCAAAGGAGAAATTATTGGATAGCAGTTTTGCTCTGAGAAATTGACGGAAAGCAGTACATTTATGAATATAAAAGTGGACTACTTTCGCTTGTCGAACTTCACTACCACTCTACATTCAAAGAAGCCTTTGCCACCAAATATGAAACTAAAAAAATTGAATTTTAATTATTTGGCTATCATTTCTTTGTTGAAATGAAAAGTCCTTTCCCATGTGATGAAGTTTAAAGCCAAAAAGCAGTTTCGCATCCTCAATTTGTTCAATGGGTAGAATGGTTTTTAAATTGCTCTTTTGAAACCAAACATATCAAAGGAGAGAAGAACATCCTTGTAGATCTTCTTACAAGACCCAAATACTTCTCATCCTTTTACATGTTCACATTTGACCAATTACAAAGTAGTATCGTGAGGGAAGGGAGAAAAGAACCCCACTAGGGAGATATGCCACTTAAAACACTTCAGCTTGTCCTTCCCAGATAAATCTATAGAAATACGAATCCTCTCTTTGGGGAATGTCAATTGAAGATAGCAATATGAAGATTTAAATTTCATAACATTTGAGATTAATCCATACTATCCGCTTATCCGTGTCTTCACATTCAACATCACCAATTTTCCAAAGGAGTTAAGATGGTTCAATTGGTATCCGTTTTATAGTTATACTTCAGCCACTGAAATCCCTATAGAGACTGTCTGTAGGATCATTACTGCCATTCTTATTGAAGGTTTTTAGTAACATTATTGTATGCATTTTGCAGAAGTTCTTGAGTGCTTTCACCCTTCTCCGAGTTGGCAAAAAATATTCTCCACCGAATTGAAGTCAAACTAAGTTCATATTACTATTTTTCTTCAACAGAAATGGTGACTTCAAACCTCAGGACTACTAGGACAAATCAATTGTCCCTATCCCATTGTTAAATTATAAAAATCTTATGGCTGTAGTTTCAGGGAAATTCATAGAGAATAGCAAGAATTTCAGAGGATCCTAAGTGAAGAGAATCAAACTGTTCCGAAATTTTTGCGGCTTATTACTTATCAAGAAGAAATGCCATGGGATGGTTCCCATGGATATCATGCTGCCAAGGATGCCATCCACTAGGCATTAGATGAGTATGAGCGGACTCAGCCAAAACCTAGGGAACTTTGGAGAATCTTATCTTGAAGACACAAGGTAACCGGATATTTAACTCCGACAAAGATCCCAATCTCGACCTAAATCATGAACCTGTCAATAAGTAAATGAATCTATTAGAGTTCACATGACCACTATGTTAAAGTTATAGGCTTTGTCGTACTATTGAGTTTGTACCATGTATTATTTAGTTTGTACTGACCTTTTTCAGCTTTTGTTAATCCTGTAATATTCCCTTCTTGGTCATGAAAATGTTTGTATTATTATCCTTAATCTTAGCTACATAAGGGGACGTGATGTTTGAATAAAAGACAGAGTCCAGAGAAGAGAAAATTTCCCAAACTTCTACTCTCCAATGTTCTTATAAATCTTTCTCACAAAGACCTGTTGATATTGGAATTATAGAATTACGATCATGATCAGATAAGATGAATCGATTCAGTAAATATACTCTCCACTTGTCATTCTAAATCAGTCCTCTAGATCAAAAATTTGTTCCTAAGGCCAGAGAGCCCTAAGACGAAGGCTAAATTTTAAGAGTCAGTCCCATTTAACGGCCGAAAGAGAGAAGGGCCCGCTAGGATATCATGCTTGTCTTGAATATTGTTAGTCTTCCTTATAATTATGGTTATATATGTCATTAGCTTGTTCCATTTCTTTCTGTTGTTCTTTTTCTTTTCGGGATAATTGCCGCCAGCTTACATGACGCATTTGACGGAATGTTCGGTCTTCGTTTCCATGGACTTCTCAATCCTCTCGTAATTGACGGTGTACATGAGGCACCAATTTGTTCAGTCTTTGGCCTTTGGTCTTTAGGAAAGAGAAAGTAATATTTAGGATCTATTCGTTTCGTGGAAATTGAGCAATTTCCTGAAAATATTTTCCCAGAAGTCATTTTCCGTTCTTCTTTTTCTTTTCGGGATAATTGCCGCTAGCTTACATGACGCATTTGACAGAATGTTCGGTCTTCGTTTCCATGGACTTCTCAATCCTCTCGTAATTGACGGTGTACATGAGGCACCAATTTGTTCAGTCTTTGGCCTTTGGTCTTTAGGAAAGAGAAAGTAATATTTAGGATCTATTCGTTTCGTGGAAATTGGGCAATTTCCTGAAAATATTTTCCCACAAGTCATTTTCCGTTCTTCTTTTTCTTTTCGGGATAATTGCCGCTAGCTTACATGACGCATTTGACAGAATGTTCGGTCTTCGTTTCCATGGACTTCTCAATCCTCTCGTAATTGACGGTGTATGAGGCACCAATTTGTTCAGTCTTTGGCCTTTGGTCTTTAGGAAAGAGAAAGTAATATTTAGGATCTATCCGTTTCGTGGAAATTGGGCCATTTCCTGAAAATATTTTCCCAGAAGTCATTTTCCAGGAAAATGACAATATTTTTTTATGTTGGGCTAAAACCAGAAAATGTTTCAAAAATATTTTCCGGTGTTCAGTAAGAAAAATATTTTCCGTTCACCAGATTGGTGAGCGCGAGTGTCAATCGAGGCTCGCCAGATCGACGAGTGCAAGTTTAAGATCGATGAGTGCGAGTTTGAGATTGACGAGGTTGAGGTTCACCCGACTAGCCAAGAAAGAAGAAGATGGGAAACAAAGAAAAGAAAAAGAAAAAAAGAAAAGAAAAGAAAAAGAAAAGAAAAAGGAAATTAAAAATAATTCGAATAAAAAAAGAAAAGAATAAGAAGAAATGAGAGGAGGAAGTGAGGATTTGTAGAGGTGTGAAATAAAAGAGATCAAGTGAGGAAAATGTTTTTCAGTTTTCAAAAGTGGAAAACATTTTCCCCTACTTTGGAAGACTTTTTTCCTTTGATGGAAAACATTTTTCTCAAGGAATTCATTTTCCGTGAAATGAATGTCGGAAAATCCAAAAAATATTTTCTCGAAAATTATTTTCTGCGAAACGAATGGAGCCTTAAGCTAATAAGCAGCATTCTCTTTTGTTCAGTCTTCAATCTTCTGCATGGACTTCGTGGAATATGGGGCACCAACTTGTCCTTTATATGGAACTTTCTGTTTTTGTTATTTATTTAGTATCCTCTTCACTCAGTTCCTTCTCATCACCTTCAATGTTGCTTTCTCTGTCCTCAACTTTATAAGATGTTTCCCGTTGGACAATAGTAATATTCTAAACCATATGTTATAGTAGATAATAAGCCATATTCAATAAGTAAAAACAAAATATCAGATCACTCATTATACCAACATTCTTAAACAATTATACCAACATTCTTAAACAATCTAGTCTGTTTGACATTTCTCTTTTATTGTTTTTGTGGTAGAAGTGAAAACAAGCGAAGACGTTGAAATGCAATAACACTTCACGTACCAAGTCTTTACTAGAATTTCTTGCCAAATGAAATGGCACGCTATGTGGCACGCCCATGTCATCAAATAACAAGTGGAGTAATACAATAAAAAGGAAAAATAGGTAAAAAAAGGAAATTTAATTTTCTATTCCACCATTATTTCTTCTTAAGATTACACAAAACTGTATGGCAAATATACTTTTCTCATATTGATCTTAACTATTCACGCATAGTTATTTAATTTCCATTAATTTCGAAACACCAGATTTGGCATTCATACGGAACTAATTGTTAGTCAAACAGTGAATTGTGCAGGGGACGGAGGTGTTAAATAGAGCTAAGATTGAAAGTGGGTAACTAGAGAAGATGGGGAAACTACTATTTCTCATACTCAAATCTGCCCTCTTGTGGTGTTGGAGCTCAATGACAAGCCCCGGTGCTTGTTTGCAAAACCAAACGGATCAGCTCGCACTAGCCTCCTTCAAAAATGCGATACACAAAGACCCATTTGGAGTTTTGAGCTCTTGGAATGATTCTATCCATCATTGTGAGTGGCATGGCATTTTGTGCAGCAAAAGGCATCCAGGCAGGGTCACATTCCTAGTCTTAAGATCGTATGGCTTGGGAGGCTTCCTATCTCCTTACGTAGGTAATCTATCTTTCCTGAGAGTTATGGATTTACAGAACAACAGCTTCATTGGTGAAATCCCATCACAGATCAGCAACTTGCTTCAGCTCCATCATCTCATTCTCAGTAACAACTCATTTGGCAAGCTGATACCCTCCAATCTTTCTAGCTGCTTGAACCTTTGGGTCTTGAATCTCATAGATAACAAACTTGAGGGGGGAATTCATTCCAATCTTGGTTCTTTACCAAGTCTTAAAGTTTTGGACTTGGCTAAGAACAGACTTGTAGGTCCTATTCCACCTTCAATCGGAAACCTCTCGCAGCTACTAGAACTCTCCCTAGGAGAAAATGCATTTCATGGAGAAATACCTAAGGAATTTTCCCGACTTGAGAGGTTGGTACTTCTCCAACTAGGATTGAACAAACTAACTGGCGAGATTCCACCAGGGATTTTTAACATCTCCTCCCTTCATATCTTCTTTGTTGGTTGGAACCAATTGTGGGAAGCTTTCCCTCTGATATCGGCACCACTCTTCCTTCTTTGCATTACCTTGGAGCCTCCCATAACTTGTTGACTGGGACAATTCCGTCATCGTTAACGAATGCCACCAGCCTTGAGAAACTTTTGCTTTACAACAACAGTTTCCATGGGCCGATACCGAAAACCCTGGGAAGGCTAAAGGGCCTTGAATTTTTTGTCTTGGGTTTTAACCAATTGCAGGATGACTTAAGTTTTATTTCTTCTTTAGCTAATTGTTCTAGCTTAGATACTCTCACGGTGGAATCGAATTTGATCCATGGATGGTTGCCGACATCCATCTCCAATCTCTCCACCAGCATTAAGCGGATTTTCATGGCAAATAATCACATCCAAGGAACCATTCCTTCAGCCCTCCGAAATCTCTACAACCTGTCTGTCTTGAGTTTAGAAAATAATCTTCTAACCGGTTGCATTCCCGATTCCATCGGAGCACTTCACAGCTTGCAGGGGCTTTCTTTGTACAGAAACATGTTTACTGGAGAGGTACCGTCTTCGATTGGTAACATAACATCATTAAATTTACTTGACCTTGCCACCAACAATTTCCATGGCTTCATACCGCAAAGTCTCGGGAACTGCAAGCAATTAATCACGCTCGATCTTTCGAACAATAGCCTAATTGGCTCGGTTCCAATCGAAATTATGGGTCTTTCTTCCTTGTCGATCATCTTCAGTTTAGCACATAATAAATTAAGTGGATCTCTTCCATTGCAAGTCGGCTCTCTAATAAATCTCGCTGAGTTAGATTTGTCTTATAACAGATTGACCGGCTTAATTCCAGCCTCCATCAGTGATTGCTTGAGATTAGAATGGCTTTACTTAGAAGCTAATTCTTTTCATGGTCAAATCCCCAAAGGTTTACGTCCATTAAGGGGTCTACAAGAGCTGGACCTTTCCAATAATAGTTTTGCTGGTCCAATCCCGAGCTTTCTCATAGAGCTTTCACTGCTCAAGTACTTGAATTTGTCCTTCAATGAACTAGAAGGACAAGTTCCGGAGGGTGGAGTTTTTCTTAATGTAAGTGTTGTATCGGTTTCCGAAAATAGTGAACTCTGTGGAGGTGTTCCAGGTTTGCAGATTCCTCTTTGTAAATTACCAAGCTCTAACAAGTCTTCTACAACTGAAGGAATTCGAGTCGGCGGAAGACGACTTACTTGATTCCAATGCGCAAACAGCAAATAGTCCCGGATCGAACGTTGAATTGCGAACCAATCACGAACAACAATGCCTCATGTTGGTCTGGATGCAATCACAAGGAAAACACCCGATTTCCACGGCGTAAATGCAAACCGTTCTTCAAATTGATGATTGAATCCTGCCTCTCTTGAAGATGGAATTTTGAGAGAGATTTTGGTGCGAATGAATTGACAACTACTCCAACGGTTGTGTTCGGGAGATTTTATATGTCTCCCTTCGTACCCCTCCATTGGTGACCTTCCATCGTAACGTTTCAACTTGAAACGGTGCGTCCAATCGCACCCCATCATGGTCGTACCACTTGGAAGAACTACATCTCCCACTCGGACATGATGGGCCTGATAGCGTTCTATCAAGAATATAAGGCAAGGCATTCAACATTCATCAACTTTACAGAACAATTCATACTGGCAAGTAAGCCGTGCGACCAGTGAGTACACCTGCACTTGGGAGCTCAAATTATGCACCTGTTAGGGATGACATAATGGCTACAACCCGAAAAGAAAAATAAACAACTGATGTCTCACAGTGCCCCAGACATATCTTGTTACATCAATTCAAGTATACCTATCCCTTAAAGGCTATACTTGATTATCCTAAAAACATCATGTATTTACAATTATATCCGCAACCACATAAGGCGATATAATTGGTCGACCAGTAAATACATGTGACAGATGTAAAACAACAATAGTCTTCCTTCGCACTCATGTCTCTCTTAATTTTAGAACAACTGCTTTCCTAGACACGTCCCATAGGCCATATCTATACATGACCGCCCGTAACATGCTAAAGTAGCAACACTGATCTTTCATTTCGAGAACATAGTCAGAAGTAACATAGGGCACGAATTGAGGTAAATTATAAATTACCTCAAGGTCTCACGCAATGAGTAAATAGGGATAATGTTACTCACCTTCCATTTTCGGTCGAACAATGCACATGTAGTATGAATTACATGCTATAGTAGTTTTCTCTTTCTATAAGAGCGTATGTCATTTCTTAAATATATCCACTATACGGATCTTAGCCTAAACATAGTCACGTGCTTCTCACGTACTCATGTTTAACTCGAGTGCTATATTAGCTCGCTCTCTATAGCGCCAAATTAAGTACTCGCATCCGGCATCTTACAGGCATACATGATTGTGGGACTATCATGTTCGGTCTTAAATAAATCACATACCTCATCTTGACTCCAATCAAGGCGACATATTTTATATACTAGACTTGCTCTTCAGCATTTATTTGTACATAACGTCTCATCTCAACGTGCTAACTATAGCACTTGAGGCGATTGCTCGTGTGAGTAAGCCAATCATTACCTGCTGACATACTTTCCAATAATATATGTGTGCTTGTGCTAGTCTTATAATGGATTTGTACTTTTTGATAAAACATCAAGTCATTAATAAACAAACAAGTACAATACATATGTCCATAAATACATAAAACAATGATCCTCTACAAAAACACATATCACATCCTACGCAAACCTAGTGACATCCTGTGGGTCAAAAATATGTCTCTAGGAATAGCCTTCGTAAATGGATCAGCAACCATTCTATTAGTTGAAATGTATTGTAGAATCACTTCTTTCTGCGCTATAATATCTCTGATGAAGTTATTCTTTATGTCAATGTGCTTCGTCATTCCATGATACTTGGGATTTTTCACATAGGCAATGGCTGCTTGACTATCGCAATAAACTGTCACCGGTCTTGGAATCTCAGTGACAGTGGCTAAATTTTCAAAGAAACGTTTTAGCCATACTGCTTCTTGCACTGCGGCAGAACACGCAATAAATTCAGCCTCCATAGTTGACAAGGTTGTGCATGTTTGTTTCTTGCTATTCCAAGAAATTGCACATCCATTGAGCAAGAACGCATATCCAGAAGTCGATTTACGCTCATCCAGGTCTCCACCCCAATCAGCATCTGAATAACCTAATAGGCGTAAATCATTCCCTTGGTAACAAAGTCGATAGTCCATAGTGCCCTTCAAGTATCTCAGGATCCTCTTTACTGCTTTCCAGTGTGCTGGACCGGGACTTGATTGAAATCGGCTCACCAATCCCACGGCATAACATATGTCGGGTCGAGTACACATCATAGCATACATCAAACTTCCAATCGCACTAGCGTAAGGAACAGTTTCCATTATTTTAATTTCTTCTGGAGTCTTAGGACACATCTCAGTACTTAGGCCTTCGCCTTGCATGACAGGGGTATCAATGGGATTACAATGCTGCATATTGAAACGTTCAAGAATCTTCATAATATAAGATTCTTGTGATAAAGTAAGGAGTTTCCTTGATCGATCTCTTTCGATCTTAACTCCTAATATATAAGCAGCTTATCCCATGTCCTTCATTTCAAAATTGGAGGACAACCATTCTTTTATGGTGATTACCATAACCTTGTCATTTCCAGCCAACAGAATATCGTCCACATAAAGTGATAAAATCACAAATTTATCTTCAGACCGTTTGACATATACACAGTGATCCTCTTCGATCATCGTAAAACCATAAGTTGTTATGGCTCGATGAAAACGAAGATACCACTGTCTAGATGATTGCTTAAGGCCATATATTGAGCGATGAAGTTTGCAAACTTTATGCTCTTGACCTTTAGCTATGAAACCTAATGGTTGTTTCATATAAATTTCCTCATCTAGTTCTCCATTGAGAAATGCCGTCTTTACATCCATTTGATGTAATTCAAGGTCCAAATGTGCAACGATGGCTAGAATAAGACGTATTGAGGCAAACCTTACAACTGGTGAAAAAGTTTTCTCGTAGTCTATACCCTCTTGTTGAGTATAACCTTTCGCCACAAGACGAGCCTTATACTTTTCAATGGATCCATCCGCCCTTTGCTTAATCTTAGAGACCCATTTGTTTCCAATGGCCTTACGATTGGGTGGTAGATCAACCAAGTCCCAGACATGATTTGTCCTCATTGACTCCATCTCGTCTTCCAAAGCTTTTCTCCATTCTTCCTTATTAGAGGATGAGAGAGCCTCTTGAACAGTCTTAGGCTCGGCATCATCTTTATGAGCAATCATAAATGCTTCCCCTTCAATCTCAAAACGACGACGAGGAATACTTTTACGATTACTTTTACGCAACTGAATTTCTCTTGAATTCAATTCGCCAGACGATGCTACACTCCCACTAGGTCTTTCATGTTGAGGTAAATCTTCATTCCCCTCCATAACATTAGTGGGTGTATTATTAGGATCTTCCATCTCATATAATTGGAAATCCTTATCAATCTCACCTCTACTAGGAAAATCGTTCTCCAAGAACGTGACATCTCGTGACTCCTTTTCGGTCACACTTCCATCAGCTTGTTCACCTATGAACACATACCCTTTGGAGTGTTCAGAATATCTTATAAAGATACATTTCTTCCCTCTAGGGCCTAATTTGCCATATTTATGGGAAGATTCATGAACATAAGCTGCACATCCCCATGGACGTAGACTACTTAAGTCTGGTTTTCTTCCAGTCCATAATTCATAAGGGGTGGAAGTGACCGATTTTGAGGGCACTCGGTTAAGTACATAGGCAGCAGTCAATAATGCATCTCCCCAAAAGGAGATAGGTAAATTTGCTTGCGCCATCATAGACCTAACCATTTCCAATAGGGTTCTATTCCTTCTCTCAGTTACCCCATTTTGTTGTGGAGTATAAGGAATAGTCAATTGTCTTACAATTCCCTTTTCATCACAAAGAGCTTTGAATTGCTCCGATAGATACTCACGTCCACGATCGGTTCTCAATGCCTTTATTGTTTTGTTCAACTGATTCTTTACCATCGTTATATATCGTCTAAAGCATTCTAATGCTTCGGACTTATGGGAGATCAGAAAGACATAACCGAAACGCGTGAAGCCATCTATGAAAGTAATGAAATATGAGGCTCCATGCCTCGCCCTCACATTCAAAGGACCACAAATGTCAGAATGTATGAGTTGCAATGGAAATTCAGCTCTAGTCCCTTTACCGAATGGTTTTCTAGTTGCTTTTCCCGCTAGACAATGTTCACATACGGGTAGATCAACATTAGTGAGTGACCCTAAAAGGCCTTCTCTAGCTAATCTTTGCATTCTTTGCAACCCAATGTGACCTAATCTAGCATGCCAAGTATTTGCATCAGTCCCAATGTTATCAGAAGACGCAATTAAAGAAAAACAACCATCAACATTAACATTGTACTGATCATAGTCAATGTTTAACACCATAAAACCATTCAATACATGACCTGAACCATAATAAACTGTTCCATACAAAATATCAACACAATCACCATGGAAATTCAATACATAACCTAAGCTAAGAAGAACAACTACAGAGACCAAGTTTCGTCGAATATCTAGAGCATAAAGGACATCATGCAGGAATAGATTTCGACCACCACGCAAGATTAATTTGCATGTGCCGATACCCTTCACTTCAACTCTTGAGTTATTCCCAACATATATCCATCTTCTTCCAGGCGGTATCCGACGATACTCCACAAATGCTTCTCGGTCTCTAGCTACATGGTCCGTTGCTCCTGAGTCTACAGTCCACATTGGATGAGATTCAGCAAGCATTATAGTACTAGAAACAAAAGCATTACTCATAGTAATGGAGTAATAGGGTACCTTTTTCGGCTCAGTGCATTCACGAGCAAAATGACCCAGCTTGCCACAATTGTGGCACTCCATCTTGGCCTTGTACTTCTTCCCACCACGCTTCTTGCGTCGGAAGGTCTTAGCCCTCTTGGGTCCCTGATCAGTCATCTTCCCTTTGTTGTTGAACTGAAGGTTCCTCTTGCGCTTGAAGCCCGAAGCTTTGCGCGAACTCGTTTCAGCAACATAAGCATGGGTAGAGGATCTTGCAGCCTCTAGGCGCTCATCCTATAATTCCAAATGACGCGCAATATCATCAAAAGTGACGATGTTCTCACTATGCGTCATATTGATCTTCATATGTTCCCAATTATCAGGAAGAGACCTAATAACAGCCTGAACTTGTTGTTCATCAGTAAGGGAGTGATCTGCCGACTTCAGCTCACGGATCATGTTTGACATCTCCCGAAGATGTTGCCTCATTGTTACATTTGGGCGCTTTCGGAAAGTGTCAAACTTGATGGTGAGTCTCCTCAGCTTAGTGGCAGATGTACCCCCAAACTTATCCTTCAAGGCAACACACATATCTTGAGCTTTATCATAACTTTCAAACCCACACATGAGATCATCTTGCATACAGCTCAGCAACGTGATGCGAGCAATGCTATTCTTCTTTTTCCAAGCTTGATAAGCTTCTAGATCTCTCTTGTGTTGAGCTGAAGTTCCATGCTCAGGTTTAATCATTGTGTGGTTGAGGGTTTCCAAAACCTCTTGTTCCTCAAGGATGTACTGAACCTTTCGGTGCCAAATATCATAATTGTCATCGTTCAGCTTCTCACCCTTATTGAGGTCAGCCACAATGGTCTTGGATGCCGATGCCATAATCAATTTCTATAACACATTAACATAATAGACGCAGAATCAATACTAGCACATTTTTCAGAGTAACACACATATTTAATTTTCAGCAAAAACAAAATAAAATAATAATAATTCAACAAAAGACATAGAAACAAAAGTTCACTATGTTCCCAATCAATTTCTATGTACGATTGTTCAATTATCATTAATTATTTTAATTTGCACAAATTTTGAGTTCTAGGTGAGGATTCCTTCGAATTCTACCAACCTACGAACTCCCACTAGGAAAAATAATTACATGACTTCATGTAATTTCTACATCTTTCCTTAACACAAAACCATAGTATGATAATAACCAACGTATAAACAACAATCATGCTTCAACTATAATTAAAAAAAAACAATTCAACATGTAATGGACTTCCTACCATGCTTCAACTATAATTAAAAAAACATTTTCTAGCAACTAGAAAATTCCAAGTATATTAAAACTATATACTTCATATCATTGAACTAAACTTTACACATCATATGTAACAACATTTGCACATAAGCTAGCTATTGTATTTCCTAAACTACAAGAAAATACAAGCTACAAATGAATAAACTATGCATTAAACCTCAAAAAAATACGCGTACATAAGGTTCCCTACACATTTTCATACATTTATAAAATCCAAAAAATAAAAATAATTATTCCACAGCGTAGAGGACACCCATACGAACCCAACGCCACCAACCACGCTCCAATCGGAGCCAGCACGCGCCCCCACGCGCCGCCTGAGTGTGCGGCGCGTGTGGCGCACGCGCCAGCGAGCCAAAAGGCTCCTGGCTGGTCCGACCGGTCACCGGTTCGACCGTTGACCGGTCAACGGTCAACGGGTCGGGTCAACTGGTCTTGGTCAACGTCCGTGTCGGGTCTCGGGTCGGGTCAACGGTAGAGAAAATCATTGTGCAAAGGTAGTGCTAGCAAATTAACATGAATGTTTCCCTATCTAGTCTACCTACCCATATCTATTATGTGTATTTTTAATGATGACACCAATATCTGTATTTAAAAATCGTAGAAAATGGATGTATGGAGTTATAGTTGCCATCTACCTTTTTTTGCCCAGATGGGAAAAGATAGGTTTATGGATATTGCCTAAAAAGCAGGTCTATAGCCCTTAATTAGGTATAGGCTCTCCCAAGCTCATACCATTGGGTTGTTCAATTTTAGTTTCAATTGACGCTATAAGAATTTTCTAATAAAGAGTCACCACTAGTCTATTTGGGTTAGTTAGAAACCAAATGAGGCAAGAGAGTATACCTTATTTTTTACGGAACTAGAGAATCTAGGAATGAGAACTTATTTACACTAATTGATCACCAGTGCCCTTGCGCAGTACCTAATCTTGTTTATATGTTTGTTAGGTGGTTTAGATTGATTTTAAATCTTTTCACTAATATATGAGATGGTCATGTGGGTGCACAATAATTGAAATAACAATTAGCAACTAAGGAAGCATTAAATAAATTGCAAAGAAAAGTTAGGATCTAATACTAAGAAATAAGAAAATATGTCAATCCTAATTAGGCTATAGGGAAACCAACTTCAACATCTTGGAAGTGCGCAACCAATTGGCAATTGAAATAGAAATGCGCAAATAACCACCTAGCGTTCGTCTTTTAGAACATTCAAATCCTGTGTAAAAGCTCTAAGAGGTCGTTCAATTTTCAGCACAATTTTTATTAAGGATTTTGACACATTTTAAGAAGAAACTACACAAAAACCGATTTGCAAGCTTTTTCAAAAGATTTCTGATTTTTCTGAATTTTTCTGAAATTTCTAAATATCTAATGATTTTCTTTAAAAAAATATATTTTGCAATAATCCGACCCCGGTATAACCAACCAGGTTCGTCGGCCCGGGTTCACTGGTGGACTGGGCTCAGCGATTGAGCCCAGTTCGGCGAAGCCCAAAGCAAAATAAAATATAAAAACTAAGCCCAACTCACAATGAAATAAACCAAAGTCGAAGCCTCATTAGACCCACTGAGCCCATCTCAACGCTCAAGCCCAGCCATTTGATCCGAATTTTTGTTTATTTTTTAAGTTTCCTTTTTTTATTCTTTTATTTCTTCCCTTCTTCTCCGCGTTGTCTTATTCACGACGCCCCCTTCTCGAGCGATGGCCTTCACCGGAAGCTCCGACTTTCTTAGACAAGCCTCAGGCCAAAGCTCAAGGCGCCGCCGAGCCACTACCCTTCATCCGTCGTCCACTCCGACCGCCACTCGTGGGCCGAGGACCACACCACTTGGCCGGCACCAACACAACAAGAAAAAAGACAGGGCCAAAGCGAACAGAGTCCCGGGCGGCCCCCGAACAACGTCAAGCTCGAAATCGCAGGAAAATGATAAGATTAACAACACGTGGGAACGTCGATTCAGCCCCGAACCAATAACACGAAAGCGGATTAACTTAAGCATTTCATCGAGTAGTTAGGACGCACTGTCTAAAACGACAGAAAAACGAACCGGCCGAGCTCAAATCGCGCCAGGACTCATGACAATCAATATATGTGAACACAGAGACAAGAAACATGGACGACGTGGGCCGGAGCTTGCGTGAGTCAGACCGCCGCGAGCTCCGGCCAAGCATGCCCAAAAACAAGGCAAACACTGGGTCAGGCTTACTAGAGTTTTGGCACAGGAAAGGAGGCACGGCGGCAGGTCGTCGGCGGCGATTCATGGCGCTTTGGCCGGCGGTCTCTCCCTCCAACTCTCCTCCCTCGCTTGAACTCTCACTCGCTGCTCTCTCTTTCTCGAATCTCTCTCTTCTCTCACCCCCAAAAAATTCGCCTCTCCTTCTCTCCCGTTTAAGCTCTCCAGCCGGCGCGTATGGCGTCGTGCCATGCCAGCGGTCGCTGCCGGTCTGCCCCCGAACACCAACTCCAGTACGACGCTTGCCCTTGTCTCCTCTGCCTCTGTCGCGCGTCCGTCGTCCTTTCCTCTGCTCTATGTTCTCTTTAAAGGCGTGAAGGAAAAGGGAAAAGGAAGGAGATGGGGGCCGGGCCAGGAAACAAGGAGCGGGCCGGCCCAGGTGGAGAGAAGTGAAAAAGCAAGGGAAAAAGAAAAAGGGGCCGGGCAGGCCCAGCCTTGGCCCGGCTCCGCTCTCCCTTTTTTTTTTTTTTATTCTTTTGGATCAATAATTTTAATTTTAATTTTAATTTTTTCATAAATTTTAGTACTGGCAATGCAAATACTCTTAATACCTATATGCTATGCAATTTAATAAAAAATATTTTTGCTATAGGTTAAAAATAATTCTTAATTTTCCAATGCAATTAATAAATAATTAAACGGATTGCCAAAATTTAGGTGTCAACAATAATTTATCTATGTCTACCAAGTAACCATGTAAAAAAATGATGAATTTGCTTATTTGTATGTTCTCTTCATTTTCGATGACACTATATACCATAGGACTGATGCGTTGTTTAATTACCATGGCTGGGCCATTGCCCTTGCTTGCCCTCGTTCCCCCCCCCCTCCAAAACAAAAATCTTTATCTTTTATATGCTTTTGCGCTTGTGCACTACAATACGACCTCACCATGAGTTCACTAGCTCAAGGCCGACTCTTAATGTTGCGCTTAACTATGAGCCCATGGTCAAATCCAAAGAGCACGAAGAGGGAGGCAACCTCATCACAAGATCATGAGCTCAAGCCCAACTCTCGATGTCCCGGTCGAGCAAGAGCTCACTATCAATTGGAAGCCAAACTTGATTGAACTTGGGCGACATTGCCAACGAAATTCTATTGTGGTCACATTGTTGACACCGACAGCCACTAGAGATATAGAGTTAACATACACATAAATTAGACAAGATCAAAAAGGAAACATCGATGCATATTTTGTTGCACTCCTCAGTGTGCTGATCACACTGTCTAGTAATATTTGTCGAGTCTTCTCACTCAACCATCCCTCTCTCTTTCTTCACCATCAGCTACCATCTCTGGCCGTTGTGGCCACTTGTCATCACCAGCACCTTCTTCACGTCTTGATTATTTTGAAGATAATTTTCATTAGAAAAAATCATCTTCTAATTCAGAATGTTTCTTTTGAATTTAAATTACAAAACTTCGGTTACCCCATTGCCAGAGCCAATTTACGCAAGGGTTGGCCATGGCCTCGACATCCCACCCGCGCCACTTTGTTAACCCGAGCCTATTTTCTCTTTAAGCCGTAGGCGGGGACCGGGAAGTCATCATGTTCGTCTTTCCAACCAAATAATCGTCGCATTTGGTCATCGTTCTATAGCTTCTTGAGATACATTATTGTCAAAGATCCTACACCTCTGAATCTTCATTTGCGAAATGGTTGTCTCCAAACATTGTATTCCATGATCTTTCCACTCCGATACCAATCGACGTAGTGGAAGAACTCGCAATTTGCTACACAAGCAAGTAACTTGCAAAGGCACAGGTGAAGCATACATGCGTGACACGTATAGAGAGAAATTTATCAATTTTTTTTTTTTGTATTAAGCTAAATTACAAGAGAAACATAATCTATACCCGTATTAGAAAACCTAATGAATTTCTAACTATAAGGCATAATATAGATATACTAACAGAAGTTGAAACAAACCACCCAATATCCCAACATAGTTTCTAAAATAAAAAGATAAGAAAATATGCGTCTCGTCTCATTATTATTGTCATTGTCCTATCACAAACTGTTTTCCACAGTTTAAGAAGGGCAAGACAAAATAACCGAGGCTATTGGGCTGACAAATCAGCTAAAAGACACTGTACAAAGCATATGTCGATCCATCAAGAACCTTTTTGAGTTCCACCTTATCACCCCAGGCATAAGAGACTTGTCGCGACCCAATTTTTCGGGGTTGCCACCTAAAACCAGGTTGATGGACTACTAAGCCTTTAAGCTTAGCTCGGGCTCTCCCAAGCCCATATCAAATCGCGACTTAAGAATTTAACATGCAAAAGATCATTATCTAGGAGTCGCCACTAATCAGTTTAGGGTAGGTCGATTAGACACCTAAGTAAAATAACGGGAGGATTACCTTACTCCTACAAACCAGAGATTTTGGATACGGGGACTTGATTACGTTAGATTTCTCTAACGCCCTTTCGGTACCTTTCTCTTTTATTTTTTTTTATAAAAATGTTTGGCAAGTAGCTTGAATTGATTTCAATTTATTTTCCTCACATGTGAGGTGTTCATGCGGGTGCGCAAACCATCAATTTAACACCCAAGTAAAGCAATTAAATAATGCATAACTTACCTCAAAGTAACGAAAGCATCTGCGTTGTTAGATCAAAATTCACATCAGCAATCCTAGATATGATTTCTAATTAACAAGCAATCACTCAATTTTTTTTGTTTTCATTTATTCAATGAGAATCATGCGATGCAATGTTACTAATCTAACATGAGTTGATATGACATGGTAACATGACCTAAACTATATGACATGAGTAAAGGTAATTTCTAAAGAAATGCAATAATTAAATATGCAATCTAAATTAATCAAATGACCTAACTCTAATGACAGGCAATTTCTAATTAAATGAACTTAATAATAATCACTAAATGACGTGCATTTCATGAACCTAATTCTATATGACGTGCACATGAATTTTCTATTCTAGAAAAATGCAACATATTCTAGAAATTGAAACTAATTTATCCTAAAACAAATTTTTATGAAATTCGAAATTAAGGAAAATGCAAAATATAATTATCTAGATTAATATTCTATCTAGTTTATATTAAGGATCAGGTCAAACTAAATCCTAATTTAAACTAAGATATTATCTTAACCTAGCAAGTTCTATCTTAAGATGAAAAAATCAATCTAGACTTAAAATAAAACATGCAATTTATTCTAATATGCCATGACGTACAAATAATGCGTTAATTCCTAATTTTCTATGAAATTCGAAATTAAAATTAAACATCCAATTCAGATAAATAAACTAACATCCTAAATGAGTGCACTTTTTCTTTTTCTTTTTCATGACTCAAAATAAAATTCTTAATCTAAACATGCAAGATAATAAAAACCTAATCTAACTCAGATTTGATTTGATTTTTTTTACGAAAACAAAGTCGATTCAAATAACACGACAACACATCCAGCAAGATAAGATCGATATCCATAAATTGACGAATCATATCCCGCGCATGGGATCGGATTGGTCAATTTCAAATAAACCGCGAATTGAATCTTGAGCGTGAGATCGGATTGGCGATTTTTCGTGCGATTGCGAGTCATATTTCGGGCAGGAAATCGGACTGTCAATCGTATGCACGTTATGAAATTAGGGATTAATCCCTAATTTAAAAGGCTACTCAAGATTACGGATCCGATAGCATATCGAAAATTTAAATAATGTGCATCAATGATATCTCAAATAAGGAAAAAAAATATTTTCAGAAATTAAAATAGATAAAAATTTTACCTATCCCAAATATTTGCTTCCAAATTTGGACTTTGCGCAATCGGATCGGAATGCAATCGGCAAGCAATAGGGTGGTGCTCGGCAAGGCTCACGGTGTAGCTTCTCATGGGATGGTCTAGAATGACTTAGCGAGGACGGCGGTATACAAATCTCTTCGCGAGTCTAGGCCTCCAATGAAGACTTTGACCATGCTCTTAGGCCACTTCTATGCCTCAAAAGGAATAAGAATTTGACGTCTTCTGCATGCAATGAGTGATGAAACCAAGAGATAACACGCCAAAAAGCTTGTAGGAATAATCAAAATCAAGACTTTACAAGATCGGTCTCCATTATATGGAACCAAACACGTTGCCGCATGTGTATTCTGTGAAGCTTTTTTCTCTAATTTGGCCACTTCCTTTGACCTCTGGACTCGCGGCCTTCAACCCTCAACTTGGATAAGCCAGTCTCTCAATGATGGAGGAAATCACGCACAATAATCGGTGGCTAAACTCGCTTGAATCCACTTGCACGTGCACGAAGCTAAGTCGTTGATGAAAAACTGGTGTGAACTTTCTCTTTCTATTGCTCTACGGCCCCTCTCTCTCCACTTTTACTTTTGTGGCCGTCCCTTTGTTTTGCAAAGCCCCCCCCCCTCCATGTGGCCGAGCATCTCAATTGCGTGGCCTCAGCAGGTGAGGTACAGCGGATCGACGCGATGCTTCCCCTTCATGATGCAATGCACGGAAGTGTTGACTTCTCCCTCACGTCTGGATCCCTTGATGTGTTTTTTATCAATGGCCGTGTATTCTATTCAGTGGCCTCCTCACTCACGTTTTTCTCTCAATGGCCGTATGGTCAATGTATGGCCTGCTTGAAACCCTAAGCGAACAAACCTATTTATAGGCCACCGATTAGGTTTTCAATTTTTTCGAATCGATATCCGCAATATTCGTTTTGTTGAACGCAATATCACTTGCTCTATCCGAAAACAATTCATCATATCTCGAACAAAAAATTCGAATTTCTAATTTTTCACGAGATAATCTTTCAATCATTAAAAAACATGGGCTTGGGCCAACTTGCTCGCTTTGTGGGCTTAGTCTGGCCTTTCAATTTGCAACTTAAAATCACCAATTTAAACCTATCCACGGCCAGTCCAATAAATAAATGCGAGACATGCAAACTAAAAATAAATGCACCTAAGTCTAATGCTACGCAAATGAATTATAATATTTTCAAAAAATAAAATTACCCCTAATGACTAAATGGACCGTCAAAATTTAGGTGTCAACAAGACTATTTTCAAAGATATGATGGGCCATCTACCTACAACTCCCAAGGCCTCTCAAGTTTCTAGATGAAATTTTTTTCTTCCCCACCTAGAAGGGAATACTTTCGAGATTTTCCATTACAAAGTTTATACGAAACAATTTAAGGACATATCTTATGAAAAGACTGTTGACCAAGAAAAAAAGGGAGAAAAACATGACAAATCAAACCGCGGAAATTCCTCCGGGGATGTCGCTCTTCCCATTGTGGTTTTCCACCATATCTCCAACCTTGTGGAAAACGTTGACTTTTTTGTATTCCCAGGAGACCCAACTTTCTTGTTTAAACCGTTTCTTCTCTTAATGATTATTTATATTTATGAAACCTTTTGAACCCCTGAATTTAATTGGCTTGAGCCACGAATTTACCCTATCTGTTTAATAAACAGTTATGCCGTTGGGATTCAATAACATATTTCATGTAAAATGTTGCTTTTGATCCCCGACTATCTTGCAAATAGACAAACTGAAGGTCTCCTGCCCCCAATATTTCATCTTTTGCATTCCGTTGGATACTTGAGCAATTGAACCAATTCAATTTATGAACCAAACTGAATTGGACTTACTCGATCGGTTCTGCATCTAATCACTTGGGGATCGGGTAGTTTTTGTTTCCAAACAATCCCTAGTTCCAAAACACCAGGAACCAAAAACCGAACATAATAAGATCTAGATTTTTTTATCTAGATCTATCTATCCTGGAGCTAATCTAAATTCTAGTATAAGACCGTTATGTTTTTTCTTTCCTTTTTTTTTTCCATATAGAGAGGAAACCATCTTTAATAAGTAAGTTTGGAATCCATGAAATACTAACCTCAACAATCGGATAAGACATGGGTCAAAACACTAGATGCATGATCCAAAGATGGAATTATTTACGCTAGATGCATGATCCAAATATGGAATTATTTACGCTCGTAACTTACAATGTTGGACTAACATCTGGCTTTGTTGGTAGACAAAAACAAAGAACTAATGTCTTGTTCTTAATCTAAACACTCATGTCTATTCTATAGTAGCTAAGCCAAGATGAGGAATTGCATCTAATCTTCTGTGCAATGAATTGTAATATTATTCCTGAAATTGCGGGTCTTCGTCGGTTGTGCGCCCATAAAGCAAGTGGTAGAATATATGTTGAGCGAATATTCGAGGGCAGAACCGACAAAGACCCACATTTTCAGGAATAGAGTTATTTTGTACATAGCAAACACTCGGAATAGAAAAACTTTTCACAAGTGGCTTTAATCATCGTGCGAGCATCAGCTCCTTAGTCAGCTTATTACCTATATGTACACTCGCACGATAATCAAGGCCGCTTTGGTAAACGCCAATTACCAGCCGAAATTTACGACATCATGACCTTTAATGGGCGGTTGTTGCGCTAGTTCACTTTGGCCGGCTAAATACAATCAAGCCTCTAAGTCATACAAAAAATATGTATACCTATCCTTTTCATTTTTTGATCTGACCCTTACACATTTATCTATATCTATATAGATAAAACCAAAACACCATTTGTCTCAATTTTAGATTTCCTAGATTGTCATTCAATTTCTTTCTCTCATACCCTTCTGTTTCGGAAATTACCATCCATTTTTTGTATCTCTTCACAATATTAGATTTCTTAGTTACCCTTGTTTCCGTTATTGTATATTTACCCATTTCATATATAACTACACAATCTCTTTCCATGCATAATTATCTCATTATTTGCTCACGCATGACGCATGCCTAACATAGCAATAGCAATGATAACATGGATGAATGACTATATCCGTTCGAGCGAAGTGATTGCATTTGTTGTAATATGAAGACATTTTCAAATGGACAATATACATTCTCATGACGAAATAGATGATAGTGTTTCAACGGTGGTGATACATTCTTATGCACAAAACACATGCATCCTCAATCAATGCCTAAATCATAGGCGAAATGATCAAGTAGATTGAGCTTTTCAACCATCATAAAGTAAACTACGAGTCTATTTCAGCTATGTCACCAATATTTATATTCTCTTTTCTAGTTTATATAAAGTGTAGGTCTAATCATGAATTTGGCGACTTGCATGTGCATCAACAAAACCTATTTGTTTGGGTTCGGGGAAGGCCCCTAGAATTTCAAACCAAGCCTACTCAACAATTAGGTCTAATTGTAAGATTTTTTCTAATGTATGCTAATATTAATTAATATTGTAATTTATCATTTTACGGAGTTGGTGTAATAACGTAAGATATAAGATTTCTTAATTAATTTAATATAGGACTGGTTAGTGTGGGCTGAGTAAGACCCGATTTATAATGAGATGGCATGTGGCTTAAAACTTTACAAATAGCATTTAAGTCTCTATTCTAACCTTGAAGTATTAATATCCTCACGTAAGGAGCGTTTACAAAACATTAAGGGTGACAGACAGTCTCATTGACCTAGTGATATAGAAGGCAATAGAGAAGAAGAATAGTGAATTTCAAATTAGGTGCACAAATCTCTTTACTTGATTATATGTGTTTTTTTATTTTACTTATGGAGATCTTGGGGTGCCGTTTTCACATATTATACTAAATAAATGTAATACTTACATTTAAACCCTTCTCTCTATATATTATTATATAGAGTTCATGTGAATGAGTGGTTTGCAGTATTGCCATCTCTAAGAAGGGATGAGACCATAATTGACATGAGGATTGGGAGTAGACCCCATTTATCCCCTCCATCCTAGGACGAGGAGTTAGCTCAACTAGATAGTAATGTTAAGACTGTTACAATTGCATGAACATTTTCTTAATTAAACGATGCGATAACACACTTGGAGATAAATCACTGGAAAATTAAAGCGGGAGGACCCAAAACAAGGTTATAGGCTTCGTTCAATCTGCTAATGGAAACTTTATGAATCAGTTGATAAAGTGGATTTAATGCATATTTTTAGTACACTTAGCATTTCTCTAGCCTCAATAACTATGCACCACAATTTCAATTACCGACTATTGCTTTGTCAAAGCATATAATATCTTTGGAAGTTATCAAAATTTCTAATGATAACCCAAAATATTCATCACCCTCACATATTCAATATTTTCCAAACTTGCTCACATGCAAACATGAGTTGGAAAAGTCAAGAATGCATCAGCTTGACTAGTTGAGCCTGATGTTTCGGCTTTTATTGCGTAACTCATGATAGACTTGGATTTGAAACTAATTTCGTGGAAAAGGCCGAAAGAAAAACAATCAAGAGTAGGGATTTACCCAAGAGACAACACATGTAAAAAATTTTGTGGAAAGAGAGAAAATAATCACATGAAGGCGATACTCGTTCATCAATCAATTTGGCCGGCAACTCTAGTCATCGCAGCCTATTTTGAACATTCGACTTTTCCATGCACAGATTACTCCACATGATCGCCCTATAAATACCCCTTTAGCTTTTGCTTTTCTCTTCATCAATCAACTGAGATCCTTCCTTCGCCAATTTTCTTTTGGTCTCTCACAATATGAGTTCCCGTATGACAATCCCTCTGCATGTTATTTTTCTCGTCGCGTTAACCCTAGCATTGATCCCTCTGTCCATCGCCCAAGACTCGCCCCAAGACTATGTCGCGGCCCACAATGCGGCTCGCTCTCAGGTTGGTGTGGGCCCGATGGCGTGGGACGAAAGCGTCGCTGGCTATGCCAGGGATTACGCCAACAAGCATGCCAGCGACTGCACGCGGCTCGTTCATTCAGGCGGACCCTATGGGGAGAACCTTGCGTGGGCTTCCCCCGATCTTACTGGCACAGGAGCGGTGAACATGTGGGTCGGAGAAAAGCCTGACTACGACTATAATTCCAATTCATGCGCACCGGGAAAGGTTTGTGGGCATTACACTCAGGTGGTGTGGCGCAACTCGGTTCGGCTTGGATGTGCAAAGGCCCAATGCGCGACGGGTGGTATTTTGGTCACTTGTAACTACGATCCTCCTGGGAATGTTGTAGGCCAGAAGCCTTACTGAATTAAAAAAATTGTATGTCGGATGATGAACTATTATGTCAAAATAACGCCTTGTTATGATGAGGCAAGAGCTTTAGATGCACCGAAATTAATAACATCATATGAATGATGAATCTCTTTATTGAATAAAAAGTTAACCTCTTTCAAATTCTTCTTTTCTTTTTTTCTTTTGCAATTTCTATTTGTTCAAATGAAGGGATTTCGATCATTGATCTAACCTCCTTAGCTCCATCCTCTCGAGTACATCACTATCCCTTTGAAGCCTCATCACACTGTGAAAGAGAAGCTAAGCACGATCTCTGTTACGCAATTTACACTTGAGTTCATTGTATTTGCTGTTTCTATCGATTGTAGTACATAGCAATGGCCGTCTTGGCAATATAACTATTCATTCCCGTCAATAAACTGATCATTCATGGCGAAAAACATTAAGATTTGGACCAATATTATTTAATAATATGGACTTGGTGGTATATTCGTCGATAAATTTTATGTATTGACGAATTAAACTCCTTTAGTTGACCAAGTAAGTAAATGATCTCCAATTAATCAACTTGGTGTCGATAAGTACCAGTCAAAGTTGCCTAACTGTGTATTCTATTTCAATCCATATAGCATCCTAGTACTCTAGAAAGGTCATAGACTCGTCACAGTTGGAAAATTCTTCCTTGAGGAATTTATGTGCTTGGATGTAACCACCTAAATGAATTTTCATGTCATCTCAAATTACGATGTTTTAAAAAATTAAGACGCAAGAACACGCCAAAATTTGCAGTCAATGAAATCTGATTTACAAGTTTTACGTTTGTGGAGTCAATCATCAGAATCGATACGAAGTTGTTGTATATGACGAAGTGGATGAAATGATTAACCTATAATTTGGGAAAGTATTGTGAAAGCTCTAGAAAACTTGCTTGTTGGGACAGTGTAGTACAAGCCCGATACTTTCATTTGGAGAATAGAAAAACAAAAAAAGAGTTCAAGTCCAAGCCTGTTAATAATTCCCGATGGATGATGACAAATTTTATTCATTTCATTGGCAAATATTGGTTCTAACATTCATCAGTAGAACTGCGTATGTTAAAAAAGCAATAATCACTCACTTCATCCTTCCTATATTAACATTATATTCAATCTGTTTTAATGTTATTGCTTAACAAAAAATAATTGACAACATTGCATTTTTTTGTCTAGTATACGTAGATAAGAAAATCTCGATCAATTTCTTTTCTTATTTTCTTATTTATTTAGGGTCAAAGTTGGGACGGCACGACCTAACATTAGTCACCAGCGAGCCACTTCATCCGCATATAGGCCAATTGTGATTATTTGACCGACGAAGCTCGTCGAGGTGGAAGTAAATTTTACTTCCTATTTCGAAGAGAAAATTATTCTCTCTGCACTAGAAGTTTTGATTAATTTTCTCTTTACACTGGAAGTTTTGATTTCTTCTGTAACAAGTTACAAAGTCCTAGCTTTTCCTAGGCATACCCATATGTAAATATTTTATCCGCATATCTTGGTATTTTATCCGTTTTAAATATATAAATTTCATCGCTTAAGATCTCGAAAATACTAGCACTCATGTTATTTCTATGAATGTCCTGGACCTATACCAATGCATAAATACTTATAAAGCACTTACCACCGTTTTAACTTAGCTTCTGAAGGAGGAATTTGAGTTTAGCTCTCCGCGATACAACTCAGCAACCCACGCCCATATCAAGCGATTTTGACAAGCAATTCACCAAGAAAACGAGCTTGAGTCAAGCTCGAATTGCCGTTCTTCCCTCAATTGATGTACTAACTCTACATACCCCTTTATTCTTCAATTTCTTCATACCAGAAGCATTAACTAGCTGCATAGACATGTCAAAATTTAGCTTCATTACCATGGAGACCCCAATCTTCTTCTCCGTCCGTCCCTCTTTCGTCCGTCCCCTTCTTAGTTCTTTCTATTTCTTTTTTCTTTTTCTTCTCTCGCCCTTGTCTTGCTTGTCTTCACCACATAAAGGAGACCCAGATAGATTAGCTACCTTAATGAATCATGAAATCCACTTAACTCTCTAAAGTGTCCACCGTAGACTTTAAAGCCAAAATATAATGGACTAACTCATTTCATGCATGTGTCACGGTCCCAAGGTTTCCCATGCTCCAAAAATTGTGTATGATAAAAGATCTAGCCAAGTCTCTTGGAGCTTCTAGAACATTCCCAAAGACCAGTGATACAATTATTGTACTAACTTTTGGAGTCTTATTGTCATGATTGTTTTTGTTTTGTTTTGTTTGTTTTTTGTTTGTTTTTTTTTTTATGCCGAGGATCTGGCCTAGCTTACCTTACGGGAGCACAACACCGACTATACCTCAAGGGAGACTAGCCCAGCAACCTACCAGCCGAGGCCCCCTGCTTAAGTCATAGAACTGCTCTAGGAGTTGTGGCAAACTCTGGGAGTCGAACCCCTGACCTAGCAGTTAGGAGGCCAAGCCTCAACCAGTGCAGCCATGCATGGGTGGGTCTTCTTGTCATGATTGTTGGTAGTTGGTAAATGGAAAAATGCGATCTCCTCCGTTAAATCAAAAGGGCTTGTATTGAGAGGGTCTCTAGTATAAGAAGGGGTGTCCTCCCCCCTCATTTGTAATAATTTAAATACTTCAAAGAAGTAAAAACATCATCTCCCAAGGCTTCTCTCTCCACGATCTGGGTGAATGAGTGATCGATCCTTGGGAAAGGCTTGGTTTAGGCGCTCAAATGATTTAAAGAACCCTAAGTCACTGCACAAGTCTGATTCGAACAATTGACTCGTGACACATGGCTCTTGTTCCACCACTTATAAATTGAAGAAACCCTTTAAAATTGTTACCCATTATTCAATTTATGGATTCGCTTTTATTTCTTGAGCATTTGCATAATTTAAGTAGATATGAGATACTTTTCAAATGTTCGCTAAACATTATATTTGCATTGTGCAAGCACGAAATCAATCTGCCTTATCCCAAATCATGTAGATAATTCTTATTATCACAATCTCATAATGTCTTGGATGGACATCGAATTGTCACTAGGTGTCAAAATTTAAACCTGCAAACACAATTAGTGAGTTAACCTCAATGTTGAGTGAGCAAATTATTGACTGATCAAGTAATTGCCCACCTCTTCTTGGGATTATAAATGCTAATAATAGTAAATCACATAGGATTTTGGTCATCTGCTTACATGATGCATTCAATCGTCTCCATTGACTTCCCAATCCTCATGTAATTGATGGGGAATATGGCGCACCTAATTTGTTCAGTCTTCAGTCTTCAGTCTTCGTCTCCATGGTCTTTGATTGACTTTTCTTGAACGGGCTTTTTGTAAGTTTTCGATCGGACTCATTCCCTTAGGAGAGAGGGTCCGTGAAAATCTCACTTATATACTCTCTCATTCCAATTTTGAGCTCTGCATCCAAACATTATTGAGTCGGATCAATAATGGTGAAACTACGATCTCAGGTTATTCATGGCTGTGGATAGCAAGTACGCAATGCACGATTGAATTGTAAAGATCAAGTAAGATCAAGTTTGTACTATCTAGGCCCACCGATCTCTCATGTGTTATGCAGACCTTCTTCCCCAGTCGCATTGCCAAAAGGGACAAGGGAGGCGAAGGACGACGGAGGTAAAAATTAATTGCCTTCACCTAATAACAACACTGGAGGTTTTGATAGAACAAGAGGCCATCACGCCACTACCTCTCTCTCTCCCCACCTACACACCTTCAAGCGTCATCCCTTTGGTCTCCGTAATTAGTAAAATGGGACTTCAATAGTTAATTTACGGAAAACGTTACTATCATTAAAAAAAAAAAGTACTCTATTAGTCGAAACATTCATGTTCACAGTGAAAATATTTTCTTCAGTGCATTTTTTTTTTTATAAATACAAGCGATCATTTTAAGAAAATAACATCAACAACATCGTTTTTCGCGAATTGAACACTCTAGACAACAGATTATTTTAAAGAAAAAAAGTCACAGAAAATTCCAAATTATACCTATTATGACACATTTACCCAAAACGTGTTATATCCACTCAAGATTGAACATGAAAAGTTTTTTTTAAAAAAAAAAGGGGACACAAAATAATAATTTTAAAACGAAAGAAGACTGCACGAACGTCTTCCATTGAGGATATAGCGATAAGAGGACACAAAGAGAGAAAGAGACTATCAAAGTGAAAATATTACGAGGCCGTTTGGCAGTCACGGGCTAGGTGTGCCTGGCCTAGCCCGTTCCTTAGCTAATATCTACCCAAAAAAGGGAAATTAATATCGCTTTTGAGAAAAAAATTAGTTGATGGAGAAATATTTTTTACATAAAATTGATTTCAAGGAAAATAACTGGTTCTTAACCGTGTATATAAAAGTGAGATGGAAAAAGGTTTTCGATGTTCAAATCTTACTTTTAAAATTTATTCTCTCCATTGTAACTATATTTTGTTCCAAATATAAGATACTAAATTGATATTGAAATACTTGCATATTTTAATAACAATATGCCACCTTATTTATCTTACAAAATATATAAAATAGTCTTAGCATGTTTAAAATAATAATAATAATATTTGATTATATTGCCACACTTTGCACCATATTGTTCCATGGGCTTTAATGCGTAGAGTGTACGTTTTCTGAAACCTCAGAGAACATACATATATCTTCAAGATAGACGATGTAAAATTGAGGACCACATAATGTTCTTATAAGTCTATAGTATTTCTCTTAGCGGAATCAATCAATAATTGATTTGTGCAAAAGACGGAGGTGTTAAATGTAGGTAACACTGAAAGTGGATCACTGGAGGAGATGGGGAAACTACTGCTCAACTTTGCCCTCTTGTGGTGGTGGAGCTCAATCCCTAGCCCCGGTGCTTGCTTGCAAGACAAAATGGATCGGCTCGTGTTAGCATCCTTCAGAAATGCTATAGATGAAGATCCATTAAGAGTCTTGAGTTTTTGGAATGATTCTACCAATCATTCTGAGTGGCAAGGTGTTTTGTGTAGCAAAAGACATCCTAGGAGGGTCATGCCCCTGATCCTGAGATCACAAGGCTAGGGAGGCTTCTTATCTTCTCACATAAGTAATCTCTCTTTCCTCAGGATCATGGTTTTACAAAACAATAGTTTTGGCGGTGAAATCCCATTACAGATCGGCAACTTGTTTCGGCTCCATAATCTTGATCTTACTGAAAACTCGTTTGGCGGGCCGATACCCTTTAGTCTTTCTTGCTGCTCAAACCTCGAGTCCTTGAATCTCGTAGATAACCGACTTGTGGGGGGAATTTATTCCAATCTTGGTTCTTTACAAAGGCTCAAATTCTTGCGCTTGTCTAAAAACAACTATGACATCCTGAATTTCGACCCGTCCAAATAAAATGAAATGGACATTTTGTCAAAGTACCTATAGTCGTTTTACTCTAAGATGGGCCCCTCACGAGTTAACCAATCTATCAGGTGAAGCCGTTAAGCGATATAAATGCAACAGACTTGAGAATTTGATCGGAAATCGACTACTCAACCGTGATAATTGGCAATGGTCAATACAACACCATTATAAGCGATTAAGGATTGGATATAGGTCAATTCAACGAAAGCACACAATCGAATGGTGGGTGATTCCATCTGATTGCAAAATTTGCGTTGAATGGCACTAACCCAAATTCTTGTCAATTCGGTACCCGGTACCCGTAATTGAAACCTTGAGATTTTTACGACAACCGAGAGTCGTCAATGAGTCGGAGATGCACAAACATGGATCGAAATTATCGACCACGGGTCAAACGTGATAAAATCTTTAAAAGCTACACGGTAGGTTAGGTCGCGGTAAAATCACATCCGGTTGATTTTAACCACGAAATTGAATTCGGTTTCGGGAATCGGACGTTCGAGCGTGTTACGATTCATTTATAGGACCTTGTCTCATCTTTTGGAGAAATTCCGTCGAGCTCGAAATTTTGCAGAAAAATCGATTTCGCACAAATTGGGAAAGAGTTGCAGATTCCGATGGCTGAAGATTTGGGATTTTTCTACCCTAAATTGGTTTTTTTTTGGGCAAAATGAAGGTTAATTCTCATTGGTGGAGTGCTTGACTATAGGCATGAAGACTTTGTGGACATTACAATGATGAAATTGATATTTTCCCCATGACTTTGTTAGCTCTAATCCTCCCTCCCCCTCTCTCTGCCATTCATTTCCTTTCCCTCCTACCGTACGTGAACCCCTCCCCCTTTCCCTCTCATGCACGTCTCTCCTCTCACAGCTGTAGCTGACCACCTTCTGCCCATTTTCCCTTAGCCTTATCTTCTCCATTTTCTCCTTTTATTTTGCTACCACAACTCCTCACGCATTTCTTCTTCTCTCTCAGCTGCCGCCAACCCCATCGTTTTCCCCCCCCCCAATCATCACTAGCTTCATCCCACGTCTTCTTCTCACCATCTCACGCTGTTGCACGTCTCCATCCCGCCTCACCTTCATCTCACGTCCCACAAATCCTCAGCTCCTCATGTCCACAAACCGCAACCCCCATCCACACGTCCTGCTCCCATCACCACCATCCACCCATCTCCACAGCGCCACCACCACCACAGCAACATCACCAAGCCAAGTCGAATAGTAGCCAGCAAGCTCAACCAAGCTGAACCGCCTACCAGCCAAGCCATGAGCCTTGAGGGCTGATTTCAGCCTCATCCGAACCACCATAGGAGTTGCCATAGTCACGGGATCCTACCGCCGTCGCACCATCGTCGCTGTGGACCCGTTTTCTCACTAATCCGGTGAGTTAACTCCCTAATCATTGATTAGGTTGTTAACCACACTTAGGGGTTAGATTAGTGTTAATTAGCTTAGTTAGATTAGGGCTAAGAATGATTAATACTAAGAATGATTAGTGCTAAGTAAATTGGATTAACTAAAATTCAGTTCACTAGACTCTCGTCGTTTGTCATTTTTGTGGATCAAAATGTGTTATGTTCTTGAGGTTACTTCCTTCATAAAAAAAATGTTCTAGACATCTTCAGCTGTGACATATATTTTACTCAAATTTTTAGGGATTTGAAAGAAGGAGATTCCAGCTTCGTCATTTGTAAACATAATCTCAGATGGTGTTGGAACTTGTGACCTTTTGGTGTTCAAAGAATTTTTATCAACCCTTAGGGTTCTATTTTCGAAATGATTTCTTCACAAAAGTTGTTCCTTACATCTTGTAGTTTAACATAGTCAAATTTCAGATCAAACGGCCATATTTTAAACCTCAAACCAAACTGATTTTGGAAAATGTGATTTCTGGAAATAGACCCAGTTTTGGTCTCGACTTGAGCGATTTACTACTCTCATTCTAGAAGGATTTGTCATGGTATCTACATGAAAAAAAAAAATTAGGTATATTTTATAACATATTCAAATTTGAGAATTTTCTGAACTTGTTTGATTATATATCTGGATTTAAACTTGGAAACGCGCAAGTGACCCGGTTTCTGCCAATTAGGACTGGTTATGGTTTTGTGGTTGTTCTTGATATTGTGCTTGCTGAATAAGGTGTATTTAGTGATGTGGTGGACTTATGGCATGCCGAGAGCTTATGTGTGAGATCATGAGGTGGATTGCTCCTTGTTGGTTGTTTATTGTTATTACAAAACATGACCTTTTGAACTATTACATAGAAAATAAATGAGGTGTCGGGTTTGGACACCAAAACTAATTTGCCCAATAAAATAATAAGGTTGTAAATTAGGTGCGTGCAAAGTTTGACGGATTAATTTTGAGTACGTGAGCACCTATGAATTTATTTCTAAACGTTTTGAACAAGAGAGAGAGAGAGAGAGAGAGAGAGAGAGAGAGAGAGGGTGGTTGGAAAATAAATTAGAAAAAAAAATATGGTGTTGGGTTTGGACGCCAAGTTTTGTGTGCTCAATAAAACGAGGAGCGTGCAAATTTTGGTGGGTTAATTTAAAATACGGGACCCCGTAAGAATTTATTTCAGAAGGTTTGAACAAAAATAAAAAAACTTTTACTAAGTTTATTTTTAAAAGGGGATTTTGGTGTTTTGGCTATAGGTGGAAGGTAAAAGTTGACTTGATCGATGATGTGCTTGCATGGTTAGGTTAACTAGGTAGTTCGGTTTAATTAAACACAATTTATTTATTTATTTGCAATTTATTTAATTATTTTGTAATTTATTTAATTATTTAATATTTTCTGGAAATTATACTGGGATAGCCCGTAGTCGGAATTTCATGCTAATTGTTGTGGTGTGATTAATTTATGCAATTGAGTGGTGATTGTGATTTTTAGTTAATTATTTCAAAATTGTGAAATTTTGGTATTTAATTGGAAAATACCAGGTGTCGGGTTTTGACCCCAAAAATATTTTTAAATACTATATCTAATAGTGAAATTTTAAAAGGAATGATATCGATTTTTCTGGTTCGATTTGACCGTGTACCCACACATGATTATTTTATCAAGTGTTTTTAATACGAAGAAAACGTGCCAAGTTCGTTATCTTAATTGAGGCATTGGAGTGTAAAGCACAATGTCCTTGGCCGAAATTGAATGGCCGTGTGGTGGTTAAGAGAACCCATCCCCGATGTGAGTCGGGTGGATGTTGCTCATATATGGGATGCCCTAATCTAGAAACAATTAGGTTTCCACACTCATGCATGCAATAACCTTCCTTTTCTAGAAGAGAGAATGGATCGTGCTGGTAAAGAAACCCTCTCAATTCACGAGACAACATATTACTGGTTACTTTTTATATGCCTACCATGGTCGTCCACTAGATGAGAAATTAGACAAAAGCTCACGTGATTAGAGCATTATTCATATGGTGCTCTTACTTTTAAATGTGAAAGCTTTAATATAGATGAAAAAGAAAAAAAAAATGCAAGACATTTGAATGTTTCATATGTACAAATCTAATTATCTAACAAATCATTCAACCAACTATTGCATCATCACCTTGCAAGGCGTGGGAATCAAAATCCACCTTTGAAGTCAAATCATCTCCACCCCAATCCCACTAAAAAGGCGTGGTAATAATTTTTTAAAAACTTTAAAAACTTTATGAATTAATCTTGTTTGATAGGACAACGCAATACAAGCACAATACCTTCATTTTAGAAGATCACCAAAAAAGAGTTCAAGTTCAAGGGTGCGATTGGTTCGACATTCTCAAGGAGCTTTCGGCCTCCAAACCCTCTTGGAGAAATGCTGGATCGTTTGACAATCATTTTGAAGTAGCTTTCAAGTGAAAACCAATATTGGGAAGGTTGAAATTGCTATGATAGTACAGACTAGCTTTGAGCTTTTAGCATTTGGCCAAATGCTAAAACTTATTTTTTTTTCTAAAACTACCCTCATCCAATCTTCAAATTCCCGATTTTTCCCTCATTATTATTTTTTTAAATGCTAAAGAATGCTAAAAAAAATCAAATACATATAAATGCTTAAAAAAAATCAAACATACATAATTTTTTTTATTAAAAAAAGACAAACCCTTCGTCGGTTCGACAAAGGGTTATTGCCAGCAACAACCGTCGATCAAGGTCGCTCGACTAGGCGCTTGCCGCTTAGGTCGCACAATCCTTGCCGAGGGTCGCCTAACCTTGGGCGACCTCAATCAACGGTCGTCAGTGCAAAATCTGGCTCGTCGGTGGCCGTAGCCCTTCATCGGACTAGCGAAGGGTATGGTCTTTTTTTTTAAAAAAAAAAATTATATATATTTGATTTTTTAGCATTAATGTCAAAATTTATATTCAAAAAGTTGTGTATATATATATATATTAATTTTAAACAAATAAAAATTAAAAAACTAATATTACTCACCCAAAGAGCCTTTCAAATGTATTTTCTACTAAACAGCATTTCTCTCAGAGTTGTTTTTCAAAGCATAGTTTGCTAAACGATTTTTACACTTACCCAAAGCCTTTTACATTAAACTGCTTTGCATTACTAATCGGTTTTCAAAATGCTTTCCAAAATGCTTAACCAAACGCAATCTCCATTAATAAATCCCAATTATCCTAACATGGGATTTCTTGTATCAAACACCCTCAAATCTATATCTAGCACAAAATTGACAAGCAATTCTCTATGAAGACAAGCTTGAATCAAGCTAGAACTTGTTGATTCTTACCTCAATCGATGTAGTAACTCTTCATAACGCTTTATTATTCAATTTCCTCGTACCAAATGCACCTAACTTGCTCCATAAACATGGCAAAATTTAGTGTCATACCATGGAAACCCCAATATCTTCTCAATTTGTCCATCTTTCCACTATCCCCTTCCTTCTATTTAATTTTTTCCTTTTTCTTCTCTCTCGCTTGTCTTGCTTATCTCCACCGCAACAAAGAGATCCAAAATAGAGTAGTCACCTTAATGAGTCGTTATATCCAATTAACCATGCCAGTGTCCACCATAGACTTTCAAACAAAGATATAATGGACATAATTTCATTATTATTTCTTGGCTCTTGACCAGCCGCTTTTTAAGAATCAAAGAAACCATATAAAATTATTATTTCATTATTTAATTTATGGATCCACGTTTATTTCTTAGGCATCTACATAATTTACGTAATATATGAGGTACTTTCCAAATGTTCATTAAACATTATATCTAGATGGTGCAACCATGAAATCAATTGTCTTATCCCAAATCACGTATCTATTCCTTGTCATCAAAACCTCGTAATATCTCGTATGAACGTCAACATGTCACTAGGTGTCAAAAATATCAGTCTGCAAACACTATTACTGAGTTAACCTCAATGTTGAGTAAGCAAATTATCGACTGAACAAGTAATTGCCCACCTCTTCTTGGAATTATAGATGCTAGTAATAGTAAATCACACAGATGATATTCAAAAATGCAAACCATATAGCCAATCCCACCAATATACCTGGGTGGTCGCACTTGAAGAATATCAAAGGTGGCTCCCATCGGTTCAAGAGGCGGTCCCCATTATGGAGCACTTTTCCCTTACAAGGTTCAAGAGATGGCTCTCATAATGTAACACTTCGTCCCACGTGACATTAATTTTAGGGATTAGTAAAAAAGATTGAACGCCTAGATCGGGCAGATTGGACGGCTCAAATTTTCAGGTCTATATAGGCTCAAGCCAAGATTTCAAGCTCTCATAATGTAACATTTTGTCCCACATGACACTTGATTTTGAAGATTAGTAAAAAGGATCGAAAGCCTAGATCGGGTAGATTGGACGGCTCAAATTTTCAGGTCTGTATAGGCTCAAGCCAAGATTTCAAGCTCCTTATTCATACTAAAAGTACTTTGATAAAGACATAAATAAGTTAAAAAGTAAACATATAAAAATGTGATATTTTGAGGCGAAAAGTCTAATAACTGATTTATTTTATTATAAAAAAAAATTTGGGCAAGTAGCATGGACCTCTTTTTCGGCCTCTACCGAGCCTAAAGATTCCATGGACTTGTCAACGCTCACGTAGTTGACGGGGGTACTAAAAGAGCTGCTCGTCTTCTTTTTTCTTTTTGGAATGTTCGGTCTGTCTCCATGGACTTCCCAATCCTCACGTAATCAATGAAGAATATGAAGCACCAATTTGTTCAGTCTTCAGTCTTCCTCTGCATGGGCTTTGCGGAATATGAGGCACCTGTTGGATGCAAATTGTGCAACCCCAAGATCTCCATAACCAGAACAAGAACATGCATAAATGAGTAGAAAAATTAATGCACCTGTTTTGGGATTCATCAAATATAAAGCAGAAGTAGAAAAGGGATTTCCCACATATCAAGGGGATCCACGCATCAAGTCCTTCTCCTCTATTGCCCTCCGTATCACTGACTCAATGAGGCGGCCCCCCTCACGTTTAGCGTTAGGTAAACGCCCCTTAGGTGAGGATACATGTGAGAATTAGGGTTAGAGGAGAGACTTGAGCACTATTTATAGAGTTTCCAGCTAGGCCCCCTCATTACGGGCCAGGCTCAACTCGGCCCACACTAGCCAGCCCATATTAGACTAATTAAGAAAACTTCTATCTCACCTTAGACCAATCCCCGTAAAATGGTAAACGTTAAACGGTAAATTACAATATCAATTAATGTAGTCCACATTAGGAAAACTCTTACATTCTCCCACTTGGACTATATTAATTGAAATCGTACTGTATGTGCGCACATTGGTCTAGAGATAATTCTTAATAGTCAATCCTATCTCATAAAGTCTCAAACACCGAATCATGGCGGTATCTGCATGTATACACACAGAGCCTTCCATGGTCACGAGTGTTCTCAACTTTATTGATATGGATCCAATATGGTAGTGTGTCAAATGGATAACATCTCTCATAGAGAGATCTCATTTGTCAGTCACCATTCTCTTACCTTAAGCGTCACAAAAACTTGTGCCATTAGACAGAGAATGTCCATTCTCTTACCTTAAGCGTCACAAAAAACTTGTGCCACTAGAGAATGCATTTATGGTTCCATGAACCCACATATGTCTTGTCCTTACGGTTAACCATTCTTTATGTATAACAAGACATATGGACAAGGCTAATAACCGGATGCCCCTAGCCTTCACTCAAGGTTTATACAATACCTTGAGACTTTATCAATATGTATTCAACGTAATAACAACACATTCAAAAATACTTTATTGAATGCAAAAGTTGATACATATCAAACCGTTACAAAATGTAATGAACAAAGATGAAACCTTTATCAGAGTAAAGCCAAAATAGCTCTCACTAAACAACATCATCTCATGATACTTCTAAGCCCATGCTAATGACATGTCGCTCAAAATACACATGGGCGTAAACCTTTAGTTAGTGGATATACTACCATATCATCTATGGAAATATGTTATATTAAAATGTCACCTTTCTGTACCATTTCCCTATGGTCAAAAGTTTTGACCACCATATATTTATACCCCTTGAAACCTCTGTAGTAAATAAATAATACTACATATTTGTTATCTCAATATAACCATATGGGTTTATCCATAAAGTTAAAACGATTAACTCTTTCATGAGGTTTCGAAGCCTAATAGCCCAAGTAACAGTCTAGAAGAATGTTACTAACACTGCTTTCAGAATAAAAGATGATATAGAACTTTATTTACTACACTTCCAACTAACATAAATATGTATTTTGTTATTGATCTCATGTCATCATAACAACTAGCAAAGTTTAAATCTAAATACCCTACTAACTGCAAGAATTGAACATATCCACATATTAACATATAATCTTTTATCCTCTTTAAGTACCTTAAAACCTTCTTGGCAACAACGCAATAATCGCATTCTGAATTTGACTTATGTCTGCCTAGAAGTCTCGTCACAAAGACGATATTTAGTCTAGTGCAAATTCGAACATACGTTATACTTTTAAATGCACTGACACAAGGTACACCATTTAATTAGATTTTCTCAATATCTAAATAAGGACAATGTGATAGATTCAATCCATCACCCTTAACAACAGGAGCAATTCCTGGCTTGCAATAATGTATATTGAATATTTTCAATATACAATCAGCAAATGTCCTCCGAGAAAATCTAATATAATATGGCAAAAACAATTCTTACAAACCTTAGTACAAATGATAAAAGATGCCTCAAGGTCATTACTTGTAAACAAAATATCATGTACATAGTGTACATAGTGTATGAGAAAAATAAATTTCCTCCCACTGACCTTGCAATATATTGAATTACTTTGTTCTTAATTGAACAAAATAACAACACTATGAAACTTTAATAATATTGTCTGGAAACTTGCTTAAGACCATGAATTAAGATTTTTCAGTCTACACACAAGTTTACTTGAATCTGCTGCAAAATTCTCCAGTTGCACTTATATAGATTTTGTATCTCTTTGGCGTAACTCCATATAAAAAATAAACTATCAATGTCACGTTCACTCTGAATGAATTAATAAAGAAATAATTATTTCTTCACTAACTATCCACCCCTCTTTCAGAATAAAAATATTATTATCCTTTTTTATATGGCATCTAATCACATACTTAATTAAGAGCAAGAAACGACATTTATATAGGTTGCTAAAACAACCATGTAATGGATATTGTAATCATGCTCTCACAAATAGACTATATAGTCTGATGGTATAACTAATTGTCTTTCTCTAACAAATCTCCTTAATAAAGCTGCAACCACTTCATTCTACACTTGAGAGGTTTAAGAAATTTCATTATAAACTATATCAAGAATAGTACCTTAAACCTCAACAAGTTTAGTCTATGGTATAGGAGATCCATAATTATCTGTATAGGTAAAGACAAAAACATAGTAACCCCCTCATACTATTATCTTTAATAGTCTGAGAGCAGCTATCCTTTACAATTACGTCGATCTTAAAAAACTTTAGAGTATGTGATTCCATAATTCTTGTACCTTCTTTAGGGTCATAAAATTAATACCCCTTTTAACAATCTGGATAAGATACAAAATAATAATGAGTGGATCTAAATTCCAATGTACTTAATATTGGATTAGATAACCCCACTCCTGCATGATATCTCTAAATTTAATATGATTCAATCAATTTACGTCCGGTCCATAACTCAAAAGAAGTTTATGAAACAACTTTGATAAGAAATACGTTTTGTATGTGAAAAAATTGCTTTTAAAATATCAACCCACAGTAGACCGATAAATTAGTCTTACTCATCACCATGTTAATTATGGTGCAATTATGCCTTTTGACAAATCTTTTTGTCAGGAATTTCAGGCATAGTAATTAAATTACCACCCATAATATACCAAGTATTTGACAAATGACCCTTTAAGCAATTCAGTATTGTCATACTTGCCAAAATACTTACCGCTGCTATTAGGTCTGACAATCTTCAAGACTAATTTTAACCAGTTTATTCTTTATCTCGGTCATTTTCCTTATATAAAAAACTTTTGGAAACAACCTTTTAACCATATAGGAGATGTATATGTCATTAGAACTTAAACATAATATTTGCAGATATGTCATAATTTCAATATCATACAAAACATAATTTCAAGCAACTAAGGCTTCCATCATATTGTAACAGTGCAGTCCACAGGCAAACCTCTTTTCAAGTGTTCTAGAATGGAACGCTTCATGGACAGTAAGCAAATTTTATTGCATTTTCAAGCAACAAATCATATGTCCACAACTTAAAATTTGAAGCAGTAAAAACCTCAATAACAGTAGAGTTATTAATTACATAAAAAAGTGACTAAAATAACAAGCAATGTATATAATTAGCATCATGTGAACACTGTGTAACTTAACAAACAAGTATACATCCAGAGAGTTACATGCATAATCATATAATCACATTTGGGCAGAATACATGACATGCAGTTGTACACTCCCCACATGATAACGGTTATGAGAATATATTCCAATTTTTCGTGAATTCATCACTTTTGGGCATATGAATCACTAGAATCAGTCACTCCTCCACCATCCCTCCATAAACTAATACACAATCACCTCCTTTGGGAGTATGACTACACATTAGACCATGAGACATCCCAATCAATATACGAGACCGAAATTTCTCAAACCCAATCAAGCGTGCCACTTTGGCGGTCACTACTCAATTGAATCCTTGAAACTCTCTCATACCAGGGATATAAATTTTACTCCTCACATACACCATATACATGTGATTTTAACTTTAGTGATAGGGACAGTAAATCACCAAAATCACATATCATGCTAATTACACTGCTTTATTCATTAATAAAAATTAATCATACATATATATATATATATATATATATATATATAAATATAAATATATATATAGCGAACTTGAAAAACAGATTCCAATGAGATCACCCATTCACAGCAACACATGAAACTTCTCATAACATAGAAGCAAGCATCTCTTGTGCACCCCGATTACTGATTACTAGAACAATATTAAAGAATGCTAATCTAGAATATCTCTCACAAATTAACATCAATAGTAATACAGGGTACACCAAATCGACAAGCTTGATAGCTAATCCACTATTGCTCATGAATTTCATAAGGCAAAACATGACTCCAAGCCAACAGCTAATATATTAGCCAATTTTTTTTAAGTAACAAAATTATCATTGTTATCAATTAGTGACCTAATAAATGATTCAAATCCAGAGAACCATTAATAAATAAAAGGTTCAACTTGATTGACATTAACAAGTGACCAGATGAGTTGATGTACAATATGTAGTAACTTAATTGACATGCATTACCCACATTCAGCAGATGTGTTAATCAGTACAATCAGTTTGGTCACAGGTTTTTAAAAATGTCAATCATGCAAAGGTTACTAGCATGTAAATGAGTATGCATGAGTAACACAAGTTTCATAACCTTTTAGTGTTTCTCGTCACCTCAATACATAGTTCAATTACTATCCCATAATGGTTCTATCTCATTAACCCAACTTCAATTCACAATAAAAATTAATTTTTATTAATGAATCACACCATTATAATGTTCATGTGATAACATACCAGTAACCCAACACTTGTATTTCAAAAATCACAGAAAAACACAAGAAAAATACGCGAAAATACACTAAAAATATGCGTACTAGGGCTTTGTATGTATTTTCACATCCATAAAATTATCAAAAATCTAAAATAAACACACCACAAGATAGAGGATGAAGATACGAGTCTAACGCCACTGACCATGCGCGGATCGGGGCCTCCACGCGCTCGCACGCGCCTCCTGAGTGCGCGGCGCGTGGAGCCCACGCGCGGGCGATCTGACCGGTCAAAACCGGTCCGGCCGGGACCGGTCTGACCGGTTCCCGGTTCGACCGTCCGGTCCGACCGGCTGACCGAACCGGTCAACCGTTGACCGGGTTGGGTTGGGTCGAGTCAACGGTCAACTTCAGGTCGGGTCAAAGGTCAACGGTCGGGTCGGGTCGGCCTCCATCCGGGTCGGGTCGGTCGCCAACGTTGATGTCAGCATCGCTGACGTCATCGGGTCGGCGCACGGATCGAATCCGAATCCGAGTCCGGGTCCGAGTAGCTGACGTCAGCGCCCTTATGCGCCGCACGCGCGTCTACGACGCCTGGCGGCGCGTGGCCGCGTGTGGAGGCGCGTGCGACCTCCTCTGGCGACGCGCCACCCATGGATCTTCTCGTCTCGTCGAGCCCAATCCGAATTTGTGATTTAATTTGATTTTTATTGAAAAACAAATCTCGAAAATCACAAATTAGGGCAAAAAATTTTATGCATTCGAGTTCTAGGGTTATGAAGGCTCTGATACCACGTGTTGGATGCAAATTGTGCAATCCCAAGATCTCCATAACTAGAACAAGAACATGCTTGAATGAGTAGAAAAATTAACGCACCTATTTTAGGATTCATCAAATATAAAGCGGAAGTAGAAAAGGGATTTCCCACATATCAAGGGGATCCCACGCATCAAGTCCTTCTCCTCTATTGCCCTCCGTATCACTGGCTCAATGAGGCGGCCCCCCTCACGTTTAGCGTTAGGTAAACGCCCCTTAGGTGAGGATACATGTGAGAATTAGGGTTAGAGGAGAGACTTGAGCACTATTTATAGAGTTTTTAGCTAGGCCCCCTCATTACGGGCCAGGCTCAACTCGGCCCACACTAACCAGCCCATATTAGACTAATTAAGAAACCTTCTATCTTACCTTAGACCAATCCCCGTAAAACGGTAAACGTTAAACGGTAAATTACAATATCAATTAATGTAGTCCACATTAGGAAAACTCTTACAGCACCAATTTGTCCTTCATATGGACCTTTCGGTTTTGTCATATATTTATTTTAAGTTGGTAAATCATACGGCAAAAAATAAGTAGACGATAAGCCAAGTGCAATAATTAATAGCAATATGCCACATCATTTACCTTATCAAATTTATAAAATAGTCTTACTGTGTTTAAAATATTAATAACAATATTTGTTTATACCACCACACTTTGCACCCTATAATCTATATTGTTTCATGGGCTTCAAAATTTATAAAATAGTCATCCTCAACATTGAGTAGGTAAATTATCAACTAAATAAGTAATTGCCCACCTCTTCTTGGGATTATAAATGCTAACAATAGTAAATCACATGGATAATATCCGATAATGCAAACCATGTAGCCAATCCCACCGATATACCTGGGTGGTTGCACTTGAAGGATATTAAAGGTGGCTCCCATCAGTTTGAGTGGTTTCCACTAGATAACACTTTGCCCTTATAAGGTTCATGAGATGGCTCCCACGATGCAACACTATGTCTCATGTGACAGTTAGTTTCAGGGGTGAGCCAAAAAGATCGAAAGAGAATTTTCAAGTATGTATAGGCCTGAAACCAGATTTTGAGCTCCCCTTAGTTTAAACTCAAAATACTTTAATTAAGTCGTAAATAATTTAAATAATAAACATATAAAAAAGTGAAAAAAATTTGGCGAAAATTCTAATAACAGATCTATTTTTTAATACGGACAAAAGAAATTTGGGCTAGGGCTCAACCTGCCTGGACCTCTTTATCGGCCTCTACCAAGCCTGAAGATTCCACGGACTTTGCAAGGCTCCGCAATTGACGGGGTACTAAAAGACTTCCCAATCCTCACATAATCGATGGGGAATATGAGGCACCAATTGTTCAGTCTTCAGTCTTCGTCTGCATGGACTTCGTGGAATATGAGGCACCAATTTGTCCTTCACATGGAGCTTTCGGTTTTGTAATATATTAATATTAACCCACTAAATCATATGGCATTTGACCACAAAAATTCATATGCCATAAATTAAATGGAAGATAAGCCATACGCAATAATTTATAATATTATGCCCCATCATTTATTTTGCCAATTTTATAAAATAGTCTTTGTGTTTAAAATATTAATAACAATATTCATTCGTATTAACCACCTCTGCGGTAAAGATGCCACACTTTGCACCCTATAATTTCAAGATAGAGGATGTAAATTTGAGGACCACGGGAAGTTTGGCTAAGATTACGGCACTTCCCATAGTGGAGTCGTTCGATAATTGAATTGTGCAAAGGACAGAGGTGTTAAATACCACTAAGACTAAAAGTGGGTCAGTGGAGGAGATGGGGAAACCATTGATTCTTATTCTCAACTCTGCCCTCTTGTGGTGGTGGAGTTCAGTCACAATCCCCAAAGCATGCTCGCAGAACCAAATGGATCGGCTCGCGTTAGTGTCCTTCAGAAACGCAATACACAAAGACCCATTTGGAGCCTTAAGCTCTTGGAATGATTCTACCTATCATTGCGAGTGGCAAGGTGTTTTGTGCAGCAAAAGGCATCCTGGGAGAGTCACTTCCCTATTCCTGAGATCACAAGGCTTGGGAGGCTTCCTATCTCCTCATATAGGTAACCTCTCTTTCCTGAGGGTCATGGTTTTACGGAACAACAGTTTCCGAGGCGAAATCCCACCACAAATAAGCAACTTGCTTCGGCTCTGTGATCTCACTCTTAGTAACAACTCATTTAGCGGGCCGGTACCCTCCAATCTTTCCCGCTGTTCGAACCTCAAGACCTTGAATCTCATAGGTAACCAACTTGTGGGGTTAATTCATTCCAATCTTGGTTCTTTAACAAGTCTTGAACGCTTGGCCCTGGGTATGAACAGTCTTGTAGGTCCTATTCCTCCATCAATTGGAAACCTCTCAATGCTACAACTACTCTCCATGGAACACCATGAGTTGCACGGAGAAATACCTGAGGAATTGTCCAGACTCAAGAGGTTGGAATTTTTCCAACTGTCATACAACCAACTAATAGGCGAGATTCCACGTGGAATATATAACATCTCCGGCATTTATTACTTTTTTGTTAGTAAGAACCAGTTGCGGGGAAGTTTTCCCTCTGATATAGGCATCACTCTTCCTTCTCTCAATTACCTTATCGCCACCGATAACTTCTTCATTGGGCCAATTCCGTCATCGTTAACAAATGCCACCGGCCTTCAGGGACTTTTCCTTTCCTACAACAGTTTCCATGGGCCAATACCCAAAACTCTGGGAAGGCTAAAGGACGTCCGTATGATTGTGTTGACAAGTAACCAGTTGCAGGATGACTTAAGTTTTCTTTCTTCTTTAGCTAATTGTTCCAACTTAGAATGGCTCTTGGTATCATTTAACTTGATTCATGGACAGTTGCCGACATCGGTCTCCAATCTCTCCACCAGCATTAAGCGAATTTATATGTCGGACAATCGGATCCAAGGAACTATTCCTTCTACCCTCGGACATCTCTTCAACTTGTCTTTGTTGAGTTTAGAGAATAATTTTCTAATCGATCGCATTCCTGATTCCATTGGAGCACTTTACAACTTGGAGATCCTTTTTTTAAGTGGTAACATGTTTACTAGAGAGATACCATCTTCGATTGGTAACATTACGTCATTAGGTCGCCTTGACCTTTCCTTCAACATTTTCCAAGGCTACATACCGCAAAGTCTCAGCAACTGTAAGCAACTAATTGAGCTTGATCTTTCGAATAATGACCTAATTGGTTCAGTTCCTGCCGAAATCGTGGGCCTTTCTTCCTTGTCGATTGCGTTGAGTTTAGCAAATAATAATTTAAGTGGATCTCTTCCATTGCAAGTTGGATCTTTAAAGAACCTTGGCAAATTAGATCTATCTTACAACAGACTGACCGGCTTAATCCCGGCGTCCATCAGCGAGTGCTTGGTATTGGAACGACTTCACTTAGAAGCGAATTCTTTTCATGGTCAAATCCCCGAAGCTTTACATCAATTACGGGGTCTGCAAGAGCTAGACCTTTCCAATAATAATTTTTCTGGTCCAATCCCGAGCTTTCTCACAGGGCTCTTACTACTCAAGTACTTGAATTTGTCCTTCAATCAACTAGAAGGACAAGTTCCAGAGGGTGGAGTTTTTCTTAATGCAAGTTTTGTATCGATTTATGGAAATACGAAACTTTGCGGAGGTGTTCCCGATTTTAAGCTTCCTCTTTGCAAATCACTAAGCTCTAAGAAGTCTTCTTCAATCAGGGCCAGAGTAATATATGTGGTAGCTGGCAGTTTGTTATGTTTAGCTCTGTTGCTCCTATGTCTGTCTATCTTCTATTACCGCAAAAAGAAGCATACGACAACCAGTGCCTTGACATCATCATCCTTCAAGCACCAATTCTTGAGGATTTCTTATCAAGAGCTCCTAAGAGCGACTGACAAATTCTCCGAGACCAATTTGATTGGTAAAGGGAGATACAACACAGTTTATAAGGGGATTCTAGATGGTTGTGCCACGGTGGCAGTGAAGGTGCTCAATTTAATGCAAAGTGGAGCTTCGAGGAGTTTTGTCTCCGAATGTCGAACTCTAGGAACCATTAGACACCAAAACCTCATGAAGATACTAAGTGTTTGTTCGACTATGGACTTTCGTGGCAATGACTTCAAAGCTCTAATATATGAGTTCATGGCTAATGAGAGCTTGGAGGAGTGGCTGCACCCTAGGACTATAGGACAAGATGATGAGCATAGTGAATCAAGAAATCTCAAACTAGTGCAAAGGTTAAACATTGCCATCGACATAGCTACCGCAATAGAATATCTCCACAAGGGTTGCTATCCAACCATTGTCCATGGAGATCTAAAGCCAAGTAATGTGCTTTTGGACAACGACATGGTGGCTCAAGTTGGAGATTTCGGGCTTGCAAAGATCATCTCAATGATGTCTGCTGAAGCCACAAGAGTTCTGGACCAAGGTAGTTCAACTTCAACCACAGTCAGAGGATCCATTGGTTATGTGCCTCCTAGTATGAATCTATCATATTTTCTCGATTAGTTTTTGATTGAATAAACAAGATCCTTGATATTATGTTATGCTTTGTATGCTCTAACACCTATCTCTCACAAAATTATTTCCTTTTTTTTTAATTAATAGCTTCAACCGAAAAAGAAAATACATATGTTTGTGTATGAAAAGATTCATAGTAGCATTTTGTAATTGTATTTGAAATTAAGACGAGAATAAATCATCTTAAATTTGATCATTGAAAGATATTTTTTTTCTTATCAAAACTTGTGAATCTGTACCGATAAATAGATTAAGCATATTATGTCCTATCATAGTTACATTTTCTTTCTATAATTTGTAATCTATCTCATGCCATGTTGATGTTGTGAAAATGGATTGTGTCTAATATTGTCATAAAGTCACAGTATGAGAAATTGATGAGAACTTGTGATTCACTTTTGGTAAGCCATGACTTAAGGTCTTGACAGTAAGTAATTGACCCCTCATAGTGGACCCTTTCCTTTTGACTTGACTTATAATTCCATATTTCTAAAATTTGTTTAGATGACAGGACATTTCAGTTTGAATCAGCTCGAGGTCTTAAACCCATAAATGCACAACAATATCACACAACATACACTGATTCACAGCATGATGGACTCCATCCAACTTCCACTCCCCTAAACTTCTTGTTTAGAGCATATTTAGACAAATTTATGCATTTAACAAGTACAAATCCATTAGAAATAGCAAATCACTCCAAGTCTCTTATTTTTCCCTAGTCTTCTAGGCATTTTCTTCTATTCTATATTGTAGAAAAGAAATAGTGTGGTATTGGCATTAAACTGAATCTGGATCATGAAAACGATGAGCCTCATGTGCATTCCATGTGTGTCCAGTTAAAACCAGCGGTTCAAATTTAGTTAATCTATGTACTAAGTGCACCAAATAGTTTCTGCCGAGGCCTTCATTGCATATATTTTCATCTTTTTTCTATTTTCCCCTATACCCTACTAGAGGAAAAGGTTACTCTTGATGTTTGGGCAATTTTTTTTAGCGAACGTGTGACAACTTTGGTGCACCTTTTACATCCTAAAATCTCATTTCACTACGATCAATGCATTCCAACTTTTGTGACAATTTTTACCACTTTAGCATCCGACAGGCAATATACATCAGCCATAGCCAATAAACTAAACAAAAGTCAAACAAAAAGATATGAAAGAAAAAACCAGTAGAGGGTTTTATGACCATCTACCTTGCTTCGACAGAGGACCGCTTGGCCTCTGCCATGCATAGCGAGCCGAACTGTGAAATGAGTGAGGGCTTGCAAGCCATCACTCTATGTTGAGCGCAACTGGCGAGAGCCCTCACAACTGTCCTTGGCAAGCTCTTGCAAATGGACATCAAACAAAATCCCACGTGACTTAGAAACTTTTTCTAAACAATTAACTTCAATAAAATCTGTATGTTTGTTTCTACTAATGTCTTAATGAAATTTTCAGAGTATGGCATGGGACACGAGGTTTCCATACTTGGGGATACATACAGTTACGGCATTCTATTATTGGAGATGTTCATTGGAAAGAGACCCACTGAAGAGGCCTTTGGGCACAATCTTAACCTCCACAACTTCGTCCAAATGGCTCTCCCAGATCGAGCAATGGACATCGTAGACTTAAGGCTTTGGAGTGAAGCTAGTTATCGACAACAAGAGATCAAGATTAGAGATTGCATTATCTCTGTATTTGAAGTTGGACTCGCATGTTCGATGGAATCACCATCAGATCAGATGGACATGACCAAGGCGATTAGGAAATTACACATGATCAAGGTGAGTTATGAAACCAAAGAGAGGAGGATAGGTATGTAGCTAAGTCAATTTTCTCATTTCATCTTGGAACTCTTTCACTAGTAGAGAAAATCGTCGTGCAAAGGCAATGCTAGCAAATTGACATGAATGTTTCCCTAACTAGTCTACCAACCCATACCTATTATGTGTGTTTTTAATGATGACACCAATATCTATATTTTAAAATCATAGAAAATGGATGTATGGATTTATAGTTGTCGTGATCTACTTTTTTTCCTGGAGAGGAAAACACATAAGTTTAGGTATAATGCTTAAAAGGCAAGCCTATAGCCCTTAATTAGGCATAAGTTGTCCCAAGCTCATGCCCTGCACGACATTGGGGTGCTTAATTTTAGTTTCAATTAAAGCTATAAGAATTTTCTAATGATGAGTCATCACTCGCCTGTTGGGGTTAGTTAAAAACCAAGTGAGACATAAGAGTATATCTTACTTTCTGTGCAATCCGAGAATTTAGGAGCGATGACTTAGTTACACTAATTAATCAACCAGTGTCCTTGCGTGGTACATAATCTTGTTCATTTTGTCAGACAGTTTGGATTGATTTTAAACCTATCTATTAATATTTGAAATGGTTATGCAGATGTACAATAATTAAAATAACAATTAGCAACCTAAGTCGAAGCCTCATTAGACCCACTGAAACCATATCAACGCTCAAGCCTAGCCATTCGATCCCAATTTTTGTTTATTTTTTTATTTTTTATTTTTTAAGTTTCCTTTTTTTATTCTTTTATTTCTTCCCTTCTTCTCCACGTCATCTTATTCACGACGTCCCCTTCTCGAGTGATGTCCTTCACCCCAAGCTCCGAATTTCTTCGACAAGCCTCGGGCCAAAGCTCAAAGTGCCGCTGAGCCACCACCCTTCATCAGTCATCTACTCCGACCGCCACTCGTCGGCCGACCTCCCCGCTGCCGGCCGAGGACCACACCACTCGGCCGGCACCAACACAACAGGAAAAACGATAGGGCGAAAGCGAACAAAGCCACGGGCGCCCCCCGAACAACGTCAAGATCGAAATCGCAGCAAAACGATAAGATTAACAACACGCGGGAACGTCAATTCAGCCCCGAACCAAGAACACCAAAGCGGATCTAACTTAAGCATTTCATCGAGCAGCTAGAGTGCACTGTCTAAAACAACAGGAAAATCAACCGGCCGAGCTCAAATCGCCCCAGGACTCATGACAATCAACATACAAAAACATAGACACAAGACACAAGGACGAAGTGGGCCGGAGCTCCCGTGAGCCGGAGGCCGCGAGCTCCGGCCCGGCATGCCCAAAAACAGGGCAAAAATAGGGTCAGGCTTACTGGAGTTTTGGCGCGGGAAAGGAAGCACGGTAGCGGGTCGCCGGCCGCGATTCCGACGCGTTGTCTCTCTCCAAATATGTTCCCTCGCTTGAACTCTGGCCGCTCTCTCTTTCTCAGATCTCTCTCCTCTCCCCACAAAAAATCCCTTCCCCTTCTCTCGCTTTTAAGCTCTCTAGCCGGCGCCCATAGCGTCCTGCCATGCCAGCTGTCGCCAATGGTCTGCTGCCGACCACCAACTCCGGTGCGACGCTCGCCCTGTCTCCTCTATCTCAGTCGCGTACACCGTCCTTTCCTCTGTTCTCTGTTCTCTGCAGAGGCGTGAAGGAAAAGGGGAAAGGAAGGAGATGGGGACCAGGCCAGGAAACAAGGAGCGGGCCGGCCCAGGTGGAAAGGAAAGGAAAAAGAAAAAGGGGCCGGGGAAGCCCACCCTTGGCCCGGCTCCGCTCCCCCCCTTTTTTATGATTGAAAATTTTAATTTTAATTTTAATTTTTTTTATATAAATTTTAATATTGGTAATGCAAATGCTCTTAATAACCTATATGCTATGCAATTTAATGAAAATTATTTTTGTTAAGAGTTAAATATTAATCCATAATTTCTCAATACAATTAATAAATGATTAAATAGATTGTCAAAATTTATATGTCAACAATAGTTTATCTATTTCACCAAGTAGCTATTTAAAAAATGATGAATTTGCTTATTTGCCAGGTTCCCTTCATTTCTGACGACACCATATACCATAGGTTCAATGCATTGCTTAATTACCATTGCTGGGCCGTTGCCCTTGCCCCCCTCTCTCTTGATCTTCTCTGCGCTCATGCACTTGTGCACTAGAACACGACCTCACCGTGAGGTCACCAACTCAAGGCTGACTCTTAGGCAGCGCATGATAACGTTTCTGTTTCTCCCAATTTATATTCTTTTGTTCCTCAGAACAAAAAAAAAAAATAGAAACCTGTTTGGGAAAACATTTGTTCCCGGGAACTGTTTTGAGAAACAAACAAATATTGCTTCTTGTTCCCGGAAACAATTTCTAGAAATAAGCCAATTTTGTTTTTTTTTTTTCTTTTGTTTCTCTCTTTTGCTGCGGCCACCTCCAATCGCTTGGAGCCACCGTCGACCGTCGCTGGCTGCTGCCACCGTCGCCACCTCTGGCCGCCGCTGCCGTCGCCGTCGTCGCCTCCGGCCGTCGCCGCCTGCCTCGCTGCCGCCGCCCCCGTTGCTGCCACCGCCCCCGTCATCGCCGGCTAGGGGTGAGCATGGTCCGTATTGGTCCGAGCCACCCCCTAACCCTAAAAAAGCGAACCTACAAATTCAAATTACACATCCATCGACAATGCAGCATTGTGCAACTAAACTATAAATACCAATACATATTTAGCAATTTTAAGATGACACAATAATAGAAATTGCGTACCTGCTAACCGCTCATCGAGATATGGGACAAGATGGAAAGTTTTTGTAATCATCTATCTTTAATATTCATAACACCATATGCAAAAGCGTTTTCCTGCATTTGATCATGTAGAGTCCACTCAACCAAAAAATGAGCTTCACACCACTTGACTAGCATTTGATCATGTAGAGTCCACTCAACCAAAAAATGAGCTTCATACCACTTGACTAGCAAATCACCGTAGCAACTGTAGTACTACTCTACTCTTCAAAAACTTCTACCATTTGACACAAATTGAAAAGTAAAGTGCAGCTGAAATTCATTAGTAAAATACAATTAAATCATAAAAAGTTCAAAATACTTAATATAAACCATGAATATATAATTTCACATCTTGTTAATTCACTTGAACTTCTAAACACCTGAAAACAAAACAAACGACACATAATTAATACTCAACAAAAGTTTTAAATTGAAATTATTATTAGTGCTATTGATAGAACATCTCACCATAACTCTTAGGTTTTATAATAGACATTTTACTTAGGTTTGAATATATAAAATAATTATAAATAATATAATGTAATATAATATATATAAAGGGTTGGTCCAGGGTTGGACCGATCCAAAACTCTTAGGACCGAGGACGAACCCGCATAGTGTCGGTCTTGAAATTTCAGGACTGAGGACCGACCCAGTCCCCTTGGGAACCGGACCAGGACCGGCAGGGTTGGGCCGGTCCAGGGTCGGTCCAGGGTCGACCCTAGACCGCCGCTCACCCCTATCGCCGGCCATTGCCGTAGCTGGCCGTCGCCCCCATCTCCGTCGGCCGTTGCTGTCACCTTCGCCGGCCACCATCGGCCGGCAGTCGACGGTCGGCGGCGGCCGATGGGCTCTGCGGCAGCGATCGCCGATGACGGTCGGCGGCGGGAGGTCGTGCAGCGGCGGCGGTGGGCATTCGTGCAGCGGCGGCAGTGGGTGGCGACAGGCGACGGGCAGTGGCTAACAATCGGCGATCCGTGAGCAAAAATAAAAAATCAATAAATACAAAAAAGAAATTGTTGCGTTACCAAACACAATTCTATTATTTTTCCATTCCAAGAGTAGAAATTTTGTGTAGTTACCAAATGGGTTTTTTTTACGCAAAAATTGTTCCCCGGAACAAAAATAGAAAAGAACTATTTCTAAAAAAAAAACTCTTCCCTAGAATAGAAGCGTTGTCATGCGCGGCCATAATGTCACGCTTAACCATGAGCCTAGGGGTGAGCGATTTCAGGTTCCGCTTGGAACCTGGAAGCTACCCTCGGGTATAGGTTCCTCATTTTTTGGAACTTGGAACCTACCCGTGAGAACCAATAACTTGGAGCCATGAGAACCAATAACTTGGAACTTACCTTGTTACAGGTTCTGGAGTCGGTTCCAAGTTCCAACAGGTTCTTTTTATTTTTTTTGTCTTTCTCCTTTCTTTTATCAGTTGAGTACCACAAAATTATAAAGAGTGGTAAAAACTCAGTAACAGAGAAGAAAAAAAACCAATAGATGTGCTGTCAACATTTACATAAGACCAATGTTTGAGAAAGCTATGTAGCAAAAGACCCATGGGGATTTCCTATCAGCATAGTATAAGCCAACACACTAGATGTGATGTGTGTGCATTGGAGTGATTGTAGAACACCAACTTTGTAGGACAAATAGCAAATGGATAGAAATCATAGTTCACAAATGAGCAATCTCAGACCTGGTTGACACGAATATACAAAAGAAATAGCCAAAGATTCAGAGTAAAGGAGCAAGTGGCAAAAGAAAAAAGAAAGCGATCATTCGATTTTTTCAAAGAGAAATAAAAAGGGTTGCAAAATTGCTACTTAAGCATGCAAAATGAAGATATCAACTGAATGAAGGGGCTTCAGACATCAAACTATCTCTAGAAGTGTAAGTGACCAACATATAAGAAGTAGAGGTCTTTTTACACTACATTTCAATTGACATAGATATTTTCCACGCATATCGCCATTACAAGATTTGGACATTGCAGTACCTTTGTGTTATGCATGACACGGAGCTAGGGTAGCACTGAAACAGCTTCAAGATAAATACAAAAGGCCCAGCAAATCCTGTTAATGATATGATGGTGTGTTGAGGGGTGAATCACTAGTGTGACATCCTGATTTTCCAATTCTGGTTTCAATTTAATAAGTCGGGTATTTCATCTGTGCACCTATAGCTCTCTTCTATGAGTTGGCCACTCACGAGATAACTAGTCTATCAGGTGAAGCCGTTAAGGAATCTAAACGCAACAGACTTGAGAATTCGACCAGGAAACGACCTCTCGACCGAGCTAATCTGCAAGGGTCATTACGGCACAGTTAAAAATTGATTAGAGATCGGAGATAGGCCGACTCGACAAAGGTATGTGATTAAGTGTGGGTGATTCCACCTAATTGCACAATTCTTGTCGACCGGCACTAAACCGATTTCTCTGTCGTTTTGGTACCCTGTGTCCGTATTTGAAACCTCGAGATTTCCACGACAACCGAGAGTCGCCAATGTGTCGAATATGCACTTTGTGGCTTGAAAATAATCAACCACAGGTCAATTGCACTGAAAATTCCTAAAAGCTACCCGGTAGATTAGGACGCGCTAAAGTCGCGCCAGATTGAAATTAACCGACAAATTGAACTCGATTTCAGAAATTGAAGGTTCTGTTATGTCACAATTAATTTTAGGAACGTCGGCTCATCCTGAAAAGATTTTTCTACAAATCGAGATTTTTGGCGGAAAAGCAAAGTAAGGCCATTTTTGTTCGAGAAAGTTAGAGGGCCGGTTTTGATCGCATCTTTGGGATGCAAGTTGGATCATATGATGGGGAAAAGTCATGAGATGGACGAGGACACCTTGGCGGATTTATTTGGACTTCAATTTGAGCTCAATTGGATTTATTTGGAAGAGGATTGAATGAATTTGAGTAAGATTGAAGAGGGAAATGTATCAAATTCGTATGCCATGGGGTGCATGACATTTTGGACCATTTGGCAAGCTTCTTGAGGAAGCTAAGGTGAGGAAAATGGTTGAGGGTGAGGGCCAAAGCTGGTGGGGGCAAGAGAGAGGAGAGCAAGACAAGTGTTGAGCCTAGGGAGCTCTTGGGGTCCCCTCTCTTCAGCTGAGCCTTCTTCCTCCTTGAAGCATGGCTTTCTCCATTGATGAGGTGTAGAGAGAGCTTGAGAAACCAGAGAACACAGAGCAGCAGCCCCCCTTGCCTGTCGCACCACCGCCCAAGCCACCGGACCTCTTTTCTCCTTTGTTTTCCCCTCGTTCCAGTTTCTGCTCCAGCCGACACTTCGGTGAAAACATGAGTTGAAAGTGATCTTTCCGATCGAATCAGCCAACGCTCCACCCACCATCGCGAAGAGCACATCCAAACCGTTCAGAAGGACTTGATGGTATCCCGAAAGGATCCCTGTAGCCTCCCGAAATTTGGCACGAAGGAACAGCCCGCCGGACCGCCTGGACTCGCCTGGTTCCGCCTGTTTCGCGTTTTCTTGCTGTTTCGCCCCATTCCGACCATTCCTCCACCCATACCAACCACCAGCAAGATCCCTAAGACCCCCGGGAACCACCGGTTGCTAACCACCCGCTCACCGGAGCTCCGATTGGCCCGTTTCCTCGCTGTTTCAGCCACCGGTTCAGCCTCTGCAGTCCAAGAACAGAAGCAGAAAACCAGCAAGGGTTTTCAGTCGTCATGGCCCGTTTTCAAGCCCTTCCTGGCCTCCGTTGGTGTCGCCGCTTTGGGGTTTATCGACCGCCTTGGCGTCGTGGTCGCCGTGAACTCACCGGCGCGCAAAACCGGTGAGTTTATCCTCTAAACCTTGCTTAGTAAGTTAATCATGCTTAAGTGGTGTTTAGATTAGTCTAATTAGGTTTAGGTGGTTAGATTAGATTATTTTAATGTAAATTAGATTAGTTGTATGATTAGTTTAATGGGTGTTTAATTAGGGCTAATTGTATGATTAAATTAGTGTAATCTTGTTTAAGCCCTAATTAATTATTTTTAATTAATTAATTATTTCGAAATTATAAATATTGTTTTATTAAAAAATATTATTATAATATAATATTTAATTATTTAATTTTCGGAATTAAATTTAATTATTTAATAATTTCAAAAAATTTGCTGGGATGGCCGGTCGTTAGAATTTCATGTTGATCGCAGCAGTGCAGTCGGTTTGTGCTAATTGTATGTTTAAATTGAGAAATTGAGTGATTGATGATTATGGTTAATAATTCCAAAAGTGTGGAATTGAGTGATATTGATGAAGTTGTGGTATTTAACTTGAAAATACCCGGTGTTGGCTTTTAGCACCGTAATTGCTTTGTATGACTAGTTTGAATCGTTGGTTGTTATTGGATTGAATATCTAGTTCTATGGTTTATTATTGAATTATTAGCTTTGGCGAGCATTGGTTTATATATATGTATCAGCTTGGGCGAGCAAATATTATATACATATATATACAGCTTGTGCGAGCTATTATATTATCTATATCAGTTACAGCTTTGGTGAGCTATTATATCAGTTACAGCTTTGGTGAGCTATTATATCAGTTACAGCTTTGGTGAGCTATCTATCTATACAGCTTGTGTGAGCAATTATATATGCTACAGCTTGTGCGAGCTATTATATTATCTATCAGCTACAGCTTTGGTGAGCTATCTATCTATACAGCTTGTGCGAGCTACCGTCTATATGTTACAACTTTGGAGAGCATATGTCGTATTAACGACTGGTTTGATAGACGGTATGGGATGATAGATAGTATTGGTTGATGGATAGTATGTATTGGAATGGAAGATAGATAGTTTGATTAAATTGAATCGCTGGATCAATTGTTTGATTGAGAATTGAATTGTACTGACGTGCAGGAATGGACTGAGGCGAGGTAAGTCCTAAATCCTATTTGTGTGGCTAGAGCGTCCTGAGGCTTATTTTCTTCCTAATCGAGTTTTAGGGGGTAGGACTCGCTGAGACATTGTCTCATCCCAGTTTGGGGAAAATATTTCAGGTCCCTAGATGGTGGTCGTGGAGGACTCGAAGCCATGGACATTTGTGGAGGTAGAGATCGAAGAATCGGCGAACGTGTTTGACTAGTGGTCATAGGACAGTTCCCTTTTTGTTGAGCCTGTCTATTTTGTAGACAATCCAGTGTTGTATATAAACCTATGTGTTTATAAGAAGGCTTGTTTGGTCGTGATTGATTGCCTGCTTTTCTATCCCAAGTTAAATGTTGTCAGGGGATTTGTTTCGCTTCCGCATGTGCAATAAAAATGAATGGGTTGGCGACGTGTCCTGGGAAGTCGCATAATTTCTATCGACCATAGTGGGATGTTCGCGTGCTCGAGGTTCGGGGCGTGACAACTAGAGACAGCACAACACATGGAATCCGACAATCATCTGCGGCAAACGTGATATGAAACATCTTAAAAGACAGAAAGAAATGAATTTCGGTGATAATGGCATAGTAAAATATACAAAGTCAAACAGTTAGAAGTCACAAGACAAGTAATAGGTATTATTGCATAAAAGAGAACAATGTACAGAAGGACAAAGTAGAATGTTCAGTAACCATAGAGGTAGATGTTGAATTTGAAGTTATATCATCTCCCAAAAAGAAATGCTACATCATGTATGCTTCTCAGGAAAATGAATATAAAGAACTTCATGGCAAAGATGGCATGGGCAGATAAATATATTTATCTTGCATGACTACTACTCCTAAAGCAATGATAATAAAATCCAAGAACTTCATCAATATCTATTACAGCAGAAATGTGAAAACAAGATAGGCCTGCAAGTATCAATTTTTCTCAATAATGTAGAGCTGTAGATGTCAGTGATGAAAGAGTAGTTTACAGCATGGAAGATAACCTTAATTGCAACATCCTCTCCATATCACATAACGTAGCTCTATAAACTTGACCCAAGTTGGCAGCTGCTATCGTCCAAGATGAAATTTTGCTGAACACAGCTTCAAGAGGCCACCCCAACTCCTCCTCTATTATGTTGAAAGCAACCTAATTGTCATATTGATAAGATTCATATCCTATAACATCCAAGATAGTGTGAAAAAGCTTATTAAACTCTTAAATTAGAATGCTTCTTTCTCTGTTAAATTATGCCATTCACCTTATTTGGGAAGGAAGGAACGTCGTCGTGTAGAATGCAGAGTTCATTCATGTAGTCTTCTCTAATAATATCTGGTCTGTTTGCAAGAACCTGTCAACAATGGAACAGAGATTCAGGGAAAAAGGGGGTTAGACCACCAAACACGTACACATCATCAAGAACATATTTTGCAATAGAAATACAACGAACCAACCTTGGCAAATCTTCACTTTTTATTTCTTTCTGGAATTGAACCATCATTGTTCCTGGATTTTCCTTTTAAATACCGTCTCTGACCATGAATTGAAGACTGGGACTGATTGTCATCATCCACCTGCGACCACAGCACTTATCATAAAGCAAAACCAAAGTGTTGAACTTCAAAATGGAATAAAGAAATTTAATGAGAATCTTACAAATCCAAAACAGCCATACATTAGAACCATACACGCGTGAAACGTAGAGAGAGAAATTTATCAATTTTTTTAAATTTTATTTTGGTACAAGCTAAATTACAAGAGAACATAATCTATACTTGTATTAGATAACCCAGAGAATATCCAAGTGTAAGACATAGTATAGATATACTAATAATAAAATTTATCCTACTGAATATTGAAAATCTAAATTAATAACTACTAAAAGTTGAAACAAATCACCCAATATCCTAACGTAGTTTCTAAAATAAAAAGATTAGAAAATATATGCCTCGTCTTGTTATTCTTGTCATTGTCCCATCATAGACTATTTTCCACAATTTAAGGAAGGCAAGACAAAGTAACTAGGCTTATTGAGCCGACAAGTCGGTTGAAAGACATTGTGCGAAGCATGTGTCGATCCATCAGAAACCCTTTTGAATTTCTCTTTGTCACCCGGGCATAAGAGGCTATTATACGTGCCTACTTAGCATTAGCCATTTCCGAAGAACTGACGACATGATGGCTCGAGTTGGAGATTTTGGGCTTGCAAAGATCATTTCAATGGTGTCTACTAAAGCCATAGGAGTTCAAGATCAGGGGAATTCAACTTCAATCGCAATCATAGGATCTATAAGCTATGTGCCTCCTACTATGAATCTATCATATTTTCTTGATTAGTTTCACTTGTTTGTGATAGTAATATGAGAGATTGTTAAAAGGGACGAGTGGTGTCCACTGGTGGCATCGATGGCGAGCGGCGTCAAGGGCCTAAGTGGGCCGAGCAGCGTTGAGCGGGCTAAGTGGCATCGAGTGGGCGTCGAGGAGCCGAGTGGGCCGAGCGGCGTCGAGCGGCCGAGAGGCGTCGAGCGGCCAAGAGGCGTCGAGTGGGCGTCGAGCGAGCGTCAAGGGGCCCGAGCAGCGTCGAGGGGCCGAGCGACGTCGAGTGCAGTCGGGGGGGGGGGAGCGGAGCGGCGTTGAGAGTGGCGACGCTAGAGTGGATAGGGAGAAGACTTAGAAGAGAGTGAAGGAACCCTAAAACTAAAACAGAGGGGAGTCGCGAGAAGAGGGAGAAGGAAGAACAAAATAGGGAAGAAAAAAATTGAAAACTAGGGTTTTTCGGTTCCAGTTATGGTTTTAGGAACCGGAACCGAACCAGGAACCGCCGGTTCCCAAAAAAATAGAACTAGGAACCGGAACCTCCCTCCTTGGAACCTAGAACCGAACCGGAACTTCCGGTTCCGGTTCTCCGGTTCCCAGTTCTACCTGGGAACCACGCTCACCCCTACATGAGCCCACAGTCAAATCCAAAGAGCACGAAGAGGGAGGCAACCTAATTGCGAGAACATAAATTCAAGCCCAACTCTTGATATCATGGTTGAGCGAGAGCTCACTGTCCATTGGAAGCCATGCTTGATCGAATTTGGCCGATGTTGCCAACGAAATTCTGTTGTGGTCATGTCACCGGCACCGATGGCCACTAGTGATACAGAGTCAACAAACACACAAATGAGACAAAATCAAAAAGGAAACATGGACGCATATTTGTCGCACTCCTTGGTGTGCTTATCAAACCGTTTGATATCAATTGGTGTAGTGGAAAAACTCGCAATTTGCTACACGAGCGAGTAACTCGCAAAGGCACGGGTGAAGCATACACGCGTGAAACGTAGAGAGAGAAATTTATCAATTTTTTAAAATTTTATTTTGGTATCAAGCTAAATTACAAGAGAACATAATCTATACTTGTATTAGATAACCCAAAGAATATCCAAGTGTAAGACATAGTATAGATATACTAATAATAAAATTTATCCTACTGAATATTGAAAATCTAAATTAATAACTACTAAAAGTTGAAACAAATCACCCAATATCCTAACGTAGTTTCTAAAATAAAAAGATTAGAAAATATATGCCTCGTCTTGTTATTCTTGTCATTGTCCCATCATAGACTATTTTCCACAATTTAAGGAAGGCAAGACAAAGTAACTAGGGCTATTGAGCCGACAAGTCGGTTGAAAGACATTGTGCGAAGCATATGTCGATCCATCAGAAACCCTTTTGAATTTCACTTTGTCACCCGGGCATAAGAGGCTATTATACGTGCCTACTTAGCATTAGCCATTTCCGAAGAACTGACGACATGATGGCTCGAGTTGGAGATTTTGGGCTTGCAAAAGATCATTTCAATGGTGTCTACTAAAGCCATAGGAGTTCAAGATCAGGGGAATTCAACTTCAATCGCAATCATAGGATCTATAAGCTATGTGCCTCCTACTATGAATCTATCATATTTTCTTGATTAGTTTCACTTGTTTGTGATAGTAATATGAGAGATTGTTAAAAGTATTGAATAAACAATGATCCTTGATGTTATGCGATGCTTTGGATGCTCTGATACATCTTTCTTACAATGCCATTTCTTCTTTACCTTATTAATAGTAGCATGTCCTAATCGTAAATGAGAATAAACCATCGTAAATTGGATTAATGAATGGAAATTTTTTTGATCAAAACTAGTGAATCCATGCCAATAAATGGATTAAGCATGTTGTGCCATCTCATATTCGTATTTTCTTTCTCTCATTCATATTTAATCTCATATTATGCTCATGCTGTGAAAATGGATTGTGATTAATTTTGTCATAAAGTCAATTACGATATGAGAAATTGACGAGAACCTATGATTCACTCTCAGTATGCCATGACTTAAGGTCTTGACAGTAAGTAACTGATCCCTTATGGTGGAGAGAAGAGAAAAAGGAAGGGAAAAAGAAAAAGGGGCCGGGCAGGCCCAGCCTTAGCCCCACTCCGCTCCCCCATATTTTTTTCTTTTTGGATCAATAATTTTAATTTTAATTTTTTATATAAATTTTAGTTCTGGTAATGCAAATGCTTTTAATACCTATATGCTATACAATTTAATAAAAATTATTCTTGCTAGGGGTTAAAAATTAATTCCTAATTTTTCAATGATTAATAAATAATTAAATAGATTACCAAAATTTAGGTGTCAACAATAATCTATCCATTTCCACCAAGTAACTGTGTAAAAATATGATGAATTTGCTTATTTGTAAGGTTCTCTTCATTTTCGCTGACACTATATACCATTGGACCGATGTGCTGTCTAATTACCATGGTTGGGCCATTGCCTTTGCCTGCCCACCTAGCCCCCATCAAAAAAAAAAAAAAAAAAAAAATTCTTGATCGTCTATATACTTATGCGATTGTGCACTACAATACAACCTCATCATGAGGTCACTAGCTCAAGGCCAACTCTTAATGCCGTGCTTAACTGTAAGCCCATGGTCAAATCCAGAGAGCACGAAGAGGGAGGCAACCTCATTGCAAGATCATGAGCTCAAGCCCAACTCTCGACGTCACAGTTGAGGGAGGGCTCACTATCAATTGGAAGCCAAGCTTGATTGAACATGTGCGACATTGCCAACAAAATTCTATTGTGGTCATGTTGCCGACACTGGCAGCCACTAGAGATATAGAGTTAACATACACATAAATGGGACAAGATAAAAAAAGGAAACATCGACACATATTTTCTTGCACTCCTCGGTGTGCTGATCACATTGTCTAGTAATATTTGTCAAGTCTTCTCACCCAACCAACGCTCTCTCTTTCTTCACCATTAGCCATCGTCTCCGGCCGTTGTGGCCACTTGTCATCACCGACACCTTCTTCATGTCTTGATTATTTTGAAGATAATTTTCATTAGAAAAAATCATCTTCTAATTCAGAACGTTTCTTTTGAATTTAAATTACAAAACTTCGGTTACCCCATTACCAGAGCCGGTTTACTCAAGGGCTAGCCATGGCCTCGACATTCCACCCGCGCCACTTTGTCAACCCGAGCCTTTTTTCTCTTTAATCCATAGCCGGGACCGTGAAGTTATCATGTTCGGCTTTCCAACCGAATAATCGTCGCATTTGGTCATCGTTCTATGGCTTATTGAGATACATTATTGTCAAAGATCCTACACCTCTGAATCTTCATTTGTGAGAAGGTTGTCTCCAAACATTGTGTTCCCGTGATCTTTCCACTCGGGTACCAATCGACGTAGTGGAAAAACTCGCAATTTGCTACACGAGCAAGTAACTCGCAAAGGCACAGGTGAAGCATACATGTGTGACACGTATTGAGAGAAATTTATCAAATTTTTTTTTTGTATTAAGCTAAATTACATGAGAAACATAATCTATACCCGTACTAGAAAACCTAATGAATTTCTAACTATAAGACATAATATAGATATACTAATAATAAATTCTATACTACTAAACATTAAATATCTAAATTAATAGCTATTAAAAGTTTAAACAAATCACCCAATATCCCAACATAGTTTCTAAAATAAAAAGATAAGAAAATATGTGTCTCGTATTGTCATTGTCCTATCACAAACTGTTTTCCACGGTTTAAGAACGGCAAGACAAAATAACCGGGGCAATTGGGTCAACAAGTCAGTTGAAAGACACTATACGAAGCATATGTCGACCCATCAGGAACCCTTTCAAGTTCCACCTTGTCACCCCAAACACTAGAGGCTATTGTATCTGCCTACCAGACAATAGCTGTTTTTTAAGAAATGACAGGCCATCTACCTACACTTCCCAAGGCCCCCCAAGTTTCTAGATGAAATCTTTTTCTTCCCCACTTAGGAGGGAATACTCTCGAGATTTCACATTACATAGTTCAAACGAAACAGTTTAAGGACATATCTTAGGAAAAGACTGTTGACTGGAAAAAAAAAAAAAGTGACAAATCAAACCGCAGAAATTCCTCCGGGGATGTCGCTCTTCACCATATCTCCAACCTCGTGGAAAACGTTGACTTTTCTGTATTCCCAAGAGACCCAACTTTCTTGTTTAGACCATTTCTTCTCTTAATGATTATTTATATTTCTGAAACCTTTTGAACCCCCGAATTTAATTGGCTTGAGCCACGAATTTACCCTATCTGTTTAATAAGATAGTTATGTCGTTGGGATTTGATTACAGATTTGATGTAAAATGTTGCTTTTGATCCCGACAATCTTGCAAATAGACAAACTAAAGGTCTCCTGCCTCTATTATTTTATCTTTTGCATTCCGTTGGATACATTGAGCAATTGAACCAATTCAATTTATGAACCAAACTGAATTGGCCTTACTCAATTGGTTCTGCAACTAATCACTTGGGGATCGGGTAGTTTTTGTTTCCCTAGTTCCAAAACACCGGGAACTAGAAACCGAACATAATAAGATCTAGATTTGTTATCTAAATCTATCTATCCTGGAGCTAATCTAAATTATAGTATAAGACCGTTATCTTTCTTCTTTCCTTTTTTTTTTTCATATAGAGAGGAAACCATCTTTAATAAGTAAGTTTGGAATCCATAAAATACTAACCTCAACAATCGGATAAGACATGGGTCAAAACACTAGATGCGTGATCCAAAGATGGAATTATTTACGCTCGTAACTAACAATGTTGGACTAACATCTGGCTTTGTTGGTAGACAAAAACAAAGAACTAATGTCTTGTTCTTAATCTAAACACTCATGTCTATTCTATAGTAGCTAAGCCAAGATGAGGAATTGCATCTAATCTTTTGTGCAATGAATGGTACTATTATTCGACCAAAAAAAAAAAAAGAATTGTAATATTATTCCTGAAATTGCGGGTCTTCGTCGGTTGTGCGCCCATAAAGCAAGTGGTAGAATATATGTTGAGCGAATATTCGAGGGCAGAACCGACAAAGACCCACATTTTCAGGAATAGAGTTATTTTGTACATAGCAAACACTCGGAATAGAAAAACTTTTCACAAGTAATCATCGTGCGAGCATCAGCTCCTTAGTCAGCTTATTACCTATATGTACACTCGCACGATAATCAAGGCCGCTTTGGTAAACGCCAATTACCAGCCGAAATTTACGACATCATGACCTTTAATGGGCGGCTGTTGCACTAGTTCACTTTGGCCGGCTAAATACAATCAAGCCTCTAAGTCATACAAAAAATATGTATACCTATCCTTTTCTTTTTTGATCTGACCCTTACACATTTATCTATATCTATATAAATAAAACCAAAACACCATTTGTCTCAATTTTAGATTTCCTAGATTGTCATTCAATTTCTTTCTCTCATACCCTTCTGTTTCAGAAATTACCATCCATTTTTTGTATCTCTTCACAATATTAGATTTCTTAGTTACCCTTGTTTCCGTTATTGTATATTTACCCATTTCATATATAACTACACAATCTCTTTCCATGCATAATTATCTCATTATTTGCTCACGCGTGACGCATGCCTAACATAACAATAGCAATGATAACATGGATGAATGACTATATCCGTTCGAGCGAAGTGATTGCATTTGTTGTAATATGAAGACATTTTCAAATGGACAATATACATTCTCATGACAAAATAGATGATAGTGTTTCAACGGTGGTGATACATTCTTATGCACAAAACACATGCATCCTCAATCAATGCCTAAATCATAGGCGAGATGATCAAGTAGATTGAGCTTTTCATCCATCATAAAGTAAACTATGAGTCTATTTCAGCTATGTCACCAATATTTATATTCTCTTTTCAAGTTTATATAAAGTGTAGGTCTAATCATGAATTTGGCGACTTGCATGTGCATCAACAAAACCTATTCGTTTGGGTTTGGGGAAGGCCCCTAGAAGTTCAAACCAAGCCTACTCAACAATTAGGTCTAATTGTAAGATTTTTTCTAATGTGAGCTAATATTAATTAATATTGTAATTTATCATTTTACGGAGTTGGTGTAATAATGTAAGATATAAGATTTCTTAATTAATTTAATATGGGACTGGTTAGTGTGGGTTGAGTAAGACCCGATTTATAATGAGATGGCATGTGGCTTAAAACTTTATAAATAGCATTTAAGTCTCTCTTCTAACCTTGAAGTATTAATATCCTCACGTAAGGAGCATTTACAAAACATTAAGGGTGATAGACAGTCTCATTGACCTAGTGATATAGAAGGCAATAGAGAAGAAGAATGGTGAATTTCAAATTAGGTGCGCAAATCTCTTTACTTGATTATATGTGTTTTTTTATTTTACTTATGGAGATCTTGGGGTGCTGTTTTCACATATTATAGTAAATAAATGTAATACTTACATTTAAACCCCTCTCTCTATATATTATTATATAGAGTTCATGTGAATGAGTGGTTTGCAGTATTGCCATCTCTAAGAAGGGATGGGACCATAATTGACATGGGGATTGGGAGTAGACCCCCTTTATCCCTCCATCCTAGGACAAGGAGTTAGCTCAACTAGATAGTAATGTTAGGACTGTTACAATTGCATGAACATTTTCTTAATTAAACGATGTGATAACACACTTGGAGATAAATCAATGGAAAATTAAAGCGGGAGGACCCAAAACAAGGTTATAAGCTTCGTTCAATCCGCCAATGGAAACTTTATGAATCAATTGATAAAGTGGATTTAATACATATTTTCAGTACACTTAGCATTTCTCTAGCCTCAATAACTATGCACCACAATTTCAATTACCGACTATTGCTTTGTCAAAGTGTATAATATCTTTGGAAGTTAACAAAATTTCTAATAATAACCTGAAATAATCATCACCCTCACATATTCAATATTTTTCCAAACTCGCTCACATGCAGACATGAGTTAGAAAAGTCAAGAATGCATCAGCTTGACTAGTTGAGCCTGATGTTTCGGCTTTTATTGCGTAACTCATGATAGACTTGGACTTGAAACCAATTTCATGGAAAAGGCCGAAAGAAATCAATCAAGAGAGAAAATAATCACATGAAGGCGATACTCGTTCATCAATCAATTTGGCCGGCAACTCTAGTCATCGCAGCCTATTTTTGAACATTCGACTTTTCCATGCACAGATTACTCCACATGATCACCCTATAAATACCCCTTTAGCTTTTGCTTTTCTATTCATCAATCAATCGAGATCCTTCCTTCGCCAATTTTCTTTTGGTCTCTCACAATATGAGTTCTCGTATGACAATCCCTCTGCATCTTATTTTTCTCGTCGCGTTAACCCTAGCATTGATCCCTCTGTCCATCGCCCAAGACTCGCCCCAAGACTATGTCGCGGCCCACAATGCGGCTCGCTCTCAGGTTGGTGTGGGCCCGATGGTGTGGGACGAAAGCGTCGCTGGCTATGCCAGGGATTACGCCAACAAGCATGCCAGCGACTGCACGCAACTCGTTCATTCAGGCGGACCCTATGGGGAGAACCTTGCGTGGGCTTCCCCCGATCTTACTGGCACAGGAGCGGTGAACATGTGGGTCGGAGAAAAGCCTGACTACGACTATAATTCCAATTCATGCGCGCCGGGAAAGGTTTGTGGGCATTACACTCAGGTGGTGTGGCGCAACTCTGTTCGGCTGGGATGCGCAAAGGCCCAATGCGCAACGGGCGGTACTTTGGTCACTTGTAACTACGATCCTCCTGGGAATTTTGATGGCCAGAAGCCTTATTGAATTACGAAAAATTATATGTCGAATGATGAACTATTATGTCAAAATAATGCCTCCTTATGATGAGGCAAGAGCTTTTAAACAACATCATATGAATGATGAAGGTAAATCTCTTTACTAAAGAGAAAGTGAACCTCTTAGTAATTATATTTTCCTTTTTTTCTTTTGCAATTTCTATTTTTCAAGTGAAGGAATTTCGATCATTGATATAAGCTCCTCAGCTCCATGCTCTCGAGCACATCACTATCCCTTTGAGGCCTCATTACACTGTGAAAGAGAAGCTAAGCATGATCTCTATTACGCATTTTACTCTTCAGTTCATTGTATTTGCTGTTCTATTGATTGTATGTAGTACATAGCAATGGCTGTCTTGACCATATAAGGATACGTTCTAGTCAATAAGCTAATCATTCATGGGAAAGAACATTAAGATATGGATCAATATTATTTAATAATATGGACTTGGTGGTACATTCATCGATGAATTTTATGTATTGATGAATTGAACTCCTTTAGTTGACCAAGTATATCTTTCAATCCGTATCGCAGCCTTGTACTCTAGAAAGGTCATAGACTAGTCACAGTTGGAAAATTCGTCCCCGAGGATTTTATGTACTTAGATATAACCACCTAAGATAAATTTTCATGTTGTCTCAAATTATGATGTTTAAAAAATTAAGACACAAGAACACGCCAAAATTTGCGATCAATGAAATCTGATTTATATGTGTGAAATTTTGTGGGACCACTGCCAACTGTTCTAAAAGCTTAAGTTGTTAGATGAAGGCGTGGTTTATTATTTAAATATTCTAATACTCCCTCTCACGCATAGTTTGGTCTTTTGCCTAGTACTAAGGTGGAAAGTTAATTGGGGAGGCAAATAGGGGCCTCAAGATTCGAACTCAGGACCTCCTAACTCTGTTACCATGTGAGATTTTGCGGGACCACTGCCAACTATTCTAAAAGCTTAAGCTGTTAGATGAAAATGTGGTTTATTATTTAAATATTCTAACAATAAGTTTTACACTTGTGGAGTCAATTGTTGGAATCGATATGAGGTTGTTGTATATGACTAAGTGGATAAAATGATTAACCTATAATTTGGGAAAGTATTGCGAAAGCTGTAGAATCTTGACTATTGGGATGGCATAATACAAGTCTGAAACTTTCACCTGAAGAATAGAAAGACAAAAAAAAAAAGAATTCAAGTCCGAACCATTAACAAATTCTGGTGGATGATGACAATTTTTATTCGTTTTATTGGCAAAGCATGGTTCTTACATTCATCAGCAGAACTGCATGCATGTTAAAAAATTAATAATCATCTTCGTCTATCGTATTTTAACATTATATTCAATCTGCTTCAATGAAATTTTTTGATGTAAAATAATTGATAAATTTTTTGATGTAAATTACGAGAGAACATAATTTATATTTATGTCTAAAAAAACCTAATGAAATTCCAAGTTTAAGACAGGATATCGATAAACTAATAAGAAACTACTAAATATTATATATCTAAGTGGATAACGACTAAAAAATTGAAACAAATCCCCCAATATCCTAACGTAGTTATTAAAATAAAAAGACAAGGAAATGAAGTCTACCACTGGCTACCTCTATGACGACCATCATCTCCCTCCCTCCAATTGACAGCCTCTTACAACCTCAACCCAACTACCTCTTCCTCCCGCCATGCATGTAATAACCTTCCTTTTTTAGAAGACAGAATCGACCACGCTCTAAACTAACCCTCTCAATCAATGAGACAACTTATTACTAGTTATCTTTTTATATGCCTACCAGGGTTGTCCGCTAGGCGAGACTTTGGACAAAGCTCAAGTTATTAGATCATTATTCATACGATGCCCTAACTTTTAGATGTGCTAATTTTATATGCAAAACGTTTGATATGGACCAAAAAGATTAATGCAAAACATTTGAATGTTTCATATGCACACATCTAACTGCCTCACGTGTTATTCAAGCAGCAATTGCATGATACTCACCATCATCGATGTACGTAATTAGGTCCAATCTCTCAGGATGGTTGAATAAAGCATGGACTTCTTGTTAAACATTTGTGACCAAAAATTTCGGATACGTTAGGTTTGTGTTAAATTTATGACTCGAGTTTGAGATTTGCTGGACTCGCGACAGAAATAAACTAGGGAGGAAATAATTAAAAGGAGGAATTTTGCCCTTTGGAGTGAAGCCACCGAAGTTTTCTTTTTCCTTCGAGGTACGTCGCTGTAGCTCTACGTAGAAGAAGCGAAGGAAGAAGCCCTGCACGTTAAGATTTGTTAAAGTGGTGGGCCCAAGGTCAAAAGATTGACTTTGGGCACACACGCACACTCAATATTACAAGGATGGGCTGATGGATAGATAAAAAGGGGAAGCTCTCTGCATGTATGCGTGAATCCAACGTTGGTGGACCCAAGTCAACTATTTGACCATGGGCACACGATTTCTTTTTTTGGTGTGCGCGTGAAGTCGGTTTAAATAGAAAAGAAAACCCTACGTATGAAGCAGTACGTTCGACGATCAACGTAGCCGCAAGTCCTCCGCGCGAAGCTTTGAAGAGATACGCGAAGCCGTACGTAGAGCGTATTGTGTTGAGCTTGAACGCGCGGTAACTTTGTGCCTTGAGTTTATATCAAGTGAGTTGTTTATTTATAAACACTTTGGGTTTGGGATAAATTGGGGTTTGGGAAACACCGAGAGAGTGTTTGAGTGACTTGAGTGTGTAATCTCCTTGTATCGCTTGATCTATAGTGAAATTCGCTGCTGCTCTCCCCGTGGACGTAGGTCTTTACGACTGAACCACGTAAATCTGGTGTCCGATTTATTTTTCTTTTCTGTCTATATTACTGTTCGATCGCTCGCCCTATCGCAACAGTTTGTGTTGAAAATTCCTATAAGGTTTTGAAATTGACAAAACTTTCCTATTCTTGTTCTTATTCTGAAAAATACTAGACTTCTGTGTTATATCGTGAAATGTTATCAAAGTCTATTTTACTCTAGAAGTCTTTCCCACTCTGAAGAGATCCAAACTGAAACCAAGTCCAGAATGAAGATATAATCAGACTCAGGATTATTGATCTTTCGATAATGATTTAGTACATACGAGATTTATCCTTAATATTTGGCTTTATGGTGAAGAATCTCACTTACCTTTTATAAATATATTAATGGAATCAATCACGAATTGATGAAATCAATCTCAAAGACAAGTTTCTTTTAGGAAGCATCTACTTATGGAAATCTAGATTCTAATTGTTTAAGCGACCAAAATCATCGGATTTTCATTTCAATCTTCAAACGACTACAAGATTTCCTTAATTGATTATGTCCAACGGATTGATTGTAAGGAATTCCTCTGGAGAATGCTAACAGTTAGAAAGGCATAGAGAAGTATTTAAGGAGGTCATTCAATCCATTTGGGGTAGAGCGTGAAAATTGAAATTCCAAAGTCTGAGCCATTTCCAATCACTTGTTCTTTATCGGCAGTGCCTACAAATTGTGTTCAAGAAAGAAAAACACAAGAGGAGTGACTTAGTGAGAGAAAAATAAATCATTTACTGAGTGTTTGTACTCAAATCGTTGTATTTCTCTATTGATATCTTAGTGAATTCCAGCCAGAAACTTGTTAGCGTGTGAGAGTGGATGTAAGCTTGATTTAAACTGAACCACTATAAATCTTGTATTTAATTTCTCTTCCCTTAACTCTTTTGATTTGTTTATCGCAATCTTTTTCTTAATTCCACGAATTTCTAAACCAACTTAATCGAGTCTAAATTTACTTCAGAAGTCTGGTGTCACTTTTAGTCAAACTTTACTTGCAAAATAACTTATTCTGCATTTATTTGTTTAATTTGTTTTTACACCTATTCACCCGCCTCTAGGTGGTTATACTAGCATTTTCAATTTGTACTTTGTATTCTCTAGGCCTCACACAATGGGAACATGGGTGAAAATCTAGAGTTTTCGATACCCGGTCATCAATTTTGAAAATAGCCACAAACAAATAAAAATAAAAATCAAACCGTTATAATGCATTGTAAAATTACAAATATAGGGAGGAAAAACCAATACTTTGCATCATCTATCGTTATAGTTATCTTAAATTTCAGGTGTAAAGTTCATGGTTTTTAAATACTCATGAGTCATGAAAAAACGTACATAGATTAAAGGAGAATTTATAAAATCTTTTCAAACTAAGGGGATAGAGGGGGATGTATTTGTCCTCAAACCATCAATCGGTTTATGTTATCTCTTGAGTTCTCACATCAGTGGCTAACGGAAAATCAGACAAAGTTCTAAGGACATAACAAAGTGAAAGTTTAGGATCAACGTTTCAAAGTTCATAACAAAATGCATGTCACTTCCAAAGTTTAAAGGGTTTAGATAATTTTTCCTTAATTAAAAACAGAGATAAAGGATGTAAAGCAGATAATGACATTGTAAGGGGAAAAACTATAAAATGAACATGGCATCGATACTAAATTGAGCCATATTATTGAAAATGGTGGGTTCCATGTTTGTAGGACTCATCAAATTTGATGATTTAACCATTGTGTGATTTCATAGAGTCTATCATGTGCGAAGAAACTGCAGAACGAAACCCTGATCCTCACGTTGAAGTTGTCCTCCTCGCCAAGCTTACTGCATAAGCCTTCTCTCTCTTGGGCGTGTGGCTTCCTTTAGAAGCTGAGGACCGACTTTCTTGTCTACACGCAGTACGTCGGCGGATCCCAGGGCTTTGCGATTCGGACAGCCAGTCTCCTCATTTCTCGCTCTCTGCAACTGCTTCCTCGGAAGCGACAAGCTCATGACTCACAATTCTTTGTCTCGGTCGTGCGAGTTTTCTTCCTTTACAGAGAAGAAGACGCGTTGTATACGTTCTCAAAACTTGATTACCTATGGTTTCACCTATGAAGTAATTATTTTAGATTGAGCTTCATGAGTAATTTATCAGATCTTTTTGTGGTGGGAAAACGACCAAGCCAAGGTTTAATTTTTCGATTGAGCATATGAATGTAAGAAAAGGCAAAAAGTACATAAAAAGTCCTAAACTTATGGCATAAATACTAATTCAGTCCTAAATCTTTTAATTGAATCAATTTAGTTCTAAATGTTTCCACATTTGTACAAATTCAACTCTTTCAGCCAATTTTGATTGGCCTATGCTGAAGTGGATGTCAGCCGGTGTTGGTCGTCCGGTCAACGCTATTGTGATAATTTTTTAATAATTTTTAATTTTTCAAATTTTTGTATTAGCTTTTTCTTTTTCTATTTTTTCTCTTCTTCCTCCTTGTGTTTCTTCTCCCTATAGTGGCCGGCTAGGCTCCGACGAGCCTCGCCAGCCATTGGGTGATGGCTACGAAGCCCAGCCATCACCCGCCACTAGGCGATGGCAACAAAGCCCTCCCCGGTCGCCTCATTGGCGACCTTGGGCAAGGTTGGATGAGGCTCGCAACCCTCATTGACAGCAGGTGAGGACTTCGTAGCCCTCGCCTAGTGGCCAGCGAGCCTTGCCGGAGCCTTGCCAACCACCGTAGGGAGAAGGAGCCTAAAGAGGAAGAATAGAAAAAATAAAAAGAAAAGGAAAAAGAAAATGAACAAAATGAATAAAAAAATTTATTTAAAATTTGTCTTGTATGGCCGACGTTGGTTGGCATTTACATTAGTGCCAGCCAGCCAAAATTAGATGGAAAGATTAAATTAGTACCAAAGTGAAAAAATTTATGACTAAATTTATCAAATCGAAATGTTTAAGACTAAATTGATACCAATGTTATAGATTTAAAAGTTTTTTGGTACTTTTCTCCCTTGACCATAATTGACCTAGGGATTGGGACTAGACGGCCCTTATTTCTTGGATCGTAGGGCAAGGGGCGAGCTCAACTAGCTAGTAGTTGCTTCAAAAGTATTTTAAAAAGAAGGATGCGATATTCCACTTGGAGATAATTTGAATGGGAAATAAAAGTGTGAGGACTCAAAACAAGCTTGTAGGTTTCATTAAGTCGACCAATGGAACTTGACGAATCATTGAATAAAGAGGAATTAATGCATATTCTTAATACATTTAGCATTTCTCTAACCTCAATAAAAAAGGCACCTTGTGATATTTTCTGAAGTTATTATCAAATTTCTAATTTTAACGAAAATAAATATCTTACTCATACATCTAATATTTTTGGAACTCGCTTTCGTGGAAACATAAGTTAAAAAAAAAAAAAAAAAACAAATTTGAAATTGCATCAGGCTCGACTACTTAAGCATGATGTTTCAGGTTTTGGTGCTTGGCTTATCATTGACGTGGACTTTAAACCAATTCCGTATGAAAAGCCAAAAGAAACAATGAAAAGTAAGGGAGAAAACTTTAACCCAGGACACGGCAAATGTAAAAGGAATCCGTGGAAAGAGAGAAAGGAGATCCAAGATGACTTTTGCTTTTCTCATGTTCATGTAAAAGAATCAATGGAGCCACTGTTTGTCAAGAATATGAAAGCTTCGTTCTATATCTAAAATTAAAATAATAAAGAATAAAATATCAGAAAACGAGTGTTGAGAGCACACAGCAGCAAATACCAATGCATTTTTTATAAATATGAGCAAACATTTTAAGAAAATAATATCAGCAATGTTATTTTTTGTGAATTAAATGCTCCAGACAACAAATTATTTTAAAGGAAAAAGCCACAAAAAATCTCAAATTATAGCTATTGTGGCACATTTATCCTAAACTTGTTACATCCACTCAAGATTGAACACGAAAAGTAAAAAAAGAAAAAGAAAAGACACAAAATTATAATTTTAAAATGAAAGAAGATTGTGCAAACGTCTTCCGTTGAGGATATAACGATAAGAGGGCAAAGAGAGAGAAAGAGACAGTGTATCAAAGTGAATATTACGAGCCCATTTTGACAGTCACGGGCTAGGTGTGCCTGGCCTAGCCCGTTCCTTAGCTAATATTAACCAGGAAAGGGAAATTAATATTGCTTTTAAGAAAAAATTTAGTTGATGGAGAAATATTTTTTAATGAATTTTCTTTTTTCATGGAAAATGATTGGTTCTCAACAGTGTATATAAAAGTGAGATGGAAAAGGATTTTCGATGTTGAAATCTTACTTTTAAAATTTATTCTCTCCATTGTAACTATATTTTGTTCCAAATATAAGATACTAAATTCATATTGAAATGCTTGCATATTGTTATAACAATATGCCACATTATATATCTTACGAAATATATAAAATAGTCTTAGTGTGTTTAAAATAATAATAACAATATTTGATTATATTGCCACACTTTGCACCATATTGTTCCCTGGGCTTCAATGCATAGAGTGTACGTTTTTTGAAACCTTAGAGAACATACATATATCTTCAAGATAGACGATGTAAAATTGAGGACCATAGAATATTCTTATAAGTCTACAATACTTCCCTTAATGGAATCAGTCAATAATTGATTCGTCGCAAGACGGAGGTATTAAATGTAGGCAACACTAAAGGTAGATCACTGGAGGAGATGGGGAAACTACTCTTTCTTATGCTCAACTTTGCCCTCTTGTGGTGGTGGAATCCCTAGCCCAAATAGGTTAGCCACCTTAATGAATAATGAAATCCACTTAACTGTCCAAAGTGTCCACCATAGACCATAAAACCAAAATAAATTGGACTAACTCATTTCATGCATGTGTCACGGTCTCGAAGTTTCCCATGTGCCAAATGTCACGCCTCGATCCTCAGGCACGCGCCCATCCCTCACCTTGGTCAATTTTCAAATGCGATATCCCAGGACTACATATCGCCGACCCTTTTATTTTTAATGCACAAGCGGAAGCATAATTTAAAATCCCCAGACAATAAAACATTGGGATAGAACAGTAGGATTAAATTTCAAACCTTCACTCTTATATACATTGCAAAACAATGTACATATATATACAAAGTGAACTATTAAGTCCAATTCACATTAAGCCAGTTAAAAACACAAGGTCTACAAACAGAAGCGGGGGTTCTACAAGTTATGGGTCCCCATCCTTCTCTTCATCATTCTCCACATTCCAACTGGAGCCTTCAGCAGACAGCTCTGGACTTCGAGATCTTCAACATCCAAGTCTGCTACATCTAGGGACCTGAAATGGTTATTCAATAACCAATGAGACAACGTCTCAGCAAGTTCTACCCCCTAAGACCCGATTAGTAAGCCAATACACTATGGGCTGCCTAAACACGCACAGGTCAGAGGACTTACCTTGGCCTCAGATTCCACCTGCAAATCAGTACAATTTATAATAGGCACCCAATTACTCATAACAAATCGAACCAGTCGATTACATGTCATAGAGCACACGTGCATTCTCTAAGGCACTAGTTCACCAAAGTGATTCATCAAATCACCGAGCCCACGTGTCTCTTCCAAGATGCCTCACTTAATTCCATGGGCTCACGTGCATTCTCTAAGGCACTAGTTCACCAAAGTGATGAATCAAATCACCGAGCCCACGTGCCCTTTTTACGATGCCTGGGCCACGTGCATTCTCTAAGGCACCCGTTCACCAAAGTGATGCATCAAGTCACCGAGCCCACGTGCCCTTTTTACGATGCCTGGGCCACGTGCATTCTCTAAGGCACTCGTTCACCAAAGTGATGCATCAATTCACCGAGCCCACGTGCCCTTTTAGATGCCACTCTCAAGATTCAATGGCTTTATGGTCCCACCCGACCCTCTCAAGATCTAGTGGCTTTACGGTCCCCGACCCTCTCAAGATATAGTGGCTTTACGGTCCCACCCGACCCTCTCAAGGTCTAGTGGCTTTACAGTCCCACCCGACCCTTTCAACTATGGCCAACCACACCTCATAATTAAATTCCTCAATTTCATAATATCTTGGCCTAATTTGTTGATATCAAATATACTCGATAAAATATCGTGCGTGGGTACACAATCGGCCTTAGCCAAAATAGAATAGTTTCCTTTTCTATAAATCCCACCATTTTCTGTAGTCTACCAAAACATTTTTGGCATTGTCAACCGATGCCCGGTTATTTTTCAATTAATAACCAAAGATTATTCAATTTAGGAATAAATCCTAAAATCACTCATAAATCAATTTAACACAAAATAAAGCTCAATTAAATAAACGGACTGCACCACGATCATCTGCACGAAATTCCGGTCACCGGCCATCCCGGTTGAATTTCCGGAAAAATAAATAATTAAATAATTAATTTCGAAAATTAAATAAATAAATACTAAAAATCCAATTTAGGCCCGTAATGCCTGATTGGAAGCCGAGACGAGCCCGGAAAATTACCGAGACTCGTTCAATAAATAACATGGCATGTCTACTTGCTAATGTCTATTTCTAACCACCTAACATACATAATTAAGTCTCTAATTTAATTTATCTAAATTAATCTAACCACCTAATTGCATTTAATTAAATCTAACCAACCCTAAGTATAATTAACAAACTAAGAAAGCATTAGTGAGTAAAACTCACTTGGCAAAAGCGGAGACCGAATCACCGCGACGGCGGCCAAAATCGAACTTTCAACAATATCGGCGAGCTTGGGCCGGACCAAGAAACCTTGCAAGTCCGCGGAAATTCTGGGCTTGGGCCTACTGAAATTCTGGGCTGATTATACTTGTTCAAATGAGCTGGCTGGACTTCACTGATTTGTGGGCTAATGGGCTTATTCAAATGGGCCTCGAGACGGGCTGAACTGCAGCTTCAAACTGGGCTGAAAATTGTGGACTGAAGACTGCTGGATTGGGCCGTTGACAATCGTTGGGCTGAGGACTGTCGGGAATTCATGAGCTCGCTTCGTGCGAATTGCACAGCAAGATGGAGACGGCGAGCTGAGCAGATCGAGGCAGCAACGTTGAAGATTCACTGGAGTTTGGCTTCGCTGGCGCTTGACGATGGAGTGGAGATGCTGGGCTTCTATTGGGCTGTCGGTCAAAGGTCTGGGGTAGTGAAGACAGGCGTGTGGACTGGACTTCGGCTTCACTAGCAGTTTCAAGAAATTTCGGTGGCTTTCAAGTGAAGAGACCGAATTGTAGAGGAAATAAACGAGACAGAAGCTGCGCGTGAGAGGGAGAAGCGGCTTCGACAGTCGTTCGGGGTTGGCTTCGTGAAGATGAAGACACGAGCTGATGGGGGCTTCGGTCAACACTTGGGGTTCGCTTGCCGTGAAATTGACCGAACATGTGGTAGCTTCAATGAACGTTGGCCGAGTAAAGAAAAGAAAAAGGGATGCTGGCCTCAACGTGGAGGAGATGGGCAGAAAACTTGAGGTGGTGAGATGGCAGAGAGTTCAACGAGAGAGAGAGAGAGAAGAAGCGGCCGTTCCTCGAGGAAAGGAAATGAAAGCCATGTTAGACAAAATATTCATATGCGGAAGCCAGGATCGATTATAGACAAACCTCCAGCCATTGTTCTTGTTCACGTTCGTCTGAAAAAACTTGAAATCAACAAATATCGGGCATACAGTACTAACGCAATTCACTCTCGTACTGATGGTGTATTCTGAATGAGAGAGTTTGTGTTAGACCTTGTCATCACCCGTCAGAAATGAACGTACGTTCCTATTTATACATCGTCTTCCATCAAGACGATTACCGAATGAATGGTTGTCACGAAAGGGTACGAAGTATGGAAACACTTCATGTTGAACAGTCGCGACTTTAAGAGAAAATGTGGGTCTAAAATGTGGGATCACCAAAAATAAATAACATTCTCCCACTTGATCCCATCATTTTCATCACACAGATTATCCAACTAATTCCACGAAAACTTTATGCTTAAAGAAAAGAAACAAAACACATGAATCATGGCGACATGTCCTCTAAGGGTGAGTAATATCTTCCATATATCACAATCCATCTTATTTCTTTAATGTCAGCCTATATGTGACAACATATCTTAATGAATAAACCCTATGTTTATTCCAAAACCAAGGATAAATGTTATTCTCATAAACAACAAAATGTGTACACCAAAATTGAGAATCAACATTACAACTGAATAAGAGTTTCATACAACAAAAATCGTTCATACGACGACAAATCACATGATGGGACCTATTCCCATACTAGTTACATGATCCTTATACTTCATTGGTGGCATGCCTTTAGTTAAAGGATCGGCTATCATCAATTCAGTGCTAACGTCTTCAATGACTACTTTATTCTCCTTAACACGTTCCCTTATGGCTAAATACTTAATGTCGATATGCTTACTTCGACTGCCACTTTTGGCATTTTTAGCCATAAAAACTGCAGCTGAATTGTCACAATATATTCTTAATGGCATAGAAATAGAATCAACAATTCTAAGCCCAGCAATGAAACTCTTCAACCATACACCATGCGAGGTAGCCTCAAAACAAGAAATGAACTCAGCCTCCATAGTAGAAGTAGCAGTCAAAGTCTGCTTGGCACTTCTCCATGACACGGCTCCGCCAGCTAACAAAAAAATGTATCCAGATGTTGATTTTCGTGAATCAATGCAGCCCGCGAAGTCCGAATCCGAATAACCGACCACTTCCAATTTGTTAGTCCGTCTATACATAAGCATGTAGTCTTTGGTACCTTGAAGGTATCTCATGACTTTCTTTGCAGCTCTCCAGTGGTCTAAACCTGGATTACTCTGATATCTTCCCAACATTCCCACAGCAAAAGCGATGTCAGGTCAAGTGCAAACCTGAGCATACATCAAACTTCCGACAGCAGAAGCATATGGGATGTTGTACATTTGTTCCCTTTCTAAATCGTTCTTCGGGCATTGGTTCAAATTGAACCTATCACCCTTCACAATGGGTGCTATACTTGGTGAACAATCTTTCATCCGGAATCTTTCTAAGACCTTATTGATATAGGTTTCTTGAGATAGTCCTAAAATTCCTTGAGGTCTATCTCTATGGATCTTAATGCCAATGACATAAGATGCCTCACCCATATCCTTCATATCAAAACTCTTAGAGAGAAATTGTTTCACCTCATGTAACAACCCCTTATCATTGGTTGCAAGTAGAATATCATCCACATATAGCACAAGGAAACAAATTTTGCTCCCACTGACCTTCTGGTATATACATTGATCCATGACATTCTCTACAAAACCGAATGAAGAAATGACATCATGGAACCTTAAGTACCATTGACGGGAGGCTTGTTTCAAGCCATATATAGATTTCTTAAGCTTGCATACCAAATGCTCACCTTTACTAGAGGGGAATCCTTCAGATTGTTTCATGTAAACCTCCTCCTCTAGTTCTCCATTGAGGAACGCCGTTTTCACATCCATCTGATGTAATTCCATATCAAAATGGGCAACCAATGCCAAAACAATACGAAGAGAATCTTTCTTAGATACAGGAGAAAAAGTCTCTGTGTAATCGATTCCTTCCTTTTGAGTGAATCCTTTGGCAACGAGTCTAGCTTTATATCTTTCAATGTTACCTAATGAATCCTTCTTAGTTTTGAAGACCCATTTACAACCAATGGCCTTCACACCATCAGGTAACTCAACCAAATCCCAGACTTCGTTAGATGCCATAGAACTCATCTCTTCCTTCATGGCATTGTACCACTAATTGGATTTATCACTATCCATGGCTTGTGAAAACGTTTCAGGATCATTCTCAGCTCCAATATTGTAGTCAGACTCTTGTAAATACACAATATATTCACTAGGAATAGCCGATTTCTTTATTCTAGCAGATCTTCTCAATGTTGCATCAACATTCTCTTGAGGAGAGTGTTGCTCAACTGGTTGTTCAGTAGTTTCTGGTAATTGCTGAACAACTGGATCTATTAGATCAATATTAGCAGGTTGTGGAACTTCAACGATTGGTTGTTCAATAGCCGGCTGAACTGAAGGGGCATTATGAGCAATAACCAACCTTAAACTTGAGGTGGAAGGTTGAGTATCTGTATGATCTTTCTTAGGATCAAGGTCCTTCGATTGATTGCTCCCACTAATCAAGTCATTTTCAAGAAATTTAGTGTTTCTTGATTCCACAATTCTAGTGGTATGAGATGGACAATAAAACCTGTATCCCTTAGACCTTTCGGCATATCCAATGAAATACCCACTTATGGTCTTTGGGTCCAACTTCTTTTCTTGTGGATTATAAACTCTCACTTCAGACGGGCATCCCCAAACGCGCACATGGTGCAAACTCGGTTTCCAACCCTTAAATAACTCAAAAGGTGTCTTTGGGATACCCTTGGTCGGAACTCGGTTTAATATGTACACTACCGTCTTAAGTGCTTCAGTCCACAAGGATTTAGGAAGTTTGGAGCTGCTAAGCATACTACGCACCATGTCCAATAAAGTCCGGTTTCTTCTTTCCGCTACGCCGTTTTGGTCCGGAGAACCAGGCATAGTATATTGGGCAACTATCCCATGCTCTTGAAGAAACCTTGCAAATGGACCAGGTGCTTGTCCATCTTCAGTGTATCTACCATAGAATTCTCCACCTCTATCTGATCTCACTATCTTAATTTGCTTACCGCATTGTTTCTCTACTTCTGCCTTAAAAACCTTAAAGGCATCTAATGCTTCATACTTATTATGAATCAAATAGAGATACATGTAACGTGAGTAATCATCTATGAAGGAGATGAAGTATTTCTGACCACATGAGTCCATATCTGGACTACAAATATATGTATGTATGATTTCTAATATTTATGTACTCCTCTTGGCACCTTTCTTAGACTTGTTGGTCCGCTTTCCCTTTATGCAGTCCACACAAGTATCACAATCAGTAAAATCTAAAGTATCGAGTACTCCATCATTTACTAATCGCTTAATTCTTTCTATGGAGATATGTCCCAATCTCCGATGCCATAACATAGAAGAATGTTCTTTCACAACACATCGTTTCATACCAGCCTTATCATGAACATGCATCGCATCATAATAGGCATTGTCTTGTAAATTAATTCGAAAAAGACCATCAGACAAAGTACCACTCCCAACAATTTCAGATTTAAATGATAAACAGAAGTTTGAATCTGAAAAGTTAAAAGAGTATCCCAAAGGTACAAGTCTTGAAACTGAAATTAAATTTCTAGAAAAACTAGGAACATAAAAAGTCTTTTCCAAATTCAAAACAAAGCCACTATTGAGAACTAGTCTACATGTCCCAATAGCTTCCACATGCGAACGCATCTTGTTTCCTGAATAGAAGCTTTGTTCACTTCCCACTGGCTTCCTGTGATTTTGAAAACCCTGCAAGGAATTTGAAATGTGGATTGTAGATCCAGAATCAATCCACCAAGTGTTGTGACTTACATCAGTCATATTAGATTCATAATAAACACAAGAGATTGGATTACCTTTCTTCTCGAGCCAGGCCTTAAATTTGACACAATCCTTCTTCATATGCCCCTTCTGTTTACAGAAGAAACATTTGGATTCTTTCTTAATGTCAGCTTGGGGAGGTATTTTACATTTTCCCTTATACTTGCCATGGCCTCTATTCTTTCCTTGTGTTGCCAAATGAACACTTTCTCCCAATTCCATGATCAGTCTTTCCTCCTCTTGAACACACATGGTCATGAGTTCATTAATTGACCATTTATTCTTATGTGTGTTGTAAGAGATCTTAAAAGGTGCATACTGTTGTGGGAGAGTGTTCAGAATATAATATACAAGAAAGGAATCAGATATCTCAACCTCAAGGTTCTTAAGTTGAGCTACTATGTTCCTCATTTGCATGATGTGCTCACGCACACCTCTAATGCTAGTGAGCTTCAATGATGAAAACTTCATAATTAGGGTCATGGCATGCGCCTTCTCAAAACTCTCAAATTGCGCATCAATGGCCTCCAATAAGGCCTTAGCATTGCTATGCTGAGCAACCGAACCACGAATACTAGGAGATATCTTAGCTCTTATAAACATGGCACAAACGCGGTTGGACCGCTCCCATTGGTTATAAAGAGCTATCTCAGCTGAAGTGCTCGAATCAGTAGGAGCAGGTGGTTCGTCTTTCCTTATAGCATAGTCAATGTCCATCCACCCCAATTGAAGAAGAACCGACTCCTTCCAAACTTTATAGTTCTCACCATTCAGTATGGGAACATCAAACTTAAATTCAGAGAAATTCACAGGTTGCGAAACTGCATATCAAATAATCATGCTTATGTCACAAAATTTGAGGCAAATATACATAAATCATGTTTTACCAATGTAAACATGTCACAATATGAATCACATAACATAAAAACTACCTGTGGGCTAAGTTTTTAATTTAAATAGATTCATAATTACATCATGAATAAACTACCATATTATATACCTTTTCTTAATCCCTGTGGGTAAATTAAGAAAAATAATATGATATTTCATCATAATTAATCATATTAATACAATGAAAATTCCTGTGGGATAAAATTCATCATATTAATATAATTAATTACAATCAATGTCCATTTCTAAATATGATCTAGAAGCTCTTAATATATAATTTAATTAATTAAAGATGATGTGGCTACTCTCTCATTAATTAAATATATGAATCATTGGACATTTAATTTCATGCATAAAATATTCATAAAAATGCATGAAATGACATAATAAATAAATACATCAAGGGCAGAACAGTAAATAAATAAATCGGCCACGGGCAAAATTGCAAAAACACAAAAAATTTGAGGCAAAATCACAAAAGGAGCCGCGGGTGGGAGACGACAGGCGCGTGCCGAGCACGCACGGGCGCGTGCCGCGCACACGCGCGGTTCACCGCGCAGGCGCGTGAACGCACGCGCCTGCAACTGCCGCGGGCTATCCGCGCGAGTGGGCCCCACGCGCGCAGCGGTTACTGCGCGTCAGAGCGCGTGGCGCATGGGCTCCACGCGCCTTCTTCCTCGCGCCCAGAACGAATTTCTTCTTCCTTTTTCGCCGTTCCACCGCGGTTTCGCCGGCCGTTTCTTCTCCGGTAGCCCATCCCAGACACAAAAAAAAAATAATGGCTTTTGAAGAGCATGCCGGCACGACCACATGGGTTCAAATTTCGGCGAAAATGATGAACAAATTAGCACCAAATCAAACGAAAAACTCCAAAAACGTAATTTTTTCAACCACCGCGAGTTCCGCCGCCCGATTAGCCTCCGGCGAACACCAATATGCCGAAATAACTCATGACTAATATCCCTTACGGCGGTGCAACCGTACTGGTCCGAAATCAAGGGGTGGGTCGCCGGAATTTGCCCGGAATCGGCGAGTTTCTCCCTTGGCCTCAAAAACCGAAGTTACTGTTCATGTTCTAAAATGCCCGAAAAATTCACAAAAAATCCGAGAAAAACAAGACAGAGGCACAAAAACGCTCTGATACCAAATGTTAGACAAAATAATTCATATGCGGAAGCCAGGATCGATTATAGACAAACCTCCAGCCATTGTTCTTGTTCACGTTCGTCTGAAAAAACTTTAAATCAACAAATATCGGGCATACACTACTAACGCAATTCACTCTCGTACTGATGTTGTATTCTAAATGAGAGAGTTTGTGTTAGACCTTGTCATCACCCGTCAGAAATGAACGTACGTTCCTATTTATACATCGTCTTCCATCAAGACGATTACCGAATGAATGGTTGTCACGAAAGGGTACGAAGTATGGAAACACTTCATGTTGAACAGTCGCGACTTTAAGAGAAAATGTGGGTCTAAAATGTGGGATCACCAAAAATAAATAACAAGCCAAGCTAGAAGAGAAAAGTGAAGGCTGAACTTCACGATGGAAGGCACGGTGAAGATGAGGAAGAAAGGGCAAAAAATTCCACAAAATATCTTGCAAAAGAAGCTAAGGAGGGACCCAATATCTTCAATCCTTAGCCATTACCTTAATTGCTTGTCCCCCTCCCTTTCTTTCTTGAATAGATTTTCCAAAATTAAATCCAATTGAAGTCTCAATTTTTCAGCCTCATGCCCAATTTCGAAATTCACTATATTTAATTCAATTTCCTTACACAATTTCCCAAATTGAGGTCCAATTTCGATGAAGAAAAATCCCATATAATTTTCTGTAAATCCCCGACACTCACAAGCTTAGTTTAGAAGCCCCAATTTCCATCGATTTAGCCCATCTGAATCTTCGCTAATTTTCCGCAACGTCCGAACCGATTTTCCGTAAAAATCTCAAACTCGATGGAATTTTTCCGAAAGACAAGACAACGTCCTATAAATGAACCATGACATTCTCGAGCGTTCGATTTCCGAAACCGAATTCAATTTTCGTGGTTAAAATCGACCGAATGCGATTTTAGTCCAATCCGACCTATCGAGTAGCTTTTAGGGATTTTACCGCGGTTATATCCTTTAACGGCTTCACCCAACAGATCGGTTAACTCATGAGTGATCAGCTCAGAGAAAAAGGACCATCGGCGCGTCGACGAGTTGCCTATTTCATATATTCGGGACGGGTCGAAAATTCAGGATGTCACACCAAAGATCATGTATGATAAAAGAAGATCGGTCCAAATCTCCTAGAGCTTTCAGAACATTACTAGGGATTAGCGATACGGTAATTGTACCAACTTGTAGAGTTTTCTTGTCATAATTGTCGGTAGTTGGTAAATGGAGAGGTGCAATCTATTTCGTTAGATCGAAAGGGCATCAATGGTTGTATTGAGAGAGTTTCTAGTATAAGAAGGGGTGTCTTTCCCCTAATTTGTAACCATCCAAACACTTCAAAGTAGAACCACTGGGGGTTCGCCTTAGTGGCCACCCTTCCATCTTGGAAGGGGGAGGTTGGGGGTTCAAATCCCCACCTTCTCAGGGGGGATTGGGGTGGGGACGATTTCATTTCAGGAGTGGGTTTCGACTCCCACGGCCTGCAAGGAGGCAAGGCAAAAGTCTGAGAGTGAGTGTTAGAATAGGATTAGCGTAGGACTGACCAAAAAAAAAAAAACACTTCAAAGTAGATAAACATTATCCCCTAGAGTTTCTCTCTATATGATCCGGGTGAATGAGTGATTGATTTAAGGAAGCCTAAGTCACTGCACAAGTCTGATCTAAACAATTGACTTGTGACACATGGCTCTTGTTCCACTATTTTCTATAAATCAAAGAAATCATATAACATTTTTATTCATTATTCAATTTATGGATTCACTTTTATTTCTTGAGCATTTACATGATTTAAGTGGCTATGAGGTACTTTTCAAATGTTCGCTAAACATTATATGTGTGTGGTGCAACCATGAAATCAATTTGTCTTATCCCAAATCGCGTAGATAATTCTTATTATCACAATTTTGTAATGTCTCGTATAGATATTCACGTGTCAGCCTGCGAAGACAATGAGTTAGTTAACCTCAATGTTGAGTGAGCAAATTATCGACCGATCCTGTAATTGCCCACCTCTTCTTGGGATTATATATGCTAATAATAGTAAATCACATATGATTTTGGTCATTTGCTTACATGACACATTCAATGCTATGTTCAGGTCTCCATTGACTTCCCAATCCTCACGTAATCGATGGGGAATGTGAGGCACCAAATTTGTTCAGTCTTCAGTCTTCATCTCCATGGCCTTTGCTTGACTTTTCTCGAGTGGGCTTCCTGTGAGTTTTCGATTGGACTCATTCCCTTAGGAGAGGGGGTCCGTGAAAATCTCACTTATTTACTCTCTCATTCCATTTTAAAACTCTGATTACCTAATTAGGTCGATGGCAAGTGGCTAGATCGCACACTTACCGTGGTTTAATGACGTTTACATTTGTAATGGAGGTGAAATATACTGAAGCGACTAAATTGCCGGAAGAAAAGAAACGACATCACTGGATCGTTCTTTTTGAGGTGCGGCACGGTCAAGTTCTGCATCCAAACATTGTAGAGTCGGATCAATAATGGTGAAATTACAATTTCAGGCTATTAATGTCTGTGGGTACCAAGTACGCAATGCCCGATTGAACTGGAAAGATCAAGTTTGTACTATCTAGGCCCACTGATCGGTCGTGCGTTATGCAAACCTTTTTCCTCAGCCACGTGGCCAAAAGGGACAAGGGAAGCGAAGGTGGACGGAGGCAAAAATTAAATGCCTTCACCTAATAACAAGACTGGAGATTTTTAGAACAAGAGGTCATCACGTCACCACCTCTCTCTCTCACTCCCCACCTACACACCTTCAGCCATCATCCCTCGGGCCTCCATAATTAGTAAAATGGGACTTCAATAATCAATTTACGGAAAATCATAAAAAAAAAAAAAAAGTAAACTATTCATCCAAATATTCATAATCAGAGTGAAACTATTTTCTTCAATGCATTTGTTTATAAATACGTGCAACTATTAAAAGAAAATAATATTTGCAGCGTCGTTTTTTGCGAATTGAATGCCACAATAGATTATTTTAAAGAAAAAAGTCACAAAAAATTCCAAATTATACCTATTGTGACATATTTATTCTAAACTTGTTACATTCACTCAAGATTGAAAATGAAAAGTAAAAGAGAAAAAGGAAAAAACAGAGACAAAAATAATAATTTTAAAACGAAAGAAGACTGTACAAACGTCTTCCATGGAGGATATGGCGACAGATAGATAGTTTATCAAACTGAAAATATTACGAGGCCGTTTGGTAGTCACGGGCTGGGTGTGGCTGGCCTAGCCCGTTCCTTAGCTAATATCTAACCAGAAAAGGGAAAGGTTTTCAAGGAAAATTAATATCACTTTTGAGAAAAAAAAAATTAGTTGATGGAGAAATATTTTTTATAAAAAAAAAAAAAATTGTTTTCAAGGAAAATGACTAGTTCTCAACAGTGTATTTAAAAGTGAGATGGAAAAAGGTTTTCGACATTCAAATCTTACTTTTAAAATTTATTGTCTCCATTCTAACTACATTTTGTTCCAAATATAAGATACTAGATTGATATTGAAATGCTTGCATATTGTAATAAAAATATGCCACATCATTTATCTTACGAAATATATAAAATAGTCTTAGTGCATTTAAAATAATAATAACAATATTTGATTATATTGCCACGCTTTGCACCCTATTGTTCCATGGGCTTCAAACCGTAGGGTGTACGTTTTTTTGAAACCTCAGAGAACACACATATATCTTCAAGATAGATGACGTAAAATTGAGGACCACAGAATGTTCTTATAATTCTACAATACTTCCCTTGGTGGAATTAGTCAATACTCGATTTGTGCGCAAGACGAAGGTGTTAAATGCAGGTAAGACTGAAAGTGGATCACTGGAGGAGATGGGGAAACTACTCTTTCTTATGCTCAACTTTGCCCTCTTGTGGTGGTGGAGTTCAATCCCTAACCTCGGCGCTTGCTCGCAAAACCAAACGGATCGGCTTGCGTTAGTGTCCTTCAAAAATGCTATAGACGAAGATCCATTTAGAGTCTTGAGCTCTTGGAATGATTCTACCAATCATTGTGAGTGGCAAGGTATTTTGTGCAGCAAAAGGCATCCCGGGAGGGTCATGGCCTTGATCTTGAGATCACAAGGCTTGGGAGGCTTCTTATCTCCTCACATAGGTAACCTCTCTTTCCTCAAGATCATGGTTTTACAAAACAATAGCTTTGGCGGTGAAATCCCATCACAGATCGGAAACTTGTTTCGGCTCCACAATCTTGATCTTAGTAACAACTCTTTTGGTGGGTCAATACCCTCCAATCTTTCCCTCGGCTCAAACCTCGAGTCCTTGAATCTTGTAGATAACCGACTTGTGGGGGGAATTTATTCCAATCTTGGTTCTTTACCAAGGCTTAAATTCTTGAGCTTGTCTAAGAACAATCTTGTAGGTCCTATTCCTCCTTCGATTGGGAACCTCTCGCTGCTACAATACCTCTCTTTGGCAGAAAATGCGTTTCAAGGAGAAATACCTGAGGAACTGTCCAGACTTGAGAGCTTGATATATTTTCAACTATCATCGAACAAACTAACCGGCGAGATTCCACTAGGGATTTTTAACATCTCTGGCATTAATTACTTCTATGTTGGTTGGAACCAGTTGCGGGGAAGCTTTCCTTCTGATATTGGCACCACTCTTCCTTCTCTCTATTTCCTTGGAGGGCTCAATAACATGTTCACCGGGATAATTCCGTCATCTTTGACGAATACCTCCAGTCTTCGGGGACTTTACCTTGCTAACAATAATTTCCATGGGCCAATACCGAAAAATCTGGGAAGGCTAAAGGGCCTTTACGTGATTGCATTGGATTTAAACCAGTTGCAGGATGACTTGAGTTTTATTTCTTCTTTAGCTAATTGTTCCAACTTAGAAATTCTCTCGGTGGACGCGAACTCGATTCACGGATCATTGCCAACATCCATCTCCAATCTCTCCACCAGCGTTAAGCGAATTTCAATGTCAAACAATCTGATCCATGGAACTATTCCTTCAGCCTTCGGAAATCTCTTCAACTTGTCGTATTTGAGTTTAAAGAATAATTCTCTAACCGATAGCCTTCCTGATTCTATTGGAGCACTTTACAACTTGCGGGTACTTTCTTTGAGCAGAAACATGTTTACTGGAGAGATACCGCCTTTGATTGGTAATATGACATCTTTAAATAGGCTTTTCCTTCAAGACAACAATTTCCAAGGCTACATACCGCAAAGTCTTGGCAATTGCACGCAACTAATCGAGCTAGAGCTTTCAAACAACAATCTAAGTGGCTCAATTCCGGTCGAAATTGTGGGCCTTTATTCCTTGTCGATCCTCTTCAGTTTAGCGCATAATAATCTAAGTGGATCTCTTCCATATCAAGTTGGGTCTTTAAGGAGTCTCGAAGAATTAGATCTGTCTTACAATAGATTGACCGGCTTAATTCCGGCCTCCATCAGCGGATGCTTGAGATTGGCACGGCTTCGCTTAGAAGCTAATTCTTTTCATGGTCAAATCCCTCAAGCTTTAAGTCCATTACGACTCCTAGAAGTGCTGGATCTTTCCAATAACAATTTTTCTGGTCCAATCCCGAGCTTTCTTACAGAGTTGTTATTCCTTAAATACTTGAATATGTCATTCAATGAACTAGAAGGACAAGTTCCGGAGAGAGGAATTTTTCTCAATGCAAGTGTTGTATCAGTTTCTGGAAATAGGGAACTTTGTGGAGGTGTTTCAACTCTGAAGCTTCCTCTTTGTAAATTACCAAGCTCTAACAAGTTTTCTACAATCAAGGCCATAATAACATATGTGGTCTCTATCAGCTTGTTATGTTTAGCTTTGTTGTTCCTGTCTATTTTCTGTTACCGCAAAAAGAAGCAGACAAGAACCACTGCCTGGATGTCATCATCTTTCAAGGACCAATTCATGAGGATTTCTTATGATGAACTCCTGAGAGCTACTACTAGATTCTCAGAGACCAATTTGATTGGTAAAGGGAGATATGGCACAGTTTATATGGGGATTCTTGAGGGCATTGCCATTGTGGCAGTAAAGGTGCTCAATTTAACACAAAGAGGTGCTGCAAGGAGCTTTGTCTCAGAATGTCGAACTCTAGGAACCATTAGACACCGAAACCTTGTGAAGATACTAAGCGTCTGTTCAAGCGTGGACATTCATGGCAATGACTTCAAAGCTCTAATATACGAGTTCATGGCTAACGGGAGTTTGGAGGAGTGGTTGCACCCTGAGACTATAGTGCGAGATGATGAGTATGGCAAATCAAGAAATCTAAGACTAGTGCAAAGGTTAAACATTGCCATTGACATAGCTATTGCGATCGAATATCTCCATAAGGGTTGTTCTCCGGCAATCGTCCATGGAGATTTGAAGCCGAGTAATGTGCTTTTGGATGATGACATGGTGGCTCGAGTTGGAGATTTCGGGCTTGCAAAGATCATTTCAACGATGTCATCCGAAACCACAGGAGTTCAGGACCAGGGTAGTTCAACTTCGACTATAGTCAAAGGATCCATTGGCTATGTGCCCCCTGGTATGAATCTGTCATATTTTCTTAGTTAGTTTTTGGTTGGTTGTGATAGTGATATCAGAGAGGGTTAAAAATTTGAATAAACAATGATCCATGGTGTCTTGTAATGCTTCTTATGCTCTAACACCTCTTTCTCACAACATAATTTCCTCTTTTTTTCAATTATTTTCTTCAGCAGAAAAAGAAAATACATAAATATTTGTATATGAATAGACTAATATTAGTATGTCGTAATTATATTTGAAATTAAGATGAGGATAAACCGTCGTAGATTTGATCAATAATTGAAAATATTTATTGTCTAACACTTGTGAATCCGGGCCACTAAATGTACAAAGCATATTTTATCATATCATATTCGCATTTTTTTTTTCTATGATTCATATTTTATCTCATACCATGTTCATGCTGTGAAAACAGACAGTGGCTAATATTGTCGTAAATTACTATATGAGAAATTGACGAGAACTTGTGCTCTTTTGGTATAACATGACTTAAGGTCTTGACAATAAGTAGTTGACCCCTCACAGGGGAACCATTCTTCTTGAGGCGACCTATAATTCTATATTCGTAAAATATGTTTAGATGATACGGCATTTAAAACAGAAATTCTTGGAGGTCTTGAACTCATAAATGCATGATAATATCACACAACACTACCCGGTGGGTTCTATCCAACTGTAATTCTCCCTAAACGTCTTGTTTAGAGCATATCAAAACAAACTCGATGCATTTACAAGTATTAATCCATCACATCAACAAATCTCTCCAAGTCTCTTCTCCCCCCTCCCCCCCAATGTTCTTTTCTTTGCCTCGTGTGGTATAGGTATTAAATTGAATTCAGATCAGAAAAATGATCAGCCTCATGTGTATCTCATGTGTAACCAGTTAAAACTGGCGGCTCAAATTTAGTTAATAGATGTACTAAATGCACTAAATAATTTCCACCAAGGCCTTCACCACATATATAATCTTCTTCTTTTTCCCCCACCTACTAAATGACAAAGTCACTCTTGATGGTCAGGCAATTTGTTCAGCAAAATGTGACAACTTTGGGTGCACTACTTTTTGGACTAGAAGAGTTCTACGTTGTTGATTGATCTTTGGTGCACTTTACAAATCCTAAAGTCTTATCTCTCTGCGGTTGATGCATCTGACTTTTGCAACAATTTTTACCACTTTAGCATACGATAGGTGCTAAGCCTCAGCTATAGCCAATAAATTAAACGAAAATTAAACAAATAGATATGAAAGAGAAAAAACCCGTGGGGGATTTTGGGACCCTTTCCTTGGACTCTACCGTGCACAGCGAGCCCGTACGTGAAGTCGATGAGGGCTTGCGTGCCATCACTCTCTTTGGGCGTGACTGGCGCAAGCCCTCAAAACTGTCTTAGGCAAGCTCCTGCGCATTGACATCGAGCAAAACCCCATGAGATTTAGGAACTCTTTTTTATACAATTATCTTCAAGAAAAAGTGTATAGTCATTCCTATTTAATGTCTTGATGTAATTTCCAGAGTATGGCATGGGACACCAAGTTTCTACACTCGGGGATGCATACAGTTATGGCATTCTATTATTGGAGATGTTCACTGGAAAGAGACCCACTGAAAAGGCCTTTGGGCATTGTCTTAACCTTCATAGCTTTGTCCGAATGGCTCTTCCTGATCGAGTGATGGACATTATAGACTCAAGGATTTGGAGTGAAGCTGGTGATCGACAGCAGGAGATGAGGATCAAAGATTGCATAATCTCCATTTTCGAAGTTGGAGTCGCATGTTCGGTAGAATCACCACTGGATCGGATTGACATGACTGAGGCGATTAGGAAATTATACTCGATCAAGGCAAGTTACGAAATCAAAGAGAGGACAGGTATGTAGCTAAGTTAATTTTCTCGTTTCACCTTTGAACTTTTTCACTAGCAGAGAAAATCATCATGTAAAGGCAATGCTAGCAGATTCACATGAATGTCTCCCTAACTAGGCTGCCTACCCATACCCTTTATGTATATTTTTAATAATTACACCCATACTCATATATAAAATTGTAGAAAGTGGATCTATGGAGTTGGAGTCTACCTATTTCCATTAAGTAACCAGGTAAAAATTGATGAATTTGCTTATGTGCATGGTTCTCTTCATATCTAATGTCGCTGTTTACCAAAGCATCGATGCATTGCTTAATTACTTGAATTATCTTTTCATTTTATGCACTTTAACCCACGTTACCATTTCAATTATATGAATAAATGATGGATTAATAATTTTGAGAGGCTTTCAAGTTGGTCGAGACTGAATATCAAACTATACAGATCCCTAAGCTTGTGATCTTAAATCCTAGAGTGTAATAGATGTGTGGGGAAACTAGCAAATCCACAGATTCCATAAAATTGACAAAAAGAAATTTGGAACCAAAATCCTATTCAATAGACTATATGTGATAGGTGTCGGACTCCAATAGAACCTACATGATTTTTTATTTTTTTTAAAAGGCACTCAACTTTACAAATGCTTAGACATAAATTATAAATACAGCACACTCGTTAAACTCAGCTAGACCTATTTATTATATAATGTCTCTATATTCAATCTAACCCTAAAAAACAATACTGAGCCTCAAAATCCATACCCAACTATGTAACCAACTTAAATATGTTCATTAGATTACATGTTGGCCGAGTTAAATCTATTATCAAATTAAAAATGAAAAATTACAAAAATTAAAAATATGATGGAAAAAAATGAAAAAACCAATATGAACTATATCAAATAGACAAGCTAAAAATTGAAAAAGAAATTTCATCTTGTTTGCAAGTATGCAACAACTCTAACGTTTAGGAGTGAGATGTCATCTTCGGCGAATCAAACCTTTCGTCGAGCCGTAGCCATGGCTGGGCCATTGCCCTCGCGCCTCCCCACAGCCCTCTCTCTGCAAGCTTGACCGAATGATTAAGTGGCTATGTCAATCAAATCCAAAGAGGACGAAGAGGGGGGCAGCCTCACGTGAGATCATGAGCTCAAGGCCGACTCTCAGTGTTGCAGTTGAGCGCGATGTCACTATCAATTGGAAAAAAAGTGCTCGATGGAATTTGAGTGATGTTACCAACGGAATTCTGCTGTGGCCATGTTGCTGACACCGGCGGCCACCGTGTGTGACCCCTACCTCCTCTTCAGGCGACGAAATCTCAATGGACAGGCCAGATATGGAGGAGGCATCATCAGATCTAGAGACGACTTGTGACCTCATCGGTGTCGGCAACTTAATTGTAGATGACGTGAGGAGCTCCATGCGAGGTTTTGAGACCTGCCAAAGGCATGAACTTCACGTTCAGTCGAGCTCCGCCGCCCATAAAGGAGAGAGGGAGAGTGATAGCTGCGAAAGAGGAACGACAAAACGACATTGAAGCGACAGGGGAGAGAGAGCGAACGGAAGGTGACACGATCCCTCATGACACAAGCTGTGGTTTTTTACATCATTAATGATTTGAAGTGAGTTAAGAATCAATAGTCAAATCAATGATATGAAACAATTTCAAACTTAATGACTAAATTAAATATTTAAAATGTTTTTCAGATGTAATGGTCGTTAAGTTTTGAAATGGTTTCAAAACTTACTGGTCACACTAATAATCTGAAACGATTTCAGAATAAATTAACAATTTAATGATCTAAAACGGTTTCAGATTAATGACCAATTAATACTTTGAAATAGTTTTAGAAATAACGGCCAAATTAAGTATTTGTAACAGTTACAAAGATTATAACAGTTACAAATAAATGTCTAGAATAATGCTCTATAATAGTTATAGAGTTAATGCTCGAATTAGTGTTTGTAACAGTATCAAAACTTACATCCGTAGGAGTTACGGCCGAATTAATTCTAAAACAATTTAGAGTTAATGTGCCGATTTAAATGTGATATGTACTATCTATAAAAGATAATGCAAAGAGTAGATCACCGGATAATGGACGATCGACAATTGACAATTGATAATTGAAAGTGTTGATACTGATCAACAAAGCAGTCACACAAGAGCAATTGCTAGCACAATTGCAATTGTGAGTTCTCCCAATTTCTCTCTTCTGTTCAATGTGAGAATCGACGGTGTATCTGAACTAGAGGTTCGACATTTGTGGGGCTGGATCTTAAGAAAGTCAGAGCCTGTGAAGAGATCATATGTTATGTATCTGAAGAACGTCAGAACTAGTATTACCGGACAACGTCATATGTTCGTGGTCAAGAATCCAAGAACATCATAACCGGTGTTACTAGAAGGCGTCAGACGTTCGCGGTCAGAGTCTGATGAATGCTAGAACTACTGCTGTGAGGACATCAGACGTTCATGTTCAGAACCCAAAGAAACTTCTCAACCAAATTTTGGAGCACAGTACAAGGTTAATATGATTAGTCCCTTTAGCTCTTCAAAGCGTTTTTATTCAAATGCATGTAAATGCTATGGAAACATGTGTATAAGTGTTTTTACTTCTATTGCGATCAGACATTTGATCTTAATTTACTTATGCATGTATGCTTGTTTATCAAAACAAACACCAACAGATTTATTGGCACGAAAGAACACATTCGGATCAAATACAAATCCTCGGGACAAACGAAGGAGTTTTCGCGTAATCTCTTTGACGTGTACCCTCATTCATTTTTTTTTTCTCTTCCTCTTTCTTTTTTCAGTTTGAACACATACATTTTGTTTTGTTGATTAAGAGTGTACACTCGCCACTTTTGTCATCTAGTTGTTGGAATTCTCATCAATACTCCATCTTTTGTCTTCTGTATCATGTAGATGTTCCTTTGGGAAGCTGGCAAGATCGTACTTTAGCCATATTGATAATAGCTGCCGTGGCTTCCTCGGTACTTGGAATAAAGACAGAGGTGAGACTGGCCTGCTCACAATATGAGTGTTGGTGATGCGATATTGAGATTTGTCTTAGTTTCTTTCTGGTTGCTTTAGCTTGGTCTTTTTTTTTTTTTTTTTGGTATGTTGCCCATCCTTGCCCAAACTGACAGCGAAAGGTAATTAACATCAAAAGAAGCACGTGAAAGCTTTGCTGAAGGTATTCGTTGCTTGGTGCATATAATGGTCTTTATCAAGAACATTTTCCTGTATATCCCAGCACAAAGAGTCATTGGCACGTACGGACAATATAAGTTCCTACCCAGGTGTACCCCTTGAATGTTTACAACTAATCATTTATTCATTTTTCGTCAAAGCAATTGAACACATGTATCTCCTATCCGAACACCGGTGCTTAAGCCTCATCTGACATGTGAATTCATTTGCTCTTTTTTTTTTTTTTTTTCATGAATCATTTTTTTTTTTTTTTTTGCTTGATATTACAAAACTTTAATAACTTTTTATTTAATGATCGATTATGCAATCTATTCCGTGTGTTTCTTTTAGGGCATTAAGGAAGGATGGTATGATGGTGGGGGCATTGCTTTTGCTGTTATTCTCGTCATTGCAGGTAGGGTTGAGTTAGATTACAAGACTTGTTTGTATTGGAATTTTTTAACGCATGTATTAAGATTTGAAATCTTTTATTTAGTATCTATTCACTTTTAAAAATTTCAAGTATTGCTTCATGCCGACGCTGGAAATGTTTTTGCTGATTGATCAGATGATAAATCATATTCTCAGTAGCAACTTATCATGCTAAAGAATTTTAGAGAAAAGAATTGTGAGAATTCTCTGTATTTTTGTACCAAGATTACAAAGCTATTTATAGGACTTCTACAAGTACTAACTAGGAAAAAACAGATCTGTAAAATACAGCTATAATCCCACAAATCAAGGGATACTAATAAATCATTTCCTAACTAATTATTTACAGCTATTTCCTAATAATTAGGACCCAAAAAATCAGGATTGAATATTCCTAATAATCAGATCTTAAAAATCAGGATAATTAAATACTCCCTCTCAAGCTGAGGAATAGATGTCTTCCATTCCCAGCTTGGAGATTATTTCGTGAAAGATCCCACCATTAAGTCCTTTGGTTAGCACATCAGCTAGTTGATCTCCGGAAGGTATATATGACATGCAAATCAACCCCTCTTCTATCTTTTCTTTGATGAAATGCCTGTCAATTTCAATATGCTTTGTCCTATCATGTTGTACGAGATTATGAGCAATATTAATTGCTGATTTATTGTCACAATATAGCTTCATAGGACCCTCCCACTTGATTTTCAAGTCTTCTAGGATGATTTGAAGCCATAATAGCTCACATATTCCTTGGGCCATTGCTTGAAATTATGATTCGGCACTTGATCTTGCAACTACATTCTGTTTTTTACTCTGCCAAGTCACTAAATTTCCGCCAAGAAATGTGCAATAACCAGATGTTGACCTTCTATCCACCATGGATCCTGCATAGTCAGCATCAGTATAAGCTTGCAGCACCAGTTTTTGATTTCTTCTGAAGAGGACTCCTTTTCCGAGACTTCCTTTTAAATAATGTAGCACTCGATTGACGGCTTGTAAGTGTGATTCTCTTGGGTCATGCATAAATTGACTAATCACACTTACTGAATATGCAATATCAAGCCTAGTATGACCCAAATAGATGAGTTTCCCGACCAATTTTTGATACATTTCTCGATCTACAACATGTTCTTCCTTTGCATCCCCAAGCTTTTTATTAGGCTCAATAGGTGTGGCTATTGGTTTACAACCAAGTTTTCCAGTTTCCTTCGAGAGATCAATCACATACTTCTGTTGTGAGATAAAAATTCCTTGTCTAGAGTAAGAAACTTCAATGCCAAGAAAGTACTTGAGTCTTCCTAGCTCTTTTATTTCAAACTCTTTAATCAAACACTACTTTAGCTGCCGTTTCTCCTCATCATCGTCACCTGTGACAATAATATCATCAATGTACACTAGAAGTGCTGTCACTCTCCCTCTTGCCGAATGCTTAATGAAGAGAGTATGATCACCTTGGCTTTGTTTGTAGCTTGAAGCTTTCATAACTCTGGAAAATCTCCCAAACCAGGCTCTAGGTGATTACTTGAGCCCATATAGTGCTTTCCGTAATCTACATGCTTTGTTTGTTGTCTTTTCTCCTTCAAATCCCGGTGGAATACTCATGTAGATCTCCTCTTCTAGGTCTCCATGTAAGAATGCATTCTTCACATCATACTGTTGAAGTTGCCAATTAAAATGAGTTGCCAAAGAGAGTAGAATTCTCATAGTATTCATCTTTGCCACTGGAGCAAATGTCTCCTAATAATCTACTCCATAAGTATGAGTATAGCCCTTTGCCAGCAATTGTGCTTTATATCTCTCAAGAGAACCATCAGCTTTGTATTTCAAGGTAAAAACCCATTTGCAGCCCACAAGATTCTTTCCCTTAGGTTTTTCGACAATCTCCCAAGTCTGGTTTTTTTCTAGTGCATCCATTTCTTCTCTCATTACATTCCTCCATTCTTCTTTAGACAATGCCTCAGATAAAGTATCTAGAATAGAAAATGTGTTTAGACTCACAATGAAATTTTTATGAGATGGTGATAGGCGGTCAAGTGACACATAGTGAGATAAAGGATATAAGGGTCGCTTTGTGCACTCTTTAGTACCTTTTCTAATAGCAATGGGAAGATGCGAGTCATTTTCTGGCATATCAATTGATTGTTTATGCAAAGGAGAGTCGGAACTTACCGGAAATTCATTTGCAAAACTCGGATGGGAATCTTGAACTTGTGTTTGGTCTGGAACAGAGGTCTTTCTTGAGTATACCTGAGGAAATCTCATAGAGTCATAAATACGGGGAGATATGGGAGTGGACTCTTGTTTCGGAATATGCTCAATCGTAGAGAGTGAGTCCGGGATTGAAGTAGCACGAACTGATTCACCATAAATTGATTCATGAGGAGCCTGTTGATTAGAGTTAGAGGCTGATTGGTCAGGAGTTGATTGATTAGGGATTGGTTGATCAGAAGTGGGAGCTCGGATTGGAAGATTATTAGGAGGTAAGTCAAGATTAAGGCCGTCAAAGTCTTTATCTTCAACTAATGACTTCTCCCCCTAAAGATAAGACTGTGGAAAGTAAGGTTTGTTTTCTACAAATGTAACATCGACTGATATATATGTCTTTCGAGAAGGAGGATGATAACATTTATACCCCTTTTGTGTAGATAACCAAGAAAGACACACTTGATTGCTCTAGGATCTAGTTTTCCCCTTTGCTGATTATGAACATGTATAAATGAGGTGCAATCGAAAACTCTAGGTATGAGATTATTTGTTGTCCTGAAATGGGGATAAAAGCTAGAAAGAACTACCATAGGAGTTTTGAAATCTAATACTCTTGATGGCAATCTATTAATCATGTATGTAGATGTAAGGATAGCTTCCTCCCAATAAGACTTAGGGACATTTCCATGAAACAACAATGCTCGAGTAGTGTTGAGCAAATGACCATTTTTCCTTTCAGCCACCCCATTTTGCTGTGGTGTGTTTACACAAGATGACTCATGGATGATCCCTTTCTTTTTGAAATAGGTTGACAAGATCTGATTAAAGTAGTCTCTAGCATTATCCGATCTAAAGCTCTTAATTTTAACTCCAAATTGATTTTGAACCATAGAATTAAAATTAGGAACAATACTACTTACATCAGATTTATGTTTGAGTAAAAATATCCATGTCACCTTAGTGCAATCATCGATTAGAGAAACGAACCAGCGAGCCCCTGAGATATTTGGAATTGTGGAAGGTCCCCAAATGTCACTGTGAATCAAATCAAAAGGATGAGAACTTCTTTTGTTGTTTATAGGAAAAGATACACGGGTGTGCTTAGCAATTTCATAAATATCACATTGCAATTGACTCATATCTAATCCTTTAAACAAAGAAGGATTAGAGAAACGAACCAGCGAGCCCCTGAGATATTTGGAATTGTGGAAGGTCCCCAAATGTCACTGTTAATCAAATCAAAAGGATGAGAACTTCTTTTGTTGTTTATAGGAAAAGATACACGGGTGTGCTTAGCAAATTCATAAGTATCACATTGCAATTGACTCATATATAATCCTTTAAACAAAGAAGGAATCATGATATTTAAGACACGAAAAGATGGATGACCAAAACGAAAATGGTAAAGCCAAATGACATCCTTATTTGAAGCACTAAGAAATGACAAGGGTGAATTGTTCATGACTTTCTCTGAAATCCTCTGCGTCTCAATATAGTACAACCCATTCTTTTCCTTAGTAAGTCCAATCTTCCTTTCCGAATCTTGTTCCTGAAAAACACAGTAGGTAGGGTAAAAAATTGCATAACATTTGAGGTCATTGGTGAGCCTTTGTATGGAGACTAGGTTGGCTGATAGTTTCGGCACATGGAGGACATCTTTTAGAGTGAGAACTGAAGTAATATAGATATCACCAACTCCTACAACAGTAGCCATAGAACCATCTACCACAACTAATTTCCTATTGTTTGGACATGGGGTGTAGGTAATAAAAGAATGTGAAGTGTGAGTCATGTGATCAGTGGCACCTGAGTCTATTATCCAAGCTTCACTTGAAAGTTTTTCTGAGGCATTTAGACTAAAAGAGAATGGAGACTTACCTGAGAGTGCTAAGGAACATGCACTTGAGGGTTTATCAAGAGACCCTAAAAGCCCTTTAATTCTTTCTATTTCCTCGCTACTGAAGGATTCTTTCACCTGTCTTTCACTGTGATTGATTTGCTAGCTGGTTTGTTCAATTTGATGAGCTTGGGGCCTTGGCTGTCCTCCTTTGTTTCCCCACTCTCGGCTTGAGGTTACTGGTTTGCCATTCAGCTTCCAGCAACGTTCCTTTGTATGCCTTGGCTTCTTACAGTAGGTACACCACAAATTGTCTTGATTATCCTTCCATGTAGGCCTCGAAGCATCCACCTTTCCTCTTTCTTGTGTTGACGCATTACGAGTTACTAATGCTGAACCTTCCACAACTTGAGGCTCTAGCATTATTTCCCTTCGACTTTCTTCTGCTCGGATTAGAGAGATCGTCTCTTCCAAAGAAGGGATTTCTTCCTTTCCAAGTATTTGAATCCTGACTTGGTCAAATTCAAAATTAAGACCTACCGGGATATCATATACTCGATCCTTTTCAATGAAGGTTTTTAGAGTTGCAGCATCATCCACACACTTTATCTCAAATACTCGATAATGATCGAGTTCTTGCCATAGATTTTGAAGGGAATTGGCATATTCCCTCACCGTTTTGCTCCCTTGTTTTGTTGCACTTGTCTTTACCTTGATTTCATATACTTGTGCTACATCTCAAGCCTTTGAATAAGTCCTGAGAATAGAATCTCAAATCTCCTTTGCAGTTTTGAGAAACATACATGTATCACTTATGGCTGGATCCATTGAATCCCAAAGCCATGACATGATCATTGAATATGCCTCATCCCATGTGTTGAACGTGGGATCTTCTGGTGTTGGACCTGTTCCGAGAAGATGGTTGCGTCTTCCTTTACCCTTTAAATAGGTTTTGACGAATTGTGACCATTTGAGATAATTCTTTTCATTTAGCCTATAAGTTGCTCCAACATTTTGTAGATCTCCGGTCATATGGTTTGGCCTCCTCATTTTGACCCGAAGTATCTCCAATCAGTTTTGTCTCGGACATGGATAATTCCAGGCACAAAGAAAGTACTTGGAAAGGAAGAGCAAAAAAATAGATGCAGTAAAGGCTGCAAGTGAATGAGGTTTTATGGCAAAAATTGGGACAAGTTTAGAAGCGAAGAGAAAAAAATATAGCTAATAGCTAAAGGGATCACAATAATGACAATTGCAATCAGATTGTTAAGGACAAAAACAAACCCAGCAATGAAGGCTGTGATTGGAAGATTATTGCATCAATGAAGGATGCACTGCAACACTATCCCAAAAAAATGAGCCTAAGGCTCTAATACCATGAAGAATTTTAGAGAAAAGAATTGTGATAATTCTCTATATTTTTGTACTAGGATTACAAAGCTATTTATAGGACTTCTACAAGTACTAACTAAGAAAAAATAGATCTGTAAAATACAGCTATAATCCCACAAATCAAGGGATACTAATAAATCATTTCCTAACTAATTATTTACAGCTATTTCCTAATAATTAGGACCCAAAAAATCAGGATTGAATATTCCTAATAATCAGATCCTAAAAATCAGGATAATTCAACACATGCCACATGATTCCTTTTGATTGTTCAGATCGCAACTTATATGCTCAGGAGACATGTTATGATGCCGCGTGTTTTAACTTCTTCTGATAAGGTTGCAGAATAATAACATAATAAAAAATAATCAATGTTTTAATTTGCGGTGAATAATTTACTTCTTCCATTATGGATGCTCCACTATGGATGCTGTTGACTGCTGTAAGATGCAATGACATAGAAATTATTCGTAATGGGTGGTTTGTTAATTGGGATTCGATTCTTGCCTGCAGCTATAAGCGATTACAGACAGTCCCTGCATTTTCAAGACTTAAATGAGAAGAAAACAGATATACGCTTGGAAGTGGGTACTTTATATGAGATGTGTAAGTTACATTCTTCTCTTTCCTGTATGCATATGGATGAAAATGTTGCATGTTTATAGATGTCAGAGGTGGCAGAAGAATAGAAGTTTCAATATATGATGCCATTGTTGGTGATGTTCACCTTAAGATCGGTGACCAAGCAAGTAACTAAAACCAGTTCTGTATTTGGTACCCTCCTCATGAGGACAGTGAATATGTTCTTACATTTGATGTTCACTTTTGTCTCCAGGTTCCTGCAGACAGAATCTTGATTTCTGGTCATTCCCTGGCGATTGACAAATCTAGCATGAATGGAGAGTGCAAAATTGTAATGTCTCACAGTGATTATGCTCTCGCTAGGTGATCAATCTATCAACAAACTGGCCTTTCTTATTTTGTTTTATTGTTTCAATCAGGTTCACAAGGATGCAAGGGAACCATTTTTAATGTCTGGCTGCAAAGTTGCAGATGGCAATGGCACTGTGCTTGTAAGTATTTTTTCCATTCTTCTACTTTGCTTTCCTCATCATACTTCTCTGTGCTTTTATTTCACATCACAGAGAAGATCCACACTTCATAAGTAGGCTAATTTACTTGAAACATATTGCTACGCTACCTCGTGGTTTGCTAAATATGGGTTGGAAAATTGAAAGTCATGGGTTCTTGAGTTAATTTGGTAAAGGAGCGTGACTCTTTTAATCTCAACTAAACTCTGTTCTGAGATAGAGGGTGGCCCCTTAAAAAAGATTTCAAGAAAGTACTGGAGATATTTAAAAAATATACAGTTTATTCTGTCCTTGAGGCCTCGTTAGGAGGAGGTGAGTCAAATTTGAATTGAATGGATGGCTCTGTCCCTTTGAACGTGCACTTATACGCTTCACTCTGGCTGTCCTGACTACCTGCGTGTTTCTCAATGGATTTCTAGCAGTAGGGTTGTCTCTGATATCAGAATTAGTTTGCCAAAAATGGTGCTTCCGGAGATGGGGGTTTAGTCTATCCCAAGTCTGTCTTTATCACAAAACAAGGCTTATTTCCATCTGTCTTCTGCCTCACTTTTCTGTTTTTGCCTCTCAGGTGATGAGTGTGGGTATTAACATTGAGTGGGGTTTGCCCATGGCTAGTATTTCGGAAGATACTGGGGAAGAGACACTCTTGCAGGTTAGTTTCTCTAAACTCTTTTTTATTTTTTTCCCTGTTTTTGGAAGATATGGATTTTGGTTGTCATACCGATTTCTTCGCTTTTATATTAGGTGGGTATACTACTTCCATTGCTGGACTGCATGCAGATGTTGCTGTTTTGGCTGCTCTTTTAGCAAGGTAACTGTTATTGTAATGTAAACAAAAACTGCAATTTTATTTTATTAATTCCTCTATCTCTGAAGTCGTTCCACATACTGAAGCCGTAATAGATCTTACAAACTCAACCTTTGTGCAGATTTTTTACTGGATATACGAAAAATCCAAATGGCACCATTCAGTTTAAGGCTGAGAAGGCCGAATGAAACGCGAACCGTACTTCAACGTCGAATCTTTTTCTAGGGCAAGGAAACAAACTGACACTTGTCCTCCAAAGAGAACGCCTCCTTAGGCAGTGTGCCATCTAGCACACTCGTTCTGTCACGGCCGTGCCTACTTTCAAGCGCCGAAGCTCCGGTAGGCCCCGGCCCTGTTCTTGTGCCCTGTTTTGGCCGCGCCGGGCCGGAGCTTCGCGGTCGTCCAGCTCACGCGAGCTCCGGTCCCGACCTTCCTTTGTTTGCTGTGTTCGTCCTGGATTGTTTGTCGATTGTTCCGGCTCGGGTTTGAGCCTCGGTTGAGCGGAGGATCTCACTTTTCCATGGTGCATTCCACCCGCTCGACGAAACGCCTGAACCAGATCTAGCTTTCGCGTGTTTGTTTCGGGCCGGCGTTGATTTATCCGGGCGTCGTCTCGTCCGGTCGAGGCATCCCGGCGACGCAGGGCTTCTGGGCCTCGGCCCGTCTGGTTGGTTCGACGCGGGCGCTCCGTCCCCTCCGCCATCGTCGAACAGAGCAAAGGAGGAGGGGGCCGTTTCAGTTATCCCACGAGATCCCGCCACGGCCGCACCCTCGGCCGCCGTCTCGATGTGCCGGGACGTATCTTGGCCGGCCGCCCAGCCGTCGGAGCCCCGGCACGCCCTCGGCTGAGCCGAGACTAGCGGCGACGCTCGGCGCCGTCGTGTTTGTCGCGGCAAAGCGGACGCGGTCAAAGAGAGCCCAGTCGGGTCGGCACGCGGATCCGGTTGACCCGGTTGGCCCCGGTTCTGGGCTAGGGTACATTTTATTAATTGCGTTTCTTTGCAGGTGGGCATGTTGGGCCTCTTCGCCGAAGCCCAGTTCAGCCGAAGACCTGGGCTGCGCGCTCAGGCTAGCCTTGAGCGGGTCGGACGCGGGGGTCCGATACGGATCCGTTTTACATAATATAATATAATGTTAAATTATTATTTTAATATTAAAAAATATTTTAATAAAAAAATCTAAATTCAAAAATAAAAATAATCAAAAATGATTTACATTTTCCGAAAAATCAGAAAAAGCCTAAAAGATTGTTTTTATTCTCCATAAACGCATGGAAAATCCTTGAAAATCCAAAAATATTAGGGTTTAAATAAGGTTAAGTATCGAAAGAGCATTAATTGATTAACCAATATAATCAATATTTCTTATAATATTTTACTTGGATTTCGAATCGATTAATCACAAATTGATTAGTGGTGATTCCTATTTGAAATTGATTTGTAAGTTAAAAACTCAAATCATAAGTCGTGAATTGATGAGCTTGGGAGAGTCCGTGCTAAGGCTAATAATTAGTGAGCTATTAGCCTCTGCATGTGTCTGTGCATAAGAGACGCTGAAAGAGAGGTCACGACAATTTATATAGTTGATACCTTGACTGCATCTACAGTGCCCTTATTTAAAATGGTTAATGCAAGTGTTTACATTGAAAATGCATTTTCATCGTAATCTAGGCTTGCCTTTTTCATCTTGCCGTTGCTAAGTAGAGTCAGAGTTCTTTCATTTTCTTCTTTTAACCCATGCTTTGACAAGCTTGTGGGTGTTCAATCTTCAGATTTTCAATGAACTTAATGCCTTAGAACCAAATGAGTTTAATGTGTTCAAGGGAATCACGAAGAAGCATCTCTTCATGGCGATGATAGGTGTGACTCTAATACTTTAGGTGAGAACCGTCCAGCTTTTTTCTTGATTGAGTTAGGTAAAAAATTTATCATGATCCTCTATTTTTCCTTCTCTTCAGGTCATTATCATAGAATTTCTCAAGAAGTTTATTTCATTATCATATTTATTATTATTGCTTTTATCAGGTATGTAGCTTGTATATCTCTCGTGATATTCATGGTAACTCCTAGAGAGTTTCTTACAACGTTCTAATTCTTATTTCCGTTTTATTTTATTTGAAATTCTGTTGATTCATTGGATGATGAAACATTATGGAAAGAGCATTAACACCAGTAACCACTTGCTTTTTATTAAATTGGGCGTCAGCTCTTCACTAACGGTCTTTCCTTCATGGTTTGAAAACAGTTGGCCTCTGGCTCTTTTTGGAAAGCTAATACCCGTCCCCAGAACTCCGTTTGCAAGAATATTCTGTCAACGACGAAGACCACAAAAACGCCCAAGTCGCCGAAGTAAGAGTTCTTTGCTGCTTTTCTGTGCGCGCCAAGTTTTCAAGATTTTCAGTTGCCTTGCCGCTAATTTTCCTTTTCCTCCTGCAGGGTTTCTGAGTAAATCTTGAATAAGCTGGGACAGTGTGTGTCTAGTTTACAGGATGACATGATAGGTTGACAGCACACTCCTGACGTAGATGGTTTATCACGTAGTTCTGACACGATGGCTCACTACCCTTTTGAGATTTTTCCGATGCATTTGCATGGCTTCCGGTGAAAGTTTCTATTCTCACCTTGTAAGAATTGGACATGACTTAGGGGGAACTTTTTCATACAGAATTTGTTTCTCCTCTGTTCCAGTGAAGTTGAATGTGGTGAAATGAAGGTCGTTACGTGCTTGCAGTTTCACAAAAGGACTCGACTTATCGTGATTTTCATAGGAGAAGAATTGTCAGCACCGGTGCGGTAGTCAGCTTTTCCTTCAGCTCTTGAAAACTACGCTCGCACTTGTCTGACCATACAAACTTCTCTTCTTTCTTCGTTAGCTTAGTTAGAGGCGATGCTAACGCTGAGAAGCCTTCCACAAACCGTTTGTAATAACCTGCCAATCCCATAAAACTTCTGATCTCTGTCACTGTAGTCGGTCTCTGCCAATTGATCACGGCTTCTATCTTGCTCGGGTTGACGAAGATTCCTTCTCCGGAAATCACATGACCTAAGAACGCAACACAAGTCAACCAAAACTCGAGATCTACAGTGATGCATCTTTTAGAGGGTTGGGTTGCGTGCTGATGCAACATGGTAGGGTTGTTGCGTATGCTTCTCATCAGTTGAGAACCCATGAGCAGAACTACCCAACGCATGACTTAGAGCTCGCAGCTATTATCTTTACCCTGAAGATTTGGAGACATTATTTGTGTGGTGAGAAATTTCAGATCTTCACGGACCATCAGAGTCTCAAGTACCTATTCTTTAAGAAGGAGTTGAACATGAGACAATGCCGGTGGATGGAATTATTGAAGGACTACGACTGTGATATCCTATATCACCCAGGAAAGGCGAACAAGGTCGCCGATGCTTTGAGTCGGAAATCTTCAGTAACGCAGATCTTGATTAAAGAATGGAATTTAATCAAGAGGGCTCGAGATTCGGAATTCAAATTTGAGGTAGGCCACCTTTCAAATTTTATGGCCACCCTCAGAATTGAACCAAATGTCCAGGTTAGAATCAAACAACTCCAACTGATAGATCCAGATGTGCAGAAAATTCTTCAAGAGGACACTGAGAAAAGAAAGGCTGACTTTCAGGTGGCTAATGACGGGACATTAAGGTTCCGAGAACGTTTGGTTGTACCTGACGATGTAGGGCTTAGAGAAGAAATTTTATCATAAGCACATCGTAGCAGTTACAGCATTCATCCTGGAAGCACTAAAATGTATCAGAATCTACATCAACATTATTGGTGGTCAGGTATGAAGGTGGATGTTGCCAAGCATGTGGCCAAGTGTTTGACATGTCAACAAGTAAAAGCTCAACATTGCAAGCCAGGAGGACTCTTGCAACCTCTTACGATCCCAGAATGGAAATGGGAGCATATCACGATGGACTTCGTGATTGGACTACCAAGGAGTCAGAGAGGAAGTGATTCAATTTGGGTGGTAGTCGACAGACTGACAAAGTCGGCCCACTTCATTGCTGTTCGAAAGGACCTCAGTCTTGATAGACACGCATACCTGTACGTGCGTCAAGTAGTTCGAATGCATGGAGTGCCGGTTACGATAACCTCAAACAGAGACCCGAGGTTTACTACAGCCTTTTGGAAAAGCTTGCAGAGTGCTCTTGGTACAAAGCTTCAGTACAGTACGGCGTATCACCCTCAGACGGATGGCCAGTCTGAGAGGACAATTCAGACCCTCGAGGACATGTTGAGAGCTTGTGTAATAGACTTCAAAGGAAGTTGGGAGGATCAGTTGCACCTGGTAGAATTCGCCTACAACAATAGTTATCAGCAGAGCATTCATATGGCTCCATTTGAAGCATTGTATGGCAGCGCATGCAGAACACCAGTGTGCTGGGATGAAGTTGGGGAAAGGAAGATAACAGGCCCAGAGTTAGTTCAGCAGTCAGTGGATGCCGTGACAGTGATCAGAAACAGATTGAAGACCGCGTAGAGCAGACAGAAAAGTTACGCAGATAAGCGCCGAAGATCTTTGGAATTCCAAGTTGGTGATCATGTTTTCCTGAAAGTGTCACCAATGAGGGGAACTTCACGCTTTGGAAAGAAAGGCAAACTGAGTCCGAGGTACGTGGGTCCATTTGAGATTCTTGAGAGAATCGGGACCTTAGCGTATTGTCTTGCATTGCCGCCAAGGTTGGCACAAGTGCATGACGTCTTCCACGTGTCGATGTTGAGGAAGTACGAGCCTGACCTGACACACGTGCTCAATTTTGAGGAATTGGACGTGGATGACAGAGTGTCATATGTGGAAAGCCCGATCCAGATTGTAGACAGAAAGGAACAAGTGTTGTGTACAAAGACCATTTCGTTGGTCAAAGTGGTCTAGCAACACCACGGTACGGAAGGAGCAACTTGGGAGACTGAAGAGTCGATGAGAGAATTGTACCCCCACCTTTTTGTCTAAGTTTGTAAGGTTTAAATTTCGAGGACAAAATTTTTATAAGAGGGGAAGAGTTGTGACATCCCAAATTTTCAATTCTGTTTTCTTCTAATTGAATCGGGCGTTTCATTGACGTGTCTATAGGGCTATTCTCAGAACTAATCATTCTAGACTATCTGGGGAAATTATTAAGAAATTTTAAGGCAATAGACTTGAGAATTTGACCAGGAATCGGCTTCTCGACCGTGTCCATCTTTAGGGGTCATTACGGCACAATTAAAAATCGATTTCAAATCAGAGATAGACTGGATCAACAGTGATGTGTATAGCTAATCGTGAGTGACACCACTAAATTAGAAAATTCATGTCGACCGGCACTAGACTGATTTTCTTATTGTTTTGGTACCCTGTGTCCGTATTTGGATCCTCGGGATTTTCATGACAATCGAGAGTCGCCAATGAGTCGAGTGGGTTCATAGTGGCTCGAAGAAAATCGACCACGAGTCAATTGCACTTAAAAATATTTGAAAGTTACCCGGTAACCTAGGTCACGCTAAAAACGCGTCGAATAGAAATTAACCGCCAATTCGAGTCTGATTTCAGAAATTGAAGATTCTGTCACGTCACAATAAATTCTAGGAGTATCGACTCAGTCTCAGAAGATTTTTCTGACACCTGACACTTTTTGGGAAAAAGTCGTCGCCGGACCCTTTTTGTGCAATTGAAGCCGGAGATTTAATTTTGGTTACAAATTTGAGATGTAAAGTGGACTCAAAGATAAGGAAAAATATTGAGATGGTCTATGGATGACCAATTGAAATTATTGAGGCCAATTGTGACTAAATCAAGTGAGTGTGATGGTCCAATTGGAAGAGGTGGTCTTCAAATCCGTGTAACCCCCCAAAGCCACAACCTTTGGACCACTTTGTCTTCTAGAATGGAGTGTTTTGATGGCTTATTGAAGGCCAAGTATTCTTACATGGCCAAGAGTGATTTTGGAAGATATTTTGTGAAATATCAAGCCAAGTGGAGCCCCCTCACTTCTCATCTCTCTTATCTCTTCCCTCATCTCTATCCTCTCCAACTCTCTCACCTCTCTACCATCCAAGACCCTTATCTCTTCATTTTCGAAGCCCTCAAGCCAACAAGAAGACCAGCAGAAGCAGCTGCAGTCGTCGCACGCCTCCACCCGCACCACTGCCGGTTTCTGCTCCAGCCGACCTTTCATCAAAGATTCGAGTCAAAAGTGGTCTTCCCGGATTAACCAGCGAACGAGCCACATATTTCCATGAAGAGGACATCCATAACGTTCCAACAATATCAAAATCACCCCAAACGGAGCCGTAGTTCGTTCCGTACGGCTGCCGGAGTCCGCTGCTCGCCGGACCGTCTGGAACCGCCTGGTTCCGCCTGTTTCGCCTGTTTCGCGGTTTTCAGCCATTTTCTCCCCATTTCTACTCTACCTACACCCATACCAACCTCCAATAAGATTTCCTTGACCCCCGAGAGCCACCGGTTGCCAACCACCTGCTCGTTGGAGCTCCGAGCGGCCCGTTTTCGCCGTTGAAGTTGCTGGTTTCTTCTCTGCAGTTCAGCCCAGAACAGAAGCAGAAGACAGCAAGGTTTTGGAGACTTCGTGGCCCATTTTCAAGCCCTTCCCGGCCTTCGTTGGTGTCGCCGCTTCGAGGTTTATCGACCGCCTTGGCGTCATGGTCGTCGTGAACTCACTGGCGCGCAAAACCGGTGAGTTTATCCTCTAAACCTTGCTTAGTAAGTTAATCATGCTTAAGGGGTGTTTAGATTAGTCTAATTAGGTTTAGGTGGTTAGATTAGATTATTTTAATGTAAATTAGATTAGTTGTATGATTAGTTTAATGGGTGTTTAATTAGGGCTAATTGTATGATTAAATTAGTGTAATCTTGTTTAAGCCATAAATATTATTTTATTAAATTATGTTATTATAATATATTATTTAATTATTTAATTTTCGGAATTAAATTTAATTATTTAATAATGTCGAAAATTTTGCCAGGATGGCCGGTCGTTAGAATTTCGTACTAATCGCAGCAGTGCGGTCAGTTTGTATCAATTGTATGCATAATTGCGAAATTGATTGAAAATGATGATTGTGGTTAATAATTCCAAAAGTGTGGAATTGAGTGAAATTGGAGAAGTTTTGGTATTTAACTTGAAAATACCCAGTGTTGGCTTTTGGCACCGTAATTGGTTTGTAGGACCAGTTTGAATAGTTGGATGTTATTGGATTGTATATCCATTTCTATGGTTTAAATATATGTACAGCTTTGGCGAGAAATGGGTTTATATATGGGTCAGCTTGTGTGAGCACTGTATGTCAGCTTGTGAGAGCAATGATCGTTTATCAGCTTGTGAGAGCAACGATCCATATATCAGCTTGTGCGAGCTATCATTTATGTATATATCAGCTTGTGCGAGCTACCATCTATATCAACTTGTGAGAGCATTGCATCCATTTCAGCTTGTGTGAGCCATGATTGTATTAATGGATGAATAGATGGTATGAATGGATAGACGTATGAATTGTACTGACGTGTAGGAATGGACTGAGACGAGGTAAGTCATCAATCCTCTTTGTGTGACTAGAACACCTTGGGGCTTATTTTCTTCCTAATTGAGTTTTAGAGGGTAGGACTCGCTAAGACATTGTCTCACCCCGTTGTGGGATAAAATTTTCAGGTCCCTAGATGGCAGATCCTCTGGAGCTTTTTGGTAGACCAGTGAGGGTCGCTAAGAAGATTTTTGACTTCGCCAATCTTGACTGAAGAGCTGGCGAATGGACCTATCTAGCTAATCTTAGGACAGCTTAGTTTTTTAGGACTGATCTTTTATAGATCTTGTTGTTAATAGCTTAGTCCTGTAACTGAACTGGTTTGACATGTATAAAGGTGTGTGGTTTGAATTTGAAAATGTGATCCTGCTTTTCTATTCCAATTGAGTTTTGTCTGGGGATTATTTATCTGCTTCCGCATGTGCAATTAAATGAATGGGTCGGCGATGTGTCCTGGGAAGTCGCATTTCTATCGACCGCAGTGGGATGTGCGCGTGCTCGAGGTTCGGGGCGTGACAATGGTGGTTGGGCATAATTTGAGGGTGGACATATTGATAACACATTTGATGGAATGTTCGGTCTTCGTCTCCATGGACTTGTCAATCCTCACGTAATTGACGGGGTATCAATTGACTAGATAAGTCCATCATTATTTGGGAAATAGCGTGGTGGTTGGGCATAATTTGAGGGTGGACATATTGATAACACATTTGATGGAATGTTCGGTCTTCGTCTCCATGGACCTGTTGATCCTCACGTAATTGACGGGGTATCAATTGACTAGATAAGTCCATCATTATTTGGGAAATAGCGTGGTGGTTGGGCATAATTTGAGGGTGGACATATTGATAACACATTTGATGGAATGTTCGGTCTTCGTCTCCATGGACCTGTCGATCCTCACGTAATTGACGGGGTATCAATTGACTAGATAAGTCCATCATTATTTGGGAAATAGCGTGGTGGTTGGGCATAATTTGAGGGTGGACATATTGATAACGCATTTGATGGAATGTTCCGTCTTCGTCTCCATGGACTTGTCAATCCTCACGTAATTGACGGGGTATCAATTGACTAGATAAGTCCATCATTATTTGGGAAATAGCGTGGTGGTTGGGCATAATTTGAGGGTGGACATATTGATAACACATTTGATGGAATGTTCGGTCTTCGTCTCCATGGACTTGTCAATCCTCACGTAATTGACGGGGTATAAACTGATTAGATAAGTCCATCATTATTTGGGAAATAGCGTGGTGGTCGGGGATAATTTGAGGGTGGACATATTGATAACACATTTGATGGAATGTTTGGTCTTCGTCTCCATGGACTTGTCAATCCTCACGTAATTGACGGGGTATCAGTTGACTAGATAAGTCCATCATTATTTGGGAAATAGCGTGGTGGTTGGGCATAATTTGAGGGTGGACATATTGATAACACATTTGATGGAATGTTCGGTCTTCGTCTCCATGGACCTGTCGATCCTCACGTAATTGACGGGGTATCAATTGACTAGATAAGTCCATCATTATTTGGGAAATAGCGTGGTGGTTGGGCATAATTTGAGGGTGGACATATTGATAACACATTTGATGGAATGTTTGGTCTTCGTCTCCATGGACTTGTCAATCCTCACGTAATTGACGAGGTATCAATTGACTAAATAAGTCCATCATTATCATACAAGTCTTATATTTATTGTAATTGTGCCAATTTATGTTAGGGAAATCCCTTATAATGTTTTGAATATGACAAAATAAATTAAAGGCTACTAACATAATTGATGGTTGAGTAATAGACTATGCAGATGATAGAACATGTAAAGAATATTGTTGAGTCTGAAGACGGCCAGAAGACTGAACGTAACACATGTCCAAAGTATATTCTGAAGATTTCCAAACTTCTGTGTCAAAGTCTGAAGACTGCCAGACTTTAGTGTCAAAGTCTGTTCTACATCAGAAGTCTGCCTACTCTGACAAATTCCAAATTGAACGTGCTTGGAAGAACCAGAAGATAGACTCTATGTTGAAGCCGAACTGGGTACAGACATTAAAGCTACATTTGTTCAGAAGTAGAATATGTTCAGACTCAGATTGTAAAGTCTATTGCTCTAAGACTTTACATCCAAATTCGACAAAACGTAACATAAGCCCCGAATATATAACGGCTAGTGATTTGGTTTGGATTCTACATCAAGATTGATTTGATTGATTTAATCTAATTGATTGACAATTGGATTTTAAGGACAAGAACTTTCTATACGAAGAAACTCTACTTACGGAAACCAAGATTCTGTTTGTATGGGCGATCGAAATCAATTTGGGATTCTACTTTTGTCACTCAACGGCTACCAAATCTTCTAAATACAGATTTGTCCAATGGGTAGATTGGAAGACGATCCTCGAGATGCTGTCCAACGGCTAGTTTGGAAGTGCAGGAGTATTTAAGGAGATGAAGAACCGATGAGCAAGAAAGAGACGGAGCGTAGAATTTATAATTCCAAAGTCTAAGCAACTTCGATCATATACTTGTCTCTTGTGAGCTTAAACGTTTGTGATCGTGAGAGAAATACCAAAAGAGTGACTTAGTGAGATAGTGTGATCTACTACTAAGTGTTTGCACTCAAAGTTGCAATCTCTGGTTGATTGCATAGTGGAATCCAGCGAAAGGTTATTAGCGTGGGAGAGTGGACGTAGGCTTGATCTAAGCCGAACTATTATAAATTCTATGTTCTTATTCTCTTCCCTGAACTTTATTTTATTCTGCATATATTTGCCAATGTTTCGTTTAAACACCTATTCACCCCCCTCTAGGTGTTGTTACTAGTCCTTACAATTTAATCATAAACATTTCTTTTTTTTTTTTTACAATTCAGTCATAATTTTTTTTTTTTTGCATTTGTACTAGTTCAGTGCATTCGGCCAATTTTGGCCTGTCGGCGTTGACGTATACGCCGATTAGCACAAATCGTCTGGCCAACGCTAATGTGACAATTTTTAAATAATATTTTATTTCTCTTGGAATTTTTTATTTTTATTTTTTTCATTTTGTTCCTACTCTTCTTTGTCTTTTTCCCATAGTGGCCAAGGAGGGTCATGAATCCCTTGCTAACCATTAGGCAAGGGCAGCCTTGCCATGGCCTCACCGGCCGCGAGCGAAAATGGTCTCGCCTGTGATTGGGGAGGCCATGGCCACCTTTGAACAGGCTGGCAAGGCTACCCTTGCCTATGGCTCCCAAGCCTTCATGAGGCACCTCATGGTCCTCCCCCCCCCCCCTCTCTATGTGTACCAATGGTTGTTGGTCTTGATTGAGCCTTGCTGCCACACTTCAATTTTGATTTGAGGCATTCGTGTAAAGGCTTGGAGGCTGCGGCTGAAAGGGTGGCCATGGCCTTGCAGCCGCGGAGGAGGCCACCTTTGCCCGCGATCGGCAAGGCCATGGTGAGGCTAGCCTCACCCAGATCTAGGCCAAGCCGCCTCACCCGCAGTCCCTGAGCCTCGCCTAGTGGCTAGCGAGCCTCACCACACCAGCCACTATATAGAAAAGAAAAGAAGAGTTTGAAGAAAATGAAAATAAATAAATAAACTAATTAAAAGATTCAAAAAAAAATAAAAGGTAGAAATGTTTAGTACTCAATCAGTATAATTAAAATATTTAGGACTGAATTGGTAGAAACACAATAGATATATGACTTTTTAGGTAATTTACCCAGATTTAATGCAAATTGTTAATACATTTGGCATTTCTATAACCTCAATTAAGAGGGCACCAAATAATATTTTCGGTGGTCTAATTTTTTTATTTTTTCAAAAATGATCAGGTCTAATTAAGTGTATCTGATCAAGTCAAATTCAGATATATATGTTTTCCCCTATATTTGATGTTTTATCTCATGGAGCGTTCGCGTCAGAAATTGCAACTACCAGCTCTAAGAATGGGATAGGACGAGGCCTTTTGACCATAATTAACGCGGGGATTGGGACTAGGCGCCCCTTATTCCCTCCATCCTAGGGCTAGGGGTGAGCTCAACTAGCAAGTAATTGGATTAAAAGTTAATTAAAAAAGAACGATGCGATAATACATTAGGAGATAATTTGAATGGGCAATACAAGTGTGAGGACTCAAAACAAGCTTGTGGGTTTCATTCAATCGACCAATGGAAACTTCACAAATTATTTGATAAAGAGGATTTAATGCATATTCATAGTACATTTAGCATTTCTTTAACCTCAATCAAGAAGGCACCATATAATATTTTCAGAAGTTATCATCAAATTTTTAATCGCAACCAAAAATAAATATATTACTCATAGATATAATATTTTTGGAACGCGCTTTCCTACAAACATGAGTTAAAAAAATTGAGATTGCATCAGGCTTGACTACTTGAGCTTGATGTTTCAGCTTTTGGTGCCTGACTTATAATTGACTTGGACTTTAAACCAATTTCGTGTGAAAAGCCAAAAGAAACAATCAAAAGCAAGGGAGAAAACTTTTACCAAACACATACATATGTAAAAGGAATTTTGTGGAACGAGAAAAAAGAGTTACAAATTAATTTCACCTTTTAATGAGTCTCATGTTCATATAAATAATCGACGGAGGCACTTTTTGTCAAGGATATGAAAGCTTCATCCGTACTCGATCCTCTTGTGATTGACGGTGAATTATAAGGCACCAAGTTGTTCATTCTTCAGCCTTTGGTCTTCGTCTCCATGGACTTCATAGAATACGAGGCACCAATATTGATATTGTTTTTTCTCCCCTCAACTTTATAAAGGAGTGTCCTATTTGGACAATGCTATCTTATAGATTAGTATTGATATACCAAACCACATGGCAGATCAAAAGAGAATAATAAGCCATATTCGATAATTAATGACAATATGCCACGTCACTTATTACACCAAATTTATGAAACATTCTTAGTGTTTTTGACATTTCTCTTTCTTTTTTTGGTTGTAAACGTGAAAACTAGTGAGACGTTGATAAATGAATGACACCACTACATGTACTAAGACTAAGACTTTACTCGAATGTTCTAAATGAAATGGTGTGTAGTGCGGTATGCACCCATGTCACCAAATAAGTGTGGAAACGGCATTACTATGGAGTTTGTGAAAAGGAGAAAAGAGATAAATTGAGCAAGATCAATTTAAGGAAATTTACTTTTCTATTCCACCATCATTTCTTCTCAAAATTACACAAAGTGCTCTCACGCTTTACTGGGAGCCTCCATTCAAATTTGACTAACAATCATTGAAGCAATTCAATGATGCATATAGCACTTTGCCTTTACAAGATTCAAGAAATAACTCCCCAGGGGTGGGACTTTGTCCCAAGTGACACTTAGTTCTAGAGCTGAGGAAAAAAAAAGATCTAAGCAATGAGTTGCCTTAGATCAGATGGCCAACATTTTCATGTTCAAAGAGGTCCCGACATGAGATTTAGGACTCCTCCTATCCTTCTTTGTTATTACTCCCAACTTTATTATGGTGTTTCTTATTAGACAATGCTATGCTATATATTAATATTAGTATACTAAACCGAATAGCAAACTCTGAGTGGACTATAAGTCATATTCGATAACTAATAACAATATGTCACGTCAAATTCATTAAACAATCTTACCATCTGACTTTTTTTTCTTATTTTTATCGTATAATTGAGAGCAAGCAAGACTTTAAAATAAGAGTAACAAACATTAACTGAGACTTTACTAGAGTTTCTCGGTAAATGAAATGGGACACTATGTGCTGTGCGGCATGTCGTCAAATAAGAGTGGAATCAGCGTTAGTTTGTAAAATGGGGAAAAGTGATAAATGGGGCAAGTTCAATTAAAGGAAATTTTGTGGCAAAAAAATTAAACGAAATTTTGTCAGCACTCTAATATTCCGTGCAATCTGTAATATGCTTTGTTGGCTATACTTCTTGGCTATATTGGTAATGAAAATGCCTGTATTACCCTTAACATCAGCAATATGAGGGGAGGTGACGTTTGAATAAAAGGCAAAGTCGGAAGAAGGGAAATATTCCCAAACCTCCGCTCTGTTCTCCTTGATTTCTTACAAATCTTTCACTTCTAGGTCTAGTGACATTGGAAGGATAAAAATGCAATTTTGATCATATAAGATGAGTTGGTTCAACAAGTCTGCTCTCTATTTGTTATTCAAATCCTACATATGAGAAAGCTTTTTCGAGGCCATAAAGCCTTTGGATGAAGGCTAATGATATTTTGGAGGCCATCAAACAGTTTCATTTAAGGACTAAAAGAGAAAAGGGCATGCGTGCTGGGGGAACATACATGTCCCGAATTTCATTAGTCTTCCTCTTATTTTATGGTTATATGCTCTGTTAGCTTATTCCATTTCTCTCTTTTTTATTTTTCCTATGGGGGTAATTGTCGTTAGTTACATGCCTCTTCTGTTGAAATAGGTAACATGCCCTATCCTGTTTCTCTTCCCAATCATTACTAAATTGATGGGAAATATGAGGTACCAGTTGTTAAATTATTGCTTGAGTTTAAACTAGGTACAAGACTCAACTCATTTAAAGGATTTTGATTTGTTCAAAATATGGTGTTCCCTTTTAATCAGTATCAAATTTTGATTTGGTTGGCGATGCTACTTAATTATTATATGTATTGAAGGTTTGGTTCTGTTGAAGATAAATATCCAAGTTTAACCGACGGAGCAAACGTTAGTCGGACTCCATTCAAGGAGTACAGTTTTAGGCCTTATCTAATATCCTGAAGAAGACGTACTGCTGAAATCTCTATTTTATATACCCGCACAAGAGGACTCTCTCTTTAGCCAAGGGAAAAAAGGGGACGTGCCAGTGACGCTTGAGGAATCAGTTGACAGAATCGATACGAAGTTGTTGTGTATGACTAAGTGGAAGCTATAATTTGGGAAAGTACTGCAAAAGCTCTAGAAATCTTTATTGTTGGGACAATGTAATACAAGCCCGATACTTTCATTTGGAGAATAGAAAAACAAAAAAAGAGTTTAAGTTTGAGCCCATTAACAAATTCCGGTGGATGATGACAACTTTTATTCATTTCATTGGCAAATCTTGGTTTTGACATTTATCAATAGAACTGCGCATGTTAAAAAACGAATAATCACTGACTTCGTCCTTCCTATTTTAACATTATACAATCTGTTTCAATGAAATTGTTTAATGGAAAATAATTGACAATATTGTATTTTTTATTTCATTTTTGTCTGGTATATGTAGATGAGAAAATCTTGATAAATTTATTTTCTATTTTCTTGTTTATTTAGGGTCAAAGTTGGACGTCACGACCTAGCATTAGTCATCGGTGAGCCACTTTCATCCGCATACCGGCCAATTTCAAGGTGGAAGTAAATAATTTACTTCCTATTTCTAAGAGAAAATTATTCTCTTTACACTAGAATTTCTGATTTCTTCTGTAACAAGTTACAAAATCCGAGCTTTGCAAAGGCATACCCAGACATAAATGTTTTATCTGCATATGTTGGTATTTTTACATGTTTTTTTTAATCCGTGTTAAATATATAACTTTCATCGCTTAAGATCTTGAGAATGCTGGCACTTATGTTATTTCTATATATGTGGTGGACCTATATCAATGCATAAATACTTAAAAAGCACTTACCACCGTTTAACCCTAGCTTCCAAAGGAGAAGTTGAGTCTAGTTCTTCGCGATACAACTCAGCAACCCGCGTCTATATCAAGCGCAATATCGTAAGCAATTCTCCATGAAAACGAGCTTGAATGAAAGCTAGAACCGCTGATTCTTCCCTCGATCAATGTACTAACTCTTCATACCCCTTTATTCTTCAATTTCCTCACACCAGACGCATCAACTTGCTACATAAACATGACAAAATTCCCTTGACTTGCTTGTCTCCACCACATCACAGAGACTCAAATAAGACTAGCCAACTTAATGAGTCATGATATCCACTTAACTATCCAAAGTGTCCACTGTAGACTTTAAAACCCAAAAACCAAGATACAACGGACTTGCACCTTTTCTTGCACGGCTCTTGGTCCCACTTTCTAGAAATCAAAGAAACCATGTAAAATGATATTTGAGATAAAAAACCTAACAATTGATCTATTTTTTATACTTTGTTAAAAATTATACCAAAGCTAGGATTCAACCAGCCTGGACTTCTATTTTGGCCTCGACTGGGCCTGACATGGACTTGTCAATGCTCACATAATTGATGTGTTCTCGGGAACAAAAAACTTACCAAACACATTTTTTTTCCATTTATGTTCCTAGGAACCAAAAAACAGAAATAAGTGTTCCCGGGAGTGTTACCAAACGCAGCCTAAAAGACTTGTCTCTTCATTTTTTCTTTTTGGTTGGGTTATCGTCGTCTGCTTGAACGACGCGCTTAATGGAATATTCAGTCTTCGTCTCCGTTGACTTCCCAGTCCTCACGTAATGGATAGGGAATGTTAGGCTGCAATTTGCTCGGTCTTCAGTCTTCGTCTGCATTGACTCCGTGGAATACGAGGCACCAATATGTCCTTCATATGGATCTTTCGCTTTTGTAATATATTTATTTTAACATACGAAATCATGTGGCAGAAAATAAGTGGAAGATAAGCCATACACAATAATTAATAATAGTATGCCACATCATTTATGATACCAAATTTATAAAATAGTCTTAGCATGCTTACAATATTAATAACAATATTCATTTATACTACCACAAACCCCGTAACTCTATTGCTTCATGGTCTTCAAAGCGTAGAGTGTACGTTGTTTGAAACCTCAAAGTAAGTACATATTTCTTCAAGATGGATGATGTAAAATTGAGGACCACAGAAGGTTCAAATAAGTCTGCAATACTTCCCATAGTGGAATCAGTCAATAATTGAATTTTGCGCAGGACCGAGGCGTTAAATGCAACTAAGACTGAGTGGGGATCACAAGAGAAGATGGGGAAACGGCTGTTTCTTATTCTTAACTCTGCCCTCTTGTGGTGGTGGAGCACAATCACAATCTCCGGTGCATACTCGCAAAACCAAACGGATCGGTTTGCATTAGCCTCCTTCAAAAATGCAATACACAAAGACCCATTTGGAGCCTTGAGCTCTTGGAATGATTCTACTCATCATTGTGAGTGGCAAGGTGTTTTGTGCAGCAAAAGACATCCTGGGCGGGTCACATCTCTGGTCCTGAGAACACAAGGCTTGGAAGGCTTCCTATCTCCTAATGTAGGTAACCTCTCTTTTCTGAGGGTCATAATTCTGCAGAACAACAGCTTTCATGGTGAAATCCCACCACAGATTGACAACTTGTTTCGGCTACGTGTTTTTGTTCTTAGTAACAACTCATTTGGTGGGCCGATACCCTCCAATCTTTCCTGCTGCTCGAACCTCGAGACCCTGAATCTGATAGATAACCAACTTGTGGGGGGAATTCATTTCGATCTTGGTTCTTTAACAAGACTTAAAGTCTTGGCCTTGTATGGGAACAATCTTATAGGTCCTATTCCACGTTCGATTGGAAACCTCTCACTGCTACAACAGCTCTCCCTAGGAGAAAATGGATTAAGTGGAGAAATACCTAAGGAATTGTCCAAACTTAAGAGATTGATACTTTTCCAACTATCTGACAACAAACTAAGTGGTGAGATTCCAGCAGGTATTTTTAACAACTCTGACATTCTTGCGTTCGATGTTAGTTATAACCAGTTGTGCGGAAGCTTTCTCAGTGAAGTCGGCACCACTTCTCCTTCTCTCTATATCCTTCAGGCCGGCACTAACTTGTTCACTGGGACGATTTCGTCAGCGCTAACGAATGCCACTGGTCTTAAGAAACTTTTCCTTTACAACAACAGTTTCCATGGGCCAATACCGAAAAATCTGGGGAGGCTAAAGGGCCTTCAAATGTTTTCATTGGCTAAAAACCACATGCGGGATGACTTGAGTTTTATTTCTTCATTAGTTAATTGTTCCAACTTAGAAATTCTTGAGATGCAGTGGAACTTGATTCACGGATCGTTGCCGAGATCCTTCTCCAATCTCTCCAGCATTAGGCGAATTCATATGTCAAACAATCGGATCCAAGGATCTATTCCTTCAGGCCTTGGAAATCTCTTCAACTTGTCTTTCTTGAGTTTATGGAATAATTTTCTAAGTGGTTACATTCCTCATGCCATTGGAAGACTTTCCAACTTGGAGCAACTTGTTTTGGACATTAATATGTTTACTGTAGAGATACCGTCTACGATTGGTAACCTTACGTTGTTAAATCTCCTTGGCCTTTCCTCCAACATTTTCCAAGGCTACATGCCACAAAGTCTCGGCAACTGCAAGCAACTAATTGGGCTTGATCTTTCGAACAATAACCTAATTGGCTCAATTCCTATCGAAATTATGGGTCTTTCTTCCTTGTCGGTGGTCCTTAGTTTAGCAAATAATAATTTAAGTGGATCTCTTCCATTGCAAGTTGGATCTTTAAAGAATCTTGGCATACTAGATCTATCTTACAACAAATTGAATGGTTTAATTCCGCCATCCATCAGCGGGTGCTTGAGTTTGGAATGGCTTCACTTAGAAGCTAATTCTTTTCATGGTCAAATTCCCCAAGCTTTACGCCCGTTACGGGGTCTAGAAGAGTTGGATCTTTCCAATAATAATTTTTCTGGTCCAATCCCGAGCTTTCTTGTGGAGCTCTCACTGCTCAAGCACTTGAATTTGTCCTTCAATGAACTAGAAGGACCAGTTCCAAAGGGTGGAGTTTTTCTTAATGCAAGTGCCATATCGGTTTCTGGAAATAGACAACTCTGTGGAGGTATTCCGGGTCTGAGGCTTCCTCCTTGCAAATCACCAAGCTCTAACAAGCCTTCTTCAACCAAGGTCATAGTGACATTTGCGGTAGCTGTCAGTTTATTATGTTCAGCTTTGTTGTTCCTGTCCATGTTCTATTACTGCAAAAAGAAGCAGATGACAACCAATGCCTTGACATCGTCATCCTTCGAGCACCAATTCTTGAGGATTTCTTATGAAGATCTCATAAGAGCTACTGGTAGATTCTCCGAGACCAATGTGATTGGTAAAGGTAGATACGGCACGGTTTATAAGGGGATTCTTGATGGTTGTACGACTATGGCGGTGAAGGTGCTCAATTTAACACAAAGAGGAGCTTCAAGGAGCTTTGTCTCCGAATGTCGAACGCTCGGAATCATTAGACACAGAAACCTAGTAAAGATACTAAGTGTCTGTTCGAGTGTGGACTTTTGTGGAAATGACTTCAAAGCTCTAATATACGAGTTCATGGCTAATGAGAGCTTGGAGGAGTGGCTGCACCCTAAGACTATAGGACAAGATGATGAGCATAGCGAATCGAGAAATCTCAAACTAGTGCAAAGGTTAAACATCGCCATCGACATAGCTACCGCAATAGAATATCTCCACAAGGGTTGCTATCCAGCCATCGTCCATGGAGATCTGAAGCCGAGTAATGTGCTTTTGGACAATGACATGATGGCTTGAGTGGGAGATTTCGGGCTTGCAAGGATCATTTCAACAGTGTCTACTGAAGCCGTAGGAGTTCAAGACCAAGGGAGTTCAACTTCAACCACAGTCAGAGGATCTATAGGCTATGTGCCTCCTGGTATGAATCTGTCATATTTTCTTGATTAGTTTTGGTTGTTTGTGATAGTAATATGGGTGAGTGTTAAAAGTATTTAATAAACAATGATCATTGATGTTATACGATGCTTCGGATGCTCTAATACCTCTTTCTTACAACGCAATTTCCTATTTACCTTATTAATAGTAGCATGTCCTAATCGTAAATGAGAACAAACAATCGTAAATTTTATCAATGAATGGAAATTTTTTTGATCAAAACTAGTGAATCTATGCCAATAAATGGATTAAGCATGTTGTGTCATCTCATATTCATATTTTCTTTCTCTAATTCATACTTTATCTCATATTATGCTCATGCTATAATATTGGATTGTGATAGTTTTTTCATAAAGTCAATTACGGTATGAGAAATTGACAAGAACTTGTGATTCACTCTCAGAATGCCATGACTTAAGATTTTGATAATAAGTAATTGATCCCTCACGGTGGACCCTTTCCTGTTGGCTTGACCTATTATCCTTTATTTATAAAAATAATTTATATGACATGACATTTAAGTGAGAAGTGATGGAGGTCTCGAACCCACAAGTGCATGATAATATCACACAACATACACTAATTGACAATACGTTGGGCTCTATCCAACTTTCACTCTCCCTAAACTTCTTGTTAAGAGCATACTTAAGACAAATTTATGCATTTTGCATGTATAAATTCTTCAGCGTCAACAAATCACTCCAAGTCTCTTTTTTTCCCCATGTTCTTCGAGGCATTTTCTTTTCTTCTGTCTTGTAGAAAAGAAATAGTGTGGTATAGGTATAAATTGAATCTGGATCATGAAAATGATGAGCCTCATGTGCATTCCATGTGTGTCTAGTCAAAATCGGCAGTGCAAATTTAGTTAATACATGCACTAAGTGCACTAAATCATTTCCGCCGAGACCTTCACCACATATATTTTCTTCTTTTTCAGTTTTCCACTATACCCTATTCGAGGAAAAAGTCACTCTTGATGTTTAGGTGTTGACACCTAAATTTTGGCGGCCAATTTAGTCATTAGGGGTTAATTTTATTTTTTATAATTCATTTGCATAGCATTAATTTTAGGTGCGTTTATTTTTAATTTACATGTTTTGCATTTTTTAGGACGGCGGATGGGTCGAATTAATTGTTTTTGAGTTTAAATTAATGGGCCGGACTAAGCCCATGAAACGTGCAAAATTGGCCCGAGCCCGTTTTCTTTTAATGACAAAAATTACCTAAATCGAGATTTGATATGATATTGTGGTGGTTTTTCGAATTTAAAAGAATCGGGTTGAAATCTTATCTTTAGTCTTTAGGTGATAACATTTTTTTGAAAATATTAAGGAGATAAGGATTTTTGTGATTCGGAGGATATAAGGAAATTTCGAAATATTTTGATAGGATCACATGTTTTTTGGCTATAAAAGGTGTACGTAGGGTTCGGTTTTAAGGAGGCAAAACCTTGACACATACGGCCATTGAGAGAAAAACGTGAGTGGGGCCACGCATATTGAATACACGGCCGGACAATTGAGTACGAAAAATTGAGAATCGAGAGAGAGGGACGGATCGTGAGGGAGAATCGTTGGCGAACGTGTGCTGCCCTTTGACTTCGATGATCAATCGACATCGGTGATCTCCACGTGTGCTTGTAGCTCCTTCTCGGCACCGGTGTCTTGTCTGTGAAGGGCGCCCAACATCAACTAATTTGCTGTTTCCATTGTTCTGCCACGTTAGTCCAAGGGCACGTCAAGGAGGGCTGAGCATCACAGCAAATTCCTCAACTTCTCCAGCAAATATTTGGATCTTCAAACGTTGACTAGTTTGCTGTCCCAATTGCTGCCAACGTCCAGGTATCCAGGCGTGTTTCAAAGTGGACTGAGCAGTATCGGTGTAGGCGTGTCCGTGGGTTCCTCAGGCTTGAATCGTGCCATCAAGAGCCACCCAATATCGGCGAAGCTCGCTGATTTTGCTGCGTCAACGTTGCTGTTCTTTGTTTAACTCGACGCCACATTGGTGTCCCGAACGTTAGCCCATCAAAATCGTCGCAAATTGTTCCAAGCCAAGCCGAGACACCGCCACAACCGTTGCCCTAAAGCCAAGCCGTGCCGTGCCCATCGTTGGTCCATTCTGCCGATTGGATTTTTGAAAAAATTCAAATTTAGGTATAGATCTATTTTATTTTATTCCGTAGATTTATTAGATTTAGTTTATTAGGTAGTTTTATTAGATTTAATTTATTAGATAGATTTGTTTTATCTTATTTTAGGTTTTGATATTTTATCTCTTTGTTTGAATTTTTTTTAGAATTAGTCTTTAAGGGATGATTGAGATTCCAACATGAAAGTGCCCTCAAATTAGGGATTGTCAGTTCGATTTTCGCGCCCAAAATCCGACTCGCAATCCCTTGCAAAAATCGACAATCCGATCTCATGCCCGAGATTTGATTCGCGATTTAATTTTAAAATTGGACAACCCGATCTCATGCGCGAGATATGGTTCGCCAATTTTCGGATATCAATTTTACCTTGTTTGATTTGATGTCGTGGTATTTGAGTCAATTTTATTTTTGTAAAAGAAAAAAAAATCTCAAAAAAAAAAAAATTGAATTAGGATTAGGTTTGTTTTTTTTTTAATCATCTTGCATGATTAGAATAGGGATTTTTATTTTTGAATCATGAAAAAGAAAAAGAAAAAGTGCATTCATTTAGGATTGTTAGTTTTTCTTTTATTATCTGAATTGCATGTTTGATCTTAATTTCGAATTTCATAAAAAATTAGGAATTAAGACATTATTTGCACGTCATGGCATTTTAGAATAAATTACGTGTTTTATTTTAAGTCTAGATTGATTTTTGCATCTTAGGATAGAACTTGCTAGGTTAAGATAATATCTTAGTTTAAATTAGGATTTAGTCTGACCTGATCCTTAATATAAACTAGATAGAATCTTAATCTAGATAATTATATTTTGCATTTTCCTTAATTTCGAATTTCATACAAATTTGTTTTAGGATAAATTAGTTTCAATTTCTAGAATATGTTGCATTTTTTCTAGAATAGAAAATTCATGTGCACGTCATATAGAATTAGGTTCATGAAGTGCATGTCATTTAGTGATTATTATTAGGTTCATTTAATTAGAAGTTGCCTGTCATTAGAGTTAGGTTATTTGATTAATTTAGATTGCATATTTAATTATTGCATTTCTTTAGAAATTACCTTTACTCATGTCATATAGTTTAGGTCATGTTACCATGTCATATCAACTCATGTTAGATTAATAACATTGCATCGCATGATTCTCATTGAATAAATGAAAACAAAAAAGATTGAGTGATTGCTTGTTAATTAGAAATCATATCTAGGATTGCTGATGTGAATTTTGATCTAACAACGCAGATGCTTTCGTTGCTTTGAGGTAAGTTTGTAATTAAATCATTGCTTTCTTGGGTGTTAAATTGATGAATTGCGCACCCGCATGATCACCTCACATGTTAGAAAAAATAAATTTAAAATCAATTCAAGCTGCTTGCCAAACATTTTTTTCTAAAGAATGGTACCGAAAGGGCATTAGAGAAATCTAGTGTAACCAAGTCCCCGTACCCATAGTCTCTGGTTCGTAGGAGTAAAGTAAATCTCCCGTTGCTTTACTTGGGTTTCTAATCGACCCACCAAAAATAGATTAGTGGCGACTCCTAATTGAAAATCATTTGCATGTTAAGAACTCAAACCTAAGTCGCGAATTGGTATGGGCTTGGGAGAGCCCGAGCTAAGCTTAAAGGCTTAGTAGTCCATCAACCTAGTTTTAGGTGGTAAACCCGAAAATTTGGTCGCGACAGCTTGGCGACTCCACTGGGGACTTGAGTTGAAACTCTTAGTGGACTTAGGCCAATTTTCTCTTCAATTTGAAAAAAAAAATGTTTTTGTTTGGCAGCGAGGATTCCAGGTACGTCCCTAACATTTAGGTGTTAAATGTTTTTGCAGATTGGGAGGTATAAGGGGAGTAGTGATTGTTAACCCTTGTCTTGCAGGTTGGAGTTGAGGATGAATGTTTTAAATTCAAGTTATTGAAGTGCTGTTTGATTTAAATTATTGTGCATGCCTTGCATCTTGCACTACACTTTTGCACACACAACCTGCCGCCGGACCTGGGCCGCATAGGATCATTTAGGATGGTGTTGAGATGGATACCACTCCGACCGCATGCTCGCGGTACGAGTCGCCCATCTCAATCCCGAAATTTCTTTCATGGTGTCAAGAGTACCCACCTCGGTCCGCATGCCCGCGACCCGGGTCGGCTCTTTGACCAAGCCGGAGTCATGAGGACCCGACATAGTCCACAAGCCCGTGGCTAGTCCGATCATCCTTGTGGCTTCACCTTGATAAGCCTTATAGAGTAGAAATCGAGCCACTTACCATGCGCATGTCTATGTGATTGCCGTCGATTTATCTTGGTGAAGTAAGTCTTCTATCCCTATACTAATGCAATTTACTTACTTTGTCCTACTCTTGGTTCGTCCATGACAATCTAGGTCAATCAATGATTTAATTCATTTGTCAATTAGAAATGAAATGAGGAAATTGCCATGCATTGAATCATTTGGAAAAAAACAAAAAAAAACTTTGGAGAATTTGTCTGCAATTCATGCCTAGGACATTTGATCTCACTAGGGTGTTTATTTTTCCAACTCTCTTTAGGAAATGCCCTTCTTGTACGAACTTTTCATGAATAGATAAAAAAAAAATGGAAAAATCAATTAGATCATTGTCATGGATTGACTTTCTATTTACCCTCATGCTTACATGTTCCCATTCATTTGAATTAGGTGATTATGGGGCGATCTCGCTCACCCATCCGTTCATGATCAAGAGCTAAAATGACGAAAAAAAAGAGCTAATCTCGTCAAGCAATAGTGCTGCGATCTATATTCGATGAGAAATTGCGACTCCAAGGAGAGAGCCAAGAAGAATTTTTGAATCATCTCATTTTCCCGAGATAGCCGAATTTAATGTCATCACGAAGAGACTAATGACATATCTAGAGGGAAAAATATCTCACCTGAAGGGTTCGCATTACAAGATCAATGAGGGTGAAAAATCCAAGTACACATGATTCATGGTCCTAAGTAGTTCGATCTCCTCATTTAATTAGGGGCATGTACCTTCCCCTGCGTGAGAATTTTTATCGTTCTTTAGGGATTGGTTTCAATTTCTTCTGTGCTTGAACATCACATTTTTCATTCCAATAAATGTAATTTGATTGATAAATATCAATAAAATTACAAGTTTTGTTTTAAGGACATGATGGGGTACACTAAACCAGCCCGATGACGATATCCAACAATGAAAAGAAAATATCATCCATGGAGAAAATCTGAGGACCGGGCTTCTTCATGCTTCCTCATCCAAAATATTCCTTAAAAAAGAAAATCATTTTCGAAGCAATTTCCAAAAGCATGCATTAGGTTACTCTTGTTTGTTTTTCTAACTCATTTATTTCATGTCTCAGAACATAACAGAGAGCCATTTGAAAATAATGTGTCAATTTCCAGTGATAGTTCGCCCGTTGATTTGGGAACATACATCCGAAGGAAAATAGACTTGAGGGCAAAGGATCATTTCCTAGCCGATTGTAATGACATCTCCCAAGAGTAAAGAAAATCATCTTGATTCCAAAGTGTGATATGTGGCACATCTCATAACAATTTGTGTGAGATGTCATTCTCGAAGGCCAAATGAAGTTTCTCATTTCCATGAGAAAATAATGGAACAAATCAAAAGTGGATCATCTGTCTTGGATGAAATGGATACATTATGGAATTGACACTCTGTTCTTTTCCTTGCAGATGACAAATTGGGGCACTACAGATTCTAGTAATGACATGACTGAGACAAAATCTCGATCCGAGCCAAAATGGTTGTGCAATTTGAATTTACTCTGATGTTGCATAGTATCCTATTCATGCACGTTCTCTTGTGTAGGGGCAAAAGCGGGTCTCCACTTTTGATGGATAGAGACGATCCAAGGACATCCATTGCTGAGGCAATTCTTTTGTGAAGCAATTCCCCTAAATGAGTGCTTAAAACCATGTTTTGAGTGCAATAAATTGTTTGTTTTGAAGTAACAAACTCTGTTCATGCTTAAAGTTGCTCGACTCTTTTGAAAAGGGAATTTTCATATTGATTTAGCTCACCAATTTCATGTGGAGATTTGTCAAGATAGACAATTCAATAGAGTGACATCAATGCTTAAGAATGCGAAATGAGATGTGTCAGGATGATGAAAGGCAAGCCCTATTCTATACACAGTCCCATACTTATACACTTGTGAGATGAGGAAGTTCCATATTTACAAGGTAAAGAGTTCTCTCGCAAAAGGTACGATGACCGAAATGATGAGGGACAATTCATTTTTCTATCCCAAACACTACAGGTGATCCATTGCTTAACGTTTTTGAGCCTATACACTTATGGATTCTTTTCAAATTACCCCTGTCAAGAATCACCCCACATCGGGGCAACTAAAAGATCAAATGGCATCATGAGGTAAGGAAAATGAATTGAAATTTTCTTGCTCTCACTTGCATCAATCTTCAAGTTATGCTATTACATTGAATTCATGTGTTAATTTAAGTGCCTTAGGATGACAAAGAGCATCTTTTTCTTTATCCTATACACTTATATCCTTTGCATAGCCCACTTAAGCCTGCAGTTTCTTTTCTTTTAAACCCAGTTGATGATCAACCCCCACACTGGGGCAAGGCAAAACCAGTTGATGATTAATCCCCACACTAGAGCAAGGCAAAAGGCAGATGAAGGCTCTCGAAAAGTTCTAGTGTCATTTAAAGTGTAATTGCTTGACGCATACATTATGCGCAAGAATTGAATTCAAAATAGAACTAAGGGGCATGAAAAAGCAGTGTGCCTGGTAAAAGCAAGGCCGATGCCCATGAAAAAAGAAGTGAAGAAAAAATGCATGAGAACTAGGGGCATAAAAAGCAGTGTGCCTGGTAAAAGTAAGGCCAATGCCCATAGATGAAAAAAGAGAGTCAAAATAGGTGATTGTCAATTGCAAGAATTGAATCCTAATAGAGCAGTACTCAAAGAACTCAAATGTCGAGTTTTTACAATCAATGGGGCACTTCATGAAGACAATCCCCGATGGTGAAAAAGAAAACTGGTGGTAATGTCAAGATGATCATCAACTCTCACCCTTTACACACTTTTTGAGCCTAATGATCCTTTCATTTCTCAACCCATGAACCCACCTACGTTACGTCCCTTACAAAGTCTCTTCATATTAGGGCACTTGAATTAACGTAGGAGTTCATATGTTTATAAGCATCGCTCGAAGAAGTACGAGCAAGATTATTTCTTTCTCATTTTTGCAGGGTTCTTGACTTATAAACCCGGAAATGATTACAAGACTGTTCATTCAATAGCCTTGACTCAAAGAGTCCATTTATTAAGCCGTTCGCCAAGCCTACATTATGGTCCCTGTTAAAGACCTCTCAGATTGGTAAGATCGTACCGCTTGCGAGAATACTTGGACCCATGTCGATATGATGAAATTGAGTGATTCTCATAAAATAGCCATTCTAAATGAGAGTGAGTGAAAGTCCTTTCTAACCGAAAGTCTCTCATTTAGTATTCTTAAGAAATCCATGTCATGAGTGAAAATTGTCTTGAACAATAATTCTCTCTAGTGGAAATTTGGATGATGCAAAAGTCATTATGCATGAATCTTGATTGAATTGATAAAAGCTTCAGTAGATTTTGAAGTTTGCATTCTAGAATAGCCTTAATTGCTTATCTCCTTGGTGAATGCATTTTTGCTCTAATCATGTCTTACAGATAATGTTTTCTCAAAGACCCAAGAGCTCCTAACATTCAGGTTCTTTTCAAGATGCCTCATGATATGAGGAGATGAGAAACCATCATGAGCATTCAAGGTGCATCCTTAATGTTCCAAAATTTATTTCTATCAAGAGGTGAAAGGCCTCCACAGGATATCTAAGTTCCAAAAGACATATCCCAAAGAATCAGAGATATCATCAGGTAAGTATATCTCTGCCCATTCTCGACACTTGACTCGGTCAAGCTGTTCCTTTAAAATTGACCTCGCGTGCTTTCATAGCCCGGTGTCCTTTAAAATTGACCTGGCATGCTTTCGTAACCCAGAGTCCCTCCTTTTAAATTGACATGGCGTACTTTCGTAACCCAGAGTCCTTTTATATTATCCTGGCGTGCTTTCGTAGCCCAAGGCCCAGGAGACATATCCCTAATGAGCAGAGATGTCACCAGGTAAGTATATCTCTATCTATACCTTAAATACTTGTTATTATACAGGTATTTTCGTTTTTAAGTAATTTGACACTCGATAGAGTTGTCCCTAAAGATTTTTCTCCAGATCGCAACGCCGGGCGACCGAAGAATGGTTCGGGTCCTAGCCAAGCAAAACCCCCGTTTAGGCGACCGTAGAGTAATGTACGGGTCCTAGACAAAACTTTATTTCCCTATTCAGGCGACCGTAGAGTAATGTACGGGTCCTGGAAGGTAAATCTCCGTTTAGGCGACCGTAGAGTACTGTACGGGTCCTAGACAAAACTTTATTTCCCTTTTCAAGCGACCGTAGAGTAATGGTACGGGTCTTGGAAGGTAAATCCCCGTTTAGGCGACCGTAGAATGGTACGGGTCCTAGACACAACAAAAATCTGTCATACTAGGCGACCGTAGAATGGTACAGGTCCTAGGAAAGCAGATTTCTTTATAAAGTCATGTTACTATTCTGGGCGACCGTAGAATGGTACGGGTCCTAGACGTGTAACACCAATCTATCTTGAATCATTTTACCCTCCTTGAAGGTAAGATATTTCGGGTAGGTTCTTTTGACATCTAAGTCTGGATCTGGATGTCTTAATTCTTGTCGTTGAGCATTTCACTTGGATGTGAATGTCCTTCTCGATCTCAATGTTTCAATTTATTACCTGTTTGACTCTTCAAGGAACCTGAGTGAGAGTTGGGTACTTGTAAAGTAAATAGGGATTTATCATGTACCTCAAGATGCTTTACCGCACTGACTGGTAAGTAATTGCAGGTATGTTCCTTCCTTTCGCATCATGCATTTGCATTAGCATTTCCATGCATCATATAAATTGCATTTTAAAATGGGATTTACTTTCCGACAAAAAAATCAAAAACTCAAAAAAATCAAAAAATCAAAAATCAAATCATTCAATGCATGTGCATGGTCAAAATTTAGGTCTCAATTTATCTTTGAAGGCAACCTCTTCGAGCTCACCTCCAAAGAGGGGCAGCTGTTGACACCTAAATTTTGGCGGCCAATTTAGTCATTAGGGGTTAATTTTATTTTTTATAATTCATTTGCATAGCATTAATTTTAGGTGCGTTTATTTTTAATTTACATGTTTTGCATTTTTTATTTTTAGGACGGTGGACGGGTCGAATTAATTGTTTTTGAGTTTAAATTAATAGGCTGGACTAAGCCCATGAAACGAGCAAAATTGGTCCGAGCCCGTTTTCTTTTAATGACAAAAATTACCTAAATCGAGATTTGATATGATATTGCGGTGGTTTTTGAGATTTAAGAGAATCGGGTTGAAATCTTATCTTTAGTCTTTAGGTGATAACATTTTTTGAAAATATTAAGGAGATAAGGATTTTTGTGATTCGGAGGATATAAGGAATTTTCGAAATATTTTGATAGGATCACATTTTTTTTGGCTATAAAAGGTGTACGTAGGGTTTAATTTCAGGGAGGCCAAACATTGACACATACGGCCATTGAGAGAAAAACGTGAGTGGTGATTAAATCTCACATCGCATAGATCACACACGTAAGAAGAGAGAGAGATTCACGGCCACACGGCAAAGCTTCATCGAAGAGAGAGCATGGCCATGACTTCAATGCACATATTCAGCCAACCACAATATACAAGTTGATGGGAGATACTCACGGAGAAAAAAGAGGAAGTGGTGGCATTTTAAAAAATCCAGCGACAACAATGTGGAAGCTCTTGCAACCGTTTTTCGACTTCGGTCATGATCCTTGATATTTTCAGGAGTCTTTGAGTGTCCTTAGTGATTCCACCGCAGCAATTCGTTGCTCGTCTTTCCGTTTTTCCAATCTGTTTTGCAGGCTAATATGCACGCTGGTGACCTAGTGATCAAGCTACAAAGCACCTTACTACTTGTCCCCATGCCTCCTACTTTGCTTTTTTGAGATGACGCCAGTCTGAGCTACTCCATATCGAGAAATCAAGCCATGACCATCGAACTAGCCGCGGAGGCGTCGAGCCACGCCAAGTGACCGTTTTTGTCCGTGGGTTCCTCAGCTTGAATCGTGCCATCAAGTATCGGTCACTTTGCCATGTTGGATTTTTGAAAAAAAAATCAAATTTAGGTATGGATCTATTTTATTTTATTAGGAAGATTCATTAGATTTAGTTTATTAGGTAGTTTTATTAGATTTAATTTATTAGATAGATTTGTTTTATCTTATTTTAGGTTTTGATATTTTATCTCTTTGTTTGATTTTTTTTTTAGAATTAGTCTTTAAGGGATGATTGACATTCCAACATGAAAGTGCCCTCAAATTAGGGATTGTCAGTTCGATTTTCGCGCCCGAAATCCGACTCGCAATCCCTTGCAAAAATCGACAATCCGATCTCATGCCCGAGATTCGATTCGCGATTTAATTTTAAAATTGGACAGCCCGATCTCATGCGCGAGATATGGTTCGCCGATTTTCGAATATCAATTTTATCTTGTTGGATTTGATGTCATGGTGTTTGAGTCAATTTTATTTCTGTAAAAGGAAAAAAATCTCAAAAAAAAAAAAAATTGAATTAGGATTAGGTTTGTTTTTTTTTAATCATCTTGCATGATTAGAATAGGGATTTTTATTTTTCATGAAAAAGAAAAAGAAAAAGTGCATTCATTTAGGATTGTTAGTTTTTCTTTTATTATCTGAATTGCATGTTTGATCTTAATTTCGAATTTCATAAAAATTAGGAATTAATGCATTATTTACACGTCATGGCATTTTAGAATAAATTAAGTGTTTTATTTTAAGTTTAGATTTATTTTTTGCATCTTAGGATAGAACTTGTTAGGTTAAGATAATATCTTAGTTTAAATTAGGATTTAGTCTGACCCGATCCTTAATATAAACTAGATAGAATCTTAATCTAGATAATTATATTTTGCATTTTCCTTAATTTCGAATTTCATAAAATTTGTTTTAGGATAAATTAGTTTCAATTTCTAGAACATGCTGCATTTTTCTAGAATAGAAAATTCATGTGCACGTCATATAGAATTAGGTTCATGAAATGCACGTCATTTAGTGATTATTATTAGGTTCATTTAATTAGAAATTGCCCGTCATTAGAGTTAGGTCATTTGATTAATTTAGATTGCATATTTAATTATTGCATTTCTTTAGAAATTACCTTTACTCGTGTCATATAGTTTGGGTCATGTTACCATATCATATCAACTCATGTTAGATTAATAACATTGCATCGCATGATTCTCATTGAATAAATGAAAACAAAAAAGATTGAGTGATTGCTTGTTAATTAGAAATCATATCTAGGATTGCTGATGTGAATTTTGATCTAACAATGCAGATGCTTTCGTTGCTTTGAGGTAAGTTTGTAATTTATTCATTGCTTTCTTGGGTGTTAAATTGATGGATTGCGCACCCGCATGATCACCTCACATGTTAGAGAAATAAATTTAAAATCAATTCAAGCTGCTTGCCAAACATTTTTTCTAAAGAATGGTACCGAAAGGGCATTAGAGAAATCTAGTGTAACCAAGTCCCCGTACCCATAGTCTCTGGTTCGTAGGAGTAAAGTAAATCTCCCGTTGCTTTACTTGGGTTTCTAATCGACCCACCAAAAATAGATTAGTGGCGACTCCTAATTGAAAATCATTTGCATGTTAAGAACCCAAACCTAAGTCGCGAATTGGTATGGGCTTGGGAGAGCCCGAGTTAAGTTTAGGCTTAACAATCCATTAGCCTAATTTTAGGTGGCAAACCCGAAAAATTGGTCGCGACATTAGGCAATTTGTTTAGCAAACATGTGGTAACTTTGGGTGCACTTAGTAGTTTTGGAGAAAAAAGAGTTCATATGTTGTTAACTGATCTTTTGTGCACTTTATAAATCCTAAAATCCCATTTCTCTATGGTTGATGCATTCTAACTTTTGTGACGACTTTTACCACTTTAGCATATGACAAGCAATAAAGCCATAGCCAATAAATTCAACGAAAGTCAAACATAGAGATATGAAAGAGAAAATCAATAGGGAGTTTTGTGACCCTCTACCTTGATCCAGTGGAAGATCCCTTGGCCTATGCCATGCGTAGCGAGGCCAATTGTGAAGTGAGTGAGGGCTTGCAAGTCATCGCTCTATGTTGAGTGTGACCAGAGCAAGCCCTCACAACTATCCTTGGCAATATCCCATGTGACTTAAAAACTTTTTTTAAACAATTAATTTCAAGAAAAAAGTGTATGTTCATTCCTATTAACGTCTTGATGAAATTTTCAGAGTATGGCATAGGACACAAGGTTTCCCCACTTGGGGATGCATATAGTTATGGCATTTTATTATTGGAGATGTTCACTGGAAAGAGACCCACTGAAGAGGCCTTTGGGCACCATCTTAACCTCCACAACTTTGCTCGAATGGCTCTTCCGAATCAAGCAATGGACATTGTAGACTTAAGGCTTTGGAGTGAAGCTGGTGATCGACATCAAGAGATCAAGATAAGAGATTGCATTATCTCTGTATTCGAAGTTGGAGTCGCATGTTCGATGGAATCACCGCTAGATCGGATGGACTTGACTGAGGCAATCAGGAAATTACACTTGATCAAGGTGAGTTACGAAACCAAAGAGAGGAGGATAGATACATAGCTAAATCAGTTTTCTCATTTCATTTTAGAACTCTTTCACTAGTAGAGAAAATCATTGTGCAAAGGGAGTGCTAGCAAATTGACATGAATGTCTGCCTAGCTAGTATGCCTCCCCATTCCTAATATGTGTATTTTTAATAATTGCACCAAAATCTATATTTAATCACCGTAGAAAGTTGATGTATGGACTTATAGTCTACCTATTTTCACTAAGTAACCACGTAAAATTTGAAGAATTTGCTTATTTGCACGATTCTCTTCATTTCTTATGCCGATTGTGGTTAGTTTATGATATTCGATCTGGCGCCCAGATCGCTGGAGCATTGCCGATGGCCATTGCCCTCTCTCTCTATGTCTGTGCGCGCTCTCTATGTGTCTGTGCGCGCATGCACTTGTGTGCTTCACCATTAGCCCGCAGTCAAATCTGAAGAGGACGAAGAGGGAGGCAACCTCATCGCAAGATCATGAGGAGAGAGGTCGACTCTCGATGTTGCGATTGAGCGTAAGCTCACTATCAACTGGAAGCCAATGCTTGATTGAATTTGGGTGATGTTGCCAATGAAATTCTGCGGTCATGTTGCCGACACCTACGGCCGCTGTGTGTGTCCCCTAACTACTCTTCAAACCTCTTTATTCATTGCCATTTCATTTAACGGAGATACAAAGTTAATCAACACATAAAGGGGACAAAATCAAAAAGGAAACACGGACGTATATTTTTTGCACTTATCAGTGTGCTCATCACACTGTCTAATAATCTTCGTCAAGTCTTCCTACTCAACCAACCCTCTCTTCACCATTAGCCACCGTCTCTGGCCATTGTGGCCACCGGTCATCACCATCAGTCCTCCACATCTCGCTGCTATCTCTGTCGTGTCATCCACAACTATCTTTGCTTTCTCTATTTACAAAACGAAAATACTCTCTCCCTTACTCTATCTCTTCTCTCGCCGCCAAATCTTTGTAAGGTCTCGGCACCACCATTGGTGACCTAATCTAGCCATAGCCATGGCCTTTGAGATATCACCTCAATCTCAATGGACAGGCAGATGGAGGAAGCATCCCCAGATCTTGAGATGACCTTCTGATTTCGTCATTGTCGAGAAAGTAATTGTAGATGATGAAAGGATCTTGACGCGAGGTCTTGAGACCCGCCAAAGACATAAACTTGACGTTCAGGTGAGCTCATCTGTCTTTATACGAGAGAAGGAGAGAGATAGCTACATGAAAGCACGGATGACAACCGACATTGAAGCAATAGGGAAGAGAGCAAACAGAGCATGACATGACCCCTTGTAAGCACCGGCAGTGAATGGTGGAGCGAGGAAGGTCAAGATTGATGGTGGCACCAGAGGCATGTCAATGACTGAAGCTGCGCATGGTTACGAAAGCTCGATAAAGGGGGAGAAAGACAGGGAGGAGAAGAGAGATTGATGTTGGGATCTTGAGGAGTGATTGGGTAAGGTGTAAAAACAACAAGAGAGACTCGTGTCTTGATTTGGTGTTGAAGACAGTGAATAAGTAAACCAATGCATATAATTAATCTGCATCCAAGATAGGGATGGTGAAGGACCTAAAATACAACGCCCTATATCTAGCATAAAATAGGTAACACGATGGCATAATCGAGAAAATGAGAAGCAAACATAAACCGACCCATAGCATGGTCGGCCTAGGCTATGTTAGGGTAAGTTACCATAAAAGATATACTACATTATTGACCAACCATCAATAGAGTGTCATGTCTTACAATAGCATGCCACTAAGAACAACAGCATCGAGAGAGAGAGAGGGGGGCGGGGGTAGGCTTCATGGATTGAGATCAAAACAGGAACAATCTAAGCTATAATACCAAGTCAATATGTGAGAAAACATTGAATTGTGCGTTGCTTTATTGAATAATGCATTACATTATACGGGTTCTTATATCCAAAAAAATAAACACAAAAGGGAAGTAATCTAATGAAGAAATTAACTAACATTGGAATTAACAGTAAAACCAGAATCAATTGAAACCAATTACAATCTGCACAACATTACATAATCTTGAACATTTCCTAACGATTGAAATTCATCATAACAATAAAAATGTGCTTTCAAGATTCTTCTATGAAAGTTTGAGGTTGAAATTGCTCTCGCAAATTTGTTTTATAGATTATAAACTTCTCTCTCTCTCTGGAAGGATGACCACATCCTATGGTAAATCAAAAAAGAAAACAGTGCTCTCCTGCAATTAGTTTACAATAAGTCAACAACTACCTAACAATCATCACATGAGCCCTTCCTCTAGTAGCATGGAGCATAAAAGTCGAAATAGCAGGAGTACTTAAAATCTGCCAAAGCCATTTCAAGCAGTCACAGATTATTGCTAATTTGCTAGTAATTATCTGCTTGAGTTGCTTTTATGCACATGTTATGCATCCATATTTTCCAAAACTAGCTAATTCTAATACTAAAATCTAACAACCTAATCAAGGCCTATTTTCTAACCAATTTTCCATTTTTATTTTCCAGAATTTTTTTATTAATTTTCGTTTTATTATCTTATTCTCGGTACCTCCTCTGAATCAAATCTTCAATGAGATACTCTATGAATTTCAGCATCAACTCAGTCAAAGGAATTGAAAATAAACATGCTCAATGATAAAGAAATCATCAACATGCAAGCACCACATCGTGGGTAATTAGAACAACACTTGGACAGGCTTCAGATCAATTCAATTTACACGCAAAAGAGAGTGACCAGCAAAGGAATGGTGATGATAACCCATATCCAGCAAGTTCAAGGCACAGCAACATGGTTATTCGTCGAAAAATTATCACCAATTCACCATAATAATCTGCTAAATCATCATGCTAAGGTAAGAGATCGTACTGACATAGCTTCATCACATTCCAGCAGGGTTTTGGTAGGACTGAAGAAAAGCAAATGTCAAGCAAAGCCTACTAAAAGCTCGGTTTCACAAATGGCAAGACTTCAGTTCCCCTAAAGCAATCAATTATTTCCCGAAAGAACTGCGGCTACTTCATTCTTTTTTCTTTTTTTTTGGGGAATTAAAAATATACAAGACCTCAAGCTTTCTATATACGATCACATCGTAATACCTACTCAGTATAGCAAGGGAAGAGAGAGAGAGAGAGAGAGAGAGAGAGAGAGGGTAGGCAAAAGAAGGATTTGCCTGTACTAAATTGATCCTTCCTCACCAAATTTACATGCATATACCTGTACTCGAACTTTTTGAGTTGAGAGCAATGTGGATATGGAAAGAGCGGGAGTTTCACCCGGTGCTGGACAAATTCGACTTTGTCCTGGCAGGGCCTTGAAATATAGCAACGGCAAAGATGTGAAAGGCAGACAGAAAAGAACAAACGCATGTAATGAAGACAACTAATGCAGAGAGAAGGCTAGAGAGTCCATAATTATGATTGCGGCCTTGTCAAGTGCAGTCAGCGAGCTTCTCTGAGCTTCTATTTTGAGAGACAAGCTCTCGGCAGCATATTCAGCAGATTTCAGCAGACTCCATTGCTCATTCACAAGGGAGACATGTCCAGTAAACAAAACATTGTAAGAACTAGCAGAAAAGGATGACAAGTCTAATCCAACAAGAAGAGTATAACAAGTTCGATCCAACAATAAGCATATGAACAGCAGAATCAACGCGGTTGCACTCAAATTTGGCAAACACACTTCAGTATTGATTTAGTTTAATATAGGACTCATGTGCAAGGATGGACAATGACAGTTTACCACTGATTAAACCAGGCCTGAAATTCTTTACAATCTCAAAGCATGAATAGCAAACAGAGAAGATGTTAGCATGGCACTGTGAAGATTTAGCTAAAAGTTACTCACTTCTTTACTCTTCACTCATGTACACACATACATGCACAAGCACTCCCCAAGCACCTCAAATGCTCTCTTTTTTTCTTCTTTCCTCATACTTTGTGATGTTAGTTCATGGCAAAGAACCAATCCATCCAAGGTAAGACCTTCCAGGATCTCAATAGATTTGAGAGTAAGACATCTCTCCTATTTACCCTGGTCAGAATTCACAAGTCCATGTATTTTGCGCGACAAATGGTTCTACCTTCCAGACAAAGTCGCATTGTGATGCAGGCTAATAGGCGCATCTGCCTCTTGAGAAATTTGATATCCTGTCATATCAATATGAAAGCTTCACAGGCCACTATGATGAATGGCAATCAGTCCAATTGAGAAATCCTCGATTAGCCCACATGACCGCTCAAAGGAAATTCACAAGTGTAATCAAGTGAAAATTTATGAAGCATCATTAAAGCAAATACCAAATTAAGACCACAACACCAATCAGCTGAGCAAAAGAATACACAACCAGCGAGCATATTCTCAATCCAGTGAATATAATCCGTCAGATGCTAAAACCCTTGGGTATACGTAAGTCGACATGCTTTGCTCATCTAGATATTTGATTAACACGAATCTATACTTGGCATAACATCAGAATCAGAGACAACATATTTGGATGGATTTGAACAACAATTCAAGTAGTCATGGCATATGGAAATCTTGGCCATGGTCCAAAATCACTGGAAACAGAGGAGCCGTAAGTGAGTCGAACATGTACATTATGCAACAATCATTCCAGACACTAAAGCATAAGAATGCTTCTCAAAATCGTATTCCGAATTCGTTCAGGCATTTTAACAAATGTTCGGTGGTCAGTTCAAAAATTAGAACGCAGAGTCATAATCGAAGATTCAATTCCGATAAAGACAACTGCAATGACATCAGAACGTATTTAAACTACTAACAAATCCACAATCATCATTCTACTTTCACTCACAACCCTAATAACAAATCTCGGAACGGGAACGCCAGAGACATCATCTTCTCGATGTGTTATAAAAACATGCTAGAATGAATGATTCCGACTTCGTCAATGAAGATCCTAGTAGTATTATCTCTAAATGAAAACTCATTTTTCGGAAAATAACCAACCAAGGACTTGGCATCGGTTGACGAATTAGCTAGAGAAGCACCGAAATTCATTTCTTGAAGAAGAAATAATGGGTAATCGGATGCATGCATCCCAAGTTCATCTGAACAATTGAATATGGTAAATCACACACACACACACATATATATATAAACCACGTTAGACAATCTAGAAACATTTAGGTTTCCATACTCATGCATGCAATATCCTTCCTTTTCTAGAAGAGAGAATGGATCGGTGCTGATAATAAACCCTCTCAATTCATGAGACAACATATTACTGGTTGCTTTTTATATGCCTACCATGGTCGTCCGCTAGATGAGAAATTAGACAAAAGCTCTCGTGATTAGAGCTTTATTCATACGGTGCTCTTACTTTTAAATGTGAAACCTTTAATATAGACGAAAAAGAAAAAAAAAATGCAAGACATTTGAATATTTCATAAGTACAATTCTAATTATCTCACATATCATTTCAACCAACTATTGCATCATCACCTTGCAAGACGTCGGAATCAAAATCCTTGAAGTCAAATCATCTCTACCCCAATTCTCTTAAAAAGGTGGGGATTCGAACTTCCATCTTCCCATTCTCATGTGGAAAGGATGGCTAAATGCTAGTAACTATATTACCATGATTGATATACGTATTTAAGCCCGGCCTAGTAGGATAGGATGGTTTGCAGTTTGTATTCTCTAGGCCTCACATGATGGGAGGTCGGGTGAAAATCTAGAGTTTTAGCCACAAAATAAAATAAAATAAAAAAATAATCCCCCACACCGTTATAATGCATCTAGAATTATAATTATTGGGAGACAAAAAAACAAACCAATACTTTGCATTATCTATTGTTACAATTTCTTCAACTTCAGGTGAAAAGTACGTGGCTTTTAAAGGCTTATGAGTCATGACGAAACGTACATAATTAAAGGATAAAGGAGAATTTATGCAATAATTTATAATTTGGGGGATAGAAGGGATTTGTATTTTTTGTCCGCAAATTATATATCTATCTATGCTACCTTTAAATTATCATTCCGGTTAACATATAAGCAGGCAAAGCTCTAAGGACATAACAAAGTGAAAATTTAGGACAAATATGAGAACATTTGATAAATTGTTGTTTAGCATATGTATATTGTAGCAGATGATAAACTGCTGTAGAAGGAACTATTAAATGAACATAGACTTAGAGGTGTCAAAATGGGTCATGAAGCCATTTTTTGACCATATATTTGGGGCTAGGTTGTAAATGGGTTGTTAAACACTTGAAGGGTTGGGTGAAATTAAGTTTAAAATATTGAAGTTCAACTAGAGTGGGTCATAAATGGGTGTCTAGAGAACCCATTTATGATCCATTTAAAAATTAAATTTGTATCAGTTGGGTAAGGGAAATTTGGACCATATGTTTTTTTTTTTTTTTTTTTTTGTTCTAGAGTTGACTTTCAATATGCAGTGCTTTGCCTTTACAAGATTAAAGAGATGGCTCTCATGATGCAGAACTTTGTCCCACATGGCACTTTGCCCACCGTGGACCTAATTTGACCAGCGCAAATTCTCAAGTCGGAATAGGCCCAAGCCGAGATTTCGGGCTCCCCCCTTTTTTCCAAGGACAATTTGCACCTTCGGGCTCGAGAGAGGCCCCAAATGGCCCAAACCGGCTGAACTATATCTAAAAATATATATATATTTCAATATTAAATAGAAAGCATATATAATAGAAAATACATTATTAATAATAATAAATCTTTAAGTAGTTTGTAAATAAGTTGAAGTTAACATATGAAAAAAGAGTACTTTTTAGGCCCAAAATATAATAACGGATCATTTTTTACTTTAAAAAGAAAGAAGAGAAATTCGGATGAGCTTCGAATTGGTTCGAAGCAAAGGACTTTTGGAAGTTCTATGGACTTGTCAATCATTAGGTAATGACTTCCTTTTTATTGGGGTTCAAGTAATGGTCGTTAGCTTACATGCCACATTTGATGGAATGAATGTTTAGTCTTTTGTCTCCATGGGCTGCTCGATCCTCTCATGATTGACAGTGAATGTAAGGGACCAATTTGTTCAGTCTCTAGTCTTTGGTTTTCACATCCAAGGACTTCGTAGAATACGACGCACCAATATTAATATTGCTTTCTCTCCCCTCAACTTTTTAAAGGAGCGTCCTCTCGGACAATGCTATCTTATAGATTAGTATTAATATACCAAACCACATGGCAGACCATAAGTGAATGATAAGGCACCAATTTTGCATTCATTGGTAGGCTCGAACAATACATTCTAGGGCCTCGTCACTAAGTGGGCTAGGCTGACAGCTTTGAGGCTCATTCTAGTCTCCCTATTCATTTATGAAAGTTACTTTGATAAATATTAGTTTTAGATTATTTACCTTGAAATACAAACTTTGTTAATATTGGAAGAGAAATTAAGGCTTAAAACAGAAAAATAAAAGTATTTTATGAAAAATTTAAACTAAAATACAGCAGAAGTATAAAACTATTTTCTATTTATGTTTTCCATTTTATCTAATATTTAGCTCAGCCTTTTTTTGTCCTAAAAAAAAGACATACCAATAAATTCTAGTAGGCGAGCTAGACACTTGCCAAAACTTGCCAGTTTGCATTTGTACACGGCCCCTAAAAGTTCGAATCAAACATGTTCAGTGATCCAATCTAGTAAGTGTACCTGATCTCGCCATATTCAGATATGTTTTCCCCTACGTTTGATTATTTATCTCTTAGAGCATACGAAATGGATGGGACTAAACCTCTTGACTATTAATTACCGTGGGGATTGGGACTAGGCGCCCTTATTCCCCCAATTCCACGGCAAAGGGTCAGCTGAGCTAGTAATTAACTGCATTAATTTTTTTTAAAGAAAAGATGCGGTAATACACTAGGAGATAATTTTAATGGAAAAGAAAAGTGTGAGGACTCAAACAAGCATGTGGGTTTCATTCAATTGACCAATGGAAACTTCACAAATCATTTAATAAAGAGGATTTAATGCTCATTCTTGGTACATTTAGCATTTCTCTAACCTCAATAAAGAAGGCGCCATATAATCTTTTCGGAAGCTATCATCAAATTTCCACTCGTAACCCAAAATAAATATCTTACTCATGCATTTAATATTTTTGGAACTCGCTTTCATGCAAACATAACTTTAAAAAGTTGAGATTGCATCAAGCTTGACTACTTGAGCTTGATGTTTCCGCTTTTGGTGATTGACTTGTAATTGACTTGGACTTTAAATCAATTTCTTTTGAAAAGCCAAAAGAAATAACCGAAAGTAGGGGAGAAAACTTTAACCCAAGACACGGCAGATGTAAAGGAATTTTGTGTAAAGAGAAAAGAGTTTCAAGATAACCTTACCTTTTTATAAGTCTCATGGTCATATAAAGAATCAACATAGCCACTTTTTGTCAAGGATGTGAAAGTTTCATTCCTACTGGATCCTCTCGTGATTGAAGGCAAATATAAGGCACCAATTTGTTCAGTCTCCAGTCTTCGGTCTTTGTCGACATGGACTTCATAGAATACAAGGCACGAATATTAATATTGCTTTCTCTCCCCTCAACTTTTTGAAGGGTCCTAATGGACAATGCTATCGGATAGATTAGTATTAATATACCAAACCACATGGCGGATCGAAAGTGAATAATTAGCCATATTTGATAATTAATGATAATATGCCACGTCACTTATTACGCCAAATATATGAGACATTCTTAGTATTTTTGACATTTTTCTGTATTGCTTTGGTTGTAAAAATGAAAACTACTAACACGTAGATATATGAAAGACACCACTACATGTGCTAAGACTTTACTCAAATTTTCTAAGTGAAATGGTGTGCAGTGTGGTATGCACCTAGGTCATCAAATAAGTGTGCAATTAGGATTAGAATGGAGATTGTCAAAAGGGGGAAAGAGATCAATTGAGCAAGATTAATTAAAAGAAATTTAGTTTTCTATTCCACCATAATTTTTTCTCAAAATTACACGGTGCTCTCAACCATCATTAGGAGTTGCCATTCAAGTTTGTCTGACAATCGTTGAAGCAATTCGATGATGCCTTCCATATAGACAATCCAACAAATCTAGAGAAGCCCCATGGATTCACGACATGCTTTTCACCATATAGCACTTTGCCTCTTTACAAGGTTCAAGAAATAGCTCCCGAGGTGTAGGACTTTGTCCCGCATAACATTTAGTTCTACAGGTGGAAAAAAAAAGAAGATCTAAAGAACAATTTGGCCTAGATCATACGGCCGACTTTTTCAGGTTTGAAGTGTCCCAGGCTGAAATTTAGGATTCCCCCTTATTCTTTTTCGAGCCAATCCGCACTTTCAGCTTTAGCATCTTCGGGATCTCAGGACTAATGTGGATCGAACTGGTCAAATTATATATTAAAACTAAAAAATATAATCAAAAGATTAATAATTAATGTAGAAGATGTTTGTTGACACTTATTTTACAATTTTTATTTAGGGCTTAATCGTGTTATTAGGAATTAGTCGTTTTAAAAAAACAAAAACAAAAAATAGAAAAACAAACAAAAATAGCAAAACAAACAAAAAGAAAAAAAGAAAAAATGTGGAAGGGGGCCGGGCCGAATCTCGTCTTGGCCCGGCCCATCTGCTCCTCCTTCCGTGTTCTCGCGTGGGGGGAGAGCAGCAAAGGAGGGGGAACCCTAAAAAAAAAAGGGCAGGAACCCTAAAAAAGAAAGGAGGGGGAGAAAACCCTAAAAAAAAAAAAGTAGTGAGGGAGAGAGAGAAAGCTCGAGGAAACGCCGCCGCCGGTAACGGCGCCCGACCGACGCCGGCCTCGCCACCGTCCGAGCCGCCGCCCCCCAATCGCGTTTCTCCATCGAGCACCTCACAGCCGCCCCCTGACCACACTGCGACGACCCGACGCCGCTCGACCAACCGAGACCGCCGCTGTCTTCCCCGGAACCTAGATCTGGAGAAACCGAGGGAGTAGCTCGCCACCGCGAGGACTGCCGCGTCTTTGCCCTTGGTCCACCGTGCCTCCACCTGCGAGCCCTACAGCAGCTCGCCACCGCCCGCCGCGTCTCCGCTGCCACTCGCCGCGTCGCCGCCACCGTCAAGCTCGTCGCCGCCGTCGTCAGCGCCGCCAAGGAGCCCTAGGGCTTCGGCCGCGAACCGGGTCGCGCGAGTCGGGCACGGGTCGCGAAATGGGTAGGGTTTTTTGAACGTTTTGGGCTATTTGGGCCGTTTTGGGCTTTTGGGTTATTTTAGTACATTGGGCTTGTGGGCTTCGTTTTTTAAAACGAAAAAAAAAAAAAAGACCAGATTGGGCCCGCTGGTTGGGCCCAATCTGAATTTAATTGAAGGCCCGGGCCCGACCGAGCCTTGCTCTTCTTCGGGTGGGCCGATCGGTCCGGCCTCCCCCCCCGTTTGGACCGAACCCGATCCGCGTTGACCGGGTCGGGTCGAACCGAACCCGACCCGGTTCACCTTTTTTTTTTAAATTAAAAATAAATTTAAAAATATTTAAAAATATTTTTTAAAAAATAAATTAAAAAATTAAAAAAAAAATTAAAAATTAATCAAAAATCCAAAAAATGTAAGTTTTGATTAGGAATGGCCATGTATTACATTTATAGTGTATTTATGCCTTTAATTGCTCGTATATTGATTATGTTGCATTGTTTAATTTTCATATTTAACTATATTTGCAATTGTTTAATTGTTTATGTTAATTTCACTGCAATTAGGATCTTGGTAGTTATGATTATTACTTTAATGATTGCGCACCCGCATGGTCACCTCACATGTTAGTGGATAAGTATAAAATCAATTCAAACCGTCTGCCAAAAATCATTTTATTAAAACGAACAAGATTAGGTACCGAAAGGGCACTAATTGGTCAATTAGTGTAATCAAGTCCCCGAACCTAGATTCTCTGGTTACGTAGGAAGTGAGGCACGCTCCCATGCCTCACTTGGTTTCTAGCCGACCCCAATAGGCTAGTGGCGACTCCTTTTGCGCGAAATTCTTAAAAAATATCCCAACGTCACGCGGGGTATGGGCTTGGGAGAGCCTGCGCCTAATCATGGGCCTTAAGCCTATCTTTTAGGCAATACCCCTAAACCTGTTCCCTCCCCCCGAGGGTAGGTCGCGACAGCTTGGCGACTCCGCTGGGGACTTGGTTTTAGACCTTAGAGGACTTAGGCCAAAATTAATCTTGTTCAAAAATATTTTTGTTTGGCAGGGAGGATACCGGGTATGTCCCTAACGTGTTAGGTGTTAAATGTTTTGCAGTTGGGAGTTATAAGGGGAGGAGTGATTGTTAACCCCTTGTCTTGCAGGTGTGGAGTTGGGAATGAATGTTTATGCTTTGAATTTATGAAGTGTTGTTCGCCTATAAATTGTCATGCTTGCATTTCCTTTGCATTGCACTGCACCCTAGCACACACAACCCGTCGTCGGACCTGGGCAGCATAGGATCACTTAGGATGGTGTTGAGGTGGATACCACTCCGACTACAACCATGTAGTACGAGTCGCCCATCTCAACCCCGAAATTTCTTTCTTGATGTCAAAGATCCCCATCTTGGTCTGCGACCATGCGACACGGGTCGGTTCTTTGACGAAGCCGGAGTCATGGGATAACCTGACCTAACCACAATCTTGTTGGTTCAGTCCGGTAATCCTATGGCTCTATTTTGAGCCGTTTAGAGTAGAAATCCAACCACATCTCATGTGCATGTCTATGTAAAAAAAAGAAACAAAGGTCGGCATCCATTGTGAGTATCATTTTTATTTTTATTTACTCATTTTGTATTGCATTTTCATCTTGAAATTTGCGGAAATCAATCGAATGCCCTCGGTGTTGTAGGCTTTTGATTTTAAAAAAAAAAAAGTTGGCAATCATTCTTGAATGCAAGTCCTAAACACTTTGATTTGGCCCTGTTGAACATATGATTCTGTTAAATTTCTAGTTATGGGCTCAAAATCATTTTAAAAAAAAGCTTGCAAGTCGTGATTTTATATTGAGGCATGAAAATTGAAATTACATTTTTTTAATCAAATTCTCTCATTCTCACATTTTGGACTAAAATGCAAATCATTTTGTGTGCGAATTTCTCAAAATAGAAATCACTTCATTTTTTTTGGAAGAGAAATCAAAAAATCAATCTCTTCCAAAAAAAAATAATATATTTCAATGCCTTTTGTATATGAAACTTTTAGAATAAGAGCAGACGTTCGATTGATAGCTAACAATCGATCTTTTAATGATGCCCCTTCTCTCATGACAAAATCTTGGCAAAATACCGAAACCCTGTAATAAGGACTATGGGGCATGTACCATCGCCTCGATTTTGCTGTAAGAAGCGACCTCATTGAGAGATCATTTTCACATACTCCACATACTGACATTGTCATCTTTTTGCAGGTTATGCGTGATGCTCCATGACATTCTCGTGTTTGACCACGTAGAGAAGTGAATTCTAGAGTTGGAGCGAGAGTTGATTTTCACTCGTATCTATACAAGAGTTTCTTGTATTTTATCATTGTATTTATTCTTGTTAAGAATCTTGTTTTCCATTCTAGGTTTTCATTGCAAATCCAATTTATGCTTTTGTAAATCATGTCACTTTTTTTTATGATCGAATTCAATTTCATGAAAATCATCCCTATAAAAAAAATGAATTCACAAGTGGTTCAAGCAAATCTTTACGTCTACCTTCCAAAATGAATTTTAAGAAAGCTTGGCTCAAAGCCCTCTCTACACGAAATCGCTTTCTCCGGTAGGATGAGGAGTTTATCTGAGATCGACTTCTGCCTTTTCTAAAAGATAAAAGTGTAGACTCATGGAATTTGAGGATTAAGCATGCGTCGAGGCATTATAGGCGCTAATTTTCCATAAAGGCAAAACAAAGCTGAATTATGTTCTAAAAGGTTTTTTTTATTTGGAGATTGGGCTTTGCCAGCACCAAATTGTTTTTTATGAGTTTTATCAAGAGCCGCATCATATGTTACTAAAAGGCTAGTATTAGGGCTCTTGCGCATTTTGGCAATTAAAGCATTTGAACATTTGGCTATAAGAGTTCTCCGCAATCAACATTAGAGATTCGCGATGCAAATGCCTTAGATGCCGAAATAGCCCTCACTTTGCATGATGAGAGAAATGAAAGGAGTTGCCAAGTATTCAAAAGGACGCATTTGAAGGAAGAGTAAATTGTATCGATTCCAATTATCTATTTCTGATACCATTTCTGACATGATTTTCTTTTCATTGTCAAGGAGACATCAGGGATTTCAAGTTTTGTAACGTTCCAACAAACGCGATGGAGCATTATTGAGTCCCATTCATCTTAAACAAAGAAAGATTCAAATGATGAAACATAGGGGCAATATTATCCATTCCTCCATGAGAGATACCTTGGGATGCTGATCGCTCGACTTTGAAAAGGATGTATCTCGTTCCTGAACTTGATTCTCTTCAGCATAAAAAATGACATGTCTTTTTCTTTGATACAGGACGAATTCGAACTGAACAAAGGTTTGTCAAATAAAGAGTGGGAGAGCAACGTTTGATTTAGAAAAATCTCTCATCTCCCCACAAATGAAATGTGCCGGAACAACATTGTCAGATTCATCAAGAAGGATGTATCGTTCCTAAATTGAACCTAACTAAGTATGGAGATAACTCGTTTCATCTCCTCTTCTTACAGGGTGATGAATGAAAAATGTTGCACCTTGACCGTAGAAGCAGCACCTTCCATCAAGGCAGTAAAAGGGCAAAGCATCTAAAGAACAATATCCTCAGATATAGAAACAAGGAGCACCCACTCTCCTTTCAAAGCAAAATCTTGAAAAACACATCTCATGATCCATATATAAAATTTTCAAGCTCCTTGTCAGCTAACCATCTCTTCAAAAAGAGCATCTAAAAAAAAAACAAAACAGGAATCAAACTTTGTGAATTGTTGTATACAATAAATAAGTGCTCTTTATGGATAAAATCAGGGCCGCATAGCCATTTTTCAATAAATTCTAGCAACTTCAAGCAAAGTTCATACCTGAAGAATGAAAACATGTGAATGGAAGACATCAAACGCTTAAGGGTACATGTGAGTGAAAGGTAATGTCAGGTTACCAAATATCCACGAGGATGAATCCAAGAGATGTTAGCTCTCAAAGGATAAAAGCTAATGAAGGGTAATAATGTATCGTTTTCAACATTTCAATCCCTAAAGATCTTTGTGCTACCATATTCTTTTGTGTTCTTTACAGGGTTACCGGGTCGCCGTGCCACAGGTAAGTACCCTTCTTCTCAATTTTTTTTAAGTAAAAAAAAAAAAAACTTTGGCGCTTTCTTAGAGACAAGCACAAAAATGAGAAAAGAAAAATTTCTGCAAATTTTTTGAGTATTCTTTTATCTCAAAATTGTTTTCTCGTCTTGTGGATTATTCATTTAAAATCAAATTTCCCTATGGAGATTGATCTACTCAGATGATCTCGAAAGAGTGAAAGGTTAACCATGCCAAACGAGAAGTACTTAGGATGAAGAAAGGCAAGCCCATTTCCAGACACATCCTTCAAACACTTTTGAGAGTTGAGTGACAATCAACCTTATCTTAGGACGAATGATTCATTCGCATTGAGCGCAAAGATCGAAATGATAAAGGCGTTCCCTTCATCAATCCAAAGTATTGCACTAATCTCTTGCTACCCCTTTGGGCCACCAAAAAAATGATCCTTCAAAGTACCCTTGTTGAGGACGACCTTACATTGGGGCAGCACAAGGAGTTATGATGATGTCGTAAAGCGAAAGATTGAGAAAGATTCTATTACTTTCACTTACACCAATTTTCTAGCGATAGCTTCAAAGGAATTCTCATTAGAGCTTGACTCATCCCAAGGTGAAGAAGAGCATTTCTTTCTCTACCCAAACACTGATACCCTATTGCTTTAACCAATTTGGGCCTGATTATTCATTTCTGAACCCCGAGCGGTGATCATCCCCTTTCACTGGGGCAAGTCATAAGAATTTGACCAAATACAATTGACAGTCATGAGACAATGTGAAAAGCATCTCGAAAGTCATAAGAGCTACAAAAGTTCAAAGAGCAAAAAGCTCGACAAATTAGGGGGCATGAAAAAGCAGTGTGCCTAGTAAAAGCAAGGCCAATGCCCGTCAAGAAAAAAGAGCCAAAAGACTGCATCTTATGTAAAAAAAATGATGAAAGTCAAAGTGCCTGCGTAAAAAAATCATCGCAAGTGCAAAGGAAATTAGAAAAAGGAGCAAAGCTCCCGTGCAGAAATGATTAGTAAAGGAACTTTCGAGATGCGCTGTGTTCCAAAATCCAAATGACTTCAAAAGATCGATTGACCTGGTCACAATGCCATGATGATCACCAGCTCTAAAAAACCCCCTTGAAAAGTTTAAGCCTTTTGAGCCTTTCCTGAGCCAACATTACAACCCTTTTCCGAAGCCTCTTCTGATTGGGATGGTTTGAGTGAAAATGAGAATGCCACAAAGAAGCTATTGCTCGAAGGAGTGGAAGTAATTCTATCTTATCTTATTTTCCAAGTTCTCGACTTGTAAACCCGATGAAGATAGCAACAAATGGTCCTTATTTGGCCTCAAAGCAATGATTCCCTTGTGTAAGTCCTAACCAAGCCTATATTGCGGTCCTTTCAAAAGACCTTTTTGATCGATTAGATTGTGCTCATTGCGAATGTTTCTGAAAGCCTTTGACATGGGTTATGTGAGATACCACCAGCAATCAGTTATTTCCCATGTGAATAGATGGGATCAAGCAGCCATTTTATCAAGAGTGTGCGAGAAGCCCTTTCTGACTAAGAAGCTCTAGTTTGGCATGTTTAATGAGCATTTTTTATAAGTCGTAGCCGTTCTGATAATAACTTGACTCCTAGAGAATTTGATGATTAATGATACATCCTCAAGCAATATGACAATTTTGCGCTAAATGATGCTAATTGACATTGAATATTTTATTTTTTTTTTAAAAAAGTTGAACTTAGCTTGATTAGCTTGTTCAATTAATGCTGTAGTATTGCCAATACGTCTCTTGATGACGTCTCTAATGACACTTGCTCAAGTTGAGTTTGACAGGATTCCTCAATGAAGCCTTGCAATTTTCAAGGGGTTAGCGGGTATTTCCCTAAAAAAAAACCAAAGGTTCCTGGTCAACCTTAAACCATGTCATCTCCAAAGGTTTATGGTTAGCCTTAAACCATGCCATTTCTAAGATTGGTGGATTCATCTGTGAACCACACTTGTTCGCTCCCAGTCGAAACCCGTCGTACACAGTGAGACTATCATCCAATCGAAACCCGTTCGTACACGGTGAGACCTTCATCCTAGTCGAAACCCGTTCGTACACGGTGAGACTATCATACCCAGTCGAAACCCGTTCGTACACGGTGAGACCTCATTCCTCTCTCTTCTTATGACTCGGAGAGCTTTGTATCCTGGAGTCTTCCCTTCTTCTCATGACCCGGAGAGCTTTGTATCATGGAGTCTACCCTTTCTTCTCATGACCCGGAGAGCCTTGTGGCATCCTAGAATTTAAGGGCATGTCCTAAGGTGCCCTAGAGCTTTTTAAATAGGTAATGAATTTACCTATTTGGTTGTGTTTTAATTTTGTTCTCTCTTAAGGCATTGTGCCTTGTGCCTTATTTGTTTTTAATTTAAATTGAGCTATGAGTTAATTATTAAAGATAAAATTCTGTGTTGCCATGCTTGTTATGAATTGTTTGTTATAGATTTAATATTATAGAATTTTAATTAGGTGAAATTAATTATTTGTTTTAATTAATTTAGAAAAAGGAGTGGATTGGGCCTTAGGCCCAATAGCATGGACTTAGGCCCATGGTTGGAGGGCCTAAGGGAGGGCCGTGTGGGCCAAGCCCACGAGGCCCAATGGGCCTTGTGTGGTGCCGTGCGAAGTGGAGTGAGGGAGAGGGTTTGCATGCCCCTCCCCAAGTGTCCTAGTGTGTATGCCACTTGGCATGCATGCTTAGGGGTCTTCCTTGTGATGATTAGGGGAGAAGAAGAAAAGAGAAAAGAAAGGGAGAGGAAGAGAGAGGGTACCGTGCGAGAGAAAGGAAAGAGAGGGAGAGAAAGAGAGAAAGAGAGGAAGAGAGAAAGGAGAAGGAGGAAGGAGGGTGTCGCGCGAGAGGAGAAGGAGGGGGAACCGCCGTCCGCCGTCCGCACGCCGCCGTCCGCCACCGTTCCCGTGTCTTTTCTTGGCTAGAGGCAAGTTAGGATCCATCTCCTTTCCTTGCTTGTGTGTTTGCATGTTGGATTTTGTTGGTTTAAAGCTACGAAAATGAAGTGAGAATGCTTGGATGTTGAGAGTGTGTGCTGTTTTCGCATGATCCAGTGAAGTCAGTAACTTGTGAGGTCTTGCATGTGTGTTTGGAGTTCGATTTTGGCTTGGATCTCTTCATGAAAGTTGTAGCTAACATCTTGAACTATAACATACTGAAATTTCGTGAAAAATGATGGAGATTTGAGGGGTCTAAACCTCATATTTCGGAGACCCCAGATCTGGAACTATTTTTCTGACCTTGAGGTGAGTTCGTGGTTTGCATGTTGGTTTTTACTAAGAATCTCTCTTCGACTTCTTCATGAAACTTGTAGATCACATCTTAAGGATGAACATACTCAAATTTGAAGCAAAAATAACAAGTTTAGGATAGGTAACTAACCTGACCTTGAAGACGATGAAACTGGAGTTGCGACGTTGGTGACCAGAGACTTCGTGGGACCATTTGAAGGTCTTCCTTTGGTAGTTTGGCTTAAGTCTCTTCACGAAAGTTGTAGAGGATACTTAGGAGTATAACATATCCAAAAATCAGAGAAAACGAAGAAATGTAGGTAGGTCAGATCTGCATATTTCGGACATAGTGTTCTGTGTATTTCGGTGACTTAACCAGGAGCTTCGTGGATCTGTGGAAAATTATCTAAAAGGAATTTGACTTAGTTTCCTTGATGAAAAGTATAGTATAATGTCTTAACTACATCCTGGTAAAATTTTATAATTTTCTGAGGTCATATGAGTATTTTAATCGACTTACCAAGAAAATTGTACGTTCTGCCCTTATCCGAAAACGTGCATAGAAATGGTGGAAAAGTGGTTTAATATGTGGAAATTGTTTTGCCATGTGTTTTCTGCATATTTTTCCATTTTATTATATTTGGATATTATATGCCTTAATTTCATGATTTTGGGATTTATGTGATTATTTAATAAATTTCAATTTGGAATAAATTGGATTTTTATAATTCAAAACGCATGTGGTAAGTAAAAATCCCACAAGGATTTAATCTATGTTAGCAATTGCACCTATTGCATGTATGTGTAGATGCTTAATTTATGCATGCACAAGTACTAAGGTAAGCCTGTTTTGTCATGGCATCATGTGCATGATAAATTGAAAAGAAATTGGCAATGTGATCTATGGTAATGGTTGGAGGGGGGAAGCGTTGGCCGGGATGTATAGAGAGATACATGGCCGGATACCCTGGGAGTGTCAGGATGCCTGGAATGAGATGGGTGCCGGAAGCCTCGGAGGTCTTTGCCCGAGGGGATACCTCGTGATGCCAGTTGGGATGCGAGATGCCTGGAGCGTTGGGGTTGCCGGATGTTCGGTGGCCATGATTGGCATAATTCCGGAAGGTTTTTCTCGTGAGACCCGAGTGAGGGTGCGAGTGTGTAACATGGGATGGATGATCCCGAGGAAGGAAGATATGGTGATGACATGTGTATGCATGATATGACATGATATGACATGGTGATGACATGTGTATGCATGATGTGACATGATATGACATGGTGATGACATGTGTATACATGATATGACATGAAAATACAATGATATGTATGAATTATATGATATGATGATGTATGTTGGCATGTGCCTGGCTTTGAGGTGAGTATATTGGATTGTATTTGTGGCATGTATGATGCATCGATTGGTGTTTGGATTCCTTTTCTTGTTGAGTGGTTGTACTCACCCCTTCGGGGACCTAACATTTCAGATTAGTGCGATGCCTCTCCCTGTTGTTTCACGGGGAGTGTTCTACGGCCTACCATCTGATGTGGAGGTCGAAGTGACCGAGATCGACTGTCCCACCCTGCCGGGACTAACCTTTTTGCGTGTTCGCGCGATCACATCGTATGACGTGGGCTTATCTGGAGGCCCAGTCATCCAGGAGTACATCTCTGTCCACATCCGCCGCAACGGTGTGATGATGGGGATGCTGCCACCTCCACCGCCTGACGCACCGGGTTGGGTGTGACGACCTGCACACGTGGAGTGGGGGTTAGCAACTTTTTGGATGGCCGCCACTAGTAAATCGAAGGGAGATCGTTACACGTCGCACTCTTAGGGTCGTGTGTCTCTTTTTGAGGAGTGAAGGCCGAGCATAGATGAGTCTTGGCCTATCCTTTTTGTACCGACCTGTGTAGCCCTTCGTAATTATAAGTGTAAATAAAAGTGGTTCGGCCTCGTGCTTTCATTAAATCAAAGATAGTCGGTGTGTATTGTGTTGGCGTGAGGGAAGCGAAGTGTTGGTGAGAACTGCCTCATAATTTTTCCGCTGAGCTGCGCAAAATCCTTAAAACCTTTTTAAAGGAAAAGAAAAGAAAAAATTTTACGCCTAAGCGTTGGCTTGAAGCTTTCTTTTATCGTGGTATAATTTGTTTTGGTTTTGGTTTCTTTCGCTTGCGGTTTCATTTCTGTGGCGACCCTACCGGGTGTTTGGGGTGCCACAGCGGGTGGTATCAGAGCATAAGGTTTATGCTTGGAGTGATAAGGAGACCTCATTTAGAAAAAAATGAGGGAAGTTTTAACAATGCACACCGTAGGATAATTGAATAACGGGTGATGAGTATTCGCCCGTAGATCCTTGATAGTTGTTTTAGGTTGCTAGTAACATGTGTATGTTACTTTAGTAGTGGAGGCAGTGAGTCTCAGATTGTTCCTGAGGCAAATGCTTGGAACTGCAGGAAAGCTATGGTACGGTTTGGAAGTCAACGTTCACAGAGGGCTGAAGCCTCTGCTCCAAGGGCTGAACCCCGAATGGAGGATATCCTGCAAGCATTGGCCAACATTGGAAATCTAATGGAAAGGCAGGCGCAACAACAACCTGGAGCTGAACGCCGTACTCAGGGACTGGTGGAACAGTTTTTGAAGCTGAAGCCACCCAAGTTCAGTGGCATAGGAAGTCCTGAGGAGGCGGAGCATTGGATTGATGGTATGGAGAGAATTTTCCGGTTGTTGGAATGCACTGATGCTGAGAAAATAACTTTAGCAGAGTACCAGCTAGAGGGAAATGCAAAGTTTTGGTGGAGAGCTTCGAGGGATACGATCTTTCCACCAGGTATTGATATAAACTGGGATGAGTTTGTCAGGGCTTTCAATAGAAAGCATTTCTCTGACTGTGCAAAGGACAAGAAGATCACAGAATTTGTTCAGCTAGAACAAAAGGAACTGACGGTGGACCAGTATGAGGCTAGATTTTCTGAATTATCTAGATATGCTCCTAGACTGATTGAGGATCAGGAGGAGAAAGCCAAGAGATTTCTGAAAGGGTTGAGAACTGATATTAGAAAGCAATTGGTGCCTTTGAATATGAGAGATTACCATGAAGTGTATGAAAGGGCACAATTGGTGGAGCAGGAGCTGATAAGAGAGCGGTCTGAGTTTAAGAAACCATGGGTTTCCGATGATGTGAGAAAGGGTAAGAGACCCTATTCTGGTCAAAGTCAAACTTGGGATGCTAGGAAGAAAAGTAATTTTGGAAACTTTGGGGGAACAAGGAGTGGTCTGAATATAGGGAAAGCACCCTATCAGCCTAATGTTTGTCAAAGGTGTAATGGAAGGCATGGCTCAGGACCTTGTACTGGGCAGCCAAAGTGCTTTGGTTGTGGACAAGTGGGCCATCTTAGGAGAAATTGCCCACGAGAAAGGTCGCAGGTGAGTGCTGGCTCAGTGCGACAGGGATATCAGAGTGCTGTCAAGACAAATTCCCAAGGAAATTCTCGGAGACCACCAGCTCAAGGAAGAGTGTATGCGGTCACTCAAGAGGAAGCGAGAGCTTCCAACAACATCATCTCAGGTACAATCTACATAAATGGCAAGAAGGCTTATGCATTGTTTGATACAGGTGCCACGCATTCGTTTGTGTCTGACAGATATAGGTTGTTGAGTGAATTTGAAACGATTTTTCTTGGAATTCCTCTTTGTGTTTCTACGCCTTTAAAGGATGCAGTGCTGTCTACGTTGGTGTGTGAGAATTGTAAGATAACTGTAGGAGAAAGGGACACAGAAATAGACTTAGTTGTGATGGCCATGTATGACTTTGATGTTATCCTAGGAATGGATTGGCTTTGTAAGTATCAGGCTAGATTGGATTGTTACAGAAGAGTAATCCAATTCGCTTTACCCGACCAGTCCAGTTGTGAATTTTTAGGTGGCCAGACCCACCTATCAGGGGCACTTATTTCTGCAGTAGAGGCTAATGTGTTGCTTGGCAAGGGATGTCAAGGGTACCTAGCAATGGTTAAGGATTATACCAAGGAAGAACTAAAACTTGATGATATTGGTGTAGTAAATGAGTTTCCAGATGTATTTCCTGAGGAATTGCCTGGATTACCTCCAGAAAGAGAAATTGAGTTTGAAATCGAACTGATGCCTGGAACAGGACCGATATCAAAAGCCCCATACAGAATGGCCTTAGTGGAATTAAAGGAATTGAAAGTACAATTACAAGAGTTGCTTGACAAAGGATTCATTAGACCAAGTGCTTCACCTTGGGGTGCACCGGTTCTATTTGTGAAAAAGAAGGATGGATCAATGCGTTTATGCATTGACTATAGGCAATTAAATCAAGTAACTGTTAAGAACAAGTACCCTCTGCCTAGAATCGATGATCTGTTTGACCAACTTCAAGGAAGTTCGGTTTTCTCAAAGATTGACTTAAGATCAGGATACCATCAGTTGAGAATTAAGAAGGAAGATATTCCTAAGACTGCATTTAGGACTCGTTATGGACATTACGAGTTCCTTGTTATGCCTTTTGGTTTGACAAATGCACCTGCAGCGTTCATGGATTTAATGAACAGAGTATTTAAGTCATATTTGGATCAGTTTGTGATTGTTTTTATCGATGATATCTTGGTGTATTCGAAAGGACCAAAAGAACATGAACAACACTTGAGGATAGTTTTGCAAACTTTGAGGAACCATCGGTTATATGCCAAATTCAGCAAGTGTGAATTTTGGTTGGATCAGATAACATTTTTAGGACATGTGGTGTCAGGAGGAGGAATTGCAGTGGATCCGTCAAAGGTAGAAATGGTAATAAATTGGCCGAGACCGACCACACCTACCGAGATACGAAGTTTCTTAGGATTGGCCGGTTATTACCGGAGGTTCATTGAAGGATTTTCCAAATTGGCAGGACCGTTAACTAAGTTAACCCGAAAGAATGCAAAATATGAATGGAGTGAGGATTGTGAAAGGAGCTTTCAAGAACTTAAAAGGAAGTTAACCACAGCTCCAGTTTTAACCATACCCTCTGGACCGGATGGTTTTACAGTATATAGTGATGCATCTCACAAAGGATTGGGATGTGTTTTGATGCAACATGGTAAGGTCATAGCCTATGCATCTAGACAACTGAAACCCCATGAGTTAAATTACCCAACACATGATTTGGAATTGGCAGCTATAGTGTTTGCCTTGAAGATATGGAGGCATTACCTATATGGAGAAAAGTTTGAAATTTATACGGACCACAAGAGCTTGAAATATCTATTCTCGCAAAAAGAGTTGAACATGAGACAAAGAAGATGGATGGAATTGTTAAAAGATTATGATTGTGAGATACGATATCATCCAGGGAAGGCGAATAGGGTAGCAGATGCCCTTAGCCGTAAGTCAGCCATGGAAATGGCCAGTTTAAGAATAGCAGAGTGGAGTTTATTAAAGTCTGTAGCAGATTCAGAGTTTAAGTTAAAGGTGGATAATCTTACTGGTATACTTAAAGCCTTAAGGATTGAGCCAGAAATTATTCAGAGGATCAAGACCCTGCAAAAGTTTGATCCGGAGATTTTGAAAGTGAAGGAAGCAATGTCCCTAGGGAAAAGACCAGAGTTTCAAATTTCTGAAGATGGGACAATGAGATGTCAAGGACGACTTTGTGTGCCCGACAATGAAGAAGTAAAGAAAGAGATTTTGTCAGAGGCACATAAGAGCAAGTATAGTATTCACCCAGGTAGTACGAAAATGTACAGAAATTTGCGTCAACAATTTTGGTGGAATGGTATGAAAATGGATACAGCCAAGTATGTTTCTCAATGTTTAACGTGCCAGCAAGTAAAAGCAGAACATCGTAAGCCAGCAGGACTTTTGAGACCGTTAGATATACCAGAATGGAAGTGGGAACATGTGACAATGGATTTTGTGCAAGGATTGCCAAGGACATCAAGTGGTCACGATTCAATTTGGGTGATAGTAGACCGTTTAACTAAGTCTGCCCATTTCTTAGCTGTTCGTGTGAACTATTCATTGAGTAGACTCGCTGAAATCTATGTAAGTCAGATAGTGCGTTTGCATGGTATCCCTGTATCAATCACCTCGGATAGAGACTCTAGATTTACTTCAAATTTTTGGAGAGGTTTGCAAAGTGCTTTGGGAACGAAACTTCAATTCAGTACAGCTTATCACCCTCAGACAGATGGACAAACAGAAAGAGTGATACAAACTCTAGAGGATATGCTGAGAGCCTGCATTATTGACTTTAAAGAAAGATGGGATGAGAACCTGCATTTGATAGAATTTGCCTATAACAATAGTTTTCAGAAAAGTATAGGCATGGCCCCATACGAAGCATTATATGGGAGGAGGTGTAGAACCCCTATCTGTTGGGATGAGGTAGGTGAAAGACGATTGACAGGACCTGAATTAGTGCAAGATACCACTGAAGCTGTTGAGATTATCAGGAAAAGACTAAAGACAGCCCAGAGTAGACAAAAGGGTTATGCGGATAAGCGTAGGAGACCCTTGGAATTCGAAATAGGAGATCACGTGTTTCTTAAGGTATCTCCATTAAAAGGAATATCTCGTTTTGGAGTGAAAGGAAAGTTGAGTCCTAGATTCGTTGGACCTTTTGAGATACTTGAGAGGATAGGAGAGGCAGCTTATCGATTGGCGCTACCTCCTAATTTGGGAAATTTACATGATGTGTTTCATGTGTCGATGCTAAGAAAGTATCAGCCAGATCCCGAACACATACTCGATCATGAAGCCATCAAAGTGGATGAGAAAGTGAGATATATCGAAGTACCTGTGCAAATACTGGATCGGAAGGAACAAGTTCTCAGGAATAAGGAGATTCCTTTGGTGAAAGTATTGTGGCGACATCACGATATAGAGGAAGCCACTTGGGAAAGTGAAGAACAGATGAAGGAGAAGTACCCCTTCCTGTTTGAGGTCGTTAGTGGTGTTTAAATTTCGAGGACGAAATTCTCTAAGGAGGGGAGAGTTGTGGCATCCTAGAATTTAAGGGCATGTCCTAAGGTGCCCTAGAGCTTTTTAAATAGGTAATGAATTTACCTATTTGGTTGTGTTTTAATTTTGTTCTCTCTTAAGGCATTGTGCCTTGTGCCTTATTTGTTTTTAATTTAAATTGAGCTATGAGTTAATTATTAAAGATAAAATTCTGTGTTGCCATGCTTGTTATGAATTGTTTGTTATAGATTTAATATTATAGAATTTTAATTAGGTGAAATTAATTATTTGTTTTAATTAATTTAGAAAAAGGAGTGGATTGGGCCTTAGGCCCAATAGCATGGACTTAGGCCCATGGTTGGAGGGCCTAAGGGAGGGCCGTGTGGGCCAAGCCCACGAGGCCCAATGGGCCTTGTGTGGTGCCGTGCGAAGTGGAGTGAGGGGGAGGGTTTGCATGCCTCTCCCCAAGTGTCCTAGTGTGTATGCCACTTGGCATGCATGCTTAGGGGTCTTCCTTGTGATGATTAGGGGAGAAGAAGAAAAGAGAAAAGAAAGGGAGAGGAAGAGAGAGAGGGTACCGTGCGAGAGAAAGGAAAGAGAGGGAGAGAAAGAGAGAAAGAGAGGAAGAGAGAAAGGAGAAGGAGGAAGGAGGGTGTCGCGCGAGAGGAGAAGGAGGGGGAACCGCCGTCCGCCGTCCGCACGCCGCCGTCCGCCACCGTTCCCGTGTCTTTTCTTGGCTAGAGGCAAGTTAGGATCCATCTCCTTTCCTTGCTTGTGTGTTTGCATGTTGGATTTTGTTGGTTTAAAGCTACGAAAATGAAGTGAGAATGCTTGGATGTTGAGAGTGTGTGCTGTTTTCGCATGATCCAGTGAAGTCAGTAACTTGTGAGGTCTTGCATGTGTGTTTGGAGTTCGATTTTGGCTTGGATCTCTTCATGAAAGTTGTAGCTAACATCTTGAACTATAACATACTGAAATTTCGTGAAAAATGATGGAGATTTGAGGGGTCTAAACCTCATATTTCGGAGACCCCAGATCTGGAACTATTTTTCTGACCTTGAGGTGAGTTCGTGGTTTGCATGTTGGTTTTTACTAAGAATCTCTCTTCGACTTCTTCATGAAACTTGTAGATCACATCTTAAGGATGAACATACTCAAATTTGAAGCAAAAATAACAAGTTTAGGATAGGTAACTAACCTGACCTTGAAGACGATGAAACTGGAGTTGCGACGTTGGTGACCAGAGACTTCGTGGGACCATTTGAAGGTCTTCCTTTGGTAGTTTGGCTTAAGTCTCTTCACGAAAGTTGTAGAGGATACTTAGGAGTATAACATATCCAAAAATCAGAGAAAACGAAGAAATGTAGGTAGGTCAGATCTGCATATTTCGGACATAGTGTTCTGTGTATTTCGGTGACTTAACCAGGAGCTTCGTGGATCTGTGGAAAATTATCTAAAAGGAATTTGACTTAGTTTCCTTGATGAAAAGTATAGTATAATGTCTTAACTACATCCTGGTAAAATTTTATAATTTTCTGAGGTCATATGAGTATTTTAATCGACTTACCAAGAAAATTGTACGTTCTGCCCTTATCCGAAAACGTGCATAGAAATGGTGGAAAAGTGGTTTAATATGTGGAAATTGTTTTGCCATGTGTTTTCTGCATATTTTTCCATTTTATTATATTTGGATATTATATGCCTTAATTTCATGATTTTGGGATTTATGTGATTATTTAATAAATTTCAATTTGGAATAAATTGGATTTTTATAATTCAAAACGCATGTGGTAAGTAAAAATCCCACAAGGATTTAATCTATGTTAGCAATTGCACCTATTGCATGTATGTGTAGATGCTTAATTTATGCATGCACAAGTACTAAGGTAAGCCTGTTTTGTCATGGCATCATGTGCATGATAAATTGAAAAGAAATTGGCAATGTGATCTATGGTAATGGTTGGAGGGGGGAAGCGTTGGCCGGGATGTATAGAGAGATACATGGCCGGATACCCTGGGAGTGTCAGGATGCCTGGAATGAGATGGGTGCCGGAAGCCTCGGAGGTCTTTGCCCGAGGGGATACCTCGTGATGCCAGTTGGGATGCGAGATGCCTGGAGCGTTGGGGTTGCCGGATGTTCGGTGGCCATGATTGGCATAATTCCGGAAGGTTTTTCTCGTGAGACCCGAGTGAGGGTGCGAGTGTGTAACATGGGATGGATGATCCCGAGGAAGGAAGATATGGTGATGACATGTGTATGCATGATATGACATGATATGACATGGTGATGACATGTGTATGCATGATGTGACATGATATGACATGGTGATGACATGTGTATACATGATATGACATGAAAATACGATGATATGTATGAATTATATGATATGATGATGTATGTTGGCATGTGCCTGGCTTTGAGGTAAGTATATTGGATTGCATGTGTGGCATGTATGATATAATTGTTTATATTGTTTAAATGCATTGATTGGTGTTTGGATTCCTTTACTTGTTGAGTGGTTGTACTCACCCCTTCGGGGACCTAACATTTCAGATTAGTGCGATGCCTCTCCCTGTTGTTTCACGGGGAGTGTTCTACGGCCTACCATCTGATGTGGAGGTCGAAGTGACCGAGATCGACTGTCCCACCCTGCCGGGACTAACCTTTTTGCGTGTTCGCGCGATCACATCGTATGACGTGGGCTTATCTGGAGGCCCAGTCATCCAGGAGTACATCTCTGTCCACATCCGCCGCAACGGTGTGATGATGGGGATGCTGCCACCTCCACCGCCTGACGCACCGGGTTGGGTGTGACGACCTGCACACGTGGAGTGGGGGTTAGCAACTTTTTGGATGGCCGCCACTAGTAAATCGAAGGGAGATCGTTACACGTCGCACTCTTAGGGTCGTGTGTCTCTTTTTGAGGAGTGAAGGCCGAGCATAGATGAGTCTTGGCCTATCCTTTTTGTACCGACCTGTGTAGCCCTTCGTAATTATAAGTGTAAATAAAAGTGGTTCGGCCTCGTGCTTTCATAAAATCAAAGATAGTCGGTGTGTATTGTGTTGGCGTGAGGGAAGCGAAGTGTTGGTGAGAACTGCCTCTTAATTTCCGCTGAGCTGCGCAAAATCCTTAAAAACCTTTTTAAAGGAAAAGAAAAGAAAAAAATTTTACGCCTAAGCGTTGGCTTGAAGCTTTCTTTTATCGTGGTATAATTTGTTTTGGTTTTGGTTTCTTTCGCTTGCGGTTTCATTTCTGTGGCGACCCTACCGGGTGTCGGGGGTGCCACAAGCCTTGTATCCCGGAGTCTTCCATTCTTCTCATGACCCGGAGAGCTTTGTATCCTGGAGTCTTCCCTTCTTCTCATGACCCGGAGAGCCTTGTATCCTGGAGTCTTCCCTTTCTTCTCATGACCCGGAGAGCCTGTATCCCGGAGTCTTCCATTCTTCTCATGACCCGGAGAGCTTTGTATCCTGGAGTCTTCCCTTCTTCTCATGACCCGGAGAGCCTTGTATCCCGGAGTCTTCCATTCTTCTCATGACCCGGAGAGCCTTGTATCCCGGAGTCTTCCCTTTCTTCTCATGATCCAGAGAGTTTTGTATCCTGGAGTCTTCCCTTCTTCTCATGACCCAGAGAGTTTTGTATCCTGGAGTCTTCCCTTCTTCTCATGACCCGGAGAGCCTTGTATCCTGGAGTCTTCCCTTCTTCTCATGACCCGGAGAGCCTTGTATCCCGGAGTCTTCCATTCTTCTCATGACCCGGAGAGCTTTGTATCCTGGAGTCTTCCCTTCTTCTCATGACCCGGAGAGCTTTGTATCCTGGAGTCTTCCCTTCTTCTCATGACCCGGAGAGCCTTGTATCCCGGAGTCTTCCATTCTTCTCATGACCCGGAGAGCTTTGTATCCTGGAGTCTTCCCTTCTTCTCATGACCCGGAGAGCCTTGTATCCTGGAGTCTTCCCTTTCTTCTCATGACCCGGAGAGCCTTGTATTGGAGTCTTCTTCATGACTTTCTTCTCCCTTCTTCTCATGACCCGGAGAGCTTTGTATCCCGGAGTTTTCTTCTTATTGACACGACGCGCTTCCATAGTTATAAGTCCTTTCCGTCGACCTGACGTGTGCCTATGCACCTGGGGTCTCTTTATCGTCAAAATAATTCATGTGTCTTTTGTCTTTGAAAGGAACCACTTCGAGCTCCCATTCAAAGAGGGGCAGCTGTTGACACTTATTTTACAATTTTTATTTAGGGCTTAATCGTGTTATTAGGAATTAGTCGTTTTAAAAAAACAAAAACAAAAAATAGAAAAACAAACAAAAATAGCAAAACAAACAAAAACAAAAAAAGAAAAAATGTGGAAGGGGGCCGGGCCGGATCTCGTCTTGGCCCGGCCCATCTGCTCCTCCTTCCGTGTTCTCGCGTGGGGGGAGAGCAGCAAAGGAGGGGGAACCCTAAAAAAAAGGGCAGGAACCCTAAAAAAGAAAGGAGGGGGAGAAAACCCTAAAAAAAAAAAAGTAGTGAGGGAGAGAGAGAAAGCTCGAGGAAACGCCGCCGCCGGTAACGGCGCCCGACCGACGCCGGCCTCGCCACCGTCCGAGCCGCCGCCCACGTTGCATTGACCACCGCCGTTCTCTGTCGACCTCGCACCGCCCGCTCATCCGCTACCCGCTTGGCCCGATCCGCGACCCCCTGCACACTGCAGCACGACCCGACGCCGCTCGACCAACCGAGACCGCCGCTGTCTTCCCCGGAACCTAGATCTGGAGAAACCGAGGGAGTAGCTCGCCACCGCGAGGACTGCCGCGTCTTTGCCCTTGGTCCCCGCGCCTCCACCTGCGAGCTCTACAGCAGCTCGCCACCGCCCGCCGCGTCTCCGCTGCCACCGCCGCGTCGCCGCCACCGTCAAGCTCGTCGCCGCCGTCGTCAGCGCCGCCAAGGAGCCCTAGGGCTTCGGCCGCGAACCGGGTCGCGCGAGTCGGGCGCGGGTCGCGAAATGGGTAGGGTTTTTTGAACGTTTTGGGCTATTTGGGCCGTTTTGGGCTTTTAGGTTATTTTAGTACATTGGGCTTGTGGGCTTCGTTTTTTAAAACGAAAAAAAAAAAAAGACCAGATCGGGCCTGCTGGTTAGGCCCAATCTGAATTTAATTGAAGGCCCGGGCCCGACCGAACCCTGCTCTTCTTCGGGTGGGCCGATCGGTCCGCCCCCCCCCCCGTTTGGACCGAACCCGGTTCCGGTCGGAGACCGGACCCGATCCGCGTTGACCGGGTCGGGTCGAACCGAACCCGACCCGGTTCACCTTTTTTTAAATTAAAAATAAATTTAAAAATATTTAAAAATATTTTTTTTAAAAAAAAAATTTAATTAAAAAATTTAAAAAAAAATTAAAATTTCAAAAATCCAAAAAATGTAAGTTTTGATTAGGAATGGCCATGTATTACATTTATAGTGTATTTATGCCTTTAATTGCTCGTATATTGATTATGTTGCATTGTTTAATTTTCATATTTAACTATATTTGCAATTGTTTAATTGTTTATGTTAATTTCACTGCAATTAGGATCTTGGTAGTTATGATTATTACTTTAATGATTGCGCACCCGCATGGTCACCTCACATGTTAGTGGATAAGTATAAAATCAATTCAAACCGTCTGCCAAAAATCATTTTATTAAAACGAACAAGATTAGGTACCGAAAGGGCACTAATTGGTCAATTAGTGTAATCAAGTCCCCGAACCTAGAGTCTCTGGTTACGTAGGAAGTGAGGCACGCTCCCATGCCTCACTTGGTTTCTAGCCGACCCCAATAGGCTAGTGGCGACTCCTTTTACGCGAAATTCTTAAAAAATATCCCAACGTCACGCGGGGTATGGGCTTGGGAGAGCCTGCGCCTAATCATGGGCCTTAAGCCTATCTTTTAGGCAATACCCCTAAACCTGTTCCCTCCCCCCGAGGGTAGGTCGCGACAATGTTTTAATTATACTCCAAACACTTGAATAAACTCATAAGTAAGTTAAAATATGAACATATAAAAAATGATTTATGAGGCCCAAAATATAATAACTAATCTATTTTTAATTCATAAAAAAATGAAACAAAAATCCACTTAAAATATTAAACTATAATTTTTTCCCAAAAAATAGGCTCTCTAGTCTCTCTTCCCCTCATTGGTACCATGGATAGTGTGTCGTATTAAACAGTGACAAAGAGGTCGGGTTGCTTTTCACAGAATGATCCAGAGCTTTAGCGAATCAATTAGAATATTTTAATGCAAAAATCACTTGTAATTTTCTTGAATCCAAGTGCACGGGACGCAATCTCTTTTCACAACATGACTCATGTACATTTCTTTTGAGGGGCCAAAGGAAGTTCCCAAGGGCTTTGATGACTTGAGCAGGAAAAGTATTGGACTAACTGCATGATGCACCGCACTCAAGAACTATAAAAATGATTTTTGTTTCAATAATGATAAAGATCCCGACACTCGCGCATCACACCGCGATTAAAGAAATTAAAAATAAAACTTTTGCTGAAAATAAAAGTGAGTTTTGCTTTCACATTTCTAGATTGAAAAGATGCCCAAAATCCATTTCATTCGACCAGAAAAAAGAATTTGTTGGGTGACTTTTTCATTCAAAAGAGATTATGTGGAAAATCTTGGCCTTTTGGAAAAGGAGAAAAAAGAAAGTTATTATACAAAAAGTTAGTTGATTTGTCATGTAATGATTTGATCTTTGTGTTCATATTGACCAAGTAAATATTATTAAACTGTGCTACATTGCAAACTATAAATGGACAATAAACCATATTTAATAATAATATGCCACATTACTTATTATACCAAATTTATAGAACAGTCTTAGTGTTGGACCTTCTCTTTCTTGTTTATGTGGTCAAAGTGAAAACAAACCAAACCTTAAAATATGAATAACACTACAGGTACTAAGACTTTACTAAATTAAATGGCGTGCTATCCCCGTGTGATCCAGTAAGTGTGGAATCAAAATAGGAATAATATTTGTAAAAAAGGGGGAAAACAACATGTTAGCACATTTTAAAAGTCTTAGGACTCAATTGCACTTTGTTGACAAGTTTTAGGACTTAATTGCACATTTCGAAAGATTTAAGACTTAATTGCACTTTCGTGATAAATTTTAGAACATTCAATGCTCTTATCCCTAATTGATCCTACCCCATTTATGTTTATTTTCCCTTTTAATATAATCGTCAGTTTGGTCGCAAACTTCACACCAATTTGATGGTACGTCGCAAGCCACACAGCCGCCTTGTCAGTTAGTAAGAACTTTTTAGTAAAGTACCTGTGACATTACTCTTGAAATACTTGTATTACTATGCCCACTAAAACATTACATCCCTAGACACTTTATATGCTGAGGAAATGCAGTGGGTTCATGTCAATTAGTTCTCAATTGGGGTGCTTAATTTCCACATGGTACTTACATAATCTAAACTTAAATGGGCTCACATGAGTCCAATGGACATGTACGGGTGCGTTTGGAATCAACTTTGCAAGGGACTTTGGGCTTCTAAAGATACTTGGGCTAAAGCTAGGGTGTTTGGGAACAACTTTGCAATTTCCATTAGGCCAAAGCTGGCCTTCTCAAGGCTGAAAGCCCAAGGCAGGTGAAGGGGTGCCTCGGGCTTTCAGCTTTCTCGGCATACAAGTGGTACTGTTCATTTTTTTTTTTTCTTCCAAAACTATCCTCATCTATTCTCGATTTTTCTGGTTTTGCCCTCGTCATTGTACTGTTCATCTTCTTCTCCATTGAAGGCCGACGACGTGTTCCTCGAAGCTGTGAGCAGCCGCCGACGGCTCGGCATGGTCGCGGTGGCCCAGGCAACCGTCGCCGGGGAGTGGTGCAACCGCTGCCCTGTTTGGGTCGCGGCGAGGTTTGGGTCGCCGACCTTGCCGCGACCCAGATTCGAGGGCAGCAAGGTCCTCCCACGACCTCGCCGCCCCAGATCTTGGTCGCGGCGGTCGCTGGAGCTCGCGCGACCTCGCCGCGACCCAAATCCGCGGGCGGCGAGGTCGCGGCGGGGTCGCCCGACGTCCGGCGACCCTCGGCGATGGTCGCCCTACGTCCGGCAACCCTCGCTGATGGTCTCAGTGGTCGCCCAACGTCCGGCAACCCTCGCCGGTGGTCTTCAGTGGTCGCCTGACGTCCGGCGACCCTCGCCGGAGGTCTTTAGTGGACGTCCGGCGGCCACCTGCCCTTGCCGGTCAATTTTTTTTTTCTTTTGATAATTTTTTTTATTACCAAAGCCCTTTGTAAATGTATATCCCTCAAACTCCATTTTGCTCAAAGGTACTTCCAATGGGCTTTCAAACTACAATTTACCAAACACACTTTGCATTTTGGAAAATACCTTTAACTCAAAGGTCTTTGCATTTTCCTAAAGACTTTCCCCAAAAGACTTCCCAAACGCTCCTTCAATGAACACATTGACCAAGAACTCTTGAGGTTTCTAATTAGAATATTTCTCATAAACAAGTTCAACAGTTTGTTAGGATTGTCAATTATCTTAGAACTTTCATCCCAAAAGTCTCTAAATTTTTGCACCCCTTGCAAAAGCTCTTGAAGAAGAATCCACTCCAATGGAAAAGAGAGCACAATAATGCAGTTGAGGTGTTAAAGGAGGAATTGCTGCTTCTTCCACATTGCAAGTTCCTTCTCACCACAAGCAAATTTAGCGAACTGATGATAATGAAAAGTATTGGACATCAATTTTGCTTGAAGAAATTGATGGAAAGAGATACATCTATGAACATAAGAGAGGACAGTTTTCACCTATCAAACTTCATGACGCAGAGGAAGTAATGCTTGGAAAGAATTCCAAAAGATAGTATTTATTTTGAATAATGAAGTGCATATTACAATATCTTAGGCGACTATTTATAGGGAGGTCGCAATCTAGAGAATAACCAAATAACTGAAATCAAATAACAAAATTAAGGAAAAGATATTGATAAAAGGGAAACTAATCAAAACACAACTAGAAAATCTACAAGCTGTGTCTAAAATCTGGAGATCTCGGAAATCAACGGAAATGCGTGAATAAAATATTGTAACACATTTGTAATCTCAAAGATCACGCAATCCTCTTTGATTTGTGGGACCGTCCGCTCTTATGATGCTGCAATGTTACCATAAAGGCATTTGCATGTTGTTCTACATCACTTCACTACCACTCTTCACTCAAAGAAACCTTAGCTGTTAAATGAAATCAAGGAAATTGAATTCCATCTTATTGTTTATCATTTCTTTGTCCAAACAAAAATTCATCCTTTCCCTAGATGGTGAAATTTAAAGCCAAAATAGTTTCTCATCCTCAACTTGTTCAATGGGCAAAATAGTTTCCAAAATACTATCTGGAAACCAAATTCATTAAAGTAGAGGGGAACATCCTTGTAGATCTTCTTTCAAGACCTAAAGGCATCTCATCCTTTTACACATTTACTTTTAACCAATTGCGAATTAGTACCATGAGGGAAGGGTGAAAAGAACCCTAGGGAGATATGCCCAATGTCCTCACTAAAAATCACAATACTTTCCTTGTCGGACAACATCTTTCTCCATGTAATAACACTAAACGCTAAGCATATTGGAAGTGGGAATACATTGAAAATTTGGGCTTCCTTCCTTCGTTAGAACTCTCGCTCTGGCATAGTACCGTATTTGTAGATAGAATATAGCTAGAATTTCGGTAGTACATAACACCTTGTAAGGATCACTTTCTATTTTAATTTTTCCCCTAATAAATAAAATCTCGTGAACTTGTCGCTTGAAGAGAATATTTGTGATTTGTAAGTATAGTCAGGCATGTTTTCAATTGAATGAGATCAATTGAATACAATGGATGTAATAATGAGCTGGGGTAGCAACGAGAAGAACATAATAAAATGCATTCGATGGAATTGTCAGTCTTCGTCTCCATGGACTTCTCAATCCTCTCATAGTTGACGGGGAACATGAAGCCCTAATTTGTCCTTTATTTGGCTTTGTCCTCCCTTTCTTCTTTGTTATTACTCTCAACTTTTTTATGGTGTTTCCTATTAGACGATGCTATGCTATATATTAATATTAGTACACTAAACCGCATAACATACTACGTGTGGACTATAAGTCATATCCGATAACTAATAACAATATGTCACATCCAATTCATAAAACAATCTCAGTATATGACATTTCTTTTTCTTATTTTTATCATAAATTTGAAAGCAAGCAAGACGTTAAAATAAGAGTAGCACTACATGTACTGAGACTTTACTAGAGTTTCTCGGTAAATGAAGTGGTGCACTATGTGCTGTACAACATGTCGTCAAATAAGAGTGGAATCGGCGTTAGTTTGTAAAAAGGGGAAAAGTGATAAATGGGGCAAGCTCAATTAAAGGAAATTTTCTGGCAAAAAAATTAAAGGAAATTTTGCCAGCCCTCTAATATTCCGTGCAACCTGTAATATGCTTTTTTGGCTATACTTCTTGGCCATACTGACAATGGAAATGCCTGTATAACCCTTAACGTCAGCTATATGAGGCGAGGTGACGTTTGAATAAAAAGCAAAGTTGGAAGAAGGGAAATATTCCCAAACCTCCGCTCTGTTCTCCTTGATTTCTTACAAATCTTTCTCTTCTAGGTCTAGTGACATTGGAAGGATAAAATTGCAATTTTGATCATAGAAGATGAGTTGGTTCAACAAGTCTGCTCTCTATTTGTTATTCAAATCCTACGGATGAGAAAGCTTTTCCAAGGCCATGAAGCCTTTGGATGAAATCTAATGATATCTTGGAGACCATCAAGCAGTTTCATTTAAGGACTAAAAGAGCAAAGGGCATGCGTGCTAGGATAACATATATGTCCCAAATTTCATTAGTCTTCCTCTTGTTTTATGGTTATATGCATTGTTAGCTTATTCCATTTCTCTTTTTTTTTTTTTCCCTATGGGGTAATTGTCGTCAATTACATGCCATTTCTGTTGAAATAAGTTACATGTCCCTATCCTATTTCTCTTCCCAATCGTTGTTAAATTGATAGGAAATATGAGGCACTAGTTATTAAATTATGGCTTGAGTTTGAACTAGGTACGAGACCCAACTCATTTAAAAGATTCTGATTTGTTCAAAATATGGTGTTCCTTTTTAATCAGTATCACATTTTGATTTGTTGGGCGGTGCTACTTAACTATTAAATGTATTGAAGGTTTGGTTCTGTTGAAGATAAATATCCAAGTTTAACAGGGGGAGCAAACATTAGTCGGACTCCACTCAACGCGTCCAATTTTAGGCCTTTTCTAATATCCTGAAGAAGACGTACTGCTGAAGTCTCCATTTTATATCCCCGCACAAGAGGACTCTCTCAAGAAAAAAAGGGGACGCACCAGTAACGCTTTCTTTGATCGTACGGAGTTCTACAATCGGTGGATTTTGTGACGCTAGTTGCATAATGAGTCGTTCTAGAAATAAACACTGTGAGTTTAGATGTAATCAACGTGTGAAAAACACTCAAACTTGCAAGTAATTATAACTCTATTTTTCTCCAATTTTTAGTGGATTATAGCTGCTTACTCTTCCAGTTGCATAGATATTGATTTTTTAACTGAACCACAGAAATCTCAAGAGTTCTTCATTGTTACTCATTTATTTTCTCGGTGATTTCCCATTAATTAATTACAAGATTTGGTTAGTTTCCACATTATTTTATAATAATTTATTCAATCTTCAGTCTTCAGTCTTTAGGAGAGAGAAAGTTTACGGAACTTCCCATGATGGAGTTAGTCAATAATTGATTTGTGCATAGAGAGAGGAGGTTTATAAACAGACTGAAAGTGGATCACGGGACGAGATGGGGAAACAGCTATTTCTTATTCTCAACTCTATTCTCTTGTGGTGGTGGAGCTCAATCACAATCTCCAAAGCATACTCACAAAACCAAACAGATCGGCTCGCATTAGCCTTCTTAAAAAGCGCAATACACGAAGACCCATTTGGAGTCTTGAGCTCTTGGAATGATTCTACTCATCATTGTGAGTGGCAAGGTGTTTTGTGCAGCAAAAGACATCCTGGGAGGGTCACATCTCTGGTCCTAACATCACGAGACTTGAAAGGCTTCCTATCTCCTTACGTAGGTAACCTCTCTTTTCTGAGGGTTATATTTCTGGAAAACAATAGCTTCCATGGTGAAATCCCACCACAGATTGGCAACTTGCTTAGGCTACATGTTCTTAGTCTTAGTAACAACTCATTTGGTGGGCTAATACCCTCCAATCTTTCCCGTTGCTCGAACCTCGTGACCCTGAATCTCATAGATAACCAACTTGTGGGGAAAATTCATTCCGATCTTGGTTCTTTAACAAGACTTAAACTCTTGGGCTTGTATGGGAACAATCTTGTAGGTCCTATTCCTCATTCGATTGGAAACCTCTCACTGCTACAACAACTCTCCCTGGGAGAAAATGCGTTAACCGGAGAAATACCTGAGGAATTGTCTAGACTCAAGAGATTGATACTTTTCCAACTATCTACCAACAAACTAACCGGTGAGGTTCCAGCAGGGATTTTAAACATCTCTGACATTATGGTATTCGCTGTTCGTGAGAACCAATTGCGGGGAAGCTTTCTCAATGATGTCGGCACCGCTTCTCCTTCTCTCTATTTCCTTATCGCCGACAATAACTTGTTCACCGGGATGATTCCGTCAACGTTAACAAATGCCACAGGTCTTCAGGAACTTGACCTTATCGACAACAATTTCCATGGGCCAATACCGAAAAATCTAGGAAGGCTAAAGGGCCTTTACTGGATTTCATTGGCTGTTAACCACTTGCAGGATGACTTGAGTTTTATTTCTTCTTTAGTTAATTGTTCCCACTTGAAAATTATCCAGATGTCGCAGAACTTGATTCACGGATCGTTGCCGAGATCCTTCTCCAATCTATCCCCCAGCATTGAGCGAATTTCTATCTCAAACAATTGGATCCAAGGATCTATTCCTTTAGCCCTTGGAAATCTCTCCAACTTGTCTTTCTTGGATTTAAGTAATAATTTTCTAACTGATTGTATTCCTCATTCCATCGGAGCACTTTCCAACTTGCAAAGACTTGGTTTAGGCGGGAACATGTTTACTGGAGAGATACCGTCTTCGATTGGTAACATTACGCTGTTAAATGTCCTTGACCTTTCCTCCAACATTTTCCAAGGCTACATACCGCAGAGTCTCGGCAACTACAAGCAACTAATTTGTCTTTATCTTTCAAACAATAACCTAATTGGCTCAATTCCTATCGAAATCATGGGTTTTTCTTCCTTGTCAATCGGTCTTAGTTTGGCAAATAATAATTTAAGTGGATCTGTTCCAATTGCAAGTTGGATCTTTAAAGAATCTTGACATATTAGATCTGTCTCACAACAGATTGACCGGCTTAATTCCAACATCCATCAGCGAGTGCTTGGTATTGGAACGACTTCACTTAGAAGCTAATTCTTTTCATGGTCAAATCCCCGAAGCTTTACGTCCATTACGGGGTCTACAAGAGCTGGACCTTTCCAATAATAATTTTTCTGGTCCAATCCCGAGCTTTCTCGCAGGGCTCTTGCTACTCGAGCACTTGAATTTGTCCTTCAATCAACTAGAAGGACAAGTTCCAGAGGGTGGAGTTTTTCTTAATGCAAGTTCTATATCGATTTATGGAAATATGGAACTTTGTGGAGGTGTTCCTGGTCTGAAGCTTCCTCTTTGCAAATCACCAAGCTATAAGAAGTCTTCTTCAACCAAAGCCAGAGTAATTTATGTGGTAGCTGGTAGTTTGTTATGTTTAGCTTTGTTGCTCCTATGTCTGTCTATCTTTTATCACAAAAAGAAGCAGACGACAACCAATGCCTCCACTTCATTATCTTTCGGGAATCAATTCTTGAGGATTTCTTATGAAGAACTCCTGAGAGCGACTAACAGATTCTCCGAGACCAATTTGATTGGTAAAGGGAGATATGGCATGGTTTATAAGGGGATTCTTGATGGTGGTGCCACGGTGGCGACGAAGGTGCTCAATCTAATGCAAAGAGGTGCTTCAAGGAGCTTTATCTCCGAATGTCGAACTCTAGGAACCATTAGACACCGAAATCTTGTGAAGATACTAAGTGTTTGTTCGAGCGTGGACTTTCGTGGCAATGACTTCAAAGCTCTAATATATGAGTTCATGGCTAATGAGAGCTTGGAGGAGTGGCTGCACCCTGGAACTATAGGACGAGAAGATGAGTGTAGCGAATCGAGAAATTTGAGACTAGTGCAAAGATTAAACATTGCCATTGACATAGCTACCGCGATCGAATATCTCCACAAGGGTTGCTATCCAGCCATTGTCCATGGAGATCTGAAGCGAAGTAATGTGCTTCTGGACAACGACATGATGGCTCAAGTTGGAGATTTCGGGCTTGCAAAGATCATTTCAACGGTGTCTACTGAAACCATAGGAGTTCAAGACCAGGGTAGTTCAACTTCAACTGCAGTCAGAGGATCCATCGGCTATGTACCTCCTGGTATGAAACTGTCATATTTTCTCGATTAGTTTTTATTTGATTGCGATAGTAATATGTGAGTGCCAAAAGTTTGACTAAACAATTATTCTTGATATTATGTTATGATTTGTATGCTCTGACACCTCTTTTTCACAACTCAATTACTCTTTTCGCTATTAATAGCTTCCGCAGAAAAAGAAAATACGTATCTTTTTGTATGAAAAGATTAATAGTAGCTTGCCCTAATCGTATTTTATATTAAGATGAGAATAAACCATCGTAATTTTGATTAATGAGTGGAAAATTTTTAGACAACTTGTGAATCCATGTGAATAAATAGATTAAGCATATTGTATCATCTCATATTTATATTTTCTTTCTATAATTCGTATTTTGTCTCGTATCACATTCATGCCATTAAAACAGATTGCGAATCTCTTTTGGAATGTTATGACTTAAGGTCTTAACAATAAGTAATTTTTCATTTATGGCAGACCCTCATGACCAATAATTTAATATTAGAAAAATATATTAGATGACATGACATTTATGCTAGAAACCGTTGGAGGATACACTTATTGACAACACGATGGGCTCTACCCAACAATCACTTTCCCTAAACTTATTGGTCAAAGCATATTAAGACAAATTTTCGCATTTACAAGTATAAATCCATCACCGTCAACAAATCACCCTAAGTCTGTTCTTTTCCCCCCCACTGTGTACGTTTTTTGCCTGTTCTTTTAGGCATTTTTTTCTCGTCTTTCCATAAAAGAAAGTGTGGTATAGGTATTAAACATAATTTGTATCATGAAAATGACGAGCCTCACGGGATCCCACATGTTTGTAGTCAAAAAACCAACTATTCAAATTTAGTTAATACATAGACTTCTGCCAAGGCCTTCACCCAAGATATTTTCTTCTTTTTCTATTTTCACCCGTATCCTACTGGAGGACAAAGCCACTTTTGATGTTTAGGCAATTTGTGTAGCAAACATGAGACAACTTTTGTTGCACTTAGTAATTTTGGAGAAGAAGTTTATGCGTTGTTAACTGACCTTTGGTGCACTTTATGAATTCTAAAATCCTATTTCTCTACCATTAATGCATTTCTCAACGGTTGATGCACTTTATAAGAGTTCATACGACAGGCGCCAAACATCAGCCATATATAGTAAAACTAAACGAAAAATTAAACATAGAGAAATGAAAGCAAAAAACCAGTAGGGGGCCTTGCTCAAAGGACCTCTTGGCCTCTACCATGCATAGTGGACCCGATTGTGAAGTGAGTGAGGTCTAGCAAGCCATCTCTCTATGTTGGGTGTGACAGGCACGATCCCTCACAATTTTCTTTGGCAAGCTTTTGCAAATGGACATCAAGCAAAATCCCATGTGACTTAGAAGCTTTTTCTAAACAATTGACTTCAAGAAAAAGTGTATGTTCGTTCCTATTAATGTCTTGATGAAATTTTCAGAGTATGGCATGGGACACAAGGTTTCCACACTTGGGGATGCATATAGTTACGGCATTCTATTATTGGAGATGTTCACAGGAAAGAGACCCACTGAAGAGGCCTTTGGGCACCATCTTAACCTCCACAACTTTGTCCGAATGGCTCTTCCGGATCGAGCAATGGACATTATAGACTTAAGGCTTTGGAGTGAAGCTGGTGATCGACAACAAGAGATGAAAATCAGAGATTGCATTATCTCTGTATTTGAAGTTGGAGTCGCATGTTCAATGGAATCACCGCTGGAACGGATGGGCATGACCGAGGCAATAAGGAAATTACACTTGATCAAGGTGAGTTATGAAGCCAAAGAGAGGATGATGGGTATGTAGCTAAATCAGTTTTCTCATTTCGTCTTGGAACTTTTTCACTAGTAGAGAAAATCATCGTGCAAAGGTAGTGCTAGCAAATTTACATGAATGTCTCCCTAACTAGTCTACCTACCCATACCTATTATGTGTGTTTTTTGTAATCGCATTTTATAATCGTGGAAAGTGGATGTATGGAGTTAAGTCCACCTATTTCCACCAAGTAATCATGTAAAATTTGATGAATTTGCTTATTTGCCCGGTTCTCTTCATTTCCGATGCCAATGTGGATCGATGCATTGCTTAATTATCATGGTTGGTCCATTGCTCTTACCTCTCTCTCTACGCACGCTTGTGTATTAGAATGTGACCTCACCGTGAGGTCACGAACTCAAGGCCAACTCTTAATGTCATGCTTAAACAAGAGCCCACGGTCGATTGGAGATCAAGCTTGATCAAATCCAAAGACGAGGAGAGGAAGGCAACCTTATCACAAGATCATGGGGTCAAGGCTAACTCTTGATGTTGCTGTTGAGAGTGACCTCACTATCAATTGGAAGCCATGCTTGATCGAATTTTGGCGACGTTGCCGACGAAATTATGTTGTGGTCATGTTGCCAACACCAACAGCCACCGTGTGAGACCCCCCTACCTCATCTCCAAACCTCCTGTTCTTTTATCTTTTTTATTTGCTATGACATCAAATTACAGACTTTTTCTTTTTTCTTTTTTTTGGTCGATAGAGATAGAGAGTTAACAAAGACATAAATGGGACATGATAAAAAAGGGAACATGGATGCATATTTGTTGCACTTGTCGGTGTGCTTATTACAATGTCTAATTATCCTCATCAAGTCTTCCCACTCAACCAATCCTCTCTCTTTCTTCACCATTAGCCACCGTCTCTGGCCGTTGTGGCCACCTATCATCACGGTCGCCTCCTCCACATCTCACTACTTTCTCCTTCATGTCATCCACGACCATCTTTGCTTTCTCTATTTGCTGACCCAAAACACTCTCTCCTTCACTGTCTCTTATCTCACCGCCAAATTTCTAACGTCTCCAAAGCACCATTGATGACCTGATTTAGCCATTATGGCCTTTAAGATCTCATGGAAATCTCAATGGACAGGCTAGATGTAGGAGGCATCCCCAAACCTTGAGATGGCCTTTTGATCTCATCATCGTCGACAACTTGATTGTAGATGACGAGAGGAGCACAACGCGAGGTCTTGAGACCCACCAAAGGCATAAACTTGACATTCGGACAAGCTTGGCTGCCCTCAAATGAGAAAGGGAGAAAGAGCTATGCGAAAGCAGGGACAGCGACCGACATTGAAGCGATATGGAAGAGAGGGTGAACGGAGCATGACATGATCCCTTGTCAGCACCAACAGTAAATGGTGGAGCGAAGAAGGTCACGATTTATATTGGCAGTGGAGGCACGTTAGTGACACGAGCCGCGTGTGGTTGTAGGGCTCAGCAGGGAGATAGACTAGAGCGAGAGAAAAGATTGGCGTTGGGATTTTGAGGAGTGATTGGGGAAGGTGTACAATTAACAAGAGAGACTCATGTCTTGATTTGGCATTGGAGACAGCAGATAAGTAAACTAATGGTACAATGGATCCGCATCCAATGCCATAGATGCGGTGCAAAATACATAACACCACGGTATAGTGACGAAAACGCTAAGCAAACAAAACCGACTCACAGTATGGACGGAATAGGCTATATTAGGGCAAGTGCCCGTGAAATATATACCAAACTGCAGGTCAACTATCAATAGTGTAACAATCCGCAATAGAATGCCATCAAGCAGCTCAGGTTTGGCATTAGGATCAAAATCAGGGGCACGCGGAAAACATCATGAATTGAGATCAGAACAGGAACAATCTAATGCTAATATCAAGTCACAATGTGAGAGAATATTGACTTTGTGTATTGCTCAATTGGACAATGTATTACACTGGAGGGATATTAGTATCCAGGATAATATACACAAGGAAGTAATCTATTGTGGGGTGTTTAACTCCAAACCATCCCTTCCCGTTATATCATCAAGCGTAAAAGTCAAAAGATCACTTTGTTCTCATGCATTCTTTCATTACAAAAGCAGATAATCAGTTGCTGATCAAGAACACTTAATTCTACAAAAGCCATTTCAAACATTCACAAAATATTGCTAAGTTGCTAGTAATATTTTGCTTAAGATGCTCTTATGAGCAACATGTTATACATCCATATTTTTCTAAACTAGCTCATGAATCATATCAAGCTAGTCGTTTTTATTTTCCCTTTATTTTTTATGTCACACCCATGACGCATATAACAATAGGCCATAGGTAAGCTTGTCACTCTAAAAGCCTTTACTAGTATGGAAGTTCTCCTTCATAGTTGCCCGGAGGATCGTAGTTGCACACAACATACCACCATCCATTGTTACACTAAACCTTAGCGCACCCGACTCGAACCGAGTCACGCCAAACCATCTGAGTGTAGTGCAAGCAGTCGCACCCGCTCGCGCAGGTGTTGGTGTTGTAATTGTAGTTTTGCTTCTCTGCGACCCACAAGCTGACGGCGTAGGTGCCAGTGAACGTGCCGGTGCCCTTGGCAAGGTTCTCGCCGTAGGGTCCATTGGAGTGCACGAGGCTACAGTCGTTGACCCTTTGGTTCGCATAACTTTCGGCATAGGCAACAAGTGTGTTGTCCCATGTCATGTTCGCCACGCCAACTTGCTTCCGAGCGGCATTGTGAGAGTTGAGATAGTCTTGGGGTGAGTTTTGGGCATGAGTAGGTTGAAAGAGAGAAATAGAGACAAGAGAGATGATGATGGTTAGAGAATTCATGATGCTCAAGGAATTAGCTAATGTTGGTTCAAGGTGATATTTTTGGTGATCAGTTATGCTATTTATAGAAAAATATTTTCGGGGCTTCAACTTACCATGTGCAATGAACTTATCAGGGAACATCTCCTTCGGACAGCATAACCTTGCGTTCAAATCTAGTTTGATTTGAAATGATAAACTAGTAACTGGTGCATGAGGAAGTAGTTTTGCATGTTCTTCCTTTCCTCAAATGGAAGTAAAGTAAAAGGCTTAAGGGAAGTTTGAAATTTCAGCAAATTGGATATATTATAATAAGAAGAATGTTAGACTTTATGTTGAGTAATGCTAAAGACATTGAGAATAGTGCATGAGATTAAATTATTAGGGGACATAAATAAAGTTTATCCGGTTGTAATGAGCAATCAAGTTTTATCCAAGCCTCCAATAGGGAACGCCCTGATTTATTTACAACACCAACCATCACCACTCACCGTCCTCCGATGCCGCCCAATAAGCCATTCAAAAGTCACCACCAACTCGTCATCGCATCCATCATCCTTGTTCTAAACAAGAAGCCAGAGAGCAATTCCCTGCCGCATCCCCTTTCTGTCGATCGTTTAGCAAGAAATTGATTTTTCTTGCTGAACGAAGTCGTTTTGGGTCATGCAGGCAGGTGAAACTTGTTAAACGTCGTCGTTTTGAGCTTTTTATGCTGAATCGGGCTGCTGGCAAGCCACACAGTGGAAAAAATATCAAAATTTTGCCACATCAAATTTCCGATGTTCAAAATCGGAGTTGAGACTTAATGGTTGTTTTTTGTTTAAGTAACATTTAAGTGATTTAAAAAAAATTGACATTAAAATGAGCGTCGTATATAACTTTTGATATTTCTAGTATACTTTTCCCTCCTCCCACTCCTAACAATGGCCACCATCGAGACGTTGACAAGCTCTAACCAACCCTCGAGGCCTTGATGCTGTCGAGGTTGCGAGGGTCCAGATCTGGAGGTGCATCCTCCTTATATAGAGACTCAACCCCTCTCCAGATCTAGAGGCAGCGAGATCCGGATCCATCGCCCTCAGCGGGCAGGTGGTCATCATTGCCCCATGATTTATTGCTTAACAAATCAATCGTCCATAAAAAATAAAAATAAAAAAATAATAAAAAAAAAAGATAAAATTTATAAATCTTTCTTTAATGTCTCTGCCATTTTCCTTATTTTAAGCTATCTAACAGGTACATGTACTTCTCTTTTGTCTCAATTAAGTTATCATCCACTTGTTTTTAATTTAATACAAGCATGAAAACCATATAATTTGCGTTTTTAATTTTATGAGCTACTTTTACGGTTTTGCAATCGGCATGGATGCGAAGGGCAGGCCCTCACATCCCCACTTCGCATTGAACGGTTGGACGTGCATCTTGTAATCGTCTATCGCGCCATAAATAAGTCTTATAACAAAGAAATTATAATGAGCTCAAGATATGTAATAAATTGAATTTGAATCGTAAAAAATGTTTAGATCATACGTAAGTCCCACCTAGATCTTATAAAATTCAACAGTCCAGATTTGGGATGTGATATACTACGTAAAGTAGAGTAAAGGTCCATTAGGAAAATGATTTGAGTAATTTCTCATCGACCGAAATATGTGTCATTTTTTATTTAATTCTCGATTTCTCCTTAATTTAAATTAATTGTTTTATTTGACAATCAATATATTCGACACTTTGCAACGACTTTAGAACATGATGTGTGTTACATTGAAAACTGTCCAAGATTAGGAGGCAATTTGTAATGATATGAAAATCTAAGGGATCTATATTGCAATTCTCCCAAATTTGCGGGAAAATTTTTTCCCTTGAAATGGCTCCACCGAGTCATGTGAGAGAACATGACTAAAGTTTCTAACGAGAATTTGGCTAGAGTCCATGCAAGAGAGAACATTAGAACTAATGTCAAAATGCCAAGGTTAACATTGCAAATACCGAGATAGATATAAGGGGCAAATGGCCACGATCGCAAGGACATGGGGGCTCTAATAATCCCAAAGAATTCTACTATCGCTTCTATAGTAGACTTGATCCCACCAAATTCTGGCCCACACAGGAAGAGTTGGACTCTAGAGGTACTATTAATGGAGGCGAGAACATGAATCCTTATTGAATCCTAGTTTCCCATGGGAATAATTCAAAATTGAATGTGTTCAGTCGAAACATGAAATTGAGTCTTGGGTCCATGAATCTAAAAAATAGTGTGAATTCTTGATCTTTCTAAATATCTCTATCAACTTGAAAATTCAAGAATTTGAATTGACGTCCTTTCGTTGATTGCTCCTAAACTGCATCAATTCATCGTAAAGATTTCATTTCAATTGGAATTTGGTTATTCGACATGTGTAAGGATCCTAGACAAGGGCCTTTTGCTATAAGGCCTGATCTAGGCCCGCCCAGCCTGCATAGTTATTAAATATATTTTTTCTCTTGATGGGCTGGGCTGGGCCATAATGTTGGCCCAATTGGAAGGCCCGGTCTAGCTCTTGCCCGCCATCATGTTTCTTCCAGTTTAATTGAGTCCATGACAAGTTCAAGCATAGTTCCCCCAACACATCGAGCCTAATTAAGATTAGCATATTCCAACCGAAGTTGATTCACCCCAAAAAGAGAAAACATTTGCACTCTCGAAAATATAACGAAAGAATTCTCTATCAATCATACACTAGGAATCACTAATTCATGTGGCACTCAACTCATAAGACCACATGCATGCCGAAAACCTTAAGATGCGATAACCATGCTATATACTCAGCAAACCAAGTTCATAAATATGCCGGCGGCACGAATTGAATCAAATGTGGACAGAAAGAAGAAGATATGAAAGAATTGGAGATGATGTCTTATGTATCTCTGCTAGTTTTAGTATTTGGGAAGAGAGCACTCCTTGGGCAGGTTATCTTGGAACCTTGCATTGTCCTGGCAATAGTCATATATCATGTGATATCTCCTGACCCATTTGAACCACCTCCTCTGCGTCGATGTCAAAGAGCTGAAATCTTCATTGTTCCACCAATTTGTGGAGCTCTCCGCCCTGCAAAACCTCGGGTTGCCCTTCCAGACGCAGGCGTCCATCTTGTAGTCCCCGAAGGAGGCCACGAAGGGGCCCTTCGACCAGTCGATCTTGTCATGCCCGCCCCGTGTCGCCCAGCTGTCGCCGTTCCATAGGGTGGCTTTGACGCCCATCGGTTGCCACCTAGGGAACGCCACCCCCTTGTCCGCGTGATTTCGGTACGTCCGAATCGGGATTGAATCCACAAAGAAGCTGCAAAGAGGTTTCAATCCATTATTTCACTAACTCAATTAGAATGTAAGGCTCAAACGCACACCGTCTAGACATGGTGCAGTGCCTTACACAATCTGGTGGAGGTTCCACAAGATGTAGTTGTGGAAATCCTGAGTCGGATCGAACCAAAGGTAAATCTGCTCTTCGCAGTTGTCGAACCCGTCGACATATACATTGGTTTGAAGGATGTAAGGCTGCCCGGACACATTGCCGAGGAACTCGAAGTCTATCTCGTCCCGGTTCGGCTGATCGGACGTCAGCTGCGATTCGATCCAATTCAAATCAGCCATGGAGGCACAGGCCAACAAGAAGAGCAAAGAGACCCAAAACATAATAAGAAATAAAAATTGAGACATAACTTCTCACATAGAAGGTCACGACTGTGCCGGTCGAATGATCCGGAATAGGCTTTATTTTCATGTCGATTTTGCCCGAACAAGAACATGTCATTGGAAGCAAAACCAGCCCCTAAAAGCAAAATTCAGATCGTAGAAAGATCATCAAAAGAAAAATCCAGAAAAGATATGCAATATCTTCACGTTACACGTACCCAATTCCTGGTCGAGAACCTAGCTTCTGGTCCGACCTTCTGCCGAAGTATTCACATGGTCCGGCGACCACATCACGAAGAAGTCCTTATTGAAGTCCCCAGTCGACATGATGGAAGAAAATGAAATACGAACTAACTTTAACACTGATACTTCATCTTCGCCTTTTTCAATTATGCTGAGATCAATGTGCCTTCTTGAAGGATCATTTACATGTGAGTGGAGAGTCACATACAGGTAATGCAATGGCTGTAAAGTTAGGGTTAAAGGTTTGGAAAGGTTGGAAGAAGCAAAGAACGTTCTCTCAGTTTAAGATAGAATATCTTCGATGGGAAGCAAAGGGACTTAGGGTTGGTGGAATCTTGAGACAAGATTGTGAGGTTTGCTTCCCGTTTGGTAGCGTTCATCAAGGTATACACGAGTATAAACAAATGGTAATTCTAGACTTTCATCATCACTCGGCCTTAGGCATTTGAAGAAATGCTTTTGAATAATTCTAGCAGTTATAGTAGACAATTATGTTGGACCACATATGTATCCATCGGCACTTCATTCATAAATCATGTCTAAAATTGAACACACACCCAAAGGTTAAGCTTTTTTACTTCTATAGTCACTCGTATCCTCACATCCCCGCCCTCGACCCATCTCGTTAGCTCATTGAACCGGCTGAGCCGTTCAAAAACCAATCTGGTAATTCTTTCTTAGTGTCAATTTCTCGAAAAAGAATCGAAGATTACACATGGTCCAATGTGATCCTTTGGGTTGTAGCCTTTTCATTTTGCAGAAAGTTTTAAGGAAAAGCTCAAAACCTGACAGATCTACCCTGACTTTTCCGGTTCTGCTGATTATTCTGAGAATTACTTGATCTTCTAGCCTTCCTTTTCACGATCCTTATTCCTTTCTTTTAAAAGACCTCAGCCTCATGTGCCTTTCTTTCTCCGTGTCAAAAAGAGAAATCGGTTACAACTTTAATTTTTTTTTTTTAAATTACTGAGGCAACGCTCACTTATTGGGGGAGATGGTGATTATGCATTAATCATGACTACAAGATTGAAGCCAAAGCTAAGCTAAGCCATTACTTTATTTTGCTGCGATCATTCTTCCATCAAATGATTGCTAAACTTGAATAGTATTATCTCGTCCGCCTAAGTAAAATCAATACATTAAAGCAATACCGTCCTTAGCAACATATTAAAAAGCTACATCTTGGGTTGGCCTGGACCTCAGGATTCTCAAAATATAAAACAATGAGAGGGAAAAGTTGGGGTCAAGACTTGATAAAGATATTGACCGCTTTAGTAGATGCAAGATGTGCGGACACCGATACGTTAAAAAAAATTGTATTTAAAGCAATCGTGTTTCATCGATTATGTTTTATGACTAAAATTCATTCCTCTTAAACATGAGTTCAAGAATGTCACTTATTGAAATTTTGCTGTTCATTCCATATGTTACGGTATGATCGAATTATTTTATTCATTTGCAAAAGCTAAATACCTAATTTAGAGTTAAGGAAAAGCGCATAAGTGATCTTTGAACTTTTTTTGTTCAATTGGGTTGCTAAATTACATGATTCTTTGTTTGAGTTCATCCTTCCATCGGAATTATGGACAAAATGATGGCATGGCCATTTAATCAACGTTGAAATGCTAACGTGACATCCTACGTGGTTTTTAGAGAGACTAAAACATAAAATAAGAAATACATAATAAAAATTTTTAAAAGAAAACCAGATAATTGTTAAAAAGAACTCACAAATAAGCACAATTTGGAAAGGAAAAAAAAAGCGTATTCACCAGTGGTGTAAATCTAATCAAAGAGTCAAAGTGTTGCTTGAGTTCTTGACGACTAATCTAAGGTTGCATGACCCTAATGAGCAGATACTGGGATTGCACGACATGCGAATGGATATTGGGATTGCACAACCCCAAGAACAGGCAATAAGTGTTCCGTGGCCCTTGCCATGGGGGTGCCGTTGGATCGGACGAATCTAGTCCAATTTCTAGTCCCATGACCATTCGATCCAGTCCCTAGCTCCTAGTTCCCAGGTGGAATCGAATCAGACTAGGAATTGATTATCCCTATAGGATATTAAGCGATGATCCCAATCCATGCGATATTTTATACGGTTTCTCCCGGTGGGGAAGAAAACAAGAAGTCTGCCCATACTCGACGAGGGCATCAAAGAAGCAGCGACTTCACCTAATATCACTAAGGTCTCGTCGTGTCATCGTCCGTCCAATTACGTGCATCGTGAGTGAGGATGCACAACTATGAAATGTCAACGTCCATTCGTTCCAAACTCGAGAATAGGTTTAATTGGTGTCGTCCAATAATGGATGGTCTTACCTACACTGACAGCTCATTTATGGACCCCTGCTCTTTTCAGCAACATATCTATCGTGCAAAATTCCAAGCCACAACCTCAATTTGAGAGGAAAAAAAGGGGTGACCAACAAATCGATTATAAGCAAGAAATAAACCATAAAAAAGTAAAAGAATAGTTAAAATTCAAACCCCTTAGACGCAAGAAAGAATTATGATATAAAAGATTATCAAAAAATTCCAAAAATTATTACATTCATATTAATTCGGTCTTAAATCTTTTTATTAAATCAGTTGATTTTTAAAATTTTTGATGATTTATTAATATAGTCAATTTAGTTAATTTTGACTGAAAATCGCTAACATGAACATTGAATGATCTACATGACATGACTGATGCTGACATTTAAAATTTTTAAAAAAAATTATGAAATTTTTGTTACTTTTTTCTTTTCATTTCCTTCTTTTTTTCCCCAACGTGGGTGGACAAGGTTTGTGCAAGGTCTCCACCTCATCAGCCATGAGCAGGAGCCTAAATAAGAAATTGGACCAATCGATTGGCCAAGATTTCTTTATTTTTATTTTTTATTCTGAAATGAATCTTAATTAGTAAATTATTTTTTCTTTTAATGTTCGAAAACTCTCACTTATAGAAAATATAAGAAACCAAAAAAAAAAAAAAATCACTGATTCTAGGACTTGGTGAGCCGTTTCACGTTTCTGCAGATGAAAACCAACCCGACTTTGAACCGATCACCAAAATGTGCTTTCATTGGACCCGGCCCTTGTCACAAGATCGCCCACATCAAAACCACATTTCAGCTTGGATCTTTTATTTTATAATTTTTATTTTCTCAAAAAATTATATCTTTTTTTTTTAACAATCACTCTAGAAACTCCGTCAATATCAGGGCAGCGAGGACGGCAGTCTCCTGGCATTGTCTCTTTTGTTCTCTCTCAATTTCTGCAATTTTATTTTATCATATGTTATATTGTTTTATTATATGCTATTTTATGGGTATACTTGACGACAGTGGTCGTCCTCGGTTTTGGATCCCTGTAAACTGTCGTTACCTCGACGAAGCCCTCTTCCAATTCTTCGGCCTGCTTCGCTTTCTCTTCACTCCACTTCACTCGCTGCTCCCTCCAGCCAAGTACTCTCCTATCCTTTCTCTTCCGTTCTACATGTGCTTCTCTCTCTCTCTCTCTCTTCTTTAATGTCGAGGGTATTGCTCGGTTTTGTCGATGATTGTCTCTAGAATTCGTTTTCGAACGAGGCGAGATTCGGGGTTGGAGGGTTCTGATGGTGGTTTTTGAGTCCTGTGTTTGATCGTGGTTTCAATTTATCTTCTTGGGTTCACTTGCCCTTCTTTCTTTTTTTCCCTTTTTGGGTCGTAATCTTGTTGGGTTTTGGTTCAGCGTCCCTGTAATTTGCAGGGTATTCAAGAAAGACTATAGATGGTTGAGGTTAGTGTGAGATGAGGGCACTTTGTAATCGCTGAGAAACGAAAATGGTCGCAGTTGTTCTCTTTTTTGCCTTCTTGTATATGAATTCAAGACAAAGGGGAGTCTAGAATAGGTCTTTTCGTGCCAGATTACTACAAATGAGAGCTCCTATGGGGTTCTTGTCAATGGCTGAGTGTTTCTTGGAGATGGTTGTACAGGAATTGAATTAACTACCTAACAATCTTGTTTATCGCGGCCTACCAGTCCATATAGGAGATTGGTTTTTGAATGTCCAATCTTTGGAAGTTATCAAAATTTCTAATGATAACCCAAAATATTCATCACCCTCACATATTCAATATTTTCCAAACTCGCTCACATGCAAACATGAGTTGGAAAAGTCAAGAATGCATCAGCTTGACTAGTTGAGCCTGATGTTTCGGCTTTTATTGCGTGACTCATGATAGACTTGGATTTGAAACTAATTTCGTGGAAAAGACCGAAAGAAAACAATCAAGAGTAGGGATTTACCCAAGAAATATGTAAAAAAATTTGTGTGGAAAGAGAGAAATAATCACATGAAGGCGATACTCGTTCATCAATCAATTTGACCGGCAACTCTAGTCATCGCAGCCTATTTTTGAACATTCGACTTTTCCATGCATAGATTACTCCACATGATCACCCGATAAATAGGGTTGTCAACGGTTCGGTTCCGTTCAGTTTTTTTGAAAAATCGAACTGAACCAAATCGTTAAAAACAATTTCTGAACCAAACCGAATACAAACCGAACCGAAATTTTCGGTTTGATTCGGTTTTTCGGTTTTTGGTTTTCAGTTTTCAGTTTTTGGTTTTTTCTGTGTTTCTTTTCGGTTCTTTTCTTTCATTTTTTGGCTGGATGAAGCGGATAAAAAGTTGGGACGCTTGGAAACGACGAGGACGACGGCCATGGACGGCGTGCGGATGCGGGACATCGTGATTACCCGTGCGGGCATTAACAACGTGTAAAAGCCCAACAAAAAGCTCAGTATCTCAGCATCTCTCTCTCCCTCGTTATTCAAGTTTTATCATCGTTTTATCCCGCAACTTTGGGTGCTGTCTTTGCCTTCGCCGGAGACCCATTTTCTTGGTTGTTTCTTATCTTTCTTCTGCCACCCAAAGTCCAAGGCCCATCTGCTCGCCTTTTCGATCTTGCTGAGACTCGACTGCTTCTCGTCGAAAGACCACTTCTCTCCTCTCCTCCGCGACCACCCTCCATTGTCCATCAGCTTTTGGTTTTTTCTGTTTTTCTTTCGGTTCTTTTCTTTCTTTTCGGTTTATTTTCAGCCTAAACAGAATGAGGCCAAGACGGATCTGGTTCAGGCATTATGTCGAACATCTAGTGGTTGTCGACCGAGTGGGGGCGTCCGAAGACATCCGAGACAAAAACTCAAGCCAAAATCAACATACAGCAAACAAAAAATGCTCAAGGTTGACTCAGAAACGATTCCTTCACATTAAACACGAGCATAAACGAGGAACAAGGAGTCCCCCCTCGGTTGAAGCGAGACAGGGCAAAACAGAGCATCAAACGGGGAAGTGGTCCAGAGGAGACGGGAGACGGGAGAGAAAATCAAACCATTACAATTCGGTTTTATTATCGGTTTGTGGTTCGGTTCAGTTAACCGATAAAAACTGAACCAATAAAAAAATATTGGTTTTTAACGAGAACCGAACCGAAAACTGAACCGAATCGAAAAAACCGAATTTTTCGGTTCAGTTCGGTTCGGTTTCTGACACCCCTACCTATAAATATCCCTTTAGCTTTTGCTTTTCTCTTCATCAATCAACTGAGATCCTTCCTTCGCCAATTTTCTTTTGGTCTCTCACAATATGAGTTCCCGTATGACAATCCCTCTGCATCTTATTTTTCTCGTCGCGTTAACCCTAGCATTGATCCCTCTGTCCATCGCCCAAGACTCGCCCCAAGACTATGTCGCGGCCCACAATGCGGCTCGCTCTCAGGTTGGTGTGGGCCCGATGGCGTGGGACGAAAGCGTCGCTGGCTATGCCAGAGATTACGCCAACAAGCATGACAGCGACTGCACGCAACTCGTTCATTCAGGCGGACCCTATGGGGAGAACCTTGCGTGGGCTTCCCCCGATCTTACTGGCACAGGAGCGGTGAACATGTGGGTCGGAGAAAAGCCTGACTACGACTATAATTCCAATTCATGTGCGCCAGGAAAGGTTTGTGGGCATTACACTCAGGTGGTGTGGCGCAACTCGGTTCGGCTTGGATGTGCAAAGGTCCAATGCGCAACAGGTGCTACTTTGGTCACTTGTAACTACGATCCTCCTGGGAACGTTGTAGGCCAGAAGCCTTACTGAATTAAAAAAATTGTATGTCGGATGATGAACTATTATGTCAAAATAACTCCTTGTTATGATGAGGTAAGAGCTTTAGATGCACCAAAATTAAATAACATCATATGAATGATGAAGGAATCTCTTTACTGAAGAAAAAGTTATCCTCTTTCAGTAATTCTTCTTTTCTTTTTTTCTTTTGCAATTTCTATTTCTTCAAATGAAGGAATTTCGATCATTGATCTAACCTCCTCAGCTCCACGCTCTCGAGCACATGACTCTCCCTTTGAGCCCTCATCACACTGTAAAAGAGAAGCTAAGCATGATCTCTATTACGCATTTTACTCTTGAGTTCATTATATCTGCTGTTTCTATAGATTGTATGTAGTACATAGCAATGGCCGTCTTGACCATATAATGATACGTTCCAGTCAATAAGCTGATCATTCATGGCAAAATACATTAAGATATGGACCAATATTATAATATGGACTTGGTGGTATATTCGTCGATGAATTTTATGTATTGATGAATTGAACTCCTTTGGTTGACCAAGTATGTAATCTCTAATTAATCAACTAGGCGTCGATAAGCACCAGTCAAAATTGCCTAATTTTGTATTCTATTTCAATCCGTATCGCAGCCTAGTACTCTAGAAAGGTCATAGACTCATCACAGTTGGAAAATTCATCCCTGAGGATTTTATGTACTTGGATATAACCACCTAAGATAAATTTTCATGTCATCACAAATTATGATGTTTAAAAAAAATAAGACACGAGAACGCGCCAAATTTTGCGGTCAACGAAATCTGATTTATAAGTTTGACACTTGTGGGGTCAATTGTTGGAATCGATATGAGTTTGTTGTATATGACTAAGTGGATAAAATGATTAACCTACAATTTGGGAAAGTATTGCAAAAGCTCTAGAAATCTTGACTGTTGGGACGGCATAATACAAGTCTAAAACTTTCATCTAGAGAATAGAAAAACAAAAAAAAAAGAGTTCAAGTCCGAACCCATTAACAAATTCTGGTGGATGATGACAATGTTTATTCATTTTATTGGCAAATCATGGTTCTTACATTCATCAGCAGAACTGCATGCACGCTAAAAAATCAATAATCATCTTCGTCCTTCGTATTTTAACATTACATTCAATCTACTTCAGTGAAATTTTTGGATGTAAAATAATTGATAAATTTTTCGATGTAAATTACGATAGAACATAATATATATTTATGTCTAAAAAAAAACTAATGAAATTCCAAGTTTAAGACAGGATATAGATAAACTAATAGGAAACTACTAAATATTATATATCTAAGTGGATAACTACTAAAAAAATTGAAACAAATCCCCCAATATCCTAACGTAGTTATTAAAATAAAAAGACAAGGAAATGAAGTCTACCACTGGCTACCAATATGACGATCATCATCTCCCTCCCCCCAATCGACAGGCTCTTACAACCTCAACCCAGGCCAATACCATAGATCGAGCAAGAACTACTTCTTCCTCCCGCCATGCATGTTATAACCTTCCTTTTTTAGAAGACAGAATCGACCGCGCTCAAAATAAACCCACTTAATTAATGAGACAACTTATTACTAGTTATCTTTTATATGCCTACCATGGTCGTCCTCTAGACGAGACTTTAGACAAAGCTCAAGTGATTAGAGCATTATTCATATGATGCTCTAACTTTTAGATGCAAAACGTTTGATATGGACCAAAAAGATTAATGCGAAACATTTGCATGTTTCATATGTACACATCTAACTGCCTCACATGTTATTCAAGCAACTATTGCATGATAATCACCATCATTGATGTACGTAATTAGGTCCAATCTCTCGAGATGGTTGAATCAAGCATGGACTTCTTGTTAAACATATGTGACCAACTGTTTAAGCTGTGTCAGGTTCGTATTGTGTATTCTCTAGGCCTCACACAATGGGAGCTTGGGTGAAAATCTAGAGTTTTCGACACCCAATCATCAAATCTGAAAAATAAAATAAAATAAAATAAAATAAAATCCTACCAGACCGTTATAATGCATTGTAAACTTATAAGTAAAGGAGAGAAAAACCAATTCTTTGCATCATCTATCGTCCGGTTCTATTACATAAAAAGTATAAATTTAAAGCTGAGCTACTTGTCATTTTGATAGAGCTTTGATATAATTGCACTAAGTAAAGGTTTAACTCGAAAGAGACCTTTATGTATGTATATTAAACTTACTGAAATTTTGACTATACGGTTTTAAAATTTTATTTTTTGAAATCTTTGTTTTACAAACAAAGTGGGGGATTGTTGGAAGTTTGTTTGTAAAACAAACTAGGTGCATTTCTCTTTATCCCACATAGGAAACATGGGAAGAAATTGGCCAATTTATAAGTGCGAGGTTTCCTTTGTGTATCAAAAGAAATATTGGGTGTGAGCTAGACCTTACCATACCCGTGTGTGGGTGCGCGTATAATTTTGGCGCACTTTGCACTTTGCATGCCCGCAACGATTTAATTAGCACTAATCCCTTTGTTATTTTATTTTTAGTTTTATTTCGTATGGTTATCTTATTAACTTTAATCAATTCAAAGGTTGTTTTGTTTATTGAGAATTTTTGGAAATTAATTAATTAATAAATAATAATTTCAAAATTTTATTTATTAAATAATTATTATTATTTTATTCCGAATTTTTTGTTTGTGTCTTTTCAAGGCAACCTTTGAATAAGATACCCGTTCAGTTTGCAACCTTTCCCGAAGGGTTGCATTTGTTCGGTTTTTAACTTCTTACGAATGAACGCCTTTGTTCATTTGAGCAATTTTCGAAAGAATGTGTTTGTTCATTTTCACAACTTTTCACGAAGAGTTGTCTACGTTTTTAAGACTATTTTATATATACTTGTCAAATTGAGGAAGAAGGTGTGTGATTATTTTTCATCTTTTCGAATCTTCTTTCTGAAAACTATAGTCATCTTTTCAATTATTTCCTAGAGCGATCTGGAGAAATACTAGGATTGCTATCTAATATTCCCATTTTGAGACTTTGTTGTATCCTGGAAGATATTTGCTGGTGACCATTAGCAACTTTGTGTAGCAAATAAATCATTAAAGAAAGTGATATCACGTCTCAAAGTCCGACTCGAGTACTCTAAAGATCCGTCTTCATTGTTCTACCCTATTCGAAGCAGTATTTTCCCAACAATGGTTATCTTAAATTTCAGGCGTAAAGTTCATGGTTTTTAAATCCTCATGAGTCATGAAAAAAACATACATAGCTTTAAGGAGAATTTATGCAATCTTTTCGAATTAAGGGGATAGAGGGGCATGTATTTGTCCCCAAACTATCAATCTGTTTATGTTGTCTCTTGAGTTCTCATGTCAATGGTTAACGTAAAATCAGACAAAGTTCTGAGGACATAACAAAGTGAAAGTTTAGGATCGACGTTTAAAAGTTCATAACAAAATGCATGTCACTTCCAAAATTTAGAGGGGTTACGTCATTTTTCCTTAATTAAAATCAGAGATAAAGGATGTAAAGCAGATAATGAAATTGTAAGGGGAGAAACTATCAAATGAGCGTGGCATCGACACTAAATTGAAAGTTGTCTCGGCCACTATCTCCGCTGTGTCATCACCGTCGTCGCTGCTGCTGCTCGCTGTTTTGCTGAGCATGACAATGCCAAACCTGCCGCTGCATGACAACATCGAGCCGCTGCTCCTCATCAACCGAACACCATGCGCCTGAGCTACTGCTGCTTAAGCTCACCACGGATCTGCTGCTGTCCCATGGAGTCCCGACGACGCTGTTGTTGTCGATCAACTGCCTGCTGTGGTTGTCAGTGAGCCACGGAGACCCGATCCTTGCTGCACGTAAAAGCCACGACCTTTACCACGACAAAGCTTTGAGCCGTTCCGAAGAATTTCAAGGCGGTGTTCGAGTTCCTCTAAGCTTTGAGCCACTACCTGTTCACGTGATTCCTTACGCTTGACCAACATTCGACACCTGAGGGAGGAAATCGGGAACAGAGAGAGATCCACTCACATTGGTCACGTACAGAATACGCCCGAGAAAGAGAAAACAAAAAAGGAGATTTTGATGTCCTCATGCTCGGCGAGTTCTGAGTGTCATTTGTTATCCAGGTTGCTGTGCTATTATTCTTCTTGCAGATTGCTGGCCTTGTGCATCTCCATCATTGCGAATCACCACCAGTAAGCATCACCGTGGTTGTCCAAAGCCGTGACCCGAGACACCCGCGGCCGGTCACACCGTCTATCGTTGTGAACAGCCGTGCAACCACCGTTCAAACCCGCCGCTGTTCAAGTTGGAAACCATATCTTCAAATTAGGTGACAAATCCTATCCAAATTGGAATTATTAATTACCTAATTTGAATATATTGTGATCTTAATTAGACGTCTTGAAGATATGCCATAAACAAAAGATTTTTCAAGTATTTGTGAATTAGGATAATTTCTTAGTTTTACAATATGCGATGATCAATAGTATGATTTTATGGTCAAAATACGACTTGCGATCACGTGAAAAACTAGCCAATCTAATCTCATGCCCAATATATAATTGGTTGATTTTATTTATTTCCAAATTTAGATGGGTATGGATGATATCTTGGGTGATAGATGTTTTCCATTGCTTGATTTTATTTGATTTGATTTTTATTTTTTATCTAAAAAATCCAAAAAGATTAGATAAAATTAAAGTAGATTATTTTTTAGGGTGGATTGCATGTTTATTTCGATTATTTTATAATTTCAAATTTAAATAAAAAAATCGCATACATATCATGTAGATTAATTGCATCATGCCTACATCATCACTACTATGTCATTACTACGTGTCACGTGCGTTGTGTTGTGTGTCATCTTGCCATGTCATTCATCGTATGCGATGTCATCTATTACATCATTGTATGCAGTGTCATTGTGGCACACTGAATGTCATATCATCATATATGTCACGTCATTGCTTGCATGTCATGTACTGATCTATATGTTTAGGTCATTTAATTAAAAAATCACCTGTCATAAAATTTTGCATGTTAAGTTTATTTATTTTAGAAATTCTATGTTGAGGTTCATCTAATTAAATTGCATGTTATGTAGACTAGTTTAATTAGGACTGCATGTCGATTTTGCTTGTCATTAAAAATTGCATGTTTAGGTTTGTATACTTAGGAAATTTTGTGTCGTGCTAGAATAATATATTTAATCATCATTAGAATTAGGATATTTAAATAAGTTATGTCACTCTCACATGTCACGTTAGATTAGTAAAATGCATTGCATAAAGCATTATCTTCATTAACCAAGTTTTAAAAAAAAAAAAAAAAACATTTGAGGGAAATTGCGTGCTAATGAGAAATCATATTTAGGTTGCTAATGTCATCTTCTAACTAACTACATATGTTTTCGTAGCTTTGAGGTTAGTAATTCTTTCATTTCCTTGCAATTTATTAAATGCTTTGATTGTTGAGTGTTAAATAACGGTTGCACACTTGCTTGATCACCTCGCATATGAGTGAATTAAAATCAATACAGACTGCCTACAATACATTTTTTTGAAATAAAAGAGAAAATGTATCAAAAGGGTGTTACAGAAATCTAGGGTAATCAAATATTCGTACCCACAATTTCTAGTTCATAGAAGTAAAGTAATTCTCCTGTCACTTTATTTGGGTTTCTAATCAATCAACCGAAAGTAGATTAATGGCAACTTCTAATTATAAATTATTTACTTGTTAAGAACTTAACCTTAAGTCGCAAATTAATATGGGTTTGATAGAGCTCAAGTTAACTTTAAGCTTAATAATTAATTAGTCAAATCCCTAGGTGATGCACCCGCTTTGAGGAGGTCGCGACACATACGTTAGATATAGTTATTATTTTCCGATGGGAGATATTATCATTATCATCGTTATCACATGGACTATTTTCCGCAATTAAGGAGGACCAAACAAAGCAGGAAAAGAATAAGAGAAAGATAACAAAAACCACCAAATGCATCCGGCGATGCTGCTTGTCCCATCGTTGACTTTTCTTCATTCTCACGAGCAAAGAATTTCCCTTTTATTTATTTATTAAGACATTTTTGCCGTTGATATTTTGTAACATATTTGAAATGTTAGGTTGAGCGGAGCTTTGCTCACTCAGCTTGCAATGATTTTGAAATCACTGTACCTCCCCTGGATGCGAAAAGTTATTATACTCCCCTATTTGATGGTAGCTATTAACGCGTAGTCTATCTTCCTACCAATAGATTCCTTGATTCTAACCCAAGCTTTTCTTCTCGGGTGGATAGGAGTACAAGAGGTGACATTGCAAGATCTCCCATCCCGCTCTCCTATTTCTTCTCCCTTAATGATAAGGAAGTTATGCCGTTGATGTTTTATAACATATTTGAAATGCTAGGCGGCATCTATATCCGGCATTTTGGCAAATAAACAAATTGCGATCCCATGCCTGCAATCTACGTGTCCTATGCCTCCAATATTTCGTCTTTTAAATTCTATTGCATATTCTTTTTCTTCCCTTCTTTGCTTCTAAATATGATAAGGAACCGCAAATTCCAATCTATAGAATATCCGACTAACCTCAATAATCAGATAAGACATGGATCAAGACATCAAACGAGCAACCCGAACATGAGATTATTTATATTAGTAACATACGGATTTGAGCTAATGTCTTGCTTTTGATCCACACCTTTGTGTCTATTCTTTTGTCACTAAGCCAAAATGAGGAATTGCATGTAATCTTTTCTGCAATCGATTGTGATGTTATTCCTAAAAATGGCGGGTCTTCATCGGTCGTGCCCCAAAGCAAGAAGTTTAATTGTGACATTATTCCTGAAATTGCATAAAGCTACTTCATTATAAGTTCCATTAGGTCAATAATTTACTGTCGTCTTTGTCGGTCGTGCCCTAGGATACTCCCGTTTTAGTTCTTATTAATTTGTATAAACATCAAAACACTACAACTTCGGTTAAAAAATTTCCTAAGTTTGACGATTTGCGGGTATTCCGATAAAATGGGAGGTTTGATTGAAAATTTTACGCTTTTCGGCGGGCTCAAGCAATGCATTCTAGGGCCTTGTTGGTGAGTGGCCTAGGCCTAAGCAATGGCTTTGAGGCTTGGCTTAGTTCGCCCATTAATTTATTAAAAGTTACATCGATAAAATATTTATTTTAGTTTATCTACCTCAAAATACAAACTTGGTAAATATTGAAAGTGAAAGTGAGGCTTAAAACAGAAGAAGAAAAGTATTTCATGACACAATTAAAGTACAATACCAAAAAAATTATGGAATTATTATCTAATTATGTTTCCATTTGATCTATTTTTTAGCTCAGCTTTTTTGGCTTTAAAAAGCAAGACATTCCCCATGTGATTGGGCCAATGAATTCAAGTGAGTGAGCTTGGTACTTGTCAAAACCAGCTGGATTGGGTTTGGACATGGCCCTTAAAAGCTCGAACCAAACTTGTTCAGTGATAAGGTCTAATTAAGTGTATCTGGTCACATCATTTTCAGATGTGTTTTCCTCTGTATCCGATGTTTTAGCGTTCGTGTCATATGAAAGCGCCACTACCAGCCCTAAGAAAGGATGGAATAGGTCCCTTGAACATGGAAAAAGTATTAAAAAGTCATAAACTTATGGCATTAATATCAATTTAGTTATAAACCTTTTAATTAGACCAATTTAGTCCTAAACTTTTTCACATTAATATCAATTTAGTCCATCCGATCAATTTTACCCTTGCCATGCTGATGTGTGGCCGATGAACGCTGACATAGCAATTGCCCCACTAGCTCGAAGGAACTCCTTTGTTTCGGATTTCAATTGCAGCCGCTACTTCATTTCAATTTAGCCAAATTTTGACCTTTTGTTTAGTCCGATTTCATGGCCAATGTAAGGTCAAGGTGACGAGACTTAGTGGGGCACAGTGGTGCCAGGAGTTCCTTCGAGCTTTGAGGGCCTTAAGAGTTCCGTCGCTCCAAATCTTCTGTTGTGGGGCCTGAGGTATTAAAAATTACATTGTCTCTAATCACTAGATGCAATGAAATGAATGCAAAATCTGGTGGGGTCAGTGTTTTTTGAGGGATCGAATTTCACCGTTATTGGTTAATTTGATTCCTTTTTTTTTTATATGATATTCGTGATCAATAATTTTTTTTACTATGATGCTTCTAGTTTTCAAATGCATAGAAATGAAATACGGTCCAAAATGCTGCAAAATCAATCAATTTTTCGTTTGGGGTTGAATTCTAGCCTTATCAGCGAACTTGGTCCCTAATTTATTTATTTTTAAAGAATTGCAATAACGATCTATCCACGAAAACTTAGATGTGAATGACTTTATAAAATGTCGTCATTAAAAAAAAATCCAAATTTATGATGTTTTGTCCTTAATCATTACAGTTCATCATCAACCTTCATAAAACATCGTTTTATATACACATCGCATTCCAAAATTAGTGTCCCAATAATAAAACACCAAACTAGTCTTAAATAATGTAATGATTTTAGCAATTGACCTCAAACCCATCTCACTACCCAGCACCAAAAACTCGTTTACCTAACATTAGAGTGATCGGATCCCTGATTATGTACACGCCCGCTTCCTTCCCTAGGGACATTCTTGACCATCGACTAAGGACCTTCACCAAATATGGATCTCTAAGTGGGGAAATTAATGTTAATTTTTAGAACAACCCGTTTCAGTAAATTATATACTTATTATACTTCAAGCTAAAATAGAATCAAGAAATTCCAAGTTCGATTTATGATACTCCATTCAATCCCTGACGGATTTCCGTCACACGTTTCAGATATAAATAGTGACGCATGTTGTTCTCCAACCTTTTAAACTTCAATATATAATGTTGTGCGCTAAATTTCAAGTATAACCCAACATGTGTCAACTTATTGGAAAACGACATGCTCCTTTTGTCAATCTAAACATGTAGGAGAGGAACCGATCACGATATCTCCTCGTAATTTCAGCAATTCTCAAATGGAAAACCTCTTACGTCCAATCTTATTTATTCACGAAGTTTCATACAAACACTAAGACTCCGTTCATTTTGTGGAAAACAACTTCCACAAAAACCTTTCCCGGATAATTCAGTGTTCGGTTCATGGGAAATAAATTGGTTAAGACGCTAATGGAAGAAACAACTTTAAAAATGAGGAAAATATTTTTCGCTTTTCAAAAAATGGAAGACATTTTCTATCTCCTTTCTTTCACTTCTACACCAAGCACTTTTTTTTACCAAATATCTTTTCATTTGTTTTTATTTTTTTTTATGAAAAAGTTGAGTTTTTAATTATTATTAATTATTATTTTATTTTTTTCTTCTTCTTTAGCCGGTCGAGGGCCACAACGTGAGTCCGCAATTGGCTATAGGAGAGCTCAAACCTTGCTAGATTCCAATGAGGTCAAGCCTTGCTAAATCTGAGGAGGCCCAAGCTTGCTCAAGGCCACCAAGTGAGCTCGGGTCTTACCAAATCCAGCAAGTTGGGAGGGACTCAAGCCTCACTTAAGATCGCTAGAGGTCAATGAGGCTCTGGCCACCTCAGGTGAGGCTTGAGGTTGCTTGTGACCAGTCGCCGACTATCACCGTGGTTGGCGATCGGTTGAGAAAGAAGAAAAAGAGAAAAAAAGAGAAAAAGGAAAGAATGAAAAGAAAAATAATTTAAAAATTTAAATTCTTTTGGTAATTTTCCTCAAAAAATCAAATCATATAGTAAATGGTGGAAAATATTTTCAAATTTATTTTCAAATTTGAGCTGAATATCAAAAAATATTATCACTTTTTTGGAAAATAACTTTTTAAAAATTATTTTTGAAAAACGTGACATCTTCTGCGAAATTGACGGGTACTAACCCATTGTGTGATTTCATAGAGTCTATCATGTGCGCGCAGATGTCAAAATGAATTGACATAATAGGACCGTACTGAAGAAACTCCGGAACGAAATCCTGATCCACACGTTGAAGTTGTCCTCCACGCCAAGCTTACTGCATAAGCCTTCTCTCTCTTGGGCGTGTGGCTTCCTTTAGAAGCTGGGGACCGACTTTCCTGTCCACACGCAGTACGTCGGTGGATCCCAGGGCTTTGCGATTCGGACAGCCAGTCTCCTCATTTCTTGCTCTCTGCAACTGCTTCCTCGGAAGCGACAAGCGCATAACTCGCAATTCTTTGTCTCGGTCGTGAGAGTTTTCTTCCTTTACAGAGAAGAAGACGCGTTGCATACGCTCTCAAAACTTGATTACCATATGATTTCCCCTGTGAAGTAATTATTTTAGATTGAGCTTCATGAGAGTAATTTATCAGATCTTTTTGTGGTGGGAAAACGACCAAGCCAGGGTTTGATTTTTTTGATTGAACATACGAACGTAAGAAAAGGCAAAAGTACATAAAAAGTCCTAAATTTATGACATTAATATTAATTCAGTCCTAAATATTTTAATTGGACAAATTTAGTCCTTTTTTTTTTTACATTTGTACAAATTCAGCTCATTTGGCCAATTTTGACTGGCTTATGCTGAAGTGAATGTTAGCTGGTATTGGCCGTCCGGTCTACGCTGATGTGATAAATTTTTAATAAATTTTGTTTTTTCGAATTTTTGTATTAGTTATTTTTTTTTCTTTTTTCTCTTCTTCCTCCTTGCATTTCTTCTCCCTATAGTGGCCGGCAAGGCTCCAACGAGCCTCGCCAGCCATTGGGTGATGGCTACAAAGCCTTCGCTCGCCACTAGGCGATGGTAGCAAAGCCCTCCCCGGTCGCCTCATTCGTGACCTTGGGCAAGGTTGAATGAGTTTTGCAACCCCGTTGACGGCAGGTGAGGGCTTCGCACCCCTCTCCTGGTGGCCGACGAGCCTGGTCGGAGCCTTGCTAACCATCGTAGGGAGAAGGAACCTAAAGAGGAAGAAGAGAAAAAGAAAATAAAAAAAAATTATAAACTTAAAAAATTATTTAAAATTTGCCGTGTATGGCTAGCGTTGGTTGGCATCTACATTAGCACAGACCAACCAAAATTAGCCAGAAAAATTGAATTGGTACTAAAGTGAAAAAACTTATGACTAAATTGATCAAATCAAAATGTTTATGACTAAATTAATACCAATGTCATAAATTTAAAAAAAATTTGGTACTTTTCTCCCTTGACCATAATTGACTTGGGGATTGGGACTTTCTCCCTTGACCATAATTGACTTGGGGATTGGGACTAGATGCCCCTTATTTCTTTTTCTTTTTCTCTTCTTCTTTCTTGGCAGAAAATATTTTCTAATTTATTTTCAAATTTGAGCTGAATATCAAAAAACATTATCATTTTTTTGAAAAATAACTCTTTAAAAAATACTTTTGAAAAACGTAGTATCTTCCGGGAAATTAACAGAGTCTGACCGTTGTATGATTTCACTGACTCTATCATGTGTGCGCAGAAGTCAAAATGAATCGACATAAAGCGAACCGTACTGAAGAAACTTTGGAACGAAACGCTGATCCACACGTTGAAGTTGTCGTCCTCACCAAGCTTACTGCATAAGCCTTCTCTCTCTTGGGCGGGTGGCTTCCTTTGGAAGCTGAGGACCGACTTTCCCGTCCACACGCAGTACGTCGGCAGATCCAAGGGTTCTGCGATTCAGACAGCCAGTATTTTCAAGTTTAAACTATTATCATTTTTTTTAAAAAAATAACTATTTAAAAAATATTTTTAGAAAACATAATATCTTTCGTGAAATTGACGGAGTCTAACTGTTGTACAATTTTACTGAGTCTATCAGTCTATCATGTGGGCGCAGAAGTCAAAATGAATCGACATAAAGGGGACCGTACTGAAGAAACTTCAGAACGAAATGCTGATCCACACGTTGAAGTTGTCGTCCTCACCAAGCTTACTGCATAAGCCTTCTCTCTCTTGCGCGTGTGGCTTCCTTTGGAAGCTGAGGACCGACTTTCTCTGCAATTCAGACAGCCAGTATCCTCCTCATTTCTCGCTGTCTGCAACTGCTTCCTCGGAAGCGACAAGCATAAAACTCACAATTCTTTGTCTCGGTTGGGCGAGTTCTCTTCCTTTACAGAGAAGAAGATGCGTTGTGTACATTCTCAAAACTTGATTGCCATATGATTTCACCTATGAAGTAATTATTTTAGATTGAGCTTCATGAGAGGAATTTATTAGATCTTTTTGTGGTGGGAAAACGACCAAGCCAAGGTTTAAGTTTTTGATTGAGCATATGAACGTAAGAAAAGGCAAAAAGTACCAATTTTGACTGGGTGGTGCCGACGTGAATTCTAGTTAGCGAACGCTAATATGATCATTTTTAAATAATTTTTATTTTTTTCTAATTTTTTTCTTTTTCCTTTTCTTTTTTCTCTTCTTCCTCCTTGGGTTTCTTCTCTCTACAATGGCCGGAGAGGCTTGTAATTTAAAAAAAAAAAAAAAAAATTCTAATTTTTGTTTTAATTTTTTTCTTTTTCCTTTCCCTTTTCTTTTTCTTTTTTCTCTTCTTCCGCCTTGGGTTTATTCTCCTTACAATGGCCAGCAAGGCTCCAACGAGCCTCGGTTGGGTCGGGCAGGGCCTCCCTCACCCGATTTGGCAAGGGCAGCCTGCCCTCGTCGGCGCCCAACGTCAGCAAGGGTGGCCCTAGCCAGCCCAGGCGAGGGACCCTCACCTGACGCAATCGAGAGCCGCCCTCGCCTAAGTCTGGCTTCCCTCCGCCATGGATGATGGTGGGAAGAGAGAAGAAAAAAAAAAGGAAAAACAGAAAAAATAAGATAAAAATGTCATTGGTGTGGTAAATGTGTTGCAATTAGCAAAGTTTGGGGTTTTTGATATTACCAAAAAAAAAAAGTTCGGGGTAAATTTGTCATTTTGGGAAAAGTTTGAGATTTTTAGTGATCTTTTCCTTCGAATAAATATCAGAACCCTCGCACATCACATTAAAGAAATTAAAATTAAAGTACTTTTGCTTTGCTTTTCCATTTCTAGATTGAAAAGATGCCAAAACCCATAATATTCGACCAGGGAAAAAAATTTGTTGGATGACTTTCCCATTCAAAAGGATATTTTGTGAAAAATCTTTCCCTTTTGGGAGAAAAAGAATATTAATATACTGAAAAGGTTAATTGATTTGTGATAATGATTTAACCTTTGTGTTCATATTTACAGAGTAAATAAATATCATTAAATCATTAAATGAGGGTTTTATTCATTTTTCTAGAGGTCATCCGGAGGAGGGTCATTGTTAATATGAGGCACCAACTTGTCCTTTATGTGGACCCTTCGGTTTTGTTAATTATTTTGTGTTATCCCCACTTTCTTCTTTATTACCTTAAATATTACTTTTTCTTCCCTAAACTTTTTAGGATGTTTCTTAATCGACAATGCTATGTTATATATAAATTTATGTGCTATGCTACTTGGCAAACTATAAATGGACAATAAGCCATATTCAATAATTCATAACAATATGCCACATAACTTATTATACCAAATGTATTTAACAGTTTTAATGTTCTCTTTCTTGTTTCTGTGGTAGAAGTGAAAACAAGCCAAACGTTGGAAATATGAGTAACACTACAGGTATTAAGACTTTACTCGCGTTTCCTATAGTAAATATCGAGCTATGTGGCGTGCGCCATGTAATCAATTATGTGTAGAATCAACATAGGAATAATCTTTGTAAAAAGGAAAAAACATAATTGGGGCAAGATCATTTAAAAGAAATTTAGTTTTTCATTTCGCCATCATCTCTTCTCAAAATTACACAAAAATCTTCTCAAGCATTATTTCCAACTGCCATTAAAGTTTGTCTGACCAACGTTGAAACTATTCGAATGGTTTTTAAATTGTTATACCGAAATGCATTGTAATTATACTTTTTTCACGTCGATCTTTACTATTTCACCATATTTATATAATTTTTATTAACTTCGCCTTCACTAGAGTTAAAGTTCACGCTGAACTTAAACCCAAGAAGATAGAGATTTATCATGTGACCCCAAAGACATATCAAAATAGTTTATTATAAATAATATAGTATGAAATTGAAAATCTTGAGTCATTTAGCAGTTGTATGTAGATGGTCTTCAAAACGAAATTTTGTTTGATCATCCTTATAAAGTTCAAACTTCTTCAATACCTTTATTTTCTTTTCCTTTTCTACGATCACTTCCGCATTATTCTTATCTTAAGTGACGTCCGCCTCATCATAATATCTCTCGTTTTCGTCATGCAAGATTAAGTCACGTGTAGGTGAACCAAATTGACAGAAAGAAATATGATATTTTAGGTCTGATCCATACTTATGTTTTTGAAAAGCTCTAATTCGTATTAATGGGTGGATACGTATTAAGTGCGACCTTTTAAAACTAGGTTATATTATCACGAAAAGTGATTTTTCGCAGACTTTGTGAAGATTATTTTGAACAACTTATCTTTAACCAAAATTGGAGAGTTGATTATGAAACGCAATAATAGCGGTTGAAATAGCGTGGTGGTTGGGCATAATTTGAGGGTGGACATATTGATAACACATTTGACGGAATATTTGGTCTTCGTCTCCATGGACTTGTCAATCCTCACGTAATTGACGGGGTATCAATTGACTAGATAAGTCCATCATTATTTGGGAAATAGCGTGGTGGTTGGGTATAATTTGAGGGTGGACATATTGGTAACACATTTGATGGAATATTCGGTCTTCGTCTCCATGGACTTGTCAATCCTCACGTAATTGACGAGGTATCAATTGATTAGATAAGTCCATCTTATTTGGGAAATAGCGTGGTGGTTGGGGATAATTTGAGGGTGGACATATTGATAACACATTTGATGGAATGTTCGGTCTTCGTCTCCATGGACTTGTCAATCCTCACGTAATTGACGAGGTATCAATTGATTAGATAAGTCCATCTTATTTGGGAAATAGCGTGGTGGTTGGGGATAATTTGAGGGTGGACATATTGATAACACATTTGATAGAATGTTTGGTCTTTGTCTCCATGGACTTGTCAATCCTCACGTAATTGATGAGGTATCACTCGCCTAGTGAGGCTCGCTGGCCACTAGGCGAGGCTTGTGGACTGCGGGTGAGGCGGCTTGGCCTAGATTTGGGTGAGGCTAGCCTCACCATGGCCTTGCCGATCGCGGGCAAAGGCGGCCTCCTCTGTGGTTGCAAGGCCATGGCCACCTTCACCCGTAGCCTCCAAGCCTTTGCACGACCGCCTTATATCAAAATTGAAGTGTGGTAACAAGGCTCAATCAAGACCAACAACCATTGGTACACATAGAGAGAGGAAGGTGGGGGGGTGGGGGGGGAAGGACCATGAGGTGCCTCACGAAGGCCTAGAAGCCATAGGCAAGGGTAGCCTTGCTAGCCCATTCGAAGGTGGCCATGGCCTCCCCAATCATAGGTGAGACCATTTTCGCTCGCGGCCAGTGAGGCCATGGCAAGGCTGCCCTTGCCCAATGGTTAGCAAGGGTTCGTGACCCTCATTGGCCACTATGGGAAAAAGCCAAAGAAGAGTAGGAACAAAATGAAAAAAAAATAAAAAATAAAAATTCCAAGAGAAATAAAATATTATTTAAAAATTGTCACATTAGTGTTGGCCAGACGATTTGTGCCAATCGGCGTCTACGTCAACGCCGATAGGCCAAAATTGGCCGAATGCATTGAATTAGTACAAATGCAAAAAAAATTATGACTGAATTGTAAAAAAAGAAGAAGAAAGGTTTATGATTAAATTGGCACAATTACAATAGATATAAGACTTTTTTTTGATAATGATGGACTTATCTAGTCAATTGATACCTCATCAATTAGTACTCAATCGGTATAATTGAAATGTTTAGAACTGAATTGGTAGAAACACAATAGATATATGACTTTTTAGGTAATTTACCCAAATTTAATGCAAATTGTTAATACATTTGGCATTTCTATAACCTCAATTAAGAGGGCACCAAATAATATTTTCAGTGGTCTAATTTTTTTATTTGTTCAAAAGTGATCAGGTCTAATTAAGTGTATCTGATCAAGTCAAATTCAGATATATATGTTTTCCCCTATATTTCATGTTTTATCTCATGGAGCGTTCGCGTCATATGAAATTGCACTACCAGCTCTAAGAATGGGATAGGACGAGGCCATTTGACCATAATTAACGCGGGGATTGGGACTAGGCGCCCCTTATTCCCTCCATCCTAGGGCTAGGGGTGAGCTCAACTAGCAAGTAATTGCATTAAAAGTTAATTAAAAAAGAACGATGCGATAATACATTAGGAGATAATTTGAATGGGAAATACAAGTGTGAGGACTCAAAAGAAGCTTGTGGGTTTCATTCAATCGACCAATGGAAACTTCACAAATCATTTGATAAAGAGGATTTAATGCATATTCCTAGTACATTTAGCATTTCTTTAACCTCAATCAAGAAGGCACCATATAATATTTTCAGAAGTTATCATCAAATTTTTAATTGCAACCAAAATTAAATATATTACTCATAGATATAATATTTTTGGAACGCGCTTTCCTACAAACATGAGTTAAAAAAATTGAGATTGCATCAAGCTTGACAACTTGAGCTTGATGTTTCAGCTTTTGGTGCCTGACTTATAATTGACTTGGACTTTAAACCAATTTCGTGTGAAAAGCCAAAAGAAACAATCAAAAGCAAGGGAGAAAACTTTTACCAAAGACATGACAGATGTAAAAGGAATTTTGTGGAACGAGAGAAAAGAGTTTCAAATTAACTTCACCTTTTAATGAGTCTCATGTTCATATAAATAATCGACGGAGGCACTTTTTGTCAAGGATATGAAAGCTTCATTCGTACTCGATCCTCTCGTGATTGACGGTGAATTATAAGGCACCAATTTGTTCGTTCTTCAGTCTTTGGTCTTCATCTTCATGGACTTCATAGAATACGAGGCACCAATATTGATATTGCTTTTTCTCCACTCAACTTTATAAAGGAGTATCCTATTGGACAATCCTATCTTATAGATTAGTATTGATATACCAAACCACATGGCAAATCAAAAGCGAATAATAAGCCATATTCGATAATTAATGACAATATGCCATGTCACTTATTACACCAAATTTATGAAACATTCTTAGTGTTTTTGACATTTCTCTTTCTTGTTTTGGTTGTAAACGTGAAAACTAGTGAGACGTTGATAAATGAATGACACCACTATATGTACTAAGACTTTACTCGAATGTTCTAAATGAAATGGTGTGTAGTGCGGTATGCACCTATGTCACCAAATAAGTGTGGAATCAGCATTATTATGGAGTTTGTGAAAAGGAGAAAAGATATCAATTGAGCAAGATCAATTTAAGGAAATTTACTTTTCTATTCCACCATCATTTCTTCTCAAAATTGCACAAAGTGCTCTCACGCATTACTGGGAGCCTCCATTAAAATTTGACTAACAATCCTTGAAGCAATCCAATGATGCATATAGCACTTTGCCTTTACAAGATTCAAGAAATAACTCCCCAGGGGTGGGACTTTGTCCCAAGTGATACTTAGTTCTAGAGCTGAGGAAAAAACAAAAGATCTAAGCAATGAGTTGGCTTAGATCAGATGGCCAACATTTTCATGTTCAAAGAGGTCCGACATGACATTTAGGACTCCCCCTATCCTTCTTTGTTATTACTCTCAACTTTTTTATGGTGTTTCCTATTAGACGATGCTATGCTATATATTAATGTTTGAATCGACGGCACAGCGGAAGCGGTTATGTCGGGAGTTCTAGAAATTGTCACAAATAAAACGAGGAACAATAAAAAAAAAAGGACACCAGAAATTTACGTGATTCGATCCAAATATCGGAACCTACGTCCACGGGGAGAGCCAGCAAAATAATCCACTATAAATCAGAGAATTACAATATTACAATCACTTATATACTCAAGTGTTTCCCAGCCCTACTTTATACCCGATACAAACTGTGTTTAACAACTCAGCTCAATGGACTCGACTCTGCACAAACCTCTCTGAGCTCACGTCTCTCTCTCTCGCTCTTTATTTTCGCTGCTTCTCGAGCTCCAGACGTCTTCTCCTTTAATCGGTGGAAGGGAAGGAAACAAAACAAAAACTGTACTCCACAAATGTCAACACCGTGCCGATCTTCAAAGCATGCGCCTCCATGCAATTAATGATAGCGTGTGTGAGCGTATGACCATCATGCACTGAAACAAGAAGAATAGCTTCTGCCTTCCCTCATTTGTCCATGCAATTAATGATAGCGTGTGTGAGCGTATGACCATCATGCACTAAAACAAGAAGAATAGCTTCTGCCTTCCCTCATTTGTCCATGCAATTAATGATAGTGTGTGTGAGCGTATGACCATCATGCACTGAAACAAGAAGAATAGCTTCTGCCTTCCCTCATTTGTCCACAACAAGATGAAAGAAGTTCACAAAAGATGACCAAGAAGAGGGAGAGAGTTCGGCGCCTACATGATAGGCTTCTGAGGCAGCAAGTGCTGACCAACTTTTTCTACGAGCATGCATGCACATGGCCATGTGCATGCATTTAATTCGGACGATCAACCCACCTTATTTCATGCTGACAAATGAGAAGAATCCCATGGATTGTAGCCTTCATTTCCAACGTGAAGTGCAGATCGAGGGCAGGATCCTTTCGGCTCCTATCACACGCCATTTCTCATTAAAAGCTTTGCGGACGTTCTTTCTCGTTTTGGCATGTAAATCGTTTTATGCGTATCGGGTATCGTATATGAATTCAAACTCGAGACATAATTTAACAGTTAATAGTAATATACTAAACCGAATACCAGACTCTGAGTGGACTATAAGTCATATTCGATAACTAATAACAATATGTCACTGTCAAATTCATCAAACAATATCCCCGCACAAGAGGACTCTCTCTTTGGCGAAGCCAAAAAAGGGGACGCCCCAGTGACGCTCTCTTTGATCGCACGGAGTTCTGAAAACGGTGGATTTTGTGATGTGAGTCGCACAACGAGTTGTTCTATCAATAAACACTATGAGTTTAGATGTAATCAAGGCATGGAAGACACTCGAACTTGCGAGTAATTGTAACTCTATGGTTCTCCGAGTATCAGTGGATTATAGTTACTTACTCTTCCAGTTGCGTAAGTATCGATTTTGAGACCGAATCACGTAAATCTCATAAGTTATTTATTATTTCTCATTTATTTCCTTGGTGATTTTGCATTAATTAATTAATTACAAAATTTAGTTAGTTTTCATATTATTTCACAAGTCTTCGGTCTTCGGTCTTCGGTCTTCAGGAGAGCGAAAGTTCACAGAACTTCCCATGATGGAGTTAGTCAATAATTGATTTGTGCGCAGAGTAAAGGTTTATAAATTCAGCTCAGACTGAAAGTGGATCACTGGATCACTAGACGAGATGGGGAAACAACTATTTCTTATTCTCAACTTTGTTCTCTTGTGGTGGTGGAGCTCAATCACAATCTCCGGATCATACTCGCAAAACCAAACGGATCGGCTCGCATTAGCCTTCTTCAAAAATGCAATACATGAAGACCCATTCGGAGTCTTGAGCTCTTGGAATGATTCTACCCATCATTGTGAGTGGCAAGGTGTTTTGTGCAGCAAAAGGCATCCTGGGAGGGTCACGTCCCTAGTCCTAAAATCGCAAGGCTTGGAAGGCTTCCTATCTGCTCACATAGGTAATCTCTCTTTCCTAAGGGTCATGGTTTTACAGAACAACAGCTTCCATGGCGAAATCCAACCACAAATCGGCAACTTGTTTCGGCTCCGTAATCTCGATCTTAGTAACAACTCATTTGTCAGGCCAATACCCTCCAATCTTTCCTACTGCTTGAACCTCGAGATCCTGAATCTCATAGATAACCAACTTGAGGGAGGAATTCATTCCGATCTTGGTTCTTTAACAAGACTCAAAGTCTTGCGCTTGTCTAAGAACCGTCTTGTAGGTCCTATTCCTCGTTGGATTGGAAACCTCTCGCAGCTACAAAAGCTCTCCCTGGCACTAAATGTGTTGAGCGGAGAAATACCCAAGGAATTGTCCAGACTCAAGAGATTGACACTTTTCAACATATTTTCCAACAAACTAACCGGTGAGGTTCCAACAGGGATTTTAAACATCTCTGACCTTCATGTATTCAGTGTTAGTTATAACCAGTTGTGGGGAAGTTTTCTCAATGATGTCGGCACCACTTCTCCTTCTCTCTGGTTCCTTGGCGCCAGCTATAACTTGTTCACCGGGATGATTCCGTCAACGTTAACGAATGCCACAGGTCTGAAGAAGCTTTTCCTTCTGAACAACAATTTCCATGGGCCAATACCGAAAAATCTAGGAAGGCTAAAGGGCCTTTACTGGATTTCATTGGCTAATAACCACTTGCAGGATGACTTGAGTTTTATTTCTTCTTTAGCTAATTGTTCCAACTTAAATACTCTCGAGATGGCAGATAACTTGATTCACGGATCGTTGCCAAGATCCTTCTCCAATCTCTCCGCCAGCATTGAGTGGATTTCTATGTCAAGAAATCGGATCAAAGGATCTATTCCTTTAGCCCTCGGAAATCTCTTCAACTTGTCTGTCTTGGATTTGAGCAATAATTTTCTAACTGATTGCATTCCTCATTCCATCGGAGCACTTTCCAACTTGCAGCATCTTGGTTTAGGCGGGAACAGGTTTACTGGAGAGATACCGTCTTCTATTGGTAACATTACGTTGTTAAATGTCCTTGACCTTTCCTTCAACATTTTCCAAGGCCACATACCACAAAGTCTCGGCAACTGCAGGCAACTAAATGCGCTTTATCTTTCAAACAATAACCTAATTGGCTCAATTCCTGCCGAAATCGTGGGCCTTTCTTCCTTGTCAATCGCGTTGAGTTTAGCAAATAATAATTTAAGTGGATCTCTTCCATTGCAAGTTGGATCTTTAAAGAACCTTGGCAACTTAGATTTGTCTTACAATAGACTGACCGGCTTAATTCCGGCGTCCGTCAGCGAGTGCTTGGTATTGGAACGACTTCACTTAGAAGCTAATTATTTTCATGGTCAAATCCCCGAAGCTTTACGTCCATTACGGGGTCTACAAGAGCTGGACCTTTCCAATAATAATTTTTCTGGTCCAATCCCAAGCTTTCTCACAGAGCTCCCACTACTCGAGTACTTGAATTTGTCCTTCAATCAACTAGAAGGACAAGTTCCAGAGCGTGGAGTTTTTCTTAATGCAAGTTCTGTATCGATTTATGGAAATACGAAACTCTGTGGAGGTGTTCCCAGTCTGAAGCTTCCTCTTTGCAAATCATCAAGCTCTAAGAAGTCTTCTTCAACCAAGGCTAGAGTAATATATGGGGTAGTTGGCAGTTTGTCATTTTTAGCTTTGTTGCTCTTATGTCTCTCTATCTTTTACCACAAAAAGAAGCAGACGACAACCATTGCCTCCACTTCATTATCTTTCGAGAACCAATTCTTGAGGATTTCTTATGAAGAACTCCTGAGAGCGACTAATAGATTCTCCGAGACCAATTTGATTGGTAAAGGGAGATACGGCACGGTTTTTAAGGGGATTCTTGATGGCGGTGCCACGGTGGCAATAAAGGTGCTCAATCTAATGCAAAGAGGTGCTTCAAGGAGCTTTATCTCCGAATGTCGAACTCTAGGAACCATTAGACACCGAAACCTCGTGAAGATACTAAGTGTCTGTTCGAGCGTGGACTTTCGTGGCAATGACTTCAAAGCTCTAATATATGAGTTCATGGCTAATGAGAGCTTGGAGGAGTGGCTACACCTTGGGACTATGGGACGAGATGATGAGTGTAACGAATCGAGAAATCTGAGACTAGTCCAGAGGTTAAACATCGCCATCGACATAGCTACTGCGATCGAATATCTCCACAAGGGTTGTTGTCCAGCAATTGTTCATGGAGATTTGAAGCCAAGTAATGTGCTTTTGGACAATGACATGGTGGCTCGAGTTGGAGATTTTGGGCTTGCAAAGATCATTTCAACAGTGTTTGTCGAAGCCACAGGAGTTCATGACCAGGGTAGTTCAACTTCAACCATAGTCAGAGGATCCATTGGCTATGTGCCTCCTGGTATGAAATTGTCATATTTTCTCGATTATTTGTTATTTGATTGCGATAGTAATATGAGTGTGCCAAAAGTTTAAATAAACAATGATTCTTGATGTTATGTTATGTTTTGTATGCTCTGACACCTCTTTCTCATAGCTCAATTTATCTTTCCCCTATTAATAGCATCCGTAGAAAAAGAAAATACATATCTTTTTGTACAAAAAAATTACTAGTAGCTTGTCCTAATTGTATTTGAAATTAAGATGAGAATGAACCATCGTAATTTTGATCAATGAGTGGAAAATTTTTGGACAAAACTTGTGAATCCATGCGAATAATTAGATTAAGCATATTGCGTCATCTCATACTTATATTTTCTTTCTATAATAAGTATTTTGTCTCACATAACGTTCATGCCACTAAAACGGATTGTGATTCTCTTTTGGTAAGTCATGACTTCATGGCAGACCCTTTCATGTCCTATAATTTAATATTTGAAAGATATATTAGATGACATGACATTTACGCTAGAAATTATTGGAGGATACACTAATTGACAACATAATGAGCTCTATCCAACTTTCACTTTCCCTAAACTTCTTGGTTAGAGCATATTAAGACAAATCTACGCATTTACTAGTATAAATCCATCACCGTCAACAAATCACTCTAAGCCTCTTCTTTTTCCCCCACTGTGTTCGTTTCTTGCCTGTTCTTCTAGGCATTTTCTTCTCATCTTTGCATAAAAGAAAGTGTGGTATAGGTATTAAACAGAATCTGGATCATCAAAATGACAAGCCCCGTGTGGATCTCACATGTTTCCAATAAAAAAACCGGCGATTCAAATTTAGTTAACACATAAACTTCTACCAAGGCCTTCATCGAACATATATTCTTCTTTTCCTGTTTTCACCCATGCCCTACTAGAGGACAAAGCCACTCTTGATGTTTAGGCAATTTGTGTAGTAAACATGCGACAACTTTTGTTGCACTTAGTAGTTTTGGAGAAGAAGAGTTCATATGTTGTTAACTGATCTTTGGTGCACTTTATAAATTCCAAAATCTCATTTCTCTACTGTTGATGCATTTCTCAACGGTTGATGCACTTTATAAGAGTTCGTACGACAGGCACTAAACATCAGTCATGTACAGTAAACTATTTAAAAATTATACAAAGAGAAATGAAAGCAAAAAACCAGTAGGGGGCTTTAGGACCCCTTGCCTTGCTCTGGCAGACGATCCATTGGCTTCTGCCGTGCATGGCAAGCCCGACAGAGAAGTCAGTCAAGGCTTGCAAGCCATCGCCTTATGTTGGTAGCGATTGGTGCGAGCCCTCACAACTGTCCTTGGGCAAGCTCTTGCAAATAGACATCAAGAAAAATCCCATGTGATTTAAGAACTTTTTCTATACAATTAATTCAAGAAAAAGTATCTTTTCATTCCTATTTAATGTCTTGATGAAATTTTCAGAGTATGGCATGGGACACAAGGTTTCCACACTTGGGGATGCATATAGTTACGGCATTCTATTATTGGAGATGTTCACTGGAAAGAGACCCACTGAAGAGGCCTTTGGGCACCATCTTAACCTGCACAACTTCGTCCGAATGGCTCTTCCGGATCGAGCAATGGACATCGTAGACTTAAGGCTTTGGAGTGAAGCTAGTGATCGACATCAAGAGATCAAGATCAGAGATTGCGTTATCTCTGTATTCGAAGTTGGAGTCGCATGTTCAATGGAATCACCGCCGGATCGGATGGATATGACTGAGGCAATTAGGAAATTACACTTGATCAAGGTGAGTTACGAAGCCAAAGAGAGGAGGATTGGTATGTAGCTAAATCAGTTTTCTCATTTCATCTTGGAACTCTTTCACTAGTAGAGAAAATCATCGTGCAATGGCAGTGCTAGCAAATTGACATGAATGTCTCCCTCACTAGCCTGCCTACCCATACCCATTATGTGTATTTTTTATAATTACACCAATATCTATATTTAATAATCGTAGAAAGTGGATGTATGGTGTTAAGTCTATCTATTTCCACCAAGTAACCATGTAAAAGTTAATGAATTTGCTTATTTGCCCGGTTCTCTTCATTTCTGACACTATTGTGGATTGATGCATTGCTTAATTACCATGGCTGGGTCATTGCCCTTGCCCCTCTCTCTCCGCGCGCTTGTGTACTAGAATGTGACCTCACAAGCTCAAGGTCAACTCTTAATGTCATGCTTAAGCGAGAGCCCACGGTCAATTTGGAGACCAAGCTTGATCAAATCCAAAGACAAGGAGAGGGAGGCAACCTCATCACAAGATCATGAGCTCAAGGCCAACTCTTAATGTTGCCATTGAGAGTAACCTCACTGTCAATTGGAAGTCATGCTTGATCAAATTTGGGCGACGTTACCACCAAAATTATGTTGTGGTCATGTTGCCGACACCGGCTGCCACCGCGTGTGACCCCTACCTCCTCTCTGAACCTCCTTTTCTTTATCTTTTTTATTTGCTATGTCATCGAATTACAGAGTTTTTATATTTACTTTTTTTTTATTGATAGAGATATAGAGTTAACAAAGGCATAAATGGGACAAGATCAAAAAGGGAACATGGATGCATATATGTTGCACTTGTCAATGTGCTTATTACATTGTCTAATTATCCTCGTCAAGTCCTCCCACTCAACTAACCCTATCTCTTTCTTCACCATTAGCCACCGTCTCTGGCCGTTGCAGCCAATTGTCATCACAGTCGCCTCCCCCACGTCTCGCCACTTTCTCCTTCGTGTCATCCACAACCATCTTTGCTCTCTCTATTTGCTGACCCAACACTCTCCCTCACTCTATCTCTTCCCTCACCACCAAATCTCTGTGAGGTCTCGGCACCACCATTGATGACCTGATCTGGCCATGGCCTTAAGGTCTCACCAAGATCTTAGTGGACAGGCCAGATAAGGGGGAGGCGTCCCCAGATCTGGAGACGACCTTCTAACCTCATCACTGTCGACAACTTGATCGTGATGACTAGGGGAGCTTGATGCGAGGTCTTGAGACCAGCCAGAGGCATGAACTTGACGTTTAGGCAGGCTCAGCCGCCCTTAGAGAGAGAGAGAGAGAGAGAGAGAGAGAGAGAGAGAGAGAGAGAGAGAGAGAGAGAGAGAGAGAGAGAGAGAGAGTGAGATTGGTGTTGGGATTTTGAGAAGTAATGGTGTAAGGAGTGAAATTAATAAGAGAGAATCGTGTCTTGGTTTGGTGTTGGAGACAACGGATAGGTACATAAATGGTACAATGGATCTGCATCCAAGGGACATAAATTGTGGCACCCCCAACACCCGGTAGGGTCGCCACAGAAATGAAACCGCAAGTGAAAGAAACCAAAACTAAAACAAATTATACAACGATAAAAGAAAGATTCAAGCCAACGCTTAGGCGTAATTTTTTTTTTTTCTTTTCTTTTCCTTTAAAATGGTTTTAAGGATTTTGCGCAGCTCAGCGGAAATTAAGAGGCAGTTCTCACCAACACTTCGCTTCCCTCACGCCAACACAATACACACCGACTATCTTTGATTTAATGAAAGCACGAGGCCGAACCACTTTTATTTACACTTATAATTACGAAGGGTTACACAGGTCGGTACAAAAAGGATAGGCCAAGACTCATCTATGCTCGGCCTTCACTCCTCAAAAAGAGACACACGACCCTAAGAGTGCGACGTGTAACGATCTCCCTTCGATTTACTAGTGGCGGCCATCCAAAAAGTTGCTAACCCCCACTCCACGTGTGCAGGCCGTCACACCCAACCCGGTGCATCGGGCGGTGGAGGTGGCAACATCCCCATCATCACACCGTTGCGGCGGATGTGGACAGAGATGTACTCCTGGATGACTGGGCCTCCAGATAAGCCCACGTCATACGATGTGATCGCGCGAACACGCAAAAAGGTTAGTCCCGGCAGGGTGGGACAGTCGATCTCGGTCACTTCGACCTCCACATCAGATGGTAGGCCGTAGAACACTCCCCGTGTAACAACAGGGAGAGGCATCGCACTAATCTGAAATGTTAGGTCCCCGAAGGGGTGAGTACAACCACTCAACAAGTAAAGGAATCCAAACACCAATCAATGCATTTAAACAATATAAACAAGTACATCATACATGCCACACATGCAATCCAATATACTTACCTCAAAGCCAGGCACATGCCAACATACATCATCATATCATATAATTCATACATATCATCGTATTTTCATGTCATATCATGTATACACATGTCATCACCATATCATATCATACATGCATGTCATTATCATAATATCATGCCACGCATGCATGTCATCATCATGCCACATCATGCCACATCATGCATGTCAATTTCCACTTTGAAAATCCCAATTGACCATCACATCTTCCTTCCTCGGGATCATCCATCCCATATTATACACTCGCACCCTTACTCGGGTCTCACGAGAAAAACCTTCCGGAATTATGCCAACCATGGCCACCGAACATCCGGCACCCCCAACGCTCCAGGCATCTCGCATCCCAACTGGCATCACGAGGTATCCCCTCGGGCAAAGACCTCCGAGGCTTCCGGCACCCATCTCATTCCAGGCATCCTGACACTCCCAGGGAATCCGGCCATGTATCTCTCTATACATTCCGGCCAACGCTTCCCCCCTCCAACCATTACCATAGATCACATTGCCAATTACTTTTCAATTTATCATGCATATGATGTCATGACAAAACAAGATTACATTAGTACTTGTGCATACATAAATTAAGCATCTACACATACATGCAATAGGTGCAATTGCTAATATAGATTAAATCCTTGTGGGATTTTTACTTACCACATGCATTTTGAATTATATAAAAAATCCAATTTATTCCCAAATTGAAATTAATTAAATAATCACATAAATCCTAAAATCATGAAATTAAGGCATATAATATTCAAATATAATAAAATGGAAAAATATGCAGAAAACACATGGCAAAACAATTTCCACATAGTAAACCACTTTTCCACCATTTCTATGCACGTTTTCGGATAAGGGCAGAACGTACAATTTTCTTGGTAAGTCAATTAAAATACTCATATGACCTCAGAAAATTATAAAATTTTACCAGGATGTAGTTAAGACATTAAAATATACTTTTCATGAAGGAAACTAAATCAAATTCGTTTTAGATAATTTTCTACATATCCACGAAGCTCCTGGTTAAGTCACCGAAATACACAGAACACTATGTCCGAAATATGCAGGTTTGACCTACTTACATTTCTTCGTTTTCTCTGATTTTTGGATATGTTATACTCCTAAGGATCCTCTACAACTTTCATGAAGAGACTTAAGCCAAAATACCAAAGGAAGACCTTCAAATGGTCCCACAAAGTCTCTGGTGACCCACATCGCAACTCCAGTTTCATCGTCTTCAAGGTCAGGTTGGTTACCTAGCCTACACTTGTTATTTTTGCTTCAAATTTGAGTATGTTCATCCTTAAGATGTTCTCTACAAGTTTCATGAAGAATTCGAAGAGATATTCTTAGTAAAAACCAACATGCAAACCACGAACTCACCTCAAGGTCAGAAAAACAGTTCCAGATCTAGGGTCTCCGAAATATGAGGTTTAGACCCCTCAAATCTCCATCATTTTTCACGAAATTTCAGTATGTTATATTTCAAGATGTTAGCTACAACTTTCATGAAGAGATCCAAGCCAAAATCGAACTCCAAACACACATGCAAGCCCTCACAAGTTACTGACTTCACTGGTTCATGCGAAAACAGCATGCATTCTCAACATCCAAGCATTCTCACTCCATTTTCGTAGCTTTAAACCAACAAAATCCAACATGCAAACACACAAGCAAGGAAAGGAGATGGATCCTAACTTGCCTCTAGCCAAGAAAAGGACAATGGGAACGGCGGTGGACGGCGGCGTGCGGCAGCGGACGGCGGTTCTCTCCCCCTCTCCTCTCGCGCGACGCCCTCCCTCCTTCTTCTCCTTTCTCTCTTCCTCTCTTTCTCTCTTTCTCTCCCTCTCTTTCCTTTCTCTCGCACGGCACTCTCTCTCTCTTCCTCTCCCTTTCTTTTCTCTTTTCTTCTTCTCCCCTAATCATCACAAGGAAGACCCTAAGCATGCATGCCAAGTGGCATACACACTAGGACACTTGGGGAGAGGCATGCAAACCCTCTCCCTCCTCCTCTTCGCACGGCACCACACAAGGCCCATTGGGCCTCATGGGCTTGGCCCACACGGCCCACCCTTAGGCCCTCCAACCATGGGCCTAAGTCCATGCTATTGGGCCTAAGGCCCAATCCACTCCCTTTTCTAAATTAAACTTAAAACTAACCATTAATTTTACCTAATTAAAATCCTATAACAATAAATCTATAACAAACAATCTATAACAAGCATGGCAACACAGAATTTTATCTTTAATAACTATCTTAAAGCTCAAATCAAATTAAAGACAAACAAGGCACAAGGCACAAGGCCTTAAGAGAGAACAAAAATTAAAACACAACCAAATAGGTAAATTCATTACCTATTTAAAAAGCTCTAGGGCACCTTAGGACATGCCCTTAAATTCTAGGATGCCACATAAATAGGGATGGTGAAGGCCATAAAATACAATGCCTTAGATCTAGCATAAATTATGTAACCAGACGGCATAGTCACAAAAACACGAAGCAAACATAAACTAATTCATAATACGAACGGCCTAGGCTATTTTAGGCTCTACATTACTAGCCAATTGTCAATAGAGTGCGAGGTCTTACAATAGCGTGCCATCAAGAAGCTCAAGTTCGGCATTAAGATCACCAATATCAGGGGGCGGTAGACTTCCTGGATTGAGATCAAAACAAGAACAATATAGTGAGAAAATGTTGAATTGTGTATTGCTTTAATGAACAATGTATAACATTATACAGGCACTTGTATCCGGAACAATAAACACAAAACGAGAAGTAAGCTAAATCAGGATTTAATAAAAACATCGGAATCAATTATGACCAATTACAATCCACACAAAGTCACATAAACTTGCACATTTCCTAACGATTGGAATTCAGCATAACAATAAACAAGTGCTTTTAAGAATTTCTCTATGAAAGTTTGAGGTTGAAATTACTCTCGCAAATTTGTTCTATAGATTAGAAACTTTTCTTTTTTTTTCACTTTTTTGGTCAATATAGTAGAGACTGTTGAGATAAGTGGCCCTGGCTATATTATTAACAAAGCAATGGAAGGGTGACCACATCCTACGGTAAATCAAAAAAGAAAACAGCGCTCTCCTGCAATTAGCTTACGATTAGCCAACAACTAGCTAACAATCATCACATGAGCCCTTCCTCTAGTAGCATATAGCATAAAAGTCGAAAGAGCAAGAGTACTTGAAATCTGCCAAAGCCATTTCAAGCAGTCGCAGAATATTGCTAATCTGCTTATGTTGCTTTTATGCGCAACACGTTATGCATCCATATTTTTCAAAACTAGCTATTTCTAATACTAAAATCTAACAACCGAATCAATGCCTATTTTTCTAACAAATTTCCCATTTTTATTTTCCAGAATTATTTTCGTTTTCTTATCTTATTCTCGATCCCTCCTCTGAATCAAATCTTCACTCAGATACTCCATGAATTTCAGCATCACCTCAGTCAAAGCAATTGGTAACAAACATGCCCAGTGATTAAGAAATTATGAAAGAGAGTGACCAGCAAAGGAATGGTGATGACAGCCCATGTCCGGCGAGTTAAAGGCACAGCAAAATGGTTATTTGTTGAAAAACTTTCACCAATTCACCTAACAATCTCCTAAATCATCATACATGTTCAAATGATAAAAATGACATCACAAGAAGTCCAAATTTTTGAGCTCCAATTAGATAAGCCAGCAAATCCAAATTTCATTCCACCATGATGAAATATGCCAATGGTTCTATTTCTTTCGAGATTGACATGTGTTCTTAACGCCCCATTCATTGCCCACTAATTTTATGAAAAGTACATGCAAGTATCGGCTATATGAATAAACGTCCAGGCTGCAAAGCAGAATACAAAACACACAATATCAGAATCAGAGACAACATATATGGATGGATTTGAACAACAATTCAAGCAGTCATGGACTCATGGCATATGGAGTTCTCCGCCATAGTCTAAAATCGATGGAAGCAGAGGAGTTGTAAGTGAGTCGAAATGTACATTACGCAACAATCATTCCAGACACTAAAGCACAAGAACGCTTCTCAAAATCATATTCCGAATTCGTTCAGGCATTTTGACGAATGTTTGGTGGTCAGTTCAAAAATTAGAACACAGAGTCATAATTGAAGATTCAATTCCGATATAGACAACTTCAATGACATCAGAACGTATTTAAACTACTAACAGATCCACAATCATCATTCTACTTTCACCCAAAACCGTAATTAAAAATCTCGGATTCAACTCAAAAAAAAAAACAGAGCAATGACGTACATCCCTCGGAGTCCGTCTTTGGCCAAGAACAGCCATGGAATAGCGGACCGAGGTCTTGGAGGCGTCGTCACAGGTGTCTGCCTCCGTAAAGAAGCTCCAAACGAATCTCTGAGCTCTTCAGACTTCGCGAGACATGGAACCGCACATTGCTGCGTAGCATCATGCCCTGGTGAAAATCGAGAAGTCGTCCACGGTGAAGATCATCGAGCTCTCGTCGCACGACATCAGGCACGTGGGAGGCTAAGGAGAACGGGAACGGGAACGCCAGAGACGTCATCTTCACGATGTGTTATAAAAACATGCTCGAATGAATGATTCCGACTTCGTCTATGAAGATCCTAGTAGTATTATCTCTAAATGAAAACTCTTTTTTTTTTTTTTGTTCTTTTTTTGTTCAAGAGGTGACTTTCAATATGCATTTACAAGATTAAAGAGATGGCTCTCATGATGCAGAACTTTGTCCCACATGGCACTTTGCCCACCGTGGACCTAATTTGCACCTTCGGGCTTGAGAGAGGCCCCAAATGGCCCAAACCGGCTGAACTATATCTAAAAATATATATATTTCAATATTAAATATAAAGCATATATAATAGAAAATACATTATTAATAATAATAAATCTTTAAGTAATTCGTAAATAAGTTGAAGTTAACATGTAAAAAAGAGTATTTTTGAGGCCCAAAATATAATAACGGATCTTTTTTTACTTTAAAAATAAACAAGAGAAATTCGGATGAGTTTCGAATTAATTTAGAGCAAAAGGACTTTTGGAAGTTCTATGGACTTGTCAATCATTAGGTAATGACTTCTTTTTTTATTGGGGTTCAAGTAATGGTCGTTAGCTTACATACCACATTTGATGGAATGAATGTTTAGTCTTTGTCTCCATGGCCTGCTCGATCCTCTCATGATTGACGATGAATGTAAGGCACCAATTTGTTTAGTCTCTAGTCTTGGACAATGATATCTTATAGATTAGTATTAATATACCAAACCACATGGCAGACTATAAGTGAATAATAAGGCACCAATTTTGCATTCATTGGTAGGCTCGAACAATACATTCTAGGGCCTCGTCACTAAGTGGGTTAGGCCGACAGCTTTGAGGCTCATTCTAGTCTCCCCATTCATTTATGAAAGTTACTTTGATAAATATTAGTTTTAGATTATCTACCTTGAAATACAAACTTTGTTAATATTGGAAGAGAAATTAAGGCTTAAAACAGAAAAAGAAAAGTATTTTATGAAAATTTTAAACTAAAATACAGCAAAAGTATAAAATTATTTTCTATTCGTGTTTTCCATTTTATCTAATATTTAGCTCAGCCTTTTTTTGTCCTAAAAAAAAAAAAAAGACATCGTCCCTGTAATTGGGCCAATAAATTCTAGTAGGCGAGCTAGACACTTAGAGCATATGAAATGGATGGAACGAGACTTATTGACTATTAATTAACGTGGGGATTGGGACAAGGCGCCCTTATTCCCCGCATTCAACGGCAAAGGGTGAGCTGAGCTAGTAATTAACTGCATTAATTTTTTTTTAAAGAAAAGATGCGGTAATACACTAGGAGATAATTTTAATGGAAAAAGAAAAGTGTGAGGACTCAAACAAGCATGTGGGTTTCATTCAATTGACCAATGGAAACTTCACAAATCATTTAATAAAGTGGATTTAATGCACATTCTTGGTACATTTAGCATTTCTCTAACCTCAATAAAGAAGGCGCCATATAATATTTTCGGAAGCTATCATCAAATTTCCATTTGTAACCCAAAATAAATATCTTATTCATGCATTTAATATTTTTGGAACTCGCTTTCATGCAAACATAATTTTAAAAAGTTGAGATTGCATCAAGCTTGACTACTTGAGCTTGATGTTTCAGCTTTTGGTGCTTGACTTGTAATTGACTTGGACTTTAAACCAATTTCTTTTGAAAAGCCAAAAGAAATAACCGAAAGTAGGGGAGAAAACTTTAACCCAAGACACGGCAGATGTAAAAGGAATTTTGTGTAAAGAGAGAAGAGTTTCAAGATAACTTTACCTTTTTATGAGTCTCATGTTCATATAAAGAATCAACGGAGCCACTTTTTGTTAAGGATGTGAAAGTTTCATTCCTACTGGATCCTCTCATGATTGACGGCAAATATAAGGCATCAATTTGTTCAGTCTCCGGTCTTCGGTCTTTGTCCCCATAGACTTCATAGAATACAAGGCACCAATATTAATATTGCTTTCTCTCCCCTCAACTTTTTGAAGGAGTGTCCTATTGGACAATGCTATATGATAGATTAGTATTAATATACCAAATCACATGGCGGATCGAAAGTGAATAATTAGCCATATTTGATAATTAATGATAATATGCCACATCACTTGTTACGCCAAATATATGAGACATTCTTAGTGTTTTTGACATTTCTCTATTTTGATTTGGTTGTAAAAATGAAAACTACCAATGCGTTGATATATGAATGACACCATTACATGTGCTAAGACTTTACTCAAATTTTCTAAGTGAAATGGTGTGCAGTGTGGTATGCACCCATGTCATCAAATAAGTGTGGAATTAGGATAAGAATGGAAATTGTCAAAGGGGGAAAGAGATAAATTGAGCAAGATCAATTAAAAGAAATTTAGTTTTCTATTCCACCATAATTTCTTCTCAAAATTACTCAACCGTCATTAGGAGTTGCCATTCAAGTTTGTCTGACAATCATTGAAGCAATTCGATGATTCCTTCCATATAGACAATCGAACAAATCTAGAGATGGCCCCATGGATTCATGACATGCTTTTCACCATATAGCACTTTGCCTCTTTACAAGGTTCAAGAAATAGCTCTCGAGGTGTAGGACTTTGTCTTACATAACATTTAGTTCTAGGGGTGGAAAAAAGAAGATCTAAAGAACAATTTGGCCTAGATCATACGGCTGACTTTTTCAGGTTTGAAGTGGCCCAGGCTGAAATTTAGGATTCCCCCTTATTCTTTTTCGAGCCAATCCGCACCTTCAGCTTTAGCATCTTCGGGATCTCAGGAATAATGTGGATCGAACTGGTCGAATTATATATTAAAACTAAAAAATATAATCAAAAGATTAATAATTAATATAGAAGGTGTTTTAATTATACTTAGAACACTTGAATAAACTCATAAGTAAGTTAAAATATGAACATATAAAAAATGATTATTGAGGCCCAAAATATAATAACTAATCTATTTTTAATTCATAAAAAATGAAACAAAAATCCACTAAAAATATTAAACTATAATTTTTTCCCAAAAAATAGGCTCTCTAGTCTCTCTTCCCCTCATTGGTACCATGGATAGTGTGTCGTATTAAACAGTGACAAAGAGGTCGGGTTGCTTTTCACAGAATGATCCAGAGCTTTAGCGAATCAATTAGAATATTTTAATGCAAAAATCACTTGTAATTTTCTTGAATCCAAGTGCACGGGACGCAACCTCTTTTCACAACATGACTCATGTACATTTCTTTTGAGGGGCCAAAGGAAGTTCCCAAGGGCTTTGATGACTTGAGCAGGAAAAGTATTGGACTAATTGCATGATGCACCGCACTCAAGAACTATAAAAATGATTTTTGTTTCAATAATGATAAAGATCCCGACACTCGCGCATCACACCGCGATTAAAGAAATTAAAAATAAAACTTTTGCTGAAAATAAAAGTGAGTTTTGCTTTCACATTTCTAGATTGAAAAGATGCCCAAAATCCATTTCATTCGACCAGAAAAAAGAATTTGTTGGGTGACTTTTTCATTCAAAAAGAGATTATGTGGAAAATCTTGGCCTTTTGGAAAAGGAGAAAAAAGAAAGTTATTATACAAAAAGTTAGTTGATTTGTCATGTAATGATTTGATCTTTGTGTTCATATTGACCAAGTAAATATTATTAAACTGTGCTACATTGCAAACTATAAATGGACAATAAATCATATTTAATAATAATATGCCACATTACTTATTATACCAAATTTATAGAACAGTCTTAGTGTTGGACCTTCTCTTTCTTGTTTATGTGGTCAAAGTGAAAACAAACCAAACCTTAAAATATGAATAACACTACAGGTACTAAGACTTTACTAAATTAAATGGCGTGATATCCCCGTGTGATCCAGTAAGTGTGGAATCAAAATAGGAATAATATTTGTAAAAAAGGGGAAAACAACATGTTAGCACATTTTAAAAGTCTTAGGACTCAATTGCACTTTGTTGACAAGTTTTAGGACTTAATTGCACATTTCGAAAGATTTAAGACTTAATTGCACTTTCGTGATAAATTTTAGAACATTCAATGCTCTTATCCCTAATTGATCCTACCCCATTTATGTTTATTTTCCCTTTTAATATAATCGTCAGTTTGGTCGCAAACTTCACACCAATTTGATGGTACGTCGCAAGCCACACAGCCGCCTTGTCAGTTAGTAAGAACTTTCTAGTAAAGTACCTGTGACATTACTCTTGAAATACTTGTATTACTATGCCCACTAAAACATTACATCCCTAGACACTTTATATGCTGAGGAAATGCAGTGGGTTCATGTCAATTAGTTCTCAATTGGGGTGCTTAATTTCCACATGGTACTTACATAATCTAAACTTAAATGGGCTCACATGAGTCCAATGGACATGTACGGGTGCGTTTGGAATCAACTTTGCAAGGGACTTTGGGCTTCTAAAGATACTTGGGCTAAAGCTAGGGTGGTTGGGAACAACTTTGCAATTTCCATTAGGCCAAAGCTAGCCTTCTCAAGGCTGGAAGCCCAAGGCAGGTGAAGGGGTGCCTTGGGCTTTCAGTTTTCTCGGCATACAAGTGGTACTGTTCATTTTTTTTTTTATTTTCTTCCAAAACTATCCTCATCTATTCTCGATTTTTCCGGTTTTGCCCTCGTCATTGTACTGTTCATCTTCTTCTCCATTGAAGGCCGACGACGTGTTCCTCGAAGCTGTGAGCGGCCGCCGACGGCTCGGCATGGTCGCGGTGGCCCAGGCAACTGTCGCCGGGGAGTGGTGCAACTGCCGCCCTGTCTGGGTCGCGGTGAGGTTTGGGTCGCCGACCTCGCCACGACCCAGATCCGAGGGTAGCAAGGTCCTCCCGCGACCTCGCCGCCCCAGATCTTGGTCGCGGCGGTCGCCGGAGCTCACGCGACCTCGCCGCGACCCAAATCCGCGGGCGGCGAGGTCGCGGCGGGGTCGCCCGACGTCCGGTGACCCTCGCCGATGGTCGCCCTACGTCCGGCAACCCTCGCCGATGGTCTCAGTGGTCGCCCGACGTCTGGCAACCCTCGCCGGTGGTCTTCAGTGGTCGCCCGACGTCCGACGACCCTCGCCGGAGGTCTTTAGTGGACGTCCGGCGGCCACCTGCCCTTGCCGGTCAATTTTTTTTTTCTTTTGATAATTTTTTTTATTACCAAAGCCCTTTGTAAATGTATATCCCCCAAACACCATTTTGCTCAAAGGTGCTTCAAATGGGCTTTCAAACTACAATTTACCAAACACACTTTGCATTTTGGAAAATACCTTTAACTCAAAGGTCTTTGCATTTTCCTAAAGACTTCCCAAACGCTCCTTCAATGAACACATTGACCAAGAACTCTTGAGGTTTCTAATTAGAATATTTCTCATAAACAAGTTCAACAGTTTGTTAGGATTGTCAATTATCTTAGAACTTTCATCCCAAAAGTCTCTAAATTTTTGCACCCCTTGCAAAAGCTCTTGAAGAAGAATCCACTCCAATGGAAAAGAGAGCACAATAATGCAGTTGAGGTGTTAAAGGAGGAATTGCTGCTTCTTCCACATTGCAAGTTCCTTCTCACCACAAGCAAATTTAGCGAACTGATGATAATGAAAAGTATTGGACATCAATTTTGCTTGAAGAAATTGATGGAAAGAGATACATCTATGAACATAAGAGAGGACAGTTTTCACCTATCAAACTTCATGACGCAGAGGAAGTAATGCTTGGAAAGAATTCCAAAAGATAGTATTTATTTTGAATAATGAAGTGCATATTACAATATCTTAGGCGACTATTTATAGGGAGGTCGCAATCTAGAGAATAACCAAATAACTGAAATCAAATAACAAAATTAAGGAAAAGATATTGATAAAAGGGAAACTAATCAAAACACAACTAGAAAATCTACAAGCTGTGTCTAAAATCTGTGAGATCTCGGAAATCAACGGAAACGCGTGAATCAAATATTGTAACACATTTGTAATCTCAAAGATCACGCAATCCTCTTTGATTTGTGGGACCGTCCGCTCTTATGATGCTCCAATGTTACCATAAAGGCATTTGCATGTTGTTCTACATCACTTCACTACCACTCTTCACTCAAAGAAACCTTAGCTGTTAAATGAAATCAAGGAAATTGAATTCCATCTTATTGTTTATCATTTCTTTGTCCAAACAAAAATTCATCCTTTCCCTAGATGGTGAAATTTAAAGCCAAAATAGTTTCTCATCCTCAACTTGTTCAATGGGCAAAATAGTTTCCAAAATACTATCTGGAAACCAAATTCATTAAAGTAGAGGGGAACATCCTTGTAGATCTTCTTTCAAGACCTAAAGGCATCTCATCCTTTTACACATTTACTTTTGACCAATTGCGAATTAGTACCATGAGGGAAGGGTGAAAAGAACCCTAGGGAGATATGCCCAATGTCCTCACTAAAAATCACAATACTTTCCTTGTCGGACAACATCTTTCTCCATGTAATAACACTAAACGCTAAGCATATTGGAAGTGGGAATACATTGAAAATTTGGGCTTCCTTCCTTCGTTAGAACTCTGGCTCTGGCATAGTAACGTATTTGTAGATAGAATATAGCTAGAATTTCGGTAGTACATAACACCTTGTAAGGATCACTTTCTATTTTAATTTTTCCCCTAATAAATAAAATCTCGTGAACTTGTCGCTTGAAGAGAATATTTGTGATTTGTAAGTATAGTCAGGCATGTTTTCAATTGAATGAGATCAATTGAATACAATGGATGTAATAATGAGCTGGGGTAGCAACGAGAAGAACATAATAAAATGCATTCGATGGAATTGTCAGTCTTCGTCTCCATGGACTTCTCAATCCTCTCATAGTTGACGGGGAACATGAAGCCCTAATTTGACCTTTATTTGGCTTTGTCCTCCCTTTCTTCTTTGTTATTACTCTCAACTTTTTTATGGTGTTTCCTATTAGACGATGCTATGCTATATATTAATATTAGTACACTAAACCGCATAACATACTACGTGTGGACTATAAGTCATATCCGATAACTAATAACAATATGTCACATCCAATTCATAAAACAATATCAGTATATGACATTTCTTTTTCTTATTTTTATCATAAATTTGAAAGCAAGCAAGACGTTAAAATAAGAGTAGCACTACATGTACTGAGACTTTACTAGAGTTTCTCAGTAAATGAAGTGGTGCACTATGTGCTGTACAGCATGTCGTCAAATAAGAGTGGAATCGGCGTTAGTTTGTAAAAAGGGGAAAAGTAATAAATGGGGCAAGCTCAATTAAAGGAAATTTTCTGGCAAAAAAATTAAAGGAAATTTTGCCAGCCCTCTAATATTCCGTGCAATCTGTAATATGGTTTTTTGGCTATACTTCTTGGCCATACTGACAATGGAAATGCCTGTATAACCCTTAACGTCAGCTATATGAGGCGAGGTGACGTTTGAATAAAAAGCAAAGTTGGAAGAAGGGAAATATTCCCAAACCTCCGCTCTGTTCTCCTTGATTTCTTACAAATCTTTCTCTTCTAGGTCTAGTGACATTGGAAGGATAAAATTGCAATTTTGATCATAGAAGATGAGTTGGTTCAACAAGTCTGCTCTCTATTTGTTATTCAAATCCTACGGATGAGAAAGCTTTTCCAAGGCCATGAAGCCTTTGGATGAAATCTAATGATATCTTGGAGACCATCAAGCAGTTTCATTTAAGGACTAAAAGAGCAAAGGGCATGCGTGCTAGGATAACATATATGTCCCAAATTTCATTAGTCTTCCTCTTGTTTTATGGTTATATGCATTGTTAGCTTATTCCATTTCTCTTTTCTTTCTTTTTTCCCTATGGGGTAATTGTCGTCAATTACATGCCATTTCTGTTGAAATAAGTTACATGTCCCTATCCTATTCCTCTTCCCAATCGTTGTTAAATTGATAGCAAATATGAGGCACTAGTTATTAAATTATGGCTTGAGTTTGAACTAGGTACGAGACCCAACTCATTTAAAAGATTCTGATTTGTTCAAAATATGGTGTTCCTTTTTAATCAGTATCACATTTTGATTTGTTGGGCGGTGCTACTTAACTATTAAATGTATTGAAGGTTTGGTTCTGTTGAAGATAAATATCCAAGTTTAACAGGGGGAGCAAACATTAGTCGGACTCCACTCAACGCGTCCAGTTTTAGGCCTTTTCTAATATCCTGAAGAAGACGTACTGCTGAAGTCTCCATTTTATATCCCCGCACAAGAGGACTCTCTCAAGAAAAAAAGGGGACGCACCAGTAACGCTCTCTTTGATCGTACGGAGTTCTACAATCGGTGGATTTTGTGACGCTAGTTGCATAATGAGTCGTTCTAGAAATAAACACTGTGAGTTTAGATGTAATCAACGTGTGAAAAACACTCAAACTTGCAAGTAATTATAACTCTATTTTTCTCCAATTTTTAGTGGATTATAGCTGCTTACTCTTCCAGTTGCATAGATATTGATTTTTTAACTGAACCACGGAAATCTCAGGAGTTCTTCATTGTTACTCATTTATTTTCTCGGTGATTTCCCATTAATTAATTACAAGATTTGGTTAGTTTCCACATTATTTTATAATAATTTATTCAATCTTCAGTCTTCAGTCTTTAGGAGAGAGAAAGTTTACGGAACTTCCCATGATGGAGTTAGTCAATAATTGATTTGTGCCTAGAGAGAGGAGGTTTATAAATTCAGCTCAGACTGAAAGTGGATCACGGGACGAGATGGGGAAACAGCTATTTCTTATTCTCAACTCTATTCTCTTGTGGTGGTGGAGCTCAATCACAATCTCCAAAGCATACTCACAAAACCAAACAGATCGGCTCGCATTAGCCTTCTTAAAAAGCGCAATACACGAAGACCCATTTGGAGTCTTGAGCTCTTGGAATGATTCTACTCATCATTGTGAGTGGCAAGGTGTTTTGTGCAGCAAAAGACATCCTGGGAGGGTCACATCTCTGGTCCTAACATCACGAGACTTGAAAGGCTTCCTATCTCCTTACGTACGTAACCTCTCTTTTCTGAGGGTTATATTTCTGGAAAACAATAGCTTCCATGGTGAAATCCCACCACAGATTGGCAACTTGCTTAGGCTACGTGTTCTTAGTCTTAGTAACAACTCATTTGGTGGGCTAATACCCTCCAATCTTTCCCGTTGCTCGAACCTCGTGACCCTGAATCTCATAGATAACCAACTTGTGGGGGAAATTCATTCCGATCTTGGTTCTTTAACAAGACTTAAACTCTTGGGTTTGTATGGGAACAGTCTTGTAGGTCCTATTCCTCATTCGATTGGAAACCTCTCACTGCTACAACAACTCTCCCTGGGAGAAAATGCGTTAACCGGAGAAATACCTGAGGAATTGTCTAGACTCAAGAGATTGATACTTTTCCAACTATCTACCAACAAACTAACCGGTGAGGTTCCAGCAGGGATTTTAAACATCTCTGACATTATGGTATTCGCTGTTCGTGAGAACCAATTGCGGGGAAGCTTTCTCAATGATGTCGGCACCGCTTCTCCTTCTCTCTATTTCCTTATCGCCGACAATAACTTGTTCACCGGGATGATTCCGTCAACGTTAACAAATGCCACAGGTCTTCAGGAACTTGACCTTATCGACAACAATTTCCATGGGCCAATACCGAAAAATCTAGGAAGGCTAAAGGGCCTTTACTGGATTTCATTGGCTGTTAACCACTTGCAGGATGACTTGAGTTTTATTTCTTCTTTAGTTAATTGTTCCCACTTAAAAATTATCCAGATGTCGCAGAACTTGATTCACGGATCGTTGCCGAGATCCTTCTCCAATCTCTCCCCCAGCATTGAGCGAATTTCTATGTCAAACAATTGGATCCAAGGATCTATTCCTTTAGCCCTTGGAAATCTCTCCAACTTGTCTTTCTTGGATTTAAGTAATAATTTTCTAACTGATTGTATTCCTCATTCCATCGGAGCACTTTCCAACTTGCAAAGACTCGGTTTAGGTGGGAACATGTTTACTGGAGAGATACCGTCTTCGATTGGTAACATTACGCTGTTAAATGTCCTTGACCTTTCCTCCAACATTTTCCAAGGCTACATACCGCAGAGTCTCGGCAACTGCAAGCAACTAATTTGTCTTTATCTTTCAAACAATAACCTAATTGGCTCAATTCCTATCGAAATCATGGGTCTTTCTTCCTTGTCAATCGGTCTTAGTTTGGCAAATAATAATTTAAGTGGATCTGTTCCATTGCAAGTTGGATCTTTAAAGAATCTTGGCATATTAGATCTGTCTCACAACAGATTGACCGGCTTAATTCCAACGTCCATCAGCGAGTGCTTGGTATTGGAACGACTTCACTTAGAAGCTAATTCTTTTCATGGTCAAATCCCCGAAGCTTTACGTCCATTACGGGGTCTACAAGAGCTGGACCTTTCCAATAATAATTTTTCTGGTCCAATCCCGAGCTTTCTCGCAGGGCTCTTACTACTCGAGCACTTGAATTTGTCCTTCAATCAACTAGAAGGACAAGTTCCAGAGGGTGGAGTTTTTCTTAATGCAAGTTCTGTATCGATTTATGGAAATACGGAACTTTGTGGAGGTGTTCCTGGTCTGAAGCTTCCTCTTTGCAAATCACCAAGCTATAAGAAGTCTTCTTCAACCAAAGCCAGAGTAATTTATGTGGTAGCTGGTAGTTTGTTATGTTTAGCTTTGTTGCTCCTATGTCTGTCTATCTTTTATCGCAAAAAGAAGCAGACGACAACCAATGCCTCCACTTCATTATCTTTCGGGAATCAATTATTGAGGATTTCTTATGAAGAACTCCTGAGAGCGACTAACAGATTCTCCGAGACCAATTTGATTGGTAAAGGGAGATATGGCATGGTTTATAAGGGGATTCTTGATGGTGGTGCCACGGTGGCGACGAAGGTGCTCAATCTAATGCAAAGAGGTGCTTCAAGGAGCTTTATCTCCGAATGTCGAACTCTAGGAACCATTAGACACCGAAATCTTGTGAAGATACTAAGTGTTTGTTCGAGCGTGGACTTTCGTGGCAATGACTTCAAAGCTCTAATATATGAGTTCATGGCTAATGAGAGCTTGGAGGAGTGGCTGCACCCTGGAACTATAGGACGAGAAGATGAGTGTAGCGAATCGAGAAATCTGAGACTAGTGCAAAGATTAAACATCGCCATTGACATAGCTACCGCGATCGAATATCTCCACAAGGGTTGCTATCCAGCCATCGTCCATGGAGATCTGAAGCCAAGTAATGTGCTTCTGGACAACGACATGATGGCTCAAGTTGGAGATTTCGGGCTTGCAAAGATCATTTCAATGGTGTCTACTGAAACCATAGGAGTTCAAGACCAAGGTAGTTCAACTTCAACTGCAGTCAGAGGATCCATCGGCTATGTACCTCCTGGTATGAAACTGTCATATTTTCTCGATTAGTTTTTATTTGATTGCGATAGTAATATGTGAGTGCCAAAAGTTTGACTAAACAATTATTCTTGATATTATGTTATGATTTGTATGCTCTGACACCTCTTTTTCACAACTCAATTCCTCTTTTCGCTATTAATAGCTTCCGCAGAAAAAGAAAATACGTATCTTTTTGTATGAAAAGATTAATAGTAGCTTGCCCTAATCGTATTTTATATTAAGATGAGAATAAACCATCGTAATTTTGATTAATGAGTGGAAAATTTTTAGACAACTTGTGAATCCATGTGAATAAATAGATTAAGCATATTGTATCATCTCATATTTATATTTTCTTTCTATAATTCGTATTTTGTCTCGTATCACATTCATGCCATTAAAACAGATTGCGAATCTCTTTTGGAATGTTATGACTTAAGGTCTTAACAATAAGTAATTTTTCATTTATGGCAGACCCTCATGACCAATAATTTAATATTAGAAAAATATATTAGATGACATGACATTTATGCCAGAAACCGTTGGAGGATACACTAATTGACAACACGATGGGCTCTACCCAACAATCACTTTCCCTAAACTTATTGGTCAAAGCATATTAAGACAAATTTTCGCATTTACAAGTATAAATCCATCACTGTCAACAAATCACCCTAAGTCTGTTCTTTTCCCCCCACTGTGTACGTTTTTTGCCTGTTCTTTTAGGCATTTTTTTCTCGTCTTTCCATAAAAGAAAGTGTGGTATAGGTATTAAACATAATTTGTATCATGAAAATGACGAGCCTCACGGGATCCCACATGTTTGTAGTCAAAAAACCAACTATTCAAATTTAGTTAATACATAGACTTCTGCCAAGGCCTTCACCCAAGATATTTTCTTCTTTTTCTATTTTCACCCGTATCCTACTGGAGGACAAAGCCACTTTTGATGTTTAGGCAATTTGTGTAGCAAACATGAGACAACTTTTGTTGCACTTAGTAATTTTGGAGAAGAAGTTTATACGTTGTTAACTGACCTTTGGTGCACTTTATGAATTCTAAAATCCTATTTCTCTACCATTAATGCATTTCTCAACGGTTGATGCACTTTATAAGAGTTCATACGACAGGCGCCAAACATCAGCCATATATAGTAAAACTAAACGAAAAATTAAACAGAGAGAAATGAAAGCAAAAAACCATTAGGGGGCCTTGCTCAAAGGACCTCTTGGACTCTACCATGCATAGTGGACCCGATTGTGAAGTGAGTGAGGTCTTGCAAGCCATCTCTCTATGTTGGGTGTGACAGGCACGATCCCTCACAATTTTCTTTGGCAAGCTCTTGCAAATGGACATCAAGCAAAATCCCATGTGACTTAGAAGCTTTTTCTAAACAATTGACTTCAAGAAAAAGTGTATGTTCGTTCCTATTAATGTCTTGATGAAATTTTCAGAGTATGGCATGGGACACAAGGTTTCCACACTTGGGGATGCATATAGTTACGGCATTCTATTATTGGAGATGTTCACGGGAAAGAGACCCACTGAAGAGGCCTTTGGGCACCATCTTAACCTCCACAACTTTGTCCGAATGGCTCTTCCGGATCGAGCAATGGACATTATAGACTTAAGGCTTTGGAGTGAAGCTGGTGATCGACAACAAGAGATGAAAATCAGAGATTGCATTATCTCTGTATTTGAAGTTGGAGTCGCATGTTCAATGGAATCACCGCTGGAACGGATGGGCATGACCGAGGCAATAAGGAAATTACACTTGATCAAGGTGAGTTATGAAGCCAAAGAGAGGATGATGGGTATGTAGCTAAATCAGTTTTCTCATTTCGTCTTGGAACTTTTTCACTAGTAGAGAAAATCATCGTGCAAAGGTAGTGCTAGCAAATTTACATGAATGTCTCCCTAACTAGTCTACCTACCCATACCTATTATGTGTGTTTTTTATAATCGCATTTTATAATCGTGGAAAGTGGATGTATGGAGTTAAGTCCACCTATTTCCACCAAGTAATCATGTAAAATTTGATGAATTTGCTTATTTGCCCGGTTCTCTTCATTTCCGATGCCAATGTGGATCGATGCATTGCTTAATTATCATGGTTGGTCCATTGCTCTTACCTCTCTCTCTACGCACGCTTGTGTATTAGAATGTGACCTCACCGTGAGGTCACGAACTCAAGGCCAACTCTTAATGTCATGCTTAAACAAGAGCCCACGGTCGATTGGAGATCAAGCTTGATCAAATCCAAAGACAAGGAGAGGAAGGCAACCTTATCACAAGATCATGGGGTCAAGGCTAACTCTTGATGTTGCTATTGAGAGTGACCTCACTATCAATTGGAAGCCATGCTTGATCGAATTTTGGCGATGTTGCCGACGAAATTATGTTGTGGTCATGTTGCCAACACCAACAGCCACCGTGTGAGACCCCCCTACCTCATCTCCAAACCTCCTTTTCTTTTATCTTTTTTATTTGCTATGACATCAAATTACAGACTTTTTCTTTTTTCTTTTTTTTGGTCGATAGAGATAGAGAGTTAACAAAGACATAAATGGGACATGATAAAAAAGGGAACATGGATGCATATTTGTTGCACTTGTCGGTGTGCTTATTACAATGTCTAATTATCCTCATCAAGTCTTCCCACTCAACCAATCCTCTCTCTTTCTTCACCATTAGCCACCGTCTCTGGCGGTTGTGGCCACCTATCATCACGGTCGCCTCCTCCACATCTCACTACTTTCTCCTTCATGTCATCCACGACCATCTTTGCTTTCTCTATTTGCTGACCCAAAACACTCTCTCCTTCACTGTCTCTTATCTCACCGCCAAATTTCTAACGTCTCCAAAGCACCATTGATGACCTGATTTAGCCATTATGGCCTTTAAGATCTCATGGAAATCTCAATGGACAGGCTAGATGTAGGAGGCATCCCCAAACCTTGAGATGGCCTTTTGATCTCATCATCGTCGACAACTTGATTGTAGATGACGAGAGGAGCTCGACGCGAGGTCTTGAGACCCACCAAAGGCATAAACTTGACATTCGGGCAAGCTTGGCTGCCCTCAAATGAGAAAGGGAGAAAGAGCTATGCGAAAGCAGGGACAGTGACCGACATTGAAGCGATATGGAAGAGAGGGTGAACGGAGCATGACACGATCCCTTGTCAGCACCAACAGTAAATGGTGGAGCGAAGAAGGTCACGATTTATATTGGCAGTGGAGGCACGTTAGTGACACGAGCCGCGTGTGGTTGTAGGGCTTGGCAGGGAGATAGACTAGAGTGAGAGAAAAGATTGGCGTTGGGATTTTGAGGAGTGATTGGGGAAGGTGTATAATTAACAAGAGAGACTCATGTCTTGATTTGGCATTGGAGACAGCAGATAAGTAAACTAATGGTACAATGGATCCGCATCCAATGCCATAGATGCGGTGCAAAATACATAACACCACGGTATAGTGACGAAAACGCTAAGCAAACAAAACCGACTCACAGTATGGACGGAATAGGCTATATTAGGGCAAGTGCCCGTGAAATATATACCAAATTGCAAGTCAACTATCAATAGTGTAACAATCCGCAATAGAATGCCATCAAGCAGCTCAAGTTTGGCATTAGGATCAAAATCAGGGGCACGCGGAAAACATCATGAATTGAGATCGGATCAGGAACAATCTAATGCTAATATCAAGTCACAATGTGAGAGAATATTGACTTTGTGTATTGCTCAATTGGACAATGTATTACACTGGAGGGATATTAGTATCCAGGATAATATACACAAGGAAGTAATCTATTGTGGGGTGTTTAACTCCAAACCATCCCTTCCCGTTATATCATGAAGCGTAAAAGTCAAAAGATCACTTTGTTGTCATGCATTCTTTCATTACAAAAGCAGATAATCAGTTGATGATCAAGAACACTTAATTCTACAAAAGCCATTTCAAACATTCGCAAAATATTGCTAATTTGCTAGTAATATTCTGCTTAAGATGCTCTTATGAGCAACATGTTATACATCCATATTTTTCCAAACTAGCTCATGAATCATATCAAGCTAGTCGTTTTTATTTTCCCTTTATTTTTTATGTCACACCCATGACGCATATAACAATAGGCCATAGGTAAGCTTGTCACTCTAAAAGCCTTTACTAGTATGGAAGTTCTCCTTCATAGTTGCCCGGAGGATCGTAGTTGCACACAACATACCACCATCCATTGTTACACTGAACCTTAGCGCACCCGACTCGAACCGAGTCACGCCAAACCATCTGAGTGTAGTGCAAGCAGTCGCACCCGCTCGCGCAGGTGTTGGTGTTGTAATTGTAGTTTTGCTTCTCTGCGACCCACAAGCTGACGGCGTAGGTGCCAGTGAACGTGCCGGTGCCCTTGGCAAGGTTCTCGCCGTAGGGTCCATTGGAGTGCACGAGGCTGCAGTCGTTGACCCGTTGGTTCTCATAACTTTCGGCATAGGCAACAAGTGTGTTGTCCCATGTCATGTTCGCCACGCCAACTTGCTTCCGAGCGGCATTGTGAGAGTTGAGATAGTCTTGGGGTGAGTTTTGGGCATGAGTAGGTTGAAAGAGAGAAATAGAGACAAGAGAGATGATGATGGTTAGAGAATTCATGATGCTCAAGGAATTAGCTGATGTTGGTTCAAGGTGATATTTTTGGTGATCAGTTATGCTATTTATAGAAAAATATTTTCGGGGCTTCAACTTACCATGTGCAATGAACTTATCAGGGAACATCTCCTTTGGACAGCATAACCTTGCGTTCAAATCTAGTTTGATTTGAAATGATAAACTAGTAACTGGTGCATGAGGAAGTAGTTTTGCATGTTCTTCCTTTCCTCAAATGGAAGTAAAGTAAAAGGCTTAAGGGAAGTTTGAAATTTCAGCAAATTGGATATATTATAATAAGAAGAATGTTAGACTTTATGTTGAGTAATGCTAAAGACATTGAGAATAGTGCATGAGATTAAATTATTAGGGGACATAAATAAAGTTTATCCGGTTGTAATGAGCAAACAAGTTTTATCCAAGCCTCCAAATAGGGAATGCCCCGATTTATTTACAACACCAACCATCACCACTCACCGTCCTCCGATGCCGCCCAATAAGCCATTCAAAAGTCACCACCAACTCGTCATCGCATCCATCGTCCTTGTTCTAAACCAGACCATTTGTCTCTAGCGTCCTCCTCCTCATAACAATATATCACTACCCTTCCACGAGAAAGGAAAGTTGCTGGACGCGATTGCTTGGTAGATCGGAACAAAACGGCTCCAGAAACCGCATCGAGGGACTTGGCCGGTGAAGAAGGCAACACCAACCGCGATTCAAACTAGCCAAGAAATGGATCCGACTGATCCTTCGGTTTGCAGCTTTTCAACGGATCGACTTTGTTAACGGCGGATTTTGAGGTGGTTTTGATGAATTGCCCAGACAAGAAGCCAGAGAGCAATTCCCTGCCGCATCCCCTTTCTGTCGATCGTTTGGCAAGAAATTGATTTTGGGTCATGCAGGCAGGTGAAACTTGTTAAACGTCGTCGTTTTGAGCTTCTTATGTTGAATCGGGCTGCTGGCAAGCCACACAGTGGAAAAAATATCAAAATTTTGGCACATCAAATTTCCGACATTCAAAATCGGAGTTGAGACTTAATGGTCGTTTTTTGTTTAAGTAACATTTAAGTGATTTAAAAAAAATTAATATTAAAATGAGCGTCGTATATAACTTTTGACATTTCTAATATACTTTTCCCTCCTCCCACTCCTAGCAATGGCCACCATCGAGATGTTGACAAGCTCTAACCAACCCCCGAGGCCTTGATGCTGTCGAGGTTGCGAGGGTCCAAATCTGGAGGTGCATCCTCCTTATATAGAGACTCAACCCCTCTCCAGATCTAGAGGCAGTGAGATCCGGATCCATCGCCCTCAGCAGGCAGGTGGTCGTCATTGCCCCTTGATTTATTGCTTAACAAATCGATCTTCCATTAAAAAAAAAAAGGATAAAATTTATAAATCATTCTTTAATGTCTCTGCCATTTTCCTTATTTTAAGCTATCTAACAGGTACATGTACTTCTCTTTTGTCTCAATTAAGTTATCATCCACTTGTTTTTAATTTAATACCAGCATGAAAACCATATAATTTGCGTTTTTAATTTTATGAGCTACTTTTATGGTTCTGCAATCGGCATGGATGCGAAGGGCACGCCCTCACATGCCCACTTCGCATTGAACGGTTGGACGTGCATCTTGTAATCGTCTATCGCGCCATAAATAAGTCTTATAACAAAGAAATTATAATGGGCTTGAGATATGTAATAAATTGAATTTGAATCGTAAAAAATGTTTAGATCATATGTAAGTCCCACCTAGATCTTATAAAATTCAACAGTCCAGATTTGGGATGTGATATACTATGTAAAGTAGAGTAAAGGTCCATTAGGAAAATGATTTGAGTAATTTCTCATCGACCGAAATATGTGTCATTATTTATATAATTCTCGATTTCTCCTTAATTTAAATTAATTGTTTTATTTGAGAATCAATATATTCGACACTTTGCAACGACTTTAGAACATGATGTGTGTTACATTGAAAACTGTCCAAGATTAGGAGGCAATTTGTAATGATATGAAAATCTAAGGGATCTATATTGCAATTCTCCCAAATTTGCTGGAAATTTTTTTCCCTTGAAATGGGCACCACCGAGTCATGTGAGAGAACATGACTAAAGTTTCTAACGAGAATTTGGCTAGAGTCCATGCAAAAGAGAACATTAGAACTAATGTCAAAATGCCAAGGTTAACATTGCAAATACCGAGACAGATATAAAGGGGCAAATTGCCACAATCGCAAGAACATGGGGGCTCTAATTATCCCAAAGAATTCTACTATCACTTCTATAGTAGACTTGATCCCACCAAATTCCGGCCCAAACGGGAAGAATTGGACTCTAGAAGTACTATTAATGGAGGCGAGAACTTGAATCCTTATTGAATCCTTATTGAATCCTATTCCTATGGGAATAATCCAAAATGGAATGTGTTCAATCAGAACATGAAATTGGGTCTTGGGTCCATGAATCTAAAAAATAGTGTGAATTCTTGATCTTTCTAAATATCTCTATCAACTTGAAAATTCAAGAATTTTACTTGATGTCCTTTCGTTGATTCCTCCTAAACTGCATCAATTCATCATAAAGATTTTATTTCAATTGGAATTTGGTTATTCGACATGTGTAACGATCCTAGACAAGGGCCTTTTGCTATAAGGCCCGATCTAGGCCCGCCCAGCCTGCATAGTTATTATATATATTTTTTCTCTTGATGGGCTGGGCTGGGCCATAATGTTGGCCCAATTGGAAGGCCCGGTCTAGGTCTGCCCACCATCATGTTTCTTCCAGTTTAATTGAGTCCATGACAAGTTCAAGCATAGTTCCCCCAACACATCGAGCCTAATTAAGATTAGCATATTCCAACCGAAGTTGATTCACCCCAAAAAGAGAAAACATTTGCACTCTCGAAAATATAACGAAAGAATTCTCTATCAATCATACACTAGGAATCACTAATTCATGCGGCACTCAACTCATAAGACCACATGTATGCCGAAAACCTTAAGATGCGATAACCATGCTATATACTCAGCAAACCAAGTTCATAAATATGTCAGCGGCACGAATTGAATCAAATGTGGACAGAAAGAAGAAGATATGAAAGAATTGGAGATGATGTCTTATGTATCTCTGCTAGTTTTAGTATTTGGGAAGAGAGCACTCCTTGGGCAGGTTATCTTGGAACCTTGCATTGTCCTGGCAATAGTCATATATCATGTGATATCTCCTGACCCATTTGAACCACCTCCTCTGCATCGATGTTAAAGAGCTGAAATCTTCATTGTTCCACCAGTTTGTAGGGCTCTCCGCCCTGCAAAACCTCGGGTTGCCCTTCCAGACGCAGGCGTCCATCTTGTAGTCTCCGAAGGAGGCCACGAAGGGGCCCTTCGACCAGTCGATCTTGTCATGCCCGCCCCGTGTCGCCCAGCTGTCGCCGTTCCATAGGGTGGCTTTGACGCCCATCGGTTGCCACCTAGGGAACGCCACCCCCTTGTCCGCGTGATTTCGGTACGTCCGAATCGGAATTGAATCCACAAAGAAGCTGCAAAGAGGTTTCTATCCATTATTTCACTGACTTAATCAGAATGTAAGGCTCAAACGTACACCGTCTAGACATGGTGCAGTGCCTTACACAATCTGGTGGAGGTTCCACAAGATGGAGTAGTTGTGGAAATCCTGAGTCGGATCGAACCAAAGGTAAATCTGCTCTTCGCGGTTGTCGAACCCGTCGGCATATACATTGGTTTGAAGGATGTAAGGCTGCCTGGACACGCTGCCGAGGAACTCAAAGTCTATCTCGTCCCGGTTCGGCTGATTGGACGTCAGCTGCGATTCGATCCAATTCAAATCAGCCATGGAGGCACAGGCCAACAAGAAGAGCAAAGAGACCCAAAACCTAATAAGAAATAAAAATTGAGACATAATTTCTCACATAGAAGGTCACGACTGTGCCGGCCGAATGACCCGGAATTAGCTTTATTTTCATGTCGATTTTGCCCGAACAAGAACATGTCATTGGAAGCAAAACCAGCCCCTAAAAGCAAAATTCAGATCGTAGAAAGATCATCAAAAGAAAAATCCAGAAAAGATATGCAATATCTTCACGTTACACGTACCCGATTCCTGGTCGAGAACCTAGCTTCTGGTCCGACCGTCTGCCGAAGTGTTCACATGGTCCGGCGACCACGTCATGAAGAAGTCCTTATTGAAGTCCCCAGTCGACATGATGGAAGAAAATAAAACACGAACTAAATTCAACACCGATACTGTTAAATTATGACACTGATACTGTTAAATTATGACTCGAGTTTGAGTGTTTGCAAAAACGCGAATTCGCTAGACTCCTCGAAGTTGCACAAAAGAGAATAATTTAATAAAAAGGAATTTTCTTCTTCCGAAAGTGAAGCTGTCGAAGACATCCCCTTCACGTGAAGAATAGCCGAAGTGGTGGGGCCCAAAAGTCAAGGCCAACTTTTGCCTGGATTTCTTCTTATAACCGATGGAAATTAAAGGAAGGAGAGAGACGCACGTCTCCTACGTGAAGCCAAAATAGGAAAATTTAGTGGTGGGCCCAAGGTCAAAGTTTTGACCTTGGGCACACACGTACATATATATATATATATATATAAACAGAATTCTCTTGCAGGTAAAAAGAAGCCGTCGAAGCCTCTGCGAAAGAAACCCGTAGCCGCGCATCCGTGACCTTTGAAGCCGCAAGTCGCGTGAAGCGTTGAAGAGACTCATGAAGTCGTACATAGAGGGTTTTGTCGCGTGGTAATTTTGTGCCGTGAGTTTATACCCAATTGAGTTGTTATTTATAAACAGTTTTGCGTTAAATCTAGGTGTGGGAAACACTTGAGCGATTGTAAACTCTGATTCTCTGATTTTAGTGGATTATTTGCTGCTGGCTCTCCCCGTGAACATAGATACCGATACTCGGACCGAATCACGTAAATTTCTGGTGTTCTTATTTTTCTTGTTAATTTCTCTGGAGTAATTTCGCGTTGATGTAAATTGTAAGATCCTGATAATTCCGCATATTAAATCCCAACAGATACGATGACAAGAAACGAGCAAGGATACTTCATCTTCGCCTTTTTCAATTATGCTGAGATCAGTGTGCCTTCTTGAAGGATCATTTACATGTGAGTGGAGAGTCACATACAGGTAATGCAATGGCTGTAAAGTTAGGGTTAAAGGTTTGGAAAGGTTGGAAGAAGCAAAGAACGTTCTCTCAGTTTAAGATAGAATATCTTCGATGGGAAGCAAAGGGACTTAGGGTTGGTGGAATCTCGAGACAAGATTGTGAGGTTTGCTTCCCGTTTGGTAGCGTTCATCAAGGTATACACGAGTATAAACAAATGGTAATTCTAGACTTTCATCATCACTCGGCCTTAGGCATTTAAAGAAATGCTTTTGAATAATTCTAGCAGTTATAGTAGACAATCATGTTGGACCACATATGTATCCATCGGCACTTCATTCATAAATCATGTCTAAAATTGAACACACACCCAAAGGTTAAGCTTTTTTACTTCTATCGTCACTCTTATCCTCACATCCCCGCCCTCGACCCGTCTCGTTAGCTCATTGAACCGGCTGAGCCGTTCAAAACCAATCTGGTAATTCTTTCTTAGTGTCAATTTCTCGAAAAAGAATCGAAGATTACACATGGTCTAATGTGATCCTTTGAGTTGTAGCCTTTTCTCAACAAAGCAAGGGAGCACTCCATTTCAGTTCATTTTGCAGAAAGTTTTAAGGAAAAGCTCAAAACCTGACAGATCTACCCTGACTTTTCCGGTTCTGCTGATCTTTCTGAGAATTACCTCGTGTGCCTTTCTTTCTCCATGTCAAAAAGAGAAATTGGTTACAAACTTTAATTTAAAAAAAAAAAAATTACTGAGACAAGGCTCGCTTATTGGGGGAGATGGTGATTATGCATTAATCATGACTACATGATTGAAGCCAAAGCTAAGCTAAGCCATTACTTTATTTTGCTGCGATCATTCTTCCATCAAATGATTGCTAAACTTGAAAAGTATTATCTCGTCCGCCTAAGTAAAATCAATACATTAAAGAAATACCGTCCTTAGCAACATATTAAAAAGCTACATCTTAGGTTCGCCCGGACCTCAGGATTCTCAAAATATAAAACAATGAGAGGGAAAAGTTGGGGTCAAGACTTGATAAAGATATTGACCTCTTTAGTAGATGCAAGACGTGCGGACACCGACACGTTCAAAAAAAATGTATTTAAAGCAATCGTGTTTCATTGATTATGTTTTATGACTAAAATTCATTCCTCTTAAACATGAGTTCAAGAATGTCACTTATTGAAATTTTGTTGTTCATTCCATATGTTACAGTATGATCGAATTATTTTATTCATTTGCAAAAGCTAAATACCTAATTTAGAGTTAAGGAAAAGCGCATAAGTGATCTTTGAACTTTTTTTGTTCAATCGGGTTGCTAAATTACATGATTCTTTGTTTGAGTTCATCCTTCCGTCGGAATTATGGACAAAATGATGGCATGGCCATTTAATCAACGTTGAAACTCTGACGTGACATCCTACGTGGTTTTTAGAGAGACTAAAACATAAAATAAGAAATACATAATAAAAGTTTTTAAAAGAAAACCAGATAATTGTTAAAAAGAACTCACAAATAAGCACAATTTGGAAAGGAAAAAAAAGCGTTTTCACCAGTGGTGTAAATCTAGTCAAAGTGTTGCTTGAGTTCTCGACCACTGATCTAAGGTCGCATGACCCTAGTGAGCAGATACTGGGATTGCACGACATGCAAATGGATATTGGGATTGCACAACCCCAAGAACAGGCAATAAGTGCTCCGTGGCCCTTGCCATGGGCGTGCCGCTGCATTTTTTTCCACTAAGTGATCTATTCCGTTGGATCGGACGAATCTAGTCCAATTTCTAGTCCCATGACCATTCGATCCAGTCCCTAGCTCCTAGTTCCCAGGTGGAATCGAATCAGACTAGGAATTGATTATCCCTATAGGATATTAAGCGATGATCCCAATCCATGCGATATTTTATACGGTTTCTCCCGGTGGGGAAGAAAACAAGAAGTCCGCCCATACTCGACGAGGGCATCAAAGAAGCAGCGACTTCACCTAATATCACTAAGGTCTCGTCGTGTCATCGTCCGTCCAATTACGTGCATCGTGAGTGAGGATGCACAACTATGAAATGTCAACGTCCATTCGTTCCAAACTCGAGAATAGGTTTAATTGGTGTCGTCCAAGAATGCATGGTCTTACCTACACTGACAGCTCATTTAGGGACCCCTGCTCTTTTCAGCAACATATCTATCGTGCAAAATTCCAAGCCACAACCTCAATTTGAGAGGAAAAAAAGGGGTGACCAACAAATCGATTATAAGCAAGAAATAAACCATAAAAAAGTAAAAGAATAGTTAAAATTCAAACCCCTTAGACGCAAGAAAGAATTATGATATAAAAGATTATCAAAAAATTCCAAAAATTATTACATTCATATTAATTCGGTCTTAAATCTTTTTATTAAATCAGTTGATTTTTAAAATTTTTGATGATTTATTAATATAGTCAATTTAGTTAATTTTGACTGAAAATCGCTAACATGAACATTGAATGATCTACATGACATGACTGATGCTGACATTTAAAATTTTAAAAAAAAATTATGAAATTTTTGTTAATTTTTTCTTTTCATTTCCTTCTTTTTTTTCCCAACGTGGGTGGACGAGGTTTGTGCAAGGTCTCCACCTCATCAGCCATGAGCAGGAGCCTAAATAAGAAATTGGACCAATCGATTGGCCAAGATTTCTTTATTTTTATTTTTTATTCTGAAATGAATCTTAATTAGTAAATTATTTTTTCTTTTAATGTTCGAAAACTCTCACTTATAGAAAATATAAGAAACCAAAAAAAAAAAAATCACTGATTCTAGGACTTGGTGAGCCGTTTCACGTTTCTGCAGATGAAAACCAACCCGACTTTGAACGGATCACGAAAATGTGCTTTCATTGGACCCGGCCCTTGTCACAAGATCGCCCACATCAAAACCACATTTCAGCTTGGATCTTTTATTTTATAATTTTTATTTTCTCAAAAAATTATATCTTTTTTTTTTAACAATCACTCTAGAAACTCCGTCAATATCAGGGCAGCGAGGACGGCAGTCTCCTGGCATTCTGTCTCTTTTGTTCTCTCTCAATTTCTGCAATTTTATTTTATCATATGTTATATTGTTTTATTATATGCTATTTTATTGGTATACTTGACGACAGTGGTCGTCCTCGGTTTTGGATCCCTGTAAACTGTCGTTACCTCGACGGAGCCCTCTTCCAATTCTTCGGCCTGCTTCGCTTTCTCTTCACTCCACTTCGCTCGCTGCTCCCTCCAGCCAGGTACTCTCCTGTCCTTTCTCTTCCGTTCTACAGGTGCTTCTCTCTCTCTCTCTCTTCTTTTTTGTCGAGGTTATTGCTCAGTTTTGTCGATGATTATCTCTAGAATTCGTTTTCGAACGAGGCGAGATTCGGGGTTGGAGGGTTCTGATGGTGGTTTTTGAGTCCTGCGTTTGATCGTGGTTTCAATTTATCTTCTTGGGTTCACTTGCCCTTCTTTCTTTTTTTCCCTTTTTGGGTCGTAATCTTGTTGGGTTTTGGTTCAGCGTCCCTGTAATTTGCAGGGTATTCAAGAAAGACTATAGATGGTTGAGGTTAGTGTGAGATGAGGGCACTTTGTAATCGCTGAGAAACGAAAATGGTCGCAGTTGTTCTCTTTTTTGCCTTCTTGTATATGAATTCAAGACAAAGGGGAGTCTAGAATAGGTCTTTTCGTGCCAGATTACTACAAATGAGAGTTCCTATGGGGTTCTTGTCAATGGCTGAGTGTTTCTTGGAGATGGTTGTACAGGAATTGAATTAACTACCTAACAATCTTGTTTATCGCGGCCTACCAGTCCATATAGGAGATTGGTTTTTGAATGTCCAATCTTTGGAAGTTATCAAAATTTCTAATGATAACCCAAAATATTCATCACCCTCACATATTCAATATTTTCCAAACTCGCTCACATGCAAACATGAGTTGGAAAAGTCAAGAATGCATCAGCTTGACTAGTTGAGCCTGATGTTTCGGCTTTTATTGCGTGACTCATGATAGACTTGGATTTGAAACTAATTTCGTGGAAAAGACCGAAAGAAAACAATCAAGAGTAGGGATTTACCCAAGAGACAACATATGTAAAAAAATTTGTGTGGAAAGAGAGAAAATAATCATGAAGGCGATACTCGTTCATCAATCAATTTGACCGGCAACTCTAGTCATCGCAGCCTATTTTTGAACATTCGACTTTTCCATGCACAGATTACTCCACATGATCACCCGATAAATAGGGGTGTCAACGGTTCGGTTCCATTCAGTTTTTTTGAAAAATCGAACTGAACCAAATCGTTAAAAACAACTTCTGAATCAAACCGAATACAAACCGAACCGAAATTTTCAGTTTGATTCGGTTTTTCGGTTTTTGGTTTTCAGTTTTCAGTTTTTGGTTTTTTCTGTGTTTCTTTTCGGTTCTTTTCTTTCATTTTTTGGCTGGATGAAGCGGATAAAAAGTTGGGACGCTCGGAAACGGCGAGGACGACGGCCATGGATGGCGTGCGGATGCGGGACATCGTGATTACCCGTGCGGGTATTAACAACGTGTAAAAGCCCAACAAAAAGCTCAGTATCTCAGCATCTCTCTCTCCCTCGTTATTCAACTTTGGGTGCTGTCTTTGCCTTCGCCGGAGACCCATTTTCTTGGTTGTTTCTTATCTTTCTTCTGCCACCCAAAGTCCAAGGCCCATCTACTCGCCTTTTCGATCTTGCTGAGACTCGACTGCTTCTCGTCGAAAGACCACTTCTCTCCTCTCCTCCGCGACCGCCCTCCATTGCCCATCAGCTTTTGGTTTTTTCTGTTTTTCTTTTCGGTTCTTTTCTTTCTTTTCGGTTTGTTTTCAGCCTAAACCGAATGAGGCCAAGACGGATCTGGTTCAGGCGTTATGTCGAACATCTAGTGGTTGTCGACCGAGTGGGGGCGTCCGAAGACATCGGAGACAAAAACTCAAGCCAAAATCAACATACAGCATACAAAAAAATGCTCAAGGTTGACTCAGAAACGATTCCTTCACATTAAACACGAGCATAAACGAGGAACAAGGAGTCCCCCCTCGGTTGAAGCGAGACAGGGCAAAACAGAGCATCAAACGGGGAAGTGGTCCAGAGGAGACGGGAGACGGGAGACGGGAGACGGGAGAGAAAATCAAACCATTACAATTCGGTTTTATTATCGGTTTGTTGTTCGGTTTAGTTAACCAATAAAAACTGAACCAATAAAAAAATATTGGTTTTTAACGAGAACCGAATCGAAAACTGAACCGAAAAAACCGAATTTTTCGGTTCGGTTCGGTTCGGTTTTTGACACCCCTACCTATAAATATCCCTTTAGCTTTTGCTTTTCTCTTCATCAATCAACTGAGATCCTTCCTTCACCAATTTTCTTTTGGTCTCTCACAATATGAGTTCCCGTATGACAATCCCTCTGCATCTTATTTTTCTCGTCTCGTTAACCCTAGCATTGATCCCTCTGTCCATCGCCCAAGACTCGCCCCAAGACTATGTCGCGGCCCACAATGCGGCTCGCTCTCAGGTTGGTGTGGGCCCGATGGCGTGGGACGAAAGCGTCGCTGGCTATGCCAGAGATTACGCCAACAAGCATGACAGCGACTGCACGCAACTCGTTCATTCAAGCGGACCCTATGGGGAGAACCTTGCGTGGGCTTCCCCCGATCTTACTGGCACAGGAGCGGTGAACATGTGGGTCGGAGAAAAGCCTGACTACGACTATAATTCCAATTCATGCGTGCCAGGAAAGGTTTGTGGGCATTACACTCAGGTGGTGTGGCGCAACTCGGTTCGGCTTGGATGTGCAAAGGTCCAATGCGCGACGGGTGCTACTTTGGTCACTTGTAACTACGATCCTCCTGGGAACGTTGTAGGCCAGAAGCCTTACTGAATTAAAAAAATTGTATGTCGGATGATGAACTATTATGTCAAAATAACTCCTCGTTATGATGAGGTAAGAGCTTTAGATGCACCAAAATTAAATAACGTCGTATGAATGATGAAGGAATCTCTTTACTGAAGAAAAAGTTAACCTCTTTCAGTAATTCTTCTTTTCTTTTATTCTTTTGCAATTTCTATTTCTTCAAATGAGGGAATTTCGATCATTGATCTAACCTCCTTCGCTCCATCCTCTCGAGTACATCACTATCCCTTTGAAGCCTCATCACATCGTGAAAGAGAAGCTAAGCACGATCTCTGTTACGCAATTTACACTTGAGTTCATTGTATTTGCTGTTTCTATCGATTGTAGTACATAGCAATGGCCGTCTTGGCCATATAACTCTTCGTTCCTGTCAATAAGCTGATCATTCATGGTGAAAAACATTAAGATATGGACCAATATTATTTAATAATATGGACTTGGTGGTATATTAGTCAATAAATTTTATGTATTGACGAATTAAACTCCTTTAGTTGACCAAGTAAGTAAATGATCTCTAATTAATCAACTGTGAAAGGTCATAGACTCGTCACAGTTGGAAAATTCTTCCTTGAGGAATTTATGTGCTTGGATGTAACCACCTAAATGAATTTTCATGTCATCTCAAATTACGATGTTTTAAAAACTTAAGACGCAAGAACACGCCAAAATTTGCAATCAATGAAATCTGATTTACAAGTTTTACGTTTGTGGAGTCAATCATCGGAATTGATACGAAGTTGTTGTATATGACTAAGTGGATGAAATGATTAACCTATAATTTGGGGAAGTAATGCGAAAGCTCTAGAAATCTTGCTTGTTAGGCAGCGTAACACAAGCCCGATACTTTCATCTAGAGAATAGAAAAACAAAAAAAAGAGTTCAAGTCGAAGCTTGTTAATAATTCCCGATGATGGATGATGACAAATTTTATTCATTTCATTGGCAAATATTGGTTCTAACACTCATCAGTAGAACTGCGCATGTTAAAAAAAGCAATAATCACTCACTTCGTCCTTCCTATTTTAACATTTTATTCAATCTGTTTTAATGTTATTGCTTAACGGAAAATAATTGACAACATTGTATTTTTTTTGTCTAGTATACGTAGATAAGAAAATCTCGATCAATTTCTTTTCTTATTTTCTTATTTATCTAGTGTCAAAGTTGGGACGGCACGACCTAACATTAGTCACCAGCGAGCCACTTCATCCGCATATAGGCCAATTGTGATTATTTGACCGACGAAGCTCGTCGAGGTTGAAGTAAATTTTACTTCCTATTTCGAAGAGAAGATTATTCTCTCTGCACTAGAAGTTTTGATTAATTTTCTCTTTACACTGGAAGTTTTGATTTCTTCTGTAACAAGTTACAAAGTCCTAGCTTTGCATAGGCATACCTATATGTAAATATTTTATCCGCATATGTTGGTACTTTCATATATTATTTTTATCCATGTTAAATATATAAATTTCATCGCTTAAGATCTCGAAAATACTGGCACTCGTGTTATTTCTATGAATGTCCTGGACCTATATCAATGCATAAATACTTAAAAAGCACTTACCACCGTTTTAACTTAGCTTCTGAAGGAGGAATTTGAGTTTAGCTCTCCACGATACAACTCAGCAACCCCCGCCCATATCAAGCGATTTTGACAAGCAATTTACCAAGAAAACGAGCTTGAGTCAAGCTCGAATTGCCGTTCTTCCCTCAATTGATGTACTAACTCTACATACCCCTTTATTCTTCAATTTCTTCATACCAGAAGCATTAACTTGCTGCATAGACATGTCAAAATTTAGCTTCATTACCATGGAGACCCCAATCTTCTTCTCCGTCTGTCCCTCTTTCGTCCGTCCCCTTCTTAGTTCTTTATATTTCTTTTCTCTTTTTCTTCTCTCGCCCTTGTCTTGCTTGTCTTCACCACATAAAGGAGACCCAGATAGATTAGCTACCTTAATGAATCAATTTACTTAACTCTCTAAAGTGTCCACCGTAGACTTTAAAGCCAAAATATAATGGACTAACTCATTTCATGCATGTGTCACGGTCCCAAGGTTTCCCATGCGCCAAAACTTGTGTATGATAAAAGAAGATCTAGACAAGTCTCTTGGAGCTTCTAGAACATTCCCAAAGACTAGTGATACAGTTATTGTACTAACTTCTAGAGTCTTCTTGTCATGATTGTTTTTTTTTTTTTATGCCGATGATCCGGCCTAGTTCACCTTATGGGAGCACAACATCGACTATACCTCGGGGGGAGACTAGCCCAGCAACCTACCAGCCGAGACCCCCCGCTTAAATTACGGAACTGCTCTGGGAGTTGTGGCAAACTCTGGGAGGCCAAGCCTCAACTAGCGCAGCCATACATGGGTGGGTCTTCTTGTCATGATTGTTGGTAGTTGGTAAATGGAAAAATGCGATCTTCTCCGTTAAATTAAAAGGGCATCAATGGTTGTATTGAGAGGGTCCCTAGTACAAGAAGGTATGTCCTCTCCCCTCATTTGTAATAATTTAAACACTTCAAAGAAGTAAAAACATAATCTCCTAGGGCTTCTCTCTCCATGATCTAGGTGAATGAGTGATCGATCCTTGGGAGAGGCTTGGTTTAGGCACTCAAGAACCCTAAGTCACCGCACAAGTCTGATCCGAACAATCGACTCGTGACACATGGCTCTTGTTCCACCCCTTTTATAAATAGAAGAAACTGTATAAAATTGTTACCCATTATTCAATTTATGGATTCGCTTTTATTTCTTGAGCACTCGCATAATTTAAGTAGATATGAGATACTTTTCAAATGTTCGCTAAATATTATATCTGCATTGTGCAACCACGAAATCAATCTGTCTTATCCCAAAATCATGTAGATAATTCTTATTATCACAATCTTATAATGTCTCGGATGGACGTCGAATTGTCACTAGGCGTCAAAATTTCAACCTGCAAACACAATTAGTGAGTTAACCTCAATGTTGAGTGAGCAAATTATCGACGGATCTAGTAATTGCTCACCTCTTCTTGGGATTATAAATGCTAATAATAGTAAATCACATAGGATTTTGGTCATCTGCTTACATGATGCATTCAGTCGTCTCCATTGACTTCCCAAAATTGGTATCTAATTCGAATAAATGCAAGATTTCAGCATAAAAAAAAGGGGGATATGGCAAAATTGGTAGAAGCTACGGACTTAATTGGATTGAGCCTCCTCATGTAATTGACGGGGAATATGACGCACCTAATTTGTTCAGTCTTCAGTCTTCGGTCTTCGTCTCCATGGCCTTTGATTGACTTTTCTTGAACGGGCTTCTTGTAAGTTTTCGATCAGGCTCATTCCCTTAGGAGAGAGGGTCCGTGAAAATCTCACTTATTTACTCTCTCATTCCAATTTTGAGCTCTGCATCCAAACATTGTGGAGTCGGATCAATAATGGTGAAACTACGATCTCAGGCTATTCATGGCTGTGGGTAGCAAGTACGCGATGCACGATTGAATTGGAAAGATCAAGTTTGTACTGTCTAGGCCCACCGATCTCTCATGCGTTATGCAGACCTTCTTCCCCAGTCACATTGCCAAAAGGGACAAGGGAGGCGAAGGACGACGGAGGCAAAAATTAAATGCCTTCACCTAATAACAACACTGGAGGTTTTGATAGAAGCCATCACGCCACCACCTCTCTCTCTCCCCACCTACACACCTTCAAGCGTCATCCCGTCTCCATCATTAGTAAAATGGGACTTCAATAATTAATTTACGGAAAACGTTACTATCATTAAAAAAAAAAGGTACTCTATTTTTTGTTTTTTTTTGGTCGGTAAAGTACTCTATTAGTTGAAACATTCATGTTCATAGCGAAAATATTTTCTTCAGTGCATTTTATATATATATATATATATATATATATATACATAAGCGACCATTTTAAGAAAATAATATTAGCAACATCGTTTTTTGTGAACTGAACGCTCCAGACAACAGATTATTTTAAAGAAAAAAGTCATAGAAAATTACAAATTATAACTATTGTGATACATTTACCCAAAACTTGTTATATCCACTCAAGATTGAACATGAAAAGTTATAAATAAAAAAAAAGGACACAAAATAATAATTTTAAAACGAAGGAAGACTGCACAAACCTCTTCCATTGAGGATATAACGATGAGAGGACAAAGAGAGAGAAAGAGACTATCAAAGTGAAAATATTACGAGGCCGTTTGGCAGTCACGGGCTAGGTGTGCCTGGCCTAGCCCGTTCCTTAGATAATATCTACCCAGAAAAGGGAAATTAATATCGCTTTTGAGAAAAAAAAAGTTAGTTGATGGAGAAATATTTTTTATATAAAATTGTTTTCAAGGAAAATGACTGGTTCTTAACCGTGTATATAAAAGGGAGATGGAAAAAGGTTTTCGATGTTCAAATCTTACTTTTAAAATTTATTCTCTCTATTGTAACTATATTTTGTTCCAAATATAAGATACTAAATTGATATTGAAATGCTTGCATATTTTAATAACAACATGCCGCCTTATTTATCTTACGAAATATATAAAATAGTCTTAGTGTGTTTAAAATAATAATAATAAGGAAGCCTAAGTCACTACACAAGTCTGATCCAAACAATTGACTTGTGACACATGGCTCTTGTTCCACTACTTTCTATAAATCAAAGAAATCATATAACATTTTTATTCATTATTCAATTTATGGATTCACTTTTATTTCTTGAGCATTTACATGATTTAAGTAGCTATGAGGTACTTTTCAAATGTTCGGTAAACATTATATTTGTGTGGTGCAACCATGAAATCAATATGTCTTATCCCAAATCGCGTAGATAATTCTTATTATCACAATTTTGTAATGTCTCGTATAGATATTCACGTGTCACTAAGGGTCCGTTCGTTTCGCGGAAAATAATTTCCGGGAAAACGTTTTCCGAATTTTCCGGCGTTCGTTTCACGGAAAATGAATTCCTTGAGGAAAATGTTTTCCATCAATGGAAAAAAAGTCTTCTAAAGTAGGGGAAAATGTTTTCCACTTTTGAAAAGTGGAAAACATTTTCCTCATTTGTCTCTCTTATCTCACACCTCTACAAATCCCGACTTTCTCCTCCCCTTTCTTTTTCTTCTTTTCTTTTTTCATTCGAATTATTTTTTTAATTTCTTTTTCTTTTTTTAATTCGAATTATTTTTAATTTCCTTTTTCTGTTTCTTTTTTTTTTGTTTCCCATCTTCTTCTTTCTTGGCTAGTCGTTAGACCAAGTGAATCTCAAGCTCGTCAATCTTAAACTCACGCTCGTTAATATAGCGAGCCTCGAGCTTGACACTCGCGCTCGCTAATTTGGTGAGCAGAAAATATTTTCCAAAACATTTTCAGGTTTTAGCCGAACACCAGAAAATATTGTCATTTTCCTGGAAAATGACTTCTGGGAAAATATTTTCCAGAAATGACTCATTTTCCGCGAAACGAACGGACCCTGTCAAAATTTCAGCCTGCAAAGACAATTAGTGAGTTAACCTCAATGTTGAGTGAGCAAATTATTGACCGATCCTGTAATTGCCCACCTCTTCTTGGGATTATATATGCTAATAATAGTAAATCACATATGATTTTGGTCATTTGCTTACATGACACATTCAATGCTATGTTCAGGTCTCCATTGACTTCCCAATCCTCACGTAATCGGTGGGGAATGTGAGGCACCAAATTTGTTCAGTCTTCAGTCTTCATCTCCATGGCCTTTGCTTGACTTTTCTCGAGTGGGCTTCCTGTGAGTTTTCGATTGGACTCATTCCCTTAGGAGAGGGGGTCCGTGAAAATCTCACTTATTTACTCTCTCATTCCATTTTTTAAACTCTGATTACCTAATTAGGTCGATGGCAAGTGGCTAGATCGCACACTTACCGTGGTTTAATGACGTTTACATTTGTAATGGAGGTGAAATATACTGAAGCGACTAAATTGCCGGAAGAAAAAAACGACATCACTGGATCGTTCTTTTTGAGGTGCGGCACGGTCAAGTTCTGCATCCAAACATTATAGAGTCGGATCAATAATGGTGAAATTACAATTTCAGGCTATTCATGTCTGTGGGTACCAAGTACGCAATGCCCGATTGAACTGGAAAGATCAAGTTTGTACTATCTAGGCCCACTGATCGGTCGTGCGTTATGCAAACCTTTTTCCTCAGCCACGTGGCCAAAAGGGACAAGGGAAGCGAAGGTGGACGGAGGCAAAAATTAAATGCCTTCACCTAATAACAAGACTGGAGATTTTAATAGAACAAGAGGTCATCACGCCACCACCTCTCTCTCTCACTCCCCACCTACACACCTTCAGCCATCATCCCTCGGGCCTCCATAATTAGTAAAATGGGACTTCAATAATCAATTTACGGAAAATCATAAAATAAAATAAAAAAAGTAATCTATTCATCCAAATATTCATATTCAGAGTGAAAATATTTTCTTCAATGCATTTGTTTATAAATACGTGCAACTATTAAAAGAAAATAATATTTGCAGCGTCGTTTTTTGCGAATTGAATGCCCCAGACAATAGATTATTTTAAAGAAAAAAGTCACAAAAAATCCCAAATTATACCTATTGTGACATATTTATTCTAAACTTGTTACATTCACTCAAGATTGAAAATGAAAAGTAAAAGAGAAAACAGAGACAAAAATAATAATTTTAAAACGAAAGAAGACTGTACAAACGTCTTCCATGGAGGATATGGCGACAGATAGATAGTTTATCAAACTGAAAATATTAGGAGGCCGTTTGGTAGTCACGGGCTTGGTGTGGCTGGCCTAGCCCGTTCCTTAGCTAATATCTAACCAGAAAAGGGAAAGGTTTTCAAGGAAAATTAATATCACTTTTGAGAAAAAAAAAATTAGTTGATGGAGAAATATTTTTTATAAAAAAAAAAATTGTTTTCAAGGAAAATGACTAGTTCTCAACAGTGTATTTAAAAGTGAGATGGAAAAAGGTTTTCGACATTCAAATCTTACTTTTAAAATTTATTGTCTCCATTCTAACTACATTTTGTTCCAAATATGAGATACTAAATTGATATTGAAATTATTGCATATTGTAATAAAAATATGCCACATCATTTATCTTACGAAATATATAAAATAGTCTTAGTGCATTTAAAATAATAATAACAATATTTGATTATATTGCCACGCTTTGCACCCTATTGTTCCATGGGCTTCAAACTGTAGGGTGTACGTTTTTTGAAACCTCAGAGAACACACATATATCTTCAAGATAGATGACGTAAAATTGAGGACCACATAATGTTCTTATAATTCTACAATACTTCCCTTGGTGGAATTAGTCAATACTTGATTTGTGCGCAAGATGGAGGTGTTAAATGCAGGTAAGACTGAAAGTGGATCACTGGAGGAGATGGGGAAACTACTCTTTCTTATGCTCAACTTTGCCCTCTTGTGGTGGTGGAGTTCAATCCCTAACCTCGGCGCTTGCTCGCAAAACCAAACGGATCGGCTTGCGTTAGTGTCCTTCAAAAATGCTATAGATGAAGATCCATTTAGAGTCTTGAGCTCTTGGAATGATTCTACCAATCATTGTGAGTGGCAAGGTGTTTTGTGCAGCAAAAGGCATCCTGGGAGGGTCATGGCCTTGATCTTGAGATCACAAGGCTTGGGAGGCTTCTTATCTCCTCACATAGGTAACCTCTCTTTCCTCAAGATCAAGGTTTTACAAAACAATAGCTTTGGCGTTGAAATCCCATCACAGATCGGCAACTTGTTTCGGCTCCACAATCTTGATCTTAGTAACAACTCTTTTGGTGGGCCAATACCCTCCAATCTTTCCCACTGCTCAAACCTCGAGTCCTTGAATCTCGTAGATAACCGACTTGTGGGGGGAATTTATTCCAATCTTGGTTCTTTACCAAGGCTTAAATTCTTGCGCTTGTCTAAGAACAATCTTGTAGGTCCTATTCCTCCTTCGATTGGGAACCTCTCGCTGCTACAATACCTCTCTTTGGCAGAAAATGCGTTTCAAGGAGAAATACCTGAGGAACTGTCCAGACTTGAGAGGTTGATATATTTTCAACTATCATCGAACAAACTAACCGGCGAGATTCCACTAGGGATTTTTAACATCTCTGGCATTAATTACTTCTATGTTGGTTGGAACCAGTTGCGGGGAAGCTTTCCTTCTGATATTGGCACCACTCTTCCTTCTCTCTATTTCCTTGGAGGGCTCAATAACATGTTCACCGGGATAATTCCGTCATCTTTGACGAATACCACCAGTCTTCGGGGACTTTACCTTGCTAACAATAATTTCCATGGGCCAATACCGAAAAATCTGGGAAGGCTAAAGAGCCTTTACGTGATTGCATTGGATTTAAACCAGTTGCAGGATGACTTGAGTTTTATTTCTTCTTTAGCTAATTGTTCCAACTTAGAAATTCTCTCGGTGGACGCGAACTCGATTCACGGATCATTGCCAACATCCATCTCCAATCTCTCCACCAGCGTTAAGCGAATTTCAATGTCAAACAATCTGATCCATGGAACTATTCCTTCAGCCTTCGGAAATCTCTTCAACTTGTCGTATTTGAGTTTAAAGAATAATTCTCTAACCGATAGCCTTCCTGATTCTATTGGAGCACTTTACAACTTGCGGGTACTTTCTTTGAGCAGAAACATGTTTACTGGAGAGATACCGCCTTCGATTGGTAATATGACATCTTTAAATAGGCTTTTCCTTCAAGACAACAATTTCCAAGGCTACATACCGCAAAGTCTTGGCAATTGCACGCAACTAATCGAGCTAGAGCTTTCAAATAACAATCTAAGTGGCTCAATTCCAGTCGAAATTGTGGGCCTTTATTCCTTGTCGATCCTCTTCAGTTTAGCGCATAATAATCTAAGTGGATCTCTTCCATATCAAGTTGGGTCTTTAAGGAGTCTCGAAGAATTAGATCTGTCTTACAATAGATTGACCGGCTTAATTCCGGCCTCCATCAGCGGATGCTTGAGATTGGCACGGCTTCGCTTAGAAGCTAATTCTTTTCATGGTCAAATCCCTCAAGCTTTGAGTCCATTACGACTCCTAGAAGTGCTGGATCTTTCCAATAACAATTTTTCTGGTCCAATCCCGAGCTTTCTTACAGAGTTGTTATTGCTTAAATACTTGAATATGTCATTCAATGAACTAGAAGGACAAGTTCCGGAGAGAGGAATTTTTCTCAATGCAATTGTTGTATCAGTTTCTGGAAATAGGGAACTTTGTGGAGGTGTTTCAACTCTGAAGCTTCCTCTTTGTAAATTACCAAGCTCTAACAAGTTTTCTACAATCAAGGCCATAATAACATATGTGGTCTCTATCAGCTTGTTATGTTTAGCTTTGTTGTTCCTGTCTATTTTCTGTTACCGCAAAAAGAAGCAGACAAGAACCACTGCCTGGATGTCATCATCTTTCAAGGACCAATTCATGAGGATTTCTTATGATGAACTCCTGAGAGCTACTACTAGATTCTCAGAGACCAATTTGATTGGTAAAGGGAGATATGGCACAGTTTATATGGGGATTCTTGAGGGCATTGCCATTGTGGCAGTAAAGGTGCTCAATTTAACACAAAGAGGTGCTGCAAGGAACTTTGTCTCAGAATGTCGAACTCTAGGAACCATTAGACACCGAAACCTTGTGAAGATACTAAGCGTATGTTCAAGCGTGGACATTCATGGCAATGACTTCAAAGCTCTAATATACGAGTTCATGGCTAACAGGAGTTTGGAGGAGTGGTTGCACCCTGAGACTATAGTGCGAGATCATGAGCATGGCAAATCAAGAAATCTAAGACTAGTGCAAAGGTTAAACATTGCCATTGACATAGCTATTGCGATCGAATATCTCCATAAGGGTTGTTCTCCGGCAATCGTCCATGGAGATTTGAAGCCGAGTAATGTGCTTTTGGATGATGACATGGTGGCTCGAGTTGGAGATTTCGGGCTTGCAAAGATCATTTCAACGATGTCATCCGAAACCACAGGAGTTCAGGACCAGGGTAGTTCAACTTCGACTATAGTCAGAGGATCCATTGGCTATGTGCCCCCTGGTATGAATCTGTCATATTTTCTTAGTTAGTTTTTGGTTGGTTGTGATAGTGATATCAGAGAGGGTTAAAAATTTGAATAAACAATGATCCATGGTGTCTTGTAATGCTTCTTATGCTCTAACACCTCTTTCTCACAACATAATTTCCTCTTTTTTTCAATTATTTTCTTCAGCAGAAAAAGAAAATACATAAATATTTGTATATGAATAGACTAATATTAGTATGTCGTAATTATATTTGAAATTAAGATGAGGATAAACCGTCGTAGATTTGATCAATAATTGAAAATATTTATTGTCTAACACTTGTGAATCCGGGCCACTAAATGTACAAAGCATATTTTATCATATCATATTCGCATTTTTTTTTTCTATGATTCATATTTTATCTCATACCATGTTCATGCTGTGAAAACAGACAGTGGCTAATATTGTCGTAAATTACTATATGAGAAATTGACGAGAACTTGTGCTCTTTTGGTATAACATGACTTAAGGTCTTGACAATAAGTAGATGACTCCTCACAGGGGAACCATTCTTCTTGAGGCGACCTATAATTCTATATTCGTAAAATATGTTTAGATGATACGGCATTTAAAACAGAAATTCTTGGAGGTCTTGAACTCATAAATGCATGATAATATCACACAATACTACCCGGTGGGTTCTATCCAACTGTAATTCTCCCTAAACGTCTTGTTTAGAGCATATCAAAACAAACTCGATGCATTTACAAGTATTAATCCATCACATCAACAAATCTCTCCAAGTCTCTTCTCCCCCCTCCCCCCCAATGTTCTTTTCTTTGCCTCGTGTGGTATAGGTATTAAATTGAATTCAGATCAGAAAAATGATCAGCCTCATGTGTATCTCATGTGTAACCAGTTAAAACTGGCGGCTCAAATTTAGTTAATAGATGTACTAAATGCACTAAATAATTTCCACCAAGGCCTTCACCACATATATAATCTTCTTCTTTTTCCCCCACCTACTAAATGACAAAGTCACTCTTGATGGTCAGGCAATTTGTTCAGCAAAATGTGACAACTTTGGGTGCACTACTTTTTGGACTAGAAGAGTTCTACGTTGTTGATTGATCTTTGGTGCACTTTACAAATCCTAAAGTCTTATCTCTCTGCGGTTGATGCATCTGACTTTTGCAACAATTTTTACCACTTTAGCATACGATAGGTGCTAAGCATCAGCTATAGCCAATAAACTAAACGAAAATTAAACAAATAGATATGAAAGAGAAAAAACCCGTGGGGGATTTTGGGACCCTTTCCTTGGACTCTACCGCGCACAGCGAGCCCGTACGTGAAGTCGATGAGGGCTTGCGTGCCATCACTCTCTTTGGGCGTGACTGGCGCAAGCCCTCAAAACTGTCTTAGGCAAGCTCCTGCGCATTGACATCGAGCAAAACCCCATGAGATTTAGGAACTCTTTTTTATACAATTATCTTCAAGAAAAAGTGTATAGTCATTCCTATTTAATGTCTTGATGTAATTTCCAGAGTATGGCATGGGACACCAAGTTTCTACACTCGGGGATGCATACAGTTATGGCATTCTATTATTGGAGACGTTCACTGGAAAGAGACCCACAAGAGGCCTTTGGGCATTGTCTTAACCTTCATAGCTTTGTCCGAATGGCTCTTCCTGATCGAGTGATGGACATTATAGACTCAAGGATTTGGAGTGAAGCTGGTGATCGACAGTAGGAGATGAGGATCAAAGATTGCATAATCTCCATTTTCGAAGTTGGAGTCGCATGTTCGGTAGAATCACCACTAGATCGGATGGACATGACTGAGGCGATTAGGAAATTATACTCGATCAAGGCAAGTTACGAAATCAAAGAGAGGACAGGTATGTAGCTAAGTTAATTTTCTCGTTTCACCTTTGAACTTTTTCACTAGCAGAGAAAATCATCATGTAAAGGCAATGCTAGCAGATTCACATGAATGTCTCCCTAACTAGGCTGCCTACCCATACCCTTTATGTATATTTTTAATAATTACACCCATACTCATATATAAAATTGTAGAAAGTGGATCTATGGAGTTGGAGTCTACCTATTTCCATTAAGTAACCAGGTAAAAATTGATGAATTTGCTTATGTGCATGGTTCTCTTCATATCTAATGCCGCTGTTTACCAAAGCATCGATGCATTGCTTAATTACTTGAATTATCTTTTCATTTTATGCACTTTAACCCACGTTACCATTTCAATTATATGAATAAATGATGGATTAATAATTTTGAGAGGCTTTCAAGTTGGTCGAGACTGAATATCAAACTATACAGATCCCTAAGCTTGTGATCTTAAATCCTAGAGTGTAATAGATGTGTGGGGAAACTAGCAAATCCACAGATTCCATAAAATTGACAAAAAGAAATTTGGAACCAAAATCCTATTCAATAGACTATATGTGATAGGTGTCGGACTCCAATAGAACCTACATGATTTTTTATTTTTTTTAAAAGGCACTCAACTTTACAAATGCTTAGACATAAATTATAAATACAGCACACTCGTTAAACTCAGCTAGACCTATTTATTATATAATGTCTCTATATTCAATCTAACCCTAAAAAACAATACTGAGCCTCAAAATCCATACCCAACTATGTAACCAACTTAAATATGTTCATTAGATTGCATGTTGGCCGAGTTAAATCTATTATCAAATTAAAAATGAAAAATTACAAAAATTAAAAATATGATGGAAAAAAATGGAAAAACCAATATGAACTATATCAAATAGACAAGCTAAAAATTGAAAAAGAAATTTCATCTTGTTTGCAAGTATGCAACAACTCTAACGTTTAGGAGTGAGCTGTCATCTTCGGCCAATCAAACCTTTCGTCAAGCCGTAGCCATGGCTGGGCCATTGCCCTCGCGCCTCCCCACAGCCCTCTCTCTGCAAGCTTGACCGAATGATTAAGTGGCTATTGTTGGACGCAAATTGCGCAACCCAAGATCTCCATAACCAGAACAAGAATATGCATAATTAAGCAGAAGGAATTAACACACCTGTTTTGGAATCCATTGATCTTGAAGCGGAAGCGGAAACACAATGTTCCACGCGCAAGTCCTTCTCCTCTATTGCCCTCCGTATCACTGGCTCAATGAGGCGGCCCCCCTCACGTTTAGCGTTAGGTAAACGCCCCTTAGGTGAGGATACATGTGAGAATTAGGGTTAGAGGAGAGACTTAGCGCTATTTATAGAGTTTCCAGCTAGGCCCCCTCATTACGGGCCAGGCTCAACTCGGCCCACACTAGCCAGCCCATATTAGACTAATTAAGAAACCTTCTATCTCACCTTAGACCAATCCCCGTAAAACGATAAACGTTAAACGGTAAATTACAATATCAATTAATGTAGTCCACATTTAGGAAAAATCTTACATTCTCCCACTTGGACTATATTAATTGAAATCGTACTGAATGTGCGCACATTGGTCTAGAGATAATTCTTAATAGTCAATCCTATCCCATAAAGTCTCAAACACCGAATCATGGCGGTAACTGCATGTATACACACAGAGCCTTCCATGGTCACAAGTGTTCTCAACTCTATTGATATGGATCCAATATGGTAGTGTGTCAAATGGATAACATCTCTCATAGAGATCTCATTTGTCAGTCACCATTCTCTTACCTTAAGCGTCACAAAAACTTGTGCCACTAGAGAATGTCCATTCTCTTACCTTAAGCGTCACAAAAAACTTGTGTCAATAGAGAATGTCAATTCTCTTACCTTAAGCGTCACAAAAAACTTGTGCCACTAGAGAATGCATTTATGGTTCCATGAACCCACATATGTCTTGTCCTTACGGTTAACCATTCTTTATGTATAACAAGACATATGGACAAGGCTAATAACCGGATGCCCCTAGCCTTCACTCAAGGTTTATACAGTACCTTGAGACTTTATCAATATGTATTCAACATAATAACAATACATTATACTTTTAAATGTACTGACACAAGGTACACCATTTAATTAGATTTTCTCAATATCTAAATAAGGACAATGTGATAGATTCAACCCATCACCCTTAACAACAGGAGCAATTCCTGGCTTGCAATAATGTATATTGAATATTTCCAATATACAATCAGCAAATGTCCTCCGAGAAAATCTAATATAATATGGCAAAAACAATTCTTACAAATCTTAGTACAAAATATATAAGATGCCTCAAGGTCATTACTTGTAAACAAAATATCATGTACATAGAGAACATCATGTATGAGAAAAATAAATTTCCTCCCACTGACCTTGCAGTATATTGAATTACTTTGTTTCCAATTGAACAAAATAACAACACTATGAAACTTTAATAATATTGCCTGGAAACTTGCTTAAGATCATGAATTAAGACTTTTCAATCTACACACAAGTTTACTTGAATCTGCTGCAAAATTCTCCAGTTGCACTTATATAGATTTTATATCTCTTTGATGTAACTCCATATAAAACTATCAATGCCACGTTCACTCTGAAAGAATTAGTAAAGAAATAATTATTTCTTCACTAACTATCCACCCCTCTTTCAGAGTAAAAATATTATTATCCTTTTTTTATGGCATCTAATCACATACTTAATTAAGAACAAGAAACGACATTTATATATGTTGTTAAAACAACCATGTAATGGATATTGTAATCATGCTCTCACAAATAGACTATATAGTCTGATTGTATAATTAATTGTCTTTCCCTAACAAATCTCCTTAATAAAGCTACAACCACTTCCTTTTGCACTTGAGAGGTTTAAGAAATTTCATTATAAACTATATCAAGAATAGTACATTAAACCTCAACAAGTTTAGTCTATGGTACAGGAGATTCCATAATTATCTGTATAGATAAAGACAAAAACACAGTATCCCCCATCACACTATTATCTTTAATAGTCTAAGAGTAGCTATCCTTTACAATTACGTCGATCTTAAGAAACTTTAAAGTATGTGATTCTATAATTCTTGTATCTTCTTTAGGATCATAAAATCAATACCCCTTTAACAATCTAGATAAGATACAAAATAATACCGAGTTGATCTGAATTGCAATACACTTAAAATTTGAAGCAGTAAAAACCTCAATAATAGTGGAATTATTAACTACAGAAAAGATTACTGAAAAACCAAGCAATGTGAAACTTGACACACAAGTACACATCTAGAGAGTTACATGCAAAATCACATAATCACCTTTGGGCAGAATACATGATAAGCAGTAAAAACCTCAATAATAGTGGAATTATTAATTACAAAAAAAAAAATGACTAAAATAACAAGCAATGTATATAATTAGCATCATGTGAGCAATGTGTAACTTGACACACAAGTACACATCCAGAGAGTTACATGCAAAATCACATAATCACCTTTGGGCAGAATACATGATAAGCAGTTGTACACTCCCCACATGATAGCGGTTATGAGAATATATTCCAATCTTCGTGAATTCATCACCTTTGGGCAGACGAACCACTAGGATCAGTCACTCTTCCACCACATAATCATGTATCCCTCCATGAACTAATATATAATCACCCCCTTTGGGGGTATGACTACACATTAGAGCAGGAGACATCCCAATCAATATACGAGACCGAAATTTCTCAAACCCAATCAAGCGTGCCACTTTGGCGGTCACTACTCAATTGAATCCTTGAAACTCTCTCATACCAGGGATATAAATTTTACTCCTCACATACACCATATACATGTGATTTTAGCTTTAGTGATAGGGGCATCATATCACCAAAATCACATATTATGCTAATTACATTGCTTTGTTCATTAATAAAAAATTAATCATACATATATATATAAATAAATATATATATATATATATATATATATATATATATATATATATATATATATATATATATATATATATATATATATATATATATATATATATAGTGAATCTGAAAAAACAGATTCCAATGAGATCACCGTTCACAGCAACACAAGAAAATTCTCATAACATAGAAGCAAGCATCTCTTGTGCACCCCGATTACTGATAACTAGAACAACATTAAAGAATGCTAATCTAGAATATCTCTCACAAATTAACATCAAGATGCGTATAAAGAACTATGCTTGAGTAACAAAAGTTCCATAACTTTTACTGTTTCTCATCACCTCAATACATAGCTCAAATACTATCCTATACTGATTGTATCTCGTTAAGCCAGTTTCAATTCACAATAAAAATTAATTTTTTATTAATGAATCACACCATTATAATGTTCATGTGATAACATATCAGTAACCCAACAATTGTATTTCGAAAATCACATAAAAATACAAGAAAAATACGCAAAAATACACTAAAAATACGCGTATTTAGGGCTTTGTATGTATTTTAACATCCATAAAATCATCAAAAAAATTAGAATAAACATACCACGACGTAGAAAATCTTCATACGAGTCGAATGCCACCAGCCACGCGCCGATCGGACACCGCACGCGCCCTCACGCGCCACCTGAGTGCGCGGCGCGTGGAGCCCACGCGCGGGTCGTCAATGGACAGCCAAACCGGTCCGACCGGTTCCCGGTCCGACCTTCCGGTCCAGCCGCCCGGTCCAACCAGTTGACCGGTTCGGTCAACGGTTGACCGGGTCGGGTCGGTTCTGGGTCGGGTCGGGTCCGGGTCGGTCGGTCGCTGACGTCAGCGGGTCGAAACCCAGCATGACGTCAGCATTGATGACGTCAGCATGATGTCAGCACCGCGAATCCGAATCCGAGTCCGGGTCCGGGTCGCTGACGTCAGCGCCCGCGTGCGCCGCACGCGCTGCCCAGCGCGGGAGCGCGTGAGGGCGCGTGAACGCATGTGAGTGCACGTCCTCGACGCCCGGCGGCGCGTGGCCGCGCGTGGGGGAGCGTGGGACATCCCCCGGCGACGCGCCACCCACGGTTCTTCTTGTCTCGTCGAGCCCAATCCGAATGTGTGATTTAATTTTATTTTTTATTGAAGAAAAAATCTCGAAAATCACAAATTAGGGCAAAATTCAATGCAACCAAGTTCTAGGGTTATGGAGGCTCTGATACCACGTGTTGGACGCAAATTGCGCAACCCAAGATCTCCATAACCAGAACAAGAATATGCATAATTAAGCAGAAGGAATTAACGCACCTTTTTTGGAATCCATTGATCTTGAAGCGGAAGCGGAAACACAATGTTCCACGCGCAAGTCCTTCTCCTCTATTGCCCTCCGTATCACTGGCTCAATGAGGCGGCCCCCCTCACGTTTAGCGTTAGGTAAACGCCCCTTAGGTGAGGATACATGTGAGAATTAGGGTTAGAGGAGAGACTTAGCGCTATTTATAGAGTTTCCAGCTAGGCCCCCTCATTACGGGCCAGGCTCAACTCGGCCCACACTAGCCAGCCCATATTAGACTAATTAAGAAACCTTCTATCTCACCTTAGACCAATCCTCGTAAAACGGTAAACGTTAAACGGTAAATTACAATATCAATTAATGTAGTCCACATTTAGGAAAAATCTTATAGCTATGTCAATCAAATCCAAAGAGGACGAAGAGGGGGGCAGCCTCACCTGAGATCATGAGCTCAAGGCCGACTCTCAGTGTTGCAGTTGAGCGCGATGTCACTATCAATTGGAAAAAAAGTGCTCGATGGAATTTGAGTGATGTTACCAACGGAATTCTGCTGTGGCCATGTTGCTGACACCGGCGGCCACCGTGTGTGACCCCTACCTCCTCTTCAGGCGACGAAATCTCAATGGACAGGCCAGATATGGAGGAGGCATCATCAGATCTAGAGACGACTTGTGACCTCATCAGCATCGGTAACTTAATTGTAGATGACGAGAGGAGCTCCATGCGAGGTTTTGAGACCTGCCAAAGGCATGAACTTCACGTTCAGTCGAGCTCCGCTGCCCATAAAGGAGAGAGGGAGAGTGATAGCTGGGAAAGCAGGAACGACAAAACAACATTGAAGCAACAGGGGAGAGAGAACGAACGGAAGGTGACACGATCCCTCATGACACAAGCTGCGCATTATTGCATCATTAATGATCTAAAGTGAGTTCAGAATCAATAATCAAATCAATGATTTGAAACAGTTTCAGACTCAATGCTAAATTAAATATTTGAAATGTTTTTCAAATGTAACGGCCACATTAAGTTTTGAAACGGTTTCAAATAATGACCGATTAATGCTCTGAAATAGTTTCAAAAGTAACGGTCAAATTAAGTATTTGTGATGGTTACAAAGTTAATATAAGACTTATAACAGTTACAAATAAATGTCTGGAATAATGCTCTCTAATAGTTATAGAGTTAATGCTTGAATTAATGTCTGTAACGGTATCAAAGCTTACGTCAGTTAGGAATTATGGCCGAATTAATTCTAAAACGATTTAGAGTTAATGTGCCGATTTAAATGTGATACGCACTGTCTATAAAAGATAATGCAGAGAGCAGATCATCGGATAATGGACAATCGACAATCGATAATTGAGAGTGTTGATATTGATCAACAAAGCACTCACACAAGAGCAATTGCTAGCACAATTGCAATTGTGAGTTCTCTCAATTTATCTCTTATGTTCAATGTGAGAATTAGTGATGTGTCTGAACTAGAGGCTTGACATTTGAGGGGCTAAATCTGAAGAAAGTCAGAGCCTGTGAAGAGATCAAATGTTCTGTATCTAAAGAACGTCAGAACTAGTATTATCAGAAGACGTCAGACATTCGTGGTCAAGAATCCAAGAACATCAGAACCGGTGTTACTAGAATGTGTCAGACATTCACGATCAGAGTCTGATGAATGTCAGAACTACTGCTATGAGGACATCAGATGTTCCTGTTCAGAACCCAAAGAAACTTCTCAACCAAATTTTGGAGCACAGTACAAGGTTAATATGATTAGTCCCTTTAGCTCTTCAAAGCATTTTTATTAAAATGCATGTAAATGCTATGGAAACACGTGCATAAGTGTTTTTACTTTTGCTGCGATCAAACGTTTGATCTTAATTTACTTATGCATGTATGCTTGTTTATCGAAACAAACACCAACAGATTTATTGTCACGAAAGAACCCATTCGGATCAAATACAAATCCTCAGGACAAACGAAGGAGTTTTCGCGTAATCTCTTTGATGTGTACCCTCGTTCATTTTTTATTTTCTTCCTCCTTCTTTTTTCGGTTTGAACACATACATTTTGTTTTGTTGATTAAGAGTGTACACTCGCCACTTTTGTCATCTAGTTGTTGGAATTCTCATCAATACTCCATCCTTTGTCTTCTGTATCATGTAGATGTTCCTTTGGGAAGCTGGCAAGATCGTACTTTGGCCATATTGATAATAGCTGCCGTGGCTTCCTTGGTACTTGGAATAAAGACAGAGGTGAGACTGGCCTGCTCACAATATGAGTGTTGATGATGCGATATTGAGATTTGTCTTATTTTTTTTTTGGTATGTTGCCAATCCTTGCCCAAACTGACAGCGAAAGGTATTTAACATCAAAAGAAGGATGTGAAAGCTTTGCTGAAGGTATTCGTTGCTTGGTGCATATAATGGTCTTTATCAAGAACATTTTCCTGTATATCCCAGCACAAAGAGTCATTGGCACGTACGGACAATATAGGTTCCTACCCAGATGTACCCCTTGAATGTTTACAACTAATCATTTATTCATTTTTCGTCAAAGCAATTGAACACATGTATCTCCTATCCGAACACCGGTGCTTAACCCTCATCTGACATGTGAATTCATTTGCTTTTTTTTTTTTAATGAATCATATGTTTTTTTTTTTGCTTCATATTACAAAACTTTAATAATTTTTTATTTAATGATCGATTATGCAATCTAATCCGTGTGTTTCTTTTAGGGCATTAAGGAAGGATGGTACGATGGTGGGGGCATTGCTTTTGCTGTTATTCTCGTCATTGCAGGTAGGGTTGAGTTAGATTACAAGACTTGTTTGTATTGGAATTTTGTTAACGCATGTATTAAGATTTGAAATCTTTTATTTAGTATCTATTCACTTTTAAAAATTTCAAGTATTGCTTCATGCCGACGCTGGAAATGTTTTTGCTGATTGATCAGATGATAAATCATATTCTCAGAAGCAACTTATCATGCCACATGATTCCTTCTGATTATTCAGATCGCAACTTATATGCTCAGGATACATGTTATGATGCTGCATGTTTTAACTTCTTCTGATAAGGTTGCAGAATAATTACATAATAAAAAACAATCAATGTTTTAATTTGCGGTGAATAATTTACTTCTTCCACTATGGATGCTCCACTATGGATGCTGTTGACTGCTGTAAGATGCAATGACAGAAATTATTCGTAATAGGTGGTTTGTTAATTGGGATTTGATTCTTGCCTGCAGCTATAAGCGATTACAGACAGTCCCTGCATTTTCAAGACTTAAATGAGAAGAAAACAGATATACGCTTGGAAGTGGGTACTTTATATGAGATGTGTGAGTTACATTCTTCTCTTTCCTGTATGCATATGGATGAAAATGTTGCATGTTTATAGATGTCAGAGGTGGCAGAAGAATAGAAGTTTCAATATATGATGCCATTGTTGGTGATGTTGTTCTCCTTAAGATCGGTGACCAGGCAAGTAACTAAAACCAGCTCTGCATTTGGTACCCTCCTCATGAGGACAGTGAATATGTTCTTACATTTGATGTTCACTTTTGTCTCCAGGTTCCTGCAGACAGAATCTTGATTTCTGGTCATTCCCTGGCGATTGACAAATCTAGCATGAATGGAGAGTGCAAAATTGTAATGTCTCACGGTGATTATGCTCTCGCTAGGTGATCAATCTATCAACAAACTGGCCTTTCTTATTTTCTTTTATTGTTTCGATCAGGTTCACAAGGATGCAAGGGAACCATTTTTAATGTCTGGCTGCAAAGTTGCAGATGGCAATGGTACTGTGCTTGTAAGTATTTTTTCCATTCTTCTACTTTGCTTTCCTCATCATACTTCTCTGTGCTTTTATTTCACATCACAGAGAAGATCCACACTTCATAAGTAGGCTAATTTACTTGAAACATATTGCTACGCTACCTCGTGGTTTGCTAAATATGGGTTGGAAAATTGAAAGTCATGGGTTCTTGAGTTAATTTGGTAAAGGAGCGTGACTCTTTTAATCTCAACTAAACTCTGTTCTGAGATAGAGGGTGGCCCCTTAAAAAAGATTTCAAGAAAGTACTGGAGATATTTAAAAATATACAGTTTATTCTGTCCTTGAGGCCTCGTTAGGAGGAGGTGAGTCAAATTTGAATTGAATGGATGGCTCTGTCCCTTTGAACGTGCACTTATACGCTTCGCTCTGGCTGTCCTGACTACCTGCGTGTTTCTCAATGGATTTCTAGCCGTAGGGTTGTCTCTGATATCAGAAATAGTTTGCCAAAAATGGTGCTTCCTGAGATGGGGGTTTACTCTATCCCAAGTCTGTCTTTATCACAAATCAAGGCTTATTTCCATCTGTCTTCTGGCTCACTTTTCTGTTTTTGCCTCTCAGGTGATGAGTGTGGGTATTAACATTGAGTGGGGTTTGCTCATGGCTAGTATTTCGGAAGATACTGGGGAAGAGACACCCTTGCAGGTTCGTTTCTCTAAACTCTTTTTATTTTTTTCCCTGTTTTTGGAAGATATGGATTTTGGTTGTCATACCGATTTCTTTGCTTTTATATTAGGTGGGTATACTACTTTCATTGCTGGACTGCATGCAGCTGTTGCTGTTTTGGCTGCTCTTTTAGCAAGGTAACTGTTATTGTAATGTAAACAAAAACTGCAATTTTATTTTATTAATTCCTCTATCTCTGAAGTTGTTCCACATACTGAAACCGTAATAGATCTTACAAACTCAACCTTTGTGCAGATTTTTTACTGGATATACGAAAAATCCAAATGGCACCATTCAGTTTAAGGCTGAGAAGGCCGAATGAAACGCGAACCGTACTTCAACGTCGAATCTTTTTCTAGGGCAAGGAAACAAACTGACACTTGTCCTCCAAAGAGAACGCCTCCTTAGGCAGTGTGCCATCTAGCACACTCGTCCGTCGACCCACGGCCGTGCCTGCTTTCAAGCGCCGAAGCTCCGGTAGGCCCCGGCCCTGTTCTTGTGCCCTGTTTTGGCCTTGCCGGGCCGGAGCTTCGCGGTCGTCCAGCTCACGCGAGCTCCGGTCCCGACCTTCCTTTGTTTGCTGTGTTCGTCCTGGATTGTTTGTCGAGGGTTCCGGCTCGGGTTTGAGCCTCGGTTGAGCGGAGGATCTCACTTTTCCATGGTGCATTCCACCCGCTCGACGAAACGCCTGAACCAGATCTAGCTTTCGCGTCTTTGTTTCGGGCCGGCGTTGATTTGTCCGGGCGTCGTCTCGTCCGGTCGAGGCATCCCGGCGATGCAGGGCTTCTGGGCGTCGGCTCGTCTGGTTGGTTCGACCCGGATCCGTTTTACATAATATAACATAATGTTAAATTATTATTTTAATATTTTAAAAAATTAATAATAATAAATCAAAATTCAAAAATAAAAAATGATTTACATTTTCCAAAAAATCAGAAAAAGTCTAAAAGATGGTTTTTATTCTCCACAAATACATGGAAAATCCTTGAAAATCCAAAAATATGAGGGTTTAAACAAGATTAGGTATCAAAATAGTATTAGTTGATTAACCGGTATAATCAGGTCTCCAATCCTAATTTCACTGATTGTGTAGAAGTAAAATATTTCTCATAATATTTTACTTGGGTTTCTAATCGACCAATCACAAATTAATTAATGGCAACTCCTATTTGAAATTGATTTGTAAGTTAAAAACTCAAATCATAAGTCAAGAATTGGTAAGCTTGGAAGAGCCTACGCTAAGCCTAATACTTAGCGAGCTATTAGCCTCTGCATGTGCCCGTGCGTAAGAGATGCTGAAAGGGAGGTCACGACAATTTAAATAGTTGATGCCTTGATTGCATCTAAGTGCCCTTATTTAAAATGGTTAATGCAAGTGTTTACACTAATTTTGATTCATATGGTCTAGGCATCAGCTTGAGGAGCACATTGAAAATGCATTTTCATCGTAATCTAGGCTTGCCTTTTTCATCTTGCCATTGCTAAGTAGAGTCAAAGTTCTCTCATTTTCTTCTTTTAACCCATGATTTGACAAGCTTGTGGGTGTTCAATCTTCAGATTTTCAATGAACTTAATGCCTCAGAACCAAATGAGTTTGATGTGTTCAAGGGAATCACGAAGAAGCATCTCTTCATGGGGATGATAGGTCTGACTCTAATACTTCAGGTGAGAACCGTCTAGTTTTTTTCTTGATTGAGTTACGTAATAACGTAAAAATTTATCATGATCCTCTATTTTACCTTCTCTTCAGGTCACTATCATAAAATTTCTCGGGAAGTTTACTTCAATAGTGATACTTAAATGGAAGCGGGGGATCATAGCCATTATTATTGCTTTTATCAGGTAGATAGCTTATATATCTCTCGTGATATTCATTGTGACTCCTAGAGAGCTTCTTACAACGTTCTAATTCTTATTTTCGTTTTATTTTATTTGAAATTCTGTTGATACATTGGATGATGAAACATTATGGAAAGAGCATATTAAATTGGGCGTCAGCTCTTCACTAACGGTCTTTCCTTCATGGTTTGAAAACAGTTGGCCTCTGGCTCTTGTTGGAAAGCTAATACCCGTCCCCGGAACTCCGTTCGCAAGAATATTCTGTAAACGACGAAGACCCCAAAAGACGCCCAAGTCGCCGAAGTAAGAGTTCTTTGCTGCTTTTCTGTGCGCGCCAAGTTTTCAAGATTTTCAGTTGCCTTGCCGCTAATTTTCCTTTTCCTCCTGCAGGGTTTCTGAGTGAATCTTGAATAAGCTGGGACAGTGTGTGTCTAGTTTACAGGACGACATGATACGTTGACAGCACACTCCTGACGTAGATGGTTTATCTCGTAGTTCTGACACGATGGCTCACTATCCTTTTGAGATTTTTCCGATGCATTTGCATGGCTTCCGGTGAAAGTTTCTATTCACACTTCGTGAGAATTGGACATGACTTAGGGGGAACTTTTTCATACAGAATTTGTTTCTCAAATAATATGAAATAAGTCTGATTTCAGCCAAGCCATAGTCGCATTTGGCTTTCTCATGAGCTTTACACGACAACTTTAAGGTTCTTTAATTTCAAAAGGCATTTCACTGTTTTCATCTCTGAGGCCCCCACCTTTGGGTTTCTTCCATTTTGGGACCAGATGAGACCGCTGGCTAAAGCATCTTTTTATCCCCTAAGCAAAGCTAAACCGATTTATAGACACATTAGAATAAATTTTGTTGCAACATAAAGGAAAATAGTTAGGCCATGCTTTTGAGAGTTACTTCTGCTAAAGCCTGGAGGGTTTTGTTAACCAAACATGATAGATTCAATAAGCTCGGAGGAGGTTAATATATCTCATATTTTGAAAATGAAAAGTTTAAAAAGCAAGGACTAGGTTTTTCACCCTCGCTGTACAAGATAATCTGTGACACACCCTTTTAGCTTGCGATAGAGCAGACCATGGAATTGGTGTTGGGAAAATATGGTTTCGAATTGGGTAAAACAATGAAGTTGGATTGAGTAATCAAGTCGGACTTTGAGACGCGATATCACTTTCTTTAAGGATTTATTTGCCCCACAAAGTTGCTAATGGTCACCGGCAAATTTCCTCCAGAATACAACAAAGTCTCAAATGAGAATACTAAATAGCAATTCTAGTATTTCTCCAGGGTCTCTCATGGGAAACAATTGGAAACAATAACTGTAGTTTCTCTCGAAAGAAAACAAAAAAATGGAAGAGGATATATGTTTTATCTCAAAACATACGTACTTATCTTCGTCTTTCGAATAGAGACAACCCTTCAAAAGGTTGCAAAAGAACAAAGACAACCTCTTGGGAAAGGTTACAAAATGAACAAGTACGTCTCAAAGGTTACGTTAAAAAGACATAAAAATTCGAAATTAAATAAATAAAAAATAACCGTAACTTTTCGTGAACAGTCACATTGTTTCAATAATATTTATAGTTAATTTTTTTTATAGAAATAAATCCAAATTTTCAATAAATAAAAAATAATGATCATCAGTTAGTGCCAAATCTCGTCCATGTGCGCACTCACATCTTTTCGATGTGGGACAAGGCACATTTTCATTTGTTTTATAAACAAATTACCAACAAATGGTACATGCCTTTCCGACCGTCGGCGCATAGTTTCTCCTGCAACAAGCTGGAGATTTGAGGCCTTTTTGAACGCCTTCACACAGAACAATATCTTCCATATGCAATTCCCCAAATAAGTGAGGATCGTAATGCCCAAGTGTTGGTTCGACGGAATGGATATATGTTTTCCTTTCTTATACCTGGACTCTTTCACTATCTTGCAGAGTGTTGTCTACGAAAATCTAGTCATTCCGTAATCGACAGAAGCAGATTAGATGAATTACTGAAAATAATGGGAAATTTGAAGGAGAAAAAAGCTTGAACCTGAATAGCTATGGACATCTAACTTGACCATGTTGAGAAAACTTGCATAATTAATTCCCCATGAACTGGAACACCATCATAAGATTCAGCGTCATGAGAAAGCGTTAAATGTGTGGAATGATGAATTTAAGATGATCCCACAGGACAAATGAATCAATGGATGTGAGTAGTGTCTGCTAGATTTTTCCTTTTTGATGGGCCTGAGTTCGCCCGTCATGGGCCCGGCCCGTGAGTTGAGGGCCCATGGAGAAAATTATAAAAGATAAAGGGAAAATCTGGAGGCAATTAATCGATAGAAATTACTTATTATTTCAAAAGAGAGATTACGCTCTCTGTCTTCACGTCTTTTCCTACCGTTTTCTCCCGAAGAGAATAAGACTCCTCCGAAGAACAGTGTCTCGTTTCCTTCTCGAATTGCAACATCAGTGTTTAGTCTGTGGACAAAAGGTACGCTCGATCCCGTGGTGTGCCTTCGATCGGTGATTCATATTTGTTTGTTCTTGGGCTTGTCTTCCGCTTCGTCTTTTAGGGGTTCGGTTTAGTGTCGAATCCGGTTTCTGGGTATAAGCAATACCCAACAGTGTCAAAAGTGACAAGGGATGAACTAGAATATGAAAACAGAGTTTCCGGAGGACAGTGAAAACTGATTGTTTTACAGGATATGATAGTAGAATAAATGAGAACATTTACAGATCCGTGTCTTTAGCTACTTAGCTCTACTTTCTAAAGGCATGCTGCACTATGATGTACTCTATTGCCGCTAACCTTTCCTAAGGTAATGACTATCAGCCAAAGGGCTGAAGGCATGCATATTCAACGCCACATCTGGTAAAGTATTCATCACCATGTGCCACTTTATCCTTACGAGGTTCAAAAGGTGGTTCTCATGCATAACACTTTGTTGCGCATGGCACTTAGTTTTATGGATGAGTTACAAAGACTGAACTTGATTCCGCTTGGATTGGACAACTTAATTTTTAGGCCCAAATAGGTGTGAGCCGTGATTTCGAGGTCCCCAATATTTTTATTGGGCTAGTCTGGCCCATTTCAGACCTTAACTTCTTCGGCCTAGACTGACTCGAACAATTACTAAAAAAATATAAGAATAAATAGTAGAAAGAACATTATTTATACTTAAAGCGCTCCAATAAAGTCCATATAAAAAACAGAGTAATTTTTTAGGCCCAAAATATAACAACTAATCTTCTAAAAAAATAAATCAGGCTCGGCCTGAGTCGGCTTGGGGCCAAAGACATTGAAAATTGGCCCTTTTGATGCTCACCCTTACTGAGTTCTTACAGTTCATAAATATCGATCCATAGTTGGTGCATATACTTGACATTCGATATCACACTTGACAAATGCATATTAACACAAGCGATCCAATTTACATATAGAATATGATATATGATTTACAAATACTAAAGACATTAAAATCCATAAACTCGATCAATCAACATTTCACTTGTCAGACATCAATTTTTTTCACTTTAATCGGATCAATATCTTCTAGTTCTCTTTTCTCTAACTCAAGAAACACAGACTGAATACCCCACTAGTCTCATTCTATACATCAAAATCTATCTTTCAACTAAATGGACTTGTATATAATCTGATATCTCTTTAGCAGTGGATTGATGCATTGATTAGTCACGAGTCATGTATCAATTAATTACAAAACTATTTCTGACTAAGCTAATATGTAAGTGGCGTCCAAAATCTCATGATTGTGAACGACTTATCCCTAAACTAAAACTGGGGACAAGAGCATGAACTATGAAATACTATTACATAGCCACTGAAATAGCGTGGCGACTGGGTATAATTTGAGAGTGGATTCATTGATTACGCATTTGACGGAATGACGAGTCTTCGTCTCCGTGGACTTCTTAATCTTCACGTAATTGACGGGGCATTAATAGACTAAGCAAGTCCACCACTGCGTATTGAAGTCAATAGGACATGATGGAGTAAAACCACTTTGTTTAATTGACGGAATAAGTTCCATCATTAATAATTAAGAACTGGACAATGCTACATTGTATATTTAATATTTATATACCGAACCACATGGCAGACTCTGATTGGACAATAAGTCATATGCAACAATTAAGAAAAATAATTAGTGTGTTTGATATTTCTCTTTCTAGTTTTTTCTCGAAAAAGTGAAAGCGGAGAAGACGTGGAATAGGACTCTGACGCCACCTGGGTCGCGGGTCGTGCCACCCCTAGGCGGTGGCCATCGGGGACGCACGACCCTTAGGCGGTGGTGGCGGCTGTTGGAGAAGCCCGATGGGTGAGGAAGAAGATGAACAGGGAAGAAGATGAAGGGGAAGAGACAATGGACAGTAACGTGGTTGCATTTCCCAAATGCTCAATGCCCAAAGAACGTCCTCCTCAGCATTCAGCTTTCAGTATTGGAAATGCTCACATTTGGCAAATGAGCATTCAAAAACACTTACCAAACACAAAAAAAATTCTCCAAAGAACTTTGGGGGCCAAAGCCTCTTGGGAAAGTTGAACCAAACGGGACCTAATACTACAAGCATTGGAATTAGCGTTTGAATAAAATTTGTCAGTGGGAAAATGATAATGGGGAATGGAAATTCAATTTTCTATTGCAACATCCTTTATACTCAAATTATGTAAAAGTCTCTTTAAGCATTATTGACGTTTGTCTGACAATTGTCGAAGCTTATTTCATATTGTTTTTAAATTGCTATACCAAAACATATCGTAAACCTTACGTAATTTGTGTCAGTTCAATCCATCTGACCAATTTTGACCAGCCGACAATAATGTGACATTTTTTAAATAATATTTGATAATTTTTTAATTTATATATATTTTATTTTATTTTTTCCCCTTCCCTTAGGGGCGGGATGTCCTTGCCAGCGTTGGGCAATGGTATTGCGGCTCTTGTTACCTCACTCACCCGGATCAAGCAAGGGCGTCACGGCCCACGTTAGATCTAGGTGAAGGGCCATTCTCCTACCCCCTTGTTGGCAAGGGTTGGACACCCTCCCTGGCCTTGAGGGAAGGAAAAAAAAATTAAAGAAAACAAAACAAAAAATAAAAAAAATTCAAGAAATTATAAAAATATTATTTAAAAAATGCTACATCAGTACCGATGGGTCAAAGTTGACTAGATGGATTGAACTAACATAAATGTACTGAATTGACAAAAAAAAAGTTTAGAACTAAATTAACACAATTTTACAGTAGGTTTATGACTTATTTGGTAATTTCCTCCAACCTCTATGTCTGTTATACTAATTTTAACATTCAAACTTAGTGTTTTCTTGAGCAAACCTGTGAAAACAATCATATTACACATATGTACATGTATTGGGGATCAATCCTAAGTAGAATTAAGAAAATTCACTTACTAGTGGTCCAATTTCAAATCCGGACGGCACCTCTATCTCATGGATGACCACCTAAACACCGTGCAATAAATTAGACTTCCCTCCAGACTTCATCCACACATAGTAGAGTCTTGGTTGGCCATTCTATAGGAATCAAACATATGATGGACTGATACATTTTCACGCATGGCTCTTGTTCCGCCACTTCCTAAGAGTCAAATAAACCATATAAAATAATTACTCATTATTCAGTTTATGAATACAATTTTATTTTTTGGCATTTATGTCATTTATGTAGTACTTACCAAAATGTTCGCTTAAAATTATATTTACATGGTGCAACCACGAAATCAATCCTTCTTATGCCAAATCACACAGATAAATTCCTTGTATCACAATTGCATAATAGCTTGATTGATGTTAACATATCACTAGATGTCAAAATTTCATAATATTTTAATTCCAGCAAGCAATCATCTCAATGTTACATATGCAAATCACCAATTGAGTAAGCGATTGACCATCTCTTCTAGAGATAGAAAATGCTATGATAGTACACCACATGGATGAAATTTTATGATGCATACCGCACGGTCGATCCCGCTGATATACCCAAGTGATCGCACATGAAAGATTCTGGAGATGCCTCTCATAAGTTCAAGATGTGGTTCCCACCAAATAGCACTTTACCCTTACGAGATTCAAAAGGTGGCTCTCATGCATAACACTTTGTTCCGCATGGCACCTAGTTTTATGGATGAGTTACAAAGATTAATCTTGATTTGCCTAGATTGGCCAATGTCAATTTTCAAGCCCAAATAGGTCCAAACTGTGATTTCAAGGTCACCAATATTTTTATTGGACCGGTCTGGACCATTTCAGGCCTTAACTTCTTCGTCATAGACTGAGTCAAACAATTACTTAAAAAATATAAAAATATATAATAAATAAAAACATAAAAACAAATAGTAGAAAGTACACTATTTATACTTAAAGTGCTTCAATAAATTCGATATAAAAAAAAATAGAGTAATATTTTAGGCCAAAAATATAATAACTAATCCATTAAAAAGAAAAATCAGGCTAGGCCTGAATTGGCTTGCCAAAAAACAATGAAAACTAGCCCTCTTGATCCATGCTCACCCTTATTGAGTTCTTATAGTTCACAAATATCGATCCATAGTCGGTGCATATATTTGATATTCGATATCAAACGTGACAAATGCATATTCACACAAGCGATCTGATTTACATATAGAATATGATATACCATTTACAAATACTAAAGACATTAAAATCCATAAACTCGATGAATCAACATTTCACTTGTAAGACATCAAATTTTTTTATTTTTTTTTTCACTTTAATCAGATCAATATCTCCTAGGTCTCTTTTCTCTAACTCAAGAAACACAGACCGAACACCCCACTAGTCTCATTCTATACATCAAAATTTCTCTTTCAATCAAATGGACTTGTATATAATCTGATATATCTCTTTAGCGGTGGATTGATGCATTGATTAGTCATGAGTCGTGTATCCACTAATTACAAAAACTATTCCTGACTAAGCTATTATGTAAGTGGCGTCCAAAATCTCATGATTGTGAAGGATTTATCTTTAAACTGAAACTGGGGACATGAGCATGAACTATGAAATACTATTACATAGCCACTAAAATAGCGTGGCGACTGGGTATAATTTGAGAGTGGATTCATTGATTACACATTTGACGGAATGACGAGTCTTCGTCTCCGTGGACTTCTTAATCTTCACTTTTTGACTGGGCATTAATAGACTAAGCAAGTCCACCACTGCGTATTGAAGTCAATAGGACATGATGGAGTAAAACCACTTTGTTTAATTGACGGAATAAGTTCCATTATGAATAATTAAGAACTGGACAATGCTATATTATATATTTAATATTTATATACCGAACCACACGACAGACTTTGATTGGACAATAAGTCATAGGCAACAATTAATAAAAATAATTAACGTGTTTGATATTTCTCTTTCTAGTTTTTTCTCGTAAAAGTGAAAGCGGAGAAGACGTGGAAATAGGAATAACACTACAAGCATCACTATAATTCCTTAATGGACGAAATGGCGCACTATCTGGCAGGGGTCGAGTCATCAATTAAGTGTTGGAATTAGCATTTGAATAAAATTTGTCAGTGGGAAAATGATAATGGGGAATGGAAATTTAGTTTTCTACTGCAACATCATTTCTTCTCAAATTACATAAAAGTCCCCTCAAGCATTATTGACGTTTGTCTGACAATTGTTGAAGCTTATTCAAGTTGTTTTTAAATTGCTATAAAGAAACGTATTATTATTATATTTTTCCCACGTTGGTCTTAATTATTTTACCTATAGTTATTTAATTTTCATTAATTTCAATTTCATCGGAGTTAACTTCCACACTGAATTAAAACTCATGAATACGGAGTTTTGTCATGTAACCTCGAGAGATTGATTCCATTTAACTTTTGTATGCTTAATAGATTGTTGGGTTCCATCTGTCGGTTGTAGGAGCGAACATATGTAGATAAAAATGAACCCCTCGAATCATTTAGGAGTTGTATGTAGATAGTCTTCAAAACCAAAATTCATTTGATCATCCTTAAGAAGTTCTGCTCACAAAAATTTGACTCTGCGACGAAATACCTTTTATTAGAAGTCTTTCTTTAGTTTTTATTAAAGGAGACAAGTTCTGTGGTGATTTTGAATAAAAGATATGACAGACACACATGAAAACTAATAACTTCACTTCAAATGGAACTAAAAGTATACAAACTTTGCCAAAATATTATCGACAATAGAGCGTGAGGACATAAAGATGTAATGTCGGTATTTAATCGACGATAAGGTATCCATAAACTACAACAAAGATACACTTCATTCCACTTGGCACTTAGTCTAAGGGGTGAACAAAAAAGACTCAAAGCTTAAAAGGATAGACTGGCTCAAATCGGACATGACTGGATAGCCAAGATTTCTGAATCTCTTTTTTTCTCTGAGGCCCAAAATGGCTTGGACTGGCTCAAACTGTGTTTTTAGAAATATGTATAAATTATAAATATATACAAAAATGATTATTGAGGCAACAATATAACGACTAATCTATCTTAATTAGATGAATTACTGAAAATAATTGGAAATTTGAAGGAGAAAAAAGCTTGAACGTGAATAGCTATGGACATCTAAGTTGACCATGTTGAGAAAACTTGCATAATTAATTCCCCATGAACTGGAACACCATCATAAGATTCAGTGTCATGAGAAAGCGTTAAATGTGTGGAATGATGAATTTAAGATGATCCCACAGGACAAATGAATTAATGGATGTGAGTAGTGTCAAAAGTGACAAGGGATGAACTAGAATATGAAAACAGAGTTTCTGGAGGACAGTGAAAACTGATTGTTTTACAGGATATGATAGTAGAATAAATGAGAACATGTACAGATCCGTGTCTTTAGCTACTTAGCTCTACTTTCTAAAGGCATGCTGCACTATGACGTACTCTATTGCCGCTAACCTTTCCTGGGGTAATGACTATCAGCCAAAGGGCTGAAGGCATGCATATTCAACGCCACATCTGGTAAAGTATTCATCACCATGTAGCACTTTATCCTTACGAGGTTCAAAAGGTGGTTCTCATGCATAACACTTTGTTGCGCATGGCATTTAGTTTTACGGATGAGTTACAAAGACTGAGCTTGATTCCGCCTGGATTGGACAACTCAATTTTTAGGCCCAAATAGGTGTGAGCCGTGATTTCGAGGTTCCCAATATTTTTATTGGGCTAGTCTGGCCCATTTCAGACATTAACTTCTTCGGCCTAGACTGACTCGAACAATTACTAAAAAAATATTAAAATATTAAAATAAATAGTAGAAGAACATTATTTATACTTAAAGCGCTTCAATAAAGTCCATATAAAAAACAGAGTAATTTTTTAGGCCCAAAATATAACAACTAATCTACTAAAAAGAAAAATCAGGCTTGGCCTGAGTCGGCTTGGGGCCAAAGACATTGAAAACTGACCCTTTCGACCCATGCTCACCCTTACTAAGTTCTTACAGTTCATAAATATCGATCCATTGTCAATACATATACTTGACATTCAATATCACACTTGACAAATGCATATTAACACAAGCGATCCGATTTACATATAGAATATGATATATGATTTACAAATACTAAAGACATTAAAATCCATAAACTCGATCAATCAAACGTTTCACTCGTCAGACATCAAATTTTTTTCACTTTAATCGGATCAATATCTTCTAGTTCTCTTTTCTCTAACTCAAGAAACACGGACTGAAAACCCCACTAGTCTCATTCTATACGTCAAATCTCTCCTTCGACCAAATGGACTTGTATATAATCTGATATATCTCTTTAGCAGTGGATTGATGCATTGATTAGTCACGAGTCATGTATCAACTAATTACAAAAACTATTGCTGACTAAGCTAATATGTAAGTGGAGTCCAAAATCTCATGATTGTGAACGACTTATCTTTAAACTAAAACTGGGGACAAGAGCATGGACTATGAAATACTATTATATAGCCACTGAAATAGTGTGGCGACTGGGCATAATTTGAGAGTGGATTCATTGATTACGCATTTGACAGAATAACAAGTCTTCGTCTCCGTGGACTTCTTAATCCTCACTTAAGTGACGGGGCATTAATAGACTAAGCAAGTCCACCACTGCGTATTGAAGTCAATAAGACATGATGGAGTACAGCCACTTTGTTTAATTGACAGAATAAGTTCCATCATTAATAATTATGAACTGGACAATATTATATTATATATTTAATATTTATATACCGAACTACACGACAGACTTTGATTGGACAATAAGTCATATGCAACAATTAATAAAAATAATTAGTGTGTTTGATATTTCTCTTCCTAGTTTTTTCTCGAAAAAGTGAAAGTGGAGAAGACGTGGAAATAGGAATAACACTACTAGCATTACTATAATTCCTTAATGGACGAAATGGCGCACTATCTGGCAGGGGCGAGTCATCAATTAAGTGTTGGAATTAGCGTTTGAATAAAATTTGTCAGTGGGAAAATGATGATGGGGAATGGAAATTTAGTTTTCTACTGCAACATCCTTTATTCTCAAATTACGTAAAAGTCCTTTTAAGCATTATTGACGTTTGTCTGACAATTGTTGAAGCTTATTTCAAATTGTTTTTAAATTGCTATACCAAAATGTATTGTAAACTTTATGTAATTTGTGTCAATTCAATCCATCTGACCAATTTTGACCAACCGACAGTGATGTGACATTTTTTAAATAATATTTTGATAATTTTTTATTTTATATATATTTTCTATTATTTTTACCCTTCCCTTAGGGGCGGGATGCCCTTGCCAAGGTTGGGCAAAGGTATCATGGCTCTTGTTACCTCACTCACCCAGATCAAGCAAGGGCGTCACGGCCCATGCTAGATCTAGGTGAAAGGCCATGCTCCCACCCCCTTGTTGGCAAGGGTTGGACACCCTCGCTGGCCTTGAGGGAAGGGAAATTTTTTTAAAGAAAACAAAACAAAAAATAAAATAAATTCAAGAAATTATAAAAATATTATTTAAAAAATGCTACATCAGTACCGATGGGTCAAAGTTGACTAGATGGATTGAACTAACATAAATGTACTAAATTGGTAAAAAAAAAGTTTAGAACTAAATTAACACAATTACAGTCGGTTTATGACTTCTTTGGTAATTTTCCTCAACCTCTATGTCTGCTATACTAATTTTAACATTCAAACTTAGTGTTTTCTTGAGCAAACACGTGAAAACAACCATATTACACATATGTACATGTATTGGGGATCAATCCTAAGTAGAATTAAGAAAATTCACTAGTGGTCCAATTTCAAATCCGGACGGTACCTCTATCTCATGGATGACCACCTAAACACTGTGAAATAAATTAGACTTCCCTCCAGACTTCATCCACACATAGTAGAGTCTTGGTTGGCCATTCTATAGGAATCAAACATATGATGGATTGATACATTTTCACGCATGGCTCTTGTTTCGCCACTTCCTAAGAGTCAAATAAACCATATAAAATAATTACTCATTATTCAGTTTATGAATACAATTTTATTTTTCGGCATTTACATAATTTATGTAGTACTTACCAAAATGTTCGCTAAACATTATATTTACATGGTGCAACCACGAAATCAATTTTAGCCATACTATTTCTTGCACTGCGGCAGAGCATGCAATAAATTCTGCCTCCATAGTAGATAAGGCTGTGCATGTTTGTTTCTTGCTATTCCAAGAAATCACACCTCCATTGAGCAAGAACACATATCCATAAGTCGATTTATGCTCATCTAGGTCTCCACCCCCAATCAGCATCTGAATAGCCTGATAGGTGTAAATCATTCCCTTGGTAACAAAGTGGATAATTCATGGTGCCTTTCAAGTATCTCAGGATCCTCTTCACTGCTTTCCAGTGTGTTTGACCGGGATTTAATTGATATCGGCTCACCAATCCCATGGCATAACATATGTCAAGTTGAGTACACATCATAGCATACATAAAATTTCCGACCGCACTAGCGTAAGGAATAGTTTCCATTACTTTAATTTCTTCTGGAGTCTTAAGATACATCTCAGTACTTAGGTCTTCACCTTACATGACAGGGGTATCAATGGGATTACAATGCTACATATTGAAACGTTCAAGAATCTTCATAATATAAGACTCTTGTGATAAAGTAAGGAATTTCCTTGATCGATCTCTTTCGATCTTAACTCCTAATATATAAGCAGCTTCTCCCATGTTCTTCATTTCAAAATTGGAGGACAACCATTCTTTTATGGTGATAACCAAAACCTTGTCATTTCTAGCCAATAGAATATCGTCTACATAAAGTGATAAAATCACAAATTTATCTTTGGACCGCTTGACATATACACAATGATCTTCTTTGATCATCGTGAAACTAAAAGTTGTTATGACTCAATGAAAACGAAGATACCACTGTCTAGATGATTGCTTAAAGCGATATATTGAGCGATGAAATTTGCAAACTTTATGCTATTGACCTTTAGCTATGAAACCTATTGGTTGTTTCGTATAAATTTCCTCATCTAGTTCTCCATTGAGAAATGCCGTCTTTACATCCATTTGATGTAATTCAAGGTCCAAATGTGCAACGATAGCTAGAATAAGGCGTATTGAGGCAAACCTTATAACTGGTGAAAATGTTTTCTCATAGTCTATACCCTCTTATTGAGTATAACCTTTCGCCACAAGACGAGTCTCATATTTTTCAATGGATCCATCCACCCTTCGCTTAATCTTAAAGACCCATTTGTTTCCAATGGCCTTACGATTGGGTGGTAGATCAACCAAGTCCCAGACATGATTTGCCCTCATTGACTCCATTTCATTTTCCAAAACTTTTCTCCATTCTTTCTTATCAGAGGATGAGAAAGTCTCTTGAATAGTCTTAGGCTTGGCATCGTCTTTCTGAGCAATCATAAATGCTTCCCCTTCAATCTCAAAACGATGACGGGGAATACTTTTATGATTACTTTTACGCAATTGAATTTCTCTTGAATTCAATTCGTCAAGTGATGCAACACTCCTACTAGATCTTGTATGTTGAGGTAAATCTTCATTTCCCTCTACAACATTAGTGGGTGTGTTATTTGGATCTTCCATCTCATATAATTGGAAGTCCTTATCAATCTCACATCTACTAGGAAAATTGTTCTCTAAGAACGTGACATCTCGTGACTCCATTTTGGTCACACTTCCATCAGCTTGTTCACCTATGAACACGTACCCTTTGGAGTATTCAGAATATCTTATAAAGATACATTTCTTCCCTCTAGGACCTAATTTACTATATTTATGGAAAGAATCATGAACATAAGCTGCACATCCTCATGGACGTAGACTACTTAAGTCTGATTTCCTACCAGTCCATAATTCATAAGGAGTGAAAGTAACCGATTTTGAGGGCACTCGGTTAAGTACATAGGCAGCAGTCAATACTGTATCTCCCTAATAGGAGATAGGTAAATTTGCTTGCGCCATCATAGACTTAACCATTTCTAATAAGGTTATATTCCTTCTCTCAGCTACTCCATTTTTGTTGTGGAGTATCAGGAATAGTCAATTGTCTTACAATTCCATTTTCATCACAAAGAGCCTTGAATTGCTCCGATAGATACTCACGTCTACGATCGGTTCTCAATGCCTTTATTGTTTTATTCAATTGATTCTCTACCATCGTTATATATCGTCCAAAACAGTCTAATGCTTCTGACTTATGGGAGATCAAAAAAACATAACCAAAATGCGTGAAGTCATCTATGAAAGTGATGAAATATGAGGTTCCATGCCTCGCCCTTACATTCAAAGGACCACAAATGTCAGAATGAATGAGTTGCAATGGAAATTCGGCTCTAATCCATTTACCGAATGATTTTCTAGTTGCTTTTTCTGCTAGACAATGTTCACATACGGGTAGATTAACATTAGTGAGTGACCTTAAAAGGCCTTCTCTACCTAATCTTTACATCTTTGCAACCCAATGTGACCTAATCTAGCATGCCAAGTACTTGCATCAATCTCAACATTACTAGAAGATGCAAGTAAAGAAAAATAACCGTCGACATTAATATTGTACTGATCATAGTCAATGTCTAATACCATAAAACCATTCGATACATTACCTGAACCATAATAAACAGTTCCATACAAAATGTCAACACAATCACCATGAAAATTCAATACATAACCTAGGCTAAGAAGAACAACTACGGAGACCAAGTTTCGTCGAATATCCGGAGCATAGAGGACATCATGTAGGAATAGACTTCAACCACCACGTAAAATTAATTTAAATATGCTAATACTCTTCACTTCAACTCTTGAGTTATTCCTAACATATATCCATCTTCTTCCAGACTGTATCCGACGATACTCCACAAATATTTCTCGATCTCTAACTACGTGGTCTATCGCTCCTGAGTCTCTTTCGGCTCAGTGCATTCACGAGCAAAATGACCCATCTTGCCACAATTATAGCATTTCATCTTGGCCTTGTCCTTCTTCCCACCACGCTTCTTGCGTTGGAAGGTCTTAGCCCTCTTAAGTGCCCGATCAGTCTTCTTCCCTTTGTTGTTGAATTGAGAATTCCTTTTGCACTTTAAGCCCGAAGTTTTGTGCGAACTCAATTTAGCAACAAGACTATGGGTAGAGGATCTCACAGCCTTTAGGCGCTCATTCTCTAATTCCAAATGATGCGCTATATCATCAAAAGTAACAATATTCTCATTATGCGTCATATTGATCTTCATATGCTTCCAATTGTCAGGAAGAGATCTTATAACAGCTTGAACTTGCTGTTTCATTAGTAAGTGAGTGACCTGCCGATTTTAGCTCACGAATCATATTTGACATCTCCCGAAGATGCTGCCTCATCGTTACATTTGGGCGCTTTCGGTATGTGTCAAACTTGATGGTGAGTCTCCTCAGCTTAGAAGCAAATGTACCCCCAAACTTTTCTTTGAAGGCAACCCACATAGCTTGAGCTTTATCATAACTTTCAAACTCACACATGAGATCATCTTGCATACAACTCAGCAACGTGATGCGAGCAATGCTATTCTTCTTTTTCCAAGCTTGATAAGTTTCTAGATCTCTCTTGTGTTGAGCTGAAGTTCCATGCTCAGGTTCATCCATGGTGTGGTTGAGGGTTTCCAAAACCTCTTGCTCCTCGAGGATATACTGAACCTTTCGGTGCCAAATATCATTATTGTCACTGTTTAGCTTCTCACCCTTATGGTCTTGGATGCCAAAGCCATAATCAATTGCTTTAACACATTGACATAATAAACGCAGAATCAATACTAGCACATTTTTTAGAGTAGCACACATATTTAATTTGCAGCAAAGACAAATTAAATTAATGATAATTCAACAAAAGACACAAAAACGAAAGTTCACTATATTCCCAATCAGCTCCTATGTACGATTATTATGTTATCATTAATTAGTTTAATTTGTACAAATTTTAAGTTCTAAGTAAAAACTTATTCGAATTCTACCAACCTACGAACTCTCACTAGGAAAAAATAATTACATGACCTCATGTAATTTCTACATTTTTCCATTAACACAAAAACATAGCATGATGTGAATCAACGTACAAAAAAAATCATGCTGCAACTACAATCAAAACCGCAATTCAACATGTAAAGGAAAAACAAGGATTTCCTACCATTGTTCGAATTTTCTTGGAACTAGAAAATTGCAAGCGTATTAAATTATATACATAATATCATCGAACCAAGCTCTACACAACATATATGATATCATTTTCATATAGGTTAGCTACTGTATTTCCTAAAACATAAGAAAATACTAGCTAAAAATGAAAAAAAAACTATGCATTTACACCCTAAAAATACGCGTACTTAGGGTTTCATACACAATTTCATACATTTATAAAATTCAAAAATGCAAAATAACTATATCACAATGTAGAGAAACATCCATACGAACCAAACGTCATCGACCACGCTCCAATCGGAGCTCTCACGTGCCCCCACGTGCCGCCTGAGTGCGCGGTGCATGTGGCGCACGAGCCAGCGAGCCCAAAGGGCTCCTAGCCGGTTCAACTAGTCCAACCAGTCCAACCAGTGATCGGTTTGACCCATAGACTAGTCAACAATCAAGTCGGGTCACAGAAGGGTCGATTCTCGAGTCGGGTCGCCAGCCGGCGACCGGCCCGCCAACTGCCGCCAGTGGTGACGTCATCCGACAGTGGGATGAAGTCATGAAGTCATGGGTGACGTCATCCGTGACATTAGCATGCGTCGATTCACCAACGAGCGCGTGACGCTCATGCGCTAGCATTCCCAGCATGTTGAGCGCATGGCGCCCACGCACCGCGGTTTCTGGCCACGCATGTGGGCGCGTTTTTGTCCTCCTCCAGCAGCCCTCGACCCATCTTCGGACTCGTCTCGACGAGTACTTTCACCCATATATTTAAAAAGTTATTTTGGCTGAAAAAATATTTCGAAAAATGGTCAAAACCTGTACGCGACCCCGAACCCGTTCTTCGCTTCGGTTCGGTTCGTTTTCGACGATTCATATAGCAATTCCGAGAAGTAAACATCCAAATAGTGTAGATTTTATACTCTTAATCTCGATATCAAATAGTAAATGAGAAAATTTGATGAAAAAGTAAGGTAGAAATCACGACCAAGCTTTGATACCAATGTTGGAATTCAAGTTGGCGGAAGACGACTTACCTTTATCCGATGCGCAAACAACAATTAACCCTGGAACGAACATTGAATTGCGGATGAATCACGAATAAAATTACTTCACGTTGGTCTAAATGCAATCACAAGGAAAGCATCCGATTTCCACAGCGTAAATGCCGATTGTTCTTGTAAAGGATAAATGGAACGCCTTCTTTTCTTTCGATGGAAAGGGGAGAGAAAGGAAAAACTATTTCTTTCTGAGCATACGTTCTGCCAACCACGCCAACGGTTGTCTTCAGGAGACTCTTGTACATCTCCCTTCATACCCTTTCAAGGGGTGTCTTTCCATCGTAGCATATCAAGTCGAAACGGTGCGTTCCAATTGCACCCCATCATGGACGTACCAATTAAGTACAACAGTGAAGATTATTCTGAACAACTTATCTTGAACCAAAATAGAAGAAATGAACAAGTAACACTATTTAATAGTCACTAAAGTAGCATGGGCATAATTTGAGAGGGGACACATTGAATACACACTTGATGGAATGTTCGGTGATCGTCTCCATGTGCTTGTCAGTCCTCACGTAATTGATGGGTTACTAATTGACTAAACAAGTTCATCACTGTTTAATAAAAAGTGATAGGATATGATGGAGAAAAGCCACTATTTCTGTAATTTTTTTGAAAAAATTCAAATGTTATTTAAAACTATGTACATATATATATTTACACACACACATTAGGGCAACATTTTAAAATGCATTGGATTCATGTCAATCTAATGCATCATAGTTCTCAACTAGGGTTGTTAAATTCAATGTGAGATTTACATAATCTAAATTTAATTAGACTCATATGAGTTCAATGGACATACTACCTTAGTGATCCTATTGGCCAAGAAGTCTGAGAGTTTCTTGATTAGAATATTTCTCATAAGCAAGTTCAACAATTTCTTAGGATTGTCAATTATCTTAGAGATTCCGTACCAAAAGCCTCTAAATTTATGCATGCATTGCAATAAGCTCTTGAAGAGGAATCCAGTCCCATGGGAAAGAGAGCATATCGGTGCAATTGAGGTGTCAAAGGAGAAGTTGTTGTAACTTCTCCCATTGCAAGTTCCTTCTGATGGCAAGCGAATCTTGGGATCCGATGATAGTGAAAAGTATTGGATTGTAGTTCTGCTTGAAGAAATTGATGAAAGAGATATATCTGTGAACATAAGAGGGGACGGTTTTCACCCACCGAACTTCACTACCACTCTATATTGAAAGGAACCTTAGCCATTAATTATGAAATTAAGGAAATAAAATTCCATCTTATTGTTTAGCATTTCTTTGTCAAAATAAGAAGTCATCCTTTCCCCATATGATGAAGTTTAAAGCCAAAATAGTTTCTTATCCTCAATTTGTTCGATGGTTATTATGATTTTCAAAATACTCTTTTGAAATCAAACACATTAGAGTAGAGAAGAACATCCTTGTAGATCTTCTTTCAAGACACAAAGACTTCTCATCCTTGCACATATTCACATTTGACTGATCGCAAATAAGTACCGTGAAGGAAGGGTGAAATGAACTCCATGAGGGTGATATGCCCAATGTCCTCTTTGAAAACCATGATACTTTCTCATTTGATGACATTTTCTACATGTAATAATAGTTGATGCTAAACATATTGTAAGTGTGAATGCATTGAAAATTTGGGCCTCCTTCCTTCGTTGGAACTTTGGCTTCTTCATAGTAGTAGCGTGTTTGTAGGTAGATTGTAGCTAGAATTTCGGCAGTACATAACACCTTGTAAGGAGTACTTTCTATTTGAAATTTTTCTCCTAATAAATAAAATCTAGTGAACTTGCCGCTTGAAGAGAATATTTGTGATTTGTAAGTATAGTCGGGCGTGTTTTCAATTGAATGAGATCGATTGAAGACACTGGATGTAATAATGAGCTGGGGCCCAACGAGAAGGGCATAATAAAATGCATTCGATGGAATGTTCAGTCTTTGTCTCCTTGGACTTCTCAATGCTCTCATAGTTGACAGGGAACATGAAGCACTAATTTGTCCTTTATTTGTCTTTGTCCTCCCTTTCTTCTTTGTTATTACTCTCAACTTTCTTATTGTGTTTCCCATTAGATGATGCTATGCTATATGTTAATATTAGTATACTAAACCACACAGCAGACTATGAGTGTACTATAAGTCATATTCGATAACTAATAACAATATGTCACGTCAAATTCATAAAACAATCTTAGTATCTGACATTTCTTTGTTTTTATTTTTATGGTAAAATTGAAAGCTAGCAAGACACTAAAATAAGAGTAGCACTACATGTATTGAGACTTTACTTGAGTTTCTCGGTAAATGAAATGGTGCACTATGTGATGTACATCATGTTGTCAAATAAGAGTGGAATCGGCGTTAGTTTGTTAAAAGGGGAAAAGTGATAAATGGGGCAAGTTCAATTTAAGGAAATTTTCTGGCAAACAAATTAAAGGAAATTTTGCCAGCCCTCTAATATTCCGTGCAACCTGTAAGGGCGTGCATGACAACCATTATGTTCCAGAAATAGTTTCTGGAACAGAAATAGATTTTTCTATTTCTATTTCTAGAAGAGTTTCTAAGCAAAAATAACCGTTTGATAACGACGCAAAATTTCTACTCTAAAAATAGAAATTCGTTTGGTAACGACACAAAATTTCTTCCTTTCGGACGGCGGCACCGACGACCGGCAACCTTTAATATAAAAAATAAAAATAAAAATGATTTATTAACAAAAATAAATAAATAAATCATAAAAAATAAAATAAGAATATCATTTTATTTTAAAATAAAAATATCCTTAAAAATAAATTTATTTTATTTATTCTATTTTATTTTATTTTACGAATAAATTTATTTTAAAATGAATAAAAAAAAAATTATTTGGCAAAATACTCAAGACAAATAAATATAATTTCATTTTAATAAAAATAATTTATTTTTTATTTACATTAAATAAATTATTTTTAATAAATTTATTTTTAATAAAATGATTAATAAAAATAATTTATTTATTTTTAATCTATTTTAATAAATTTATTTTTATTTTTAAATGAATACAATGAATATTTTATTTTTATTTTTTAGGAAATGATATTCGATTAAATTTATTTATTAAAAATAAAAATAATATTTAGAATAAAAATAAAAAATTATTTTAAATCTATTTTTATAAATTTATTTTTATTTTTAAATGAATAAAATGAATATTTTATTTTTATTTTTAATAAAATGATATTCGATTAAATTTATTTATTAAAAATAAAAATAATATTTAGAATAAAAATAAAAAATAAAAATGAATAAATTATATTTTTATAATAATTTTTATTTTTATTTATTCATTTTTAAGGATTTTTTAAATTTATTCGTAAAAATAAAAATAAATATCATTTTATTTATTCAAATAAATTTCATTTTAAAATTAGGGTTGGGAGAAATAGAAATTGATTTTTGGGAAAAATCAGAAGTAAAAAATTTCTACTTCTGATTTCTCCTCCATTTTTATTTCTGGAATAGGAAACAAGTTTCTGTTCCAGAAATTGGTCTGGAATAGAAAAATCATTTCTGGAACAGAAATTTTGGTTATCATGCACCCCGTAATATGCTTTGTTGGCTATACTTCTTGGCCATACTGATAATGAAAATGCCTGTATAACCCTTAACATCAGCTATATGAGGCGAGGTGACGTTCGAATAAAAGGCAAAGTCGGAAGAAGGGAAATATTCTTAAACCTCCGCTCTGTTCTCCTTGATTTCTTACAAATCTTTCTCTTCTAGGTCTAGTGACATTGGAAGGATAAAATTGCAATTTTGATCATATAAGATGAGTTGGTTCAACAAGTCTGCTCTATATTTGTTATTCAAATCCTATAGATGAGAAAGCTTTTTCGAGGCCATAAAGCCTTTGGATGAAGGCTAATGATATTTTGGAGACCATCAAGTAGTTTCATTTAAGGACTAAAAGAGAAAAGGGCATGCGTGCTAGGATAACATACATGTCCCGAATTTCATTAGTCTTCCTCGTATTTTATGGTTATATGCGCTATTAGCTTATTCCATTTCTCTCTATTTTATTTTTCCTATGGGGTGATTGTCGTTAGTTACATGCCTCTTCTGTTGAAATAAGTAACATGCCCTATCCTGTTTCTCTTCCCAATCATTACTAAATTGATGGGAAATATGAGGTACCAGTTGTTAAATTATGGCTTGAGTTTAAACTAGGTACAAGACTCAACTCATTTAAAGGATTTTGATTTGTTCAAAATATGGTGTTCCCTTTTAATCAGTATCAAATTTTGATTTGGTTGGCGATGCTACTTAATTATTATATGTATTGAAGGTTTGGTTCTGTTGAAGATAAATATCCAAGTTTAACCGACGGAGCAAACGTTAGTCGGACTCCATTCAAGGAGTACAGTTTTAGGCCTTATCTAATATCCTGAAGAAGACGTACTGCTGAAATCTCTATTTTATATACCCGCACAAGAGGACTCTCTCTTTAGCCAAGAGAAAAAAGGGGACGTATCAGTGACGCTCTCTTTGATCGCACGAAGTTCTAAAAACGGTGGATTTTGTGACGTGAGTCGCATAATGAGTTGTTCTATTAATGAACACTAAAAATTAAGACCCAAGAACATGCCAAAATTTGCCGTCAATGACATCTGATTTACAAGTTTTACGCTTGTGGAATCAGTTGACGGAATTGATACAAAGTTGTTGTGTATGACTAAGTGGAACTTATAATTTGGGAAAGTACTGCAAAAGCTCTAGAAATCTTTATTGTTGGGACAATGTAATACAAGCCCGATACTTTCATTTGGAGAATAGAAAAACAAAAAAAAGAGTTTAAGTTTGAGCCCATTAACAAATATCGGTGGATGATGACTTCGTCCTTCCTATTTTAACATTATACAATCTGTTTCAATGAAATTGTTTAATGGAAAATAATTGACAATATTGTATTTTTTATTTTATTTTTGTCTGGTATATGTAGATGAGAAAATCTTGATAAATTTATTTTCTATTTTCTTGTTTATTTAGGGTCAAAGTTGGGACGTCACAACCCAGCATTAGTCATCGCTGAGCCACGTTCATCCGCATACAGGCCAATTTCGAGGTGGAAGTAAATAATTTACTTCCTATTTCTAAGAGAAAATTATTCTCCTTACACTAGAAGTTTTGATTTCTTCTGTAACAAGTCACAAAATCCGAGCTTTGCATAGGCATACCTAGATGTAAATGTTTTTATCTGCATATGTTGGTATTTTTACATGTTATTTTTATCCATGTTAAATATATAAACTTCATCGCTTAAAGATCTCGAGAATGCCGGCACTTATGTTATTTCTATATATGTGCTGGACCTATATCGATGCATAAATACTTAAAAAGCACTTACCACCGTTTAACCCTAGCTTCCAAAGGGGAATTTGAGTCTAGTTCTTCCCTATATAACTCAGCAACCCATGCCTATATCAAGCGCAATATTGCAAGCAATTCTCCATGAAAACGAGCTTGAATGAAAGTTGGAACTGCTGATTCTTCCCTCGATCGATGTACTAACTCTTCATACCCCTTTATTCTTCAATTTCCTCAGACCATAAGCATCAACTTGCTGCATAAAGATGACAAAATTCCCTTGTCTTGCTTGTCTCCACCACAGCACGGAGACTCAAATAAGATTAGCCAACTTAATGAGTCATTATATTCACTTAACTATCCAAAGTGTCCACTGTAGACTTTAAAACCAAAAAGCCAAGATACAACGGACTAACACCTTTTCATGCACGGCTTTTGGTCCCACTTTCTAGAAATCGAAGAAACCATGTAAAATGATATTTGAGGTGAAAAATGTTGAAAGAAGATATGCTTTGCAGATATGAAATCAGATTGGAGATTGTAATTGATTTGGATTGTATTTATTTTAGGACTATGAATATTTTCGTAGGATAGAAATATTATCTTTTCTTCTTTATTGAATCTTCTTGTATAATTTATACATCCCTGTAACATTGTACAATTCAATGAAGAAAATACAATTCCTACATCTCTACTTGAGTTTGTGACATTGTATCAGAGCATGTCTTGATCTTGACATTGCTTCCACACTAGAATCAACCTCTGTTACTGCAACCCTTCGCAGAACAGAATCAGTCTTCTCTGTTTCTTGTTGCTGCAACTTCCGCAAAACAGAACAACACCCAATAGGAATTTCTTCATCCAGCTTTCAAGAATTGATCTGCAAGACAGAATTGTTGCAGAATTCTTAGGAAATTGTCATCATGGCAAATCCACAAGCACTTACCTCAGGATCTAATGATCAGTCCGCAAGAGAAACAACGCCGCCACCTCCTCAGATCCATGAATCCTCGGCGATGATCACAGTATCTCAGGAACAAATCCAGCAGCCATAGAATCCTCCTCAACATGTGCAGTGAGGAACTGCTCCAACTCAGTTTAATATGGGGCAGCCCTATTCGGGGCCGCCTTACCAATGGGTACCGTATTCTTGGTACTATGGGTCAAACCCAAATACATCATCGCCGGGTTATTGAGATGGTGTGCAAAGTGATGGAGGCCTACCAACTGGCAACGGGGCAGGTGCAACCATCAATCCACAGCAGATAGGCGGGTCGACCGAATCGGGTATGGGAACGAATCCCTACCCGGGTCCCTTTTTTTCAAATACTAATTCTGCAACAGGATCTGGCGGATTGGGTTTTGGGGCAAATACCTACCCGAATCTGCCGCCAGGTTTTCTTCCATACCAAATCTTCGCTGCCAACGGTCGGCCGGAGCCCAGCGACCCCCTTTTCACAACTAATGCCGACGGTCCAGAACTGAAGGCATATTGTTCAATAGTTAAAAGGATCGGATAATTACTCAAATTGGTTGCGTGAGTTTCGGCGCGCACTGGTACCAAAAGATAAAGAGGGATTTATTGACGGAACGGTTCTGGTGCCATCCGACGAGCGAATGGCACGACTCTGGAAGAAATGCAATCAATTGGTCCGAATGTGGATCGAAAATTGCATCGCTTTCGAGGTCACGGCCGGTCTTCCCCCGACGGAGGACTCGAAACAGATGTGGGAAAATATCAAAGAGATGTTTGGAAAATTAGATCAAGTGAAAATTTTCTCTTTGACGCAACAGATCTCAGATTTAAAACAGGGAAATATGACCGTTGCTGCGATTTTTAACAAAATTCCAAGTCTGTGGAACGAACTCGAGGCAGTCGAGGAGAAAATCGACTGGCCAGAAGCCATCTCACAGCAATACAGAAAGATGCGGGACAGAGAGAAGGCAATACGTTTTTTCCTCATATTAAACGAAACCTACCTTTCGTTTTGGTCACAGATCTTGACCATGGAGCCGATGCCGACCCTTGGCCGCATCTACCAGCTTGTTGTTCAAGAAGAAAGCCAGTAGAGAGCAGTCAATTACGGCAAAAATGGCAAGAGCGTGGCTCTGGCGGCGAAGAGATTTTCTCGCCCGCTACAGAGGGCCATAGGAGGAAGAGAGGCTCTCGAAACCAATCTAGGGTTTCATGAGGAAAACCTTAGGCGATATCGCTCAATAACGAGCGGCGACGATGCGTTTGATCGATCGAACGGCTCTCGATCGTTCCCTGGAGGCGCTGGATCCGACGGCTCTAGAGGCAAGGGGCTGATGGAATCGAACGGCTCACGCAGTTCGAATGTCTATGGGCCAGACGGCCCACTCGGGCATTATCCAGTTTATTATGAAGGGCCGCGAGGTAACTTCCTCGCAATTTTTGATGGGCCGTATGGAGCGACGATGGCCCATGCCGTGAATAGGCCCAATTACTTTACAAAAAATAATCAAAAGGGAAGGGGTAAGCTGTACTGTGATTATTGTAAACGCCCACATCACACGGTTGAAAATTGCTAGAAGCTTCATGGTAAACCTGGAGAAAAAAGAGAAAGGGGAATTTTCAACTGTTTTACAGGTATTGGGAAAATCAGCAGACAAATCAATTTCTCATGGGGAATAGCAGGAGCTGATGGAAGCTTTAAAGAAGTTAGATGCTTCTGACAAGGCATGGAGTTTCACGGGTATTTCTTATTGTCTGATGAACTCAATTACAAAGGATGCATGGATTATTGATACTGGAACTAGTGTTCATATTGTCTGCAATTAGAAATTTTTTTCCAATATTAAGAAATTATCCTTTCCTATATCAGTACAACTTCCGAATGGAAACACCACACAAGTTGATATGACTGGGACTGTGATTCTTAGCCCACTCATCAGTCTTAAAAATGTCATTTATGTCCCTAGTTTCCAATTTAATCTCATATTAGTCTCTCGAGCCTGTGAAGAAAATTCCTGTCATGCCTTGTTTGACTCTGATAAATGTCTATTTCAAGCCCTTTCGACTGGCAATTTGATGGGCTTGGGTAGAATCTATCAAGGATTGTATTTTTGGATCGATCTTCCAAGCAATTTTACTTCTTCTGTTGCTTTCAATAAATCAATGTGTAATGTTGCCAGCAATAAAAATTCCCTTTATCATCAAAGATTGGGTCACACTGCCTCTTTCCCTTATCCTCAGTGTCCTATTTGTCCTTTGGCGAAACAAACTCGTTCCTCCTTTCCAACTAGTAACACTCGTGTTGACAGCATTTTTCATGCTGATGTCTGGGGACCATACCATGACGGTTCACGGTTCTTTCTCACAATTGTGGATGATTTCTCACGTGCCACGTGGGTCTTTCTCATACAATCCAAAAATCAAGTTCTGTCTCACCTTAGAATTTTTATTTCTTTATCCAAAACTCAGTTTGGAAAGTCAATTCGCCACATCCGTATTGATAATGGAAAAGAATTATTCAGTGGTGAATGTGCTTCTTTCTTTTCCTCAAGTGGAATTTTGCATGAAAGTACTTGCACTTATACACCATAGCAGAATGGAGTTGTAGAGAGAAAGCACCGTCATCTTTTGGAAGTGGCACGGGCCTTGAAATTCCAAGCATCTATACCAGAAGACTTCTGGGGAGATTGTGTGGTCACTGCAGCATACCTGATAAATTGTATGCCATTTAGAATTTTGAAAGGAAGAACTCCATTTGAATTATTATATGGAAAGAAACCAAATTTGAGTCATCTTCGGGTGTTTGGTTGTCTCTGCTATGTGACTACAGTAGGACCTCGGGATAAAATGGGCCCTCGTGCTCGGCAATGCATATTCATGGGATATGCAAATCTTAAAAAGGGATATTGAGTTTATGAACAGTCTACTAGGGAATTCTTTATCAGCAAAGATGTGGTTTTTCATGAAGAAACTTTCCCTTTCCGGAATTCTGCTCCCATGTCTGAAGAAGATGTAAACATTAATCGTAGTTTCTTGTCAGAAGAAGATTTATCTTCTGGAGGATCCAATGTTATTCATTCTCCTCCAAGACAACAGATAGTGGATGCAGTTTCACCTTCGCCACCTGATGAGCATACTACTGGAGATTCATTTGAGATGGATTTCGTAGAAGAGGAACCTCAAGTGATTAATTCCATAGAATCTGCAAATATTGAAGAACCATCATTGGATGTATTAACTGAGCCACCTCAACGATCTGGTCGAGTCACTCGTCCACCAGCTTGGACAAAAGATTTTGTCTGTTCTTCATCAAAATCATCAGGTACTCGTTACCCTATCTCCTCCTATGTGTCTTTTGATCAGTTGTCATCAGAACATTTATGTTGCATTAGCCGCATTTCTAAGGAACAAGAACCGTCTAATTACCATGAGGCTGTACATGATCCACGCTGGCAAAAGGCCATGAAAGCATAACTTAAAGCCTTGATTGACAATCACACTTGGGATATCGTATCATTACCTCCTTATCGTAAGCCCATTGGTTGTAAATGGGTATATAAAATTAAATATAAAGCAGATGGTTCTATGGAAAGGTACAAGGCCCGGTTGGTAGCCAAGGGGTTCACACATAGAGAAGGATTTGACTACCATGAGACCTTTTCTCCAGTAGCCAAGGATGTCACGGTTCGCTCTTTCTTATCGGTTGCTGCTTTTCACAACTGGACGTTACATCAAATGGACGTTCATAATGCCTTTCTTCATGGTGATCTAGAAGAGGAAATTTATATGGATCTTCCACAAGGATTACGGAGACAGGGGGAGTCTAAGGTATGTCGTCTCCGCAAATCTCTTTATGGTTTAAAACAGGCCTCTCGACAGTGGTATGCCAAGTTTACTAATGCACTCACGAGTGCTGGATTTAAGTAGTCCAAGCATGATTATGCTCTCTTCACTTGGACAAAAGGTACGTCGTCTATCTACTTGATGATTTATGTTGACGACATACTTATTATGGGAGATGATGATTCCGCTGTGAGGAAGCTTAAAGAGTATCTACATTCCTCTTTTCATATCAAAGATTTAGGGTCACCTAAATACTTTCTTGGAATAGAGATAGCTTGTTCTGATTAGGGGATTTCTCTTAGCCAAAGAAAATTTGTGATGGAGATTATATCAGAAGCGGGATTATCAGGATGCAAACCGGCGGTCATTCCTATTGAACATAATGCAAAATTAACCAATGTTGATTATGACGCTGGGATGTCTTTTTCTGATGATCCATTACTAAAGGATCCAACAAGTTACCAGAGACTTGTTGGAAAACTTATCTATCTCACCATGACTAGGCCAGACATCTGCTATGCTATACAGACTCTTAGCCAGTTCATGCACAGTCCAAAGCAATCTCACATGAATGCAGCCTTGAAGGTGGTAAAATATTTGAAGAGATGTCTAGGACTAGGAATACTTCTTTCTCGGAAGTGCAGTATGGAGATAACAGCCTATTGTGATTCGGATTATGCTACATGTCCTATGAGCAGGAGATCTATTACTGGTTTCTGTATTAAATTTGGGGAATCACTGCTTTCATGGACGACAAAGAAGCAATCCACTGTATCATTGTCATCAGCAGAAGCTGAGTATTGATCTATGGCAAAGACTGTCTGTGAGGTGGTATGGTTACGAGGTCTACTTCAGGATCTTGGGATACAAGTTAGAGGTCAGACACTACTCTTTTGTGATAATAATTCATCAATCAAAATTGCAGCAAATCCCATATTACATGAGAGGACGAAACATATAGAAGTTGATTGCCATTTTACACGAGAGAATATCAAGGAAGGTATCATCGAGACAAGAGGGATTAGAACCACGGAGCAACCTGCAGATATATTTACTAAACCTATTTGCCAAAGGCAGCATGCATATCTTCTGAACAAGCTTGGCGTCTTGGATATATACAAGCCACTAGCTTGAGGGGGAGTGTTGAAAGAAGATATGCTTTGCAAATATGAAATCAAATTGGAGATTGTAATTGATTTGGATTGTATTTATTTTAGGACTATGAATATTTTCGTAGGATAGAAATATTCTCTTTTCTTCTTTATTGAATCTTCTTGTATAATATATACATCCCTGTAACATTGTACAATTCAATGAAGAAAATACAATTCCTACATCTCTACTTGAGTTTGTGACAAAAAAACCTGACAATTGATCTATTTTTGATACTTTGTCAAAAAAAAAAAAAATCTATTTTTTATACGAAAGCTAGGATTCAACCAGCCTGGACCTCTATTTCGGCCTCTACCGAGCCTGACATGGACTTGTTGATGCTCACGTAATTGATGGGGTACTAAAAGACTTGTCTCTTCATTTTTATTTTATTTTTTTGGTTGGGTTATCGTCGGCTGCTTAAACGACGCACCTAATGGAATATTCAGTCTTTCATATGGACCTTTCGCTTTTGTAATATATTTATTTTAACATGCGAAATCATATGGCATAAAATAAGTGAAGATAAGCCATACACAATAATTAATAATAGTATGCCACATCAGTTATGATACCAAATTTATAACATAATCTTAGTGTGTTTACAATATTAATAACAATATTCATTTATACTACCACACTTGAACCCTATGTAGAGCGTACGTTCTTTGAAACCTTACAGTACGTACATATTTTTTCAAGATAGATGAGGTAAAATTGAGGACCACAGAAAATTCGGATAAGTCTACAGTACTTCCCATTGTGGAATCAGTTGATAATTGAATTTTGCACGGGATCAAGGTGTTAAATGCAGCTAAGACTGAAAGTTGGGATCACAAGAAGAGATGGGGAAACAACTGTTTCTTATTCTTAGCTCTGCTCTCCTGTGGTGGTGGAGCTCAATCACAATCTCCAGAGCATACTCGCAAAACCAAACGGATCGGCTCGCGTTAGCCTCCTTCAAAAACGCAATACACAAAGACCCATTTAGAATCTTGAGCTCTTGGAATGATTCTACTCATCATTGTGAGTGGCAAGGTGTTTTGTGCAGCAAAAGACATCCTGGGCGGGTCACATCTTTGGTCCTGAGATCACAAGGCTTGGAAGGCTTCCTATCTCCTCATGTTGGTAACCTCTCTTTTCTGAGGGTCATAATTCTGCAGAACAACAGCTTTCATGGTGAAATCTCACCACAGATTGGCAACCTGTTTCGGCTACGTATTCTTATTCTTAGTAACAACTCATTTGGTGGGCCGATACCCTCTAATCTTTCCTGCTGCTTGAACCTCGAGACCCTGAATCTCATAGATAATAAACTTGTGGGGGGAATTCATTCTGATCTTGGTTCTTTAACAAGACTTAAAGGCTTGGGCTTGTATGGGAACAATCTTATAGGTCCTATTCCACGTTCGATTGGAAACCTCTCGCTGCTACAACAGCTCTCCCTAGGAAAAAATGGATTAAGTGGAGAAATACCTAAGGAATTGTCCAAACTTAAGAGATTGATACTTTTCCAACTATCTCTCAACAAACTAACTGGTGAGATTCCAACAGGGATTTTTAACAACTCTGACATTCTTGAGTTCGATGTTAGTTATAACCAGTTGTGCGGAAGCTTTCTCAATGAAGTCGGCACCACTTCTCCTTCTATCTATTTCCTTAATGCCGGCACTAACTTGTTCACTGGGACGATTTCGTTAGCGCTAACGAATGCCACCGGTCTTGAGGAACTTTTCCTTTACAACAACAGTTTCCATGCCCAATACCGAAAAATCTGGGGAGGCTAAAGGGCCTTCGCGAATTTTCATTGGCTAAAAACCACATGCGGGATGACTTGAGTTTTATTTCTTCATTAGTTAATTGTTCCAACTTAGAAATTCTTGAGATGCAGTGGAACTTGATTCACGGATCGTTGCCGAGATCCTTCTCCAATCTCTCCAGCATTAGGCGAATTCATATGTCAAACAATCGGATCCAAGGATCTATTCCTTCAGGCCTTGGAAATCTCTTCAACTTGTCTTTCTTGAGTTTATGGAATAATTTTCTAAGTGGTCACATTCCTCATGCCATTGGAAGACTTTCCAACTTGGAGCAACTTGTTTTGAACAATAATATGTTTACTGGAGAGATACCATCTTTGATTGGTAACGTTACGTTGTTAAATATCCTTGACCTTTCCTCCAACATATTCCAAGGCCACATGCCACAAAGTCTCGGCAACTGCAAGCAACTAATTTGGCTTGATCTTTCGAACAATAACCTATTTGGCTCAATTCCTGCCGAAATCGTGGGCCTTTCTTCCTTGTCGATCACCTTGAATTTAGCAAATAATAATTTGAGTGGATCTCTTCCATTGCAAGTTGGATCTTTAAAGAATCTCGGCACACTAGATCTGTCTTACAACAAATTGAATGGTTTAATTCCGCCGTCCATCAGTGGGTGCTTGACATTAGAATGGCTTCACTTAGAAGCTAATTCTTTTCATGGTCAAATTCCCCAAGCTTTACGCCCATTACGGGGTCTAGAAGAGTTGGATCTTTCCAATAATAATTTTTCTGGTCCAATCCCGAGCTTTCTTGCGAGTTTCTCACTGCTCAAGTACTTGAATTTGTCCTTCAATGAACTAGAAGGACCAGTTCCAAAGGGTGGAGTTTTTCTTAATGCAAGTGCCATATCGGTTTCTGGAAATAGACAACTCTGTGGAGGTATTCCGGATCTGAAGCTTCCTCCTTGCAAATCACCAAGCTCTAACAAGTCTTCTTCAACCAAGGCCATAGTAACATTTGCGGTAGCTGTCAGTTTATTATGTTCAGCTTTGTTGTTCCTGTCCATGTTCTATTACTGCAAAAAGAAGCAGATGACAACCAATGCCTTGACATCGTCATCCTTCGAGCACCAATTCTTGAGGATTTCTTATGAAGATCTCATAAGAGCTACTGGTAGATTCTCCGAGACCAATGTGATTGGTAAAGGTAGATACGGCACGGTTTATAAGGGGATTCTTGATGGTTGTGCGACTATGGCGGTGAAGGTGCTCAATTTAACACAAAGAGGAGCTTCAAGGAGCTTTGTCTCCGAATGTCGAACGCTCGGAATCATTAGACACAAAAACCTAGTAAAGATACTAAGTGTCTGTTCAAGCGTGGACTTTTGTGGAAATGACTTCAAAGCTCTAATATACGAGTTCATGGCTAATGAGAGCTTGGAGGAGTGGCTGCACCCTAAGACTATAGGACAAGATGATGAGCATAGCGAATCGAGAAATCTCAAACTAGTGCAAAGGTTAAACATCGCCATCGACATAGCTACCGCAATAGAATATCTCCACAAGGGTTGTTATCCAGCCATCGTCCATGGAGATCTGAAGCCGAGTAATGTGCTTTTGGACAATGACATGATGGCTCGAGTGGGAGATTTCGGGCTTGCAAGGATCATTTCAAAAGTGTCTGCTGAAGCCGTAGGAGTTCAAGACCAAAGGAGTTCAACTTCAACCGCAGTCAGAGGATCTATAGGCTATGTGCCTCCTGGTATGAATCTGTCATATTTTCTTGATTAGTTTTGGTTATTTGCGATAGTAATATGGGTGAGTGTTAAAAGTATTTAATAAACAATGATCCTTGATGTTATATGATGCTTCGGATGCTCTAATACCTCTTTCTTACAACGCAATTTCCTATTTACTTTATTAATAGTAGCATGTCCTAATCGTAAATGAGAACAAACAATCGTAAATTTTATCAATGAATGGAAATTTTTTTGATCAAAACTCTGAATCTGTGCCAATAAATGGATTAAGCATGTTGTGTCATCTCATATTCATATTTTCTTTCTCTTATTCATACTTTATCTCATATTATGCTCATGCTATAATATTGAATTGTGATAGTTTTGTCATAAAGTCAATTACGGTATGAGAAACTGACAAGAACTTGTGATCACTCTCAGAATGCCATGACTTAAGATTTTGATAATAAGTAATTGATCCCTCACGGTGGACCCTTTCCTGTTGACTTGACCTATTATCCTTTATTTATAAAAAATATATTTATATGACATGACATTTAAGTGAGAAGTGATGGAGGTCTCGAACCCACAAGTGCATGATAATATCACACAACATACACTAATTGACAATACGTTGAGCTCTATCCAACTTTCACTCTCCCTAAACTTCTTGTTAAGAGCATACTTAAGACAAATTTACGCATTTTGCATGTATAAGTTCTTCAGCGTCAACAAATCACTCCAAGTCTCTTTTTTTGCCCATGTTCTTCGAGGCATTTTCTTTTCTTCTGTCTTGTAGAAAAGAAATAGTGTGGTATAGGTATAAATTGAATCCGGATCATGAAAATGATGAGCCTCATGTGCATTCCATGTGTGTCTAGTCAAAATCGGCAGTGCAAATTTAGTTAATACATGCACTAAGTGCACTAAATCATTTCTGCCGAGACCCTCACCACATATATTTTCTTCTTTTTCAGTTTTCCACTATACCCTATTCGAGGAAAAAGTCACTCTTGATGTTTAGGCAATTTGTTTAGCAAACATGTGGTAACTTTGGGTGCACTTAGTGGTTTTGGAGAAAAAAGAGTTCATATGTTGTTAACTGATCTTTTGTGCACTTTATAAATCCTAAAATCCCATTTCTCTATGGTTGATGCATTCTAACTTTTGTGACAACTTTTACCACTTTAGCATATGACAAGCAATAAAGCCATAGCCAATAAAATCAACGAAAGTCAAACAGAGAGATATGAAAGAGAAAATCAATAGGGAGTTTTGTGACCCTCTACCTTGCTCCAGCAGAGGATCCCTTGGCCTATGCCATGCGTAGCAAGCCCAATTGTGAAGTGAGTGAGGGCTTGCAAGTCATCGCTCTATGTTGAGTTTGACCAAAGCAAGCCCTCACAACTATCCTTGGCAAGCTCTTGCAAAAATGGACATCAAGCAATATCCCATGTGACTTAAAAACTTTTTTTAAACAATTATTCAAGAAAAAGTGTATGTTCATTCCTATTAATGTCTTGATGAAATTTTCAGAGTACGGCATAGGACACAAGGTTTCCCCACTTGGGGATGCATATAGTTATGGCATTCTATTATTGGAGATGCTCACTGGAAAGAGACCCACTGGAGAGGCCTTTGGGCACCATCTTAACCTCCACAACTTTGCTCGAATGGCTCTTCCGAATCGAGCAATGGACATCATAGACTTAAGGCTTTGGAGTGAAGCTAGTGATCGACATCAAGAGATCAAGATAAGAGATTGCATTATCTCCATATTCGAAGTTGGAGTCGCATGTTCGATGGAATCACCGCTAGATCGGATGGACTTGACCGAGGCAATCAGGAAATTACACTTGATCAAGGTGAGTTACGAAACCAAAGAGAGGAGGATAGGTATGTAGCTAAATCAGTTTTCTCATTTCATCTTAGAACTCTTTCACTAGTAGAGAAAATCATTGTGCAAAGGGAGTGCACCAAGTAAGCACGTAAAATTTGTGCAAATTGTCATGAATGTCTGCCTAGCTAGTATGCCTCCCCATTCCTAATATGTGTATTTTTAATAATTGCACCAAAATCTATATTTAATCACCGTAGAAAGTTGATGTATGGATTTATAGTCTACCTATTTTCACTAAGTAAGCACGTAAAATTTGATGAATTTGCATATTTGCACGATTCTCTTCATTTCTGATGCCGATTGTGGATCTTAGTTTATGATATTCGATCTGGCGCCCAGATCGCTGGAGCATTGCCGATGGCCATTGCCCTCTCTCTCTATGTCTGTGCGCGCTCTCTATGTGTCTGTGCGCGCATGCACTTGTGTACTTCACCATTAGCCCGCAGTCAAATCTGAAGAGGACGAAGAGGGAGGCAACCTCATCGCAAGATCATGAGAAGAGAGAGGCCGACTCTCGATGTTGCGATTGAGCGTAAGCTCACTATCAACTGGAAGCCAATGCTTCATTGAATTTGGGTGATGTCGCCAATGAAATTCTGCGGTCATGTTGCCGACACCTACGGCCGCTGTGTGTGTCCCCTACCTACTCTTCAAACCTCTCTATTCATTGCCATGTCATTTAACGGAGATATAAAGTTAACCAACACATAAAGGGGACAAAATCAAAAAGGAAACACGGACGTATATTTTTTGCACTTATCAGTGTGCTCATCACACTGTCTAATAATCTTCGTCAAGTCTTCCTACTCAACCAACCCTCTCTTCACCATTAGCCACCGTCTCTGGCCATTGTGGCCACCGGTCATCACCATCAGTCCTCCACATCTCGCTGCTATCTCTGTCGTGTCATCCACAACTATCTTTGCTTTCTCTATTTACAAAACGAAAATACTCTCTCCCTTACTCTATCTCTTCTCTCGCCGCCAAATCTTTGTAAGGTCTCGGCACCACCATTGGTGACCTAATCTAGCCATAGCCATGGCCTTTGAGATATCACCTCAATCTCAATGGACAGGCAGATGGAGGAAGCATCCCCAGATCTTGAGATGACCTTCTGATTTCGTCATTGTCAAGAAAGTAATTGTAGATGATGAAGGATCTTGACGCAAGGTCTTGAGACCCGCCAAAGACATAAACTTGACGTTCAGGTGAGCTCATCTGTCTTTATACGAGAGAAGGAGAGAGATAGCTACATGAAAGCACGGATGACAACCAACATTGAAGCAATAGGGAAGAGAGCGAACAGAGCATGACATGACCCCTTGTAAGCACCGGCAGTGAATGGTGGAGCGAGGAAGGTCAAGATTGATGGTGGCACCAGAGGCATGTCAATGACTGAAGCTGCGCATGGTTATGAAGGCTCGATAAAGGGGGAGAAAGACAGGGAGGAGAAGAGAGATTGATGTTGGGATCTTGAGGAGTGATTGGGTAAGGTGTAAAAACAACAAGAGAGACTCGTGTCTTGATTTGGTGTTGAAGACAGTGAATAAGTAAACCAATGCATACAATTAATCTGCATCCAAGATAGGGATGGTGAAGGACCTAAAATACAACGCCCTATATCTAGCATAAAATAGGTAAACACGATGGCATAATCGGGAAAATGAGAAGCAAACATAAACCGACCCATAGCATGGTCGGCCTAGGCTATGTTAGGGTAAGTTACCATAAAAGATATACTACATTATTGACCAACCATCAATAGAGTGTCATGTCTTACAATAGCATGCCACTAAGAACAACAGCATCGAGAGAGAGAGAGGGGGGCGGGGGTAGGCTTCAAGGATTGAGATCAAAACAGGAACAATCTAAGCTATAATACCAAGTCAATATGTGAGAAAACATTGAATTGTGCGTTGCTTTATTGAATAATGCATTACATTATACGGGTACTTATATCCAAAAAAATAAACACAAAAGGGAAGTAATCTAATGAAGAAATTAACTAACATTGGAATTAACAGTAAAACCAGAATCAATTGAAACCAATTACAATCTGCACAACATTACATAATCTTGAACATTTCCTAACGATTGAAATTCATCATAACAATAAAAATGTGCTTTCAAGATTCTTCTATGAAAGTTTGAGGTTGAAATTGCTCTCGCAAATTTGTTTTATAGATTATAAACTTTTCTCTCTCTCTCTCTCTCTCTCTCTCTCTCTCTCTCTCTCTCTCTCTTTTACCTTTTTGGTCAATATAGTATATTGTTGAGATAAGTGGCCTTGGCTATATTTGTTAACAAAGCAATGGAAGGATGACCACATCCTATGGTAAATCAAAAAAGAAAACAGTGCTCTCCTGCAATTAGTTTACAATTAGTCAACAACTACCTAACAATCATTACATGAGCCCTTCCTCTAGTAGCATGGAGTATAAAAGTCGAAATAGCAAGAGTACTTAAAATCTGCCAAAGCCATTTCAAGCAGACACAGATTATTGCTAATTTGCTAGTAATTATCTGCTTGAGTTGCTTTTATGCACATGTTATGCATCCATATTTTCCAAAACTAGCTAATTCTAATACTAAAATCTAACAACCTAATCAAGGCCTATTTTCTAACCAATTTTCCATTTTTATTTTCCAGAATTTTATTATTATTTTCGTTTTATTATCTTATTCTCGGTCCCTCCTCTGAATCAAATCTTCAATGAGATACTCTATGAATTTCAGCATCAACTCAGTCAAAGGAATTGAAAATAAACATGCTCAATGATAAAGAAATCATCAACATGCAAGCACCACATTGTGGGTAATTAGAACAACACTTGGACAGGCTTCAGATCAATTCAATTTACACGCAAAAGAGAGTGACCAGCAAAGGAATGGTGATGATAACCCATATCCAGCAAGTTCAAGGCACAGCAACATGGTTATTCGTCGAAAAATTATCACCAATTCACCATAATAATCTGCTAAATCATCATGCTGAGGTAAGAGATCGTACTGATATAGCTTCATCACATTCCAGCGGGGTTTTGGTAGGACTGAAGAAAAGCAAATGTCAAGCAAAGCCTACTAAAAGCTCGGTTTCACAAATGGCAAGACTTCAGTTCCCCTAAAGCAATCAATTATTTCCCCAAAGAACTGCGGCTACTTCATTCTTTTTTTTTGGGGGGGAATTAAAAATATACAAGACCTCAAGCTTTCCATATACGATCACATCATAATACCTACTCAGTATAGCAAGGGAAGAGAGAGAGAGGGTAGGCAAAAGAAGGATTTGCCTGTACTAAATTGATCTTTCCTCACCAAATTTACATGCATATACCCGTACTCGAACTTTTTGAGTTGAGAGCAATGTGGATATGGAAAGGGCAGGAGTTTCACCCGGTGCTGGACAAATTCGACTTTGTCCTGGCAGGGCCTTGAAATATAGAAACGGCAAAGATGTGAAAGGCAGACAGAAAAGAACAAACGCATGTAATGAAGACAACTAAATGCAGAGAGAAGGCTAGAGAGTCCATAATTATGATTGTGACCTTGTCAAGTGCAGTCAGCGAGCTTCTCTGAGCTTCTATTTTGAGAGACAAGCTCTCGGCAGCATATTCAGCAGATTTCAGCAGACTCCATTGCTCATTCACAAGGGAGACATGTCCAGTAAACAAAACATTGTAAGAACTAGCAGAAAAGGATGACAAGTCTAATCCAACAAGAAGAGTATAACAAGTTCGATCCAACAATAAGCATATGAACAGCAGAATCAACACGGTTGCACTCAAATTTGGCAAACACACTTCAGTATTGATTTAGTTTAATATAGGACTCATTTGCAAGGATGGACAATGACAGTTTACCACTGATTAAATGAGGCCTGAAATTCTTTACAATCTCAAAGCATGAATAGCAAACAGAGAAGATGTTAGCATGGCACTGAAGATTTAGCTAAAAGTTACTCACTTCTTTACTCTTCACTCATGTACACACATACATGCACAAGCACTCCCCAAGCACCTCAATGCTCTGTTTTTTTCTTCTTTCCTCATACTGTGTGATGTTAGTTCATGGCAAAGAACCAATCCATCCAAGGTAAGACCTTCCAGGGTCTCAATAGATTTGAGAGTAAGACATCTCTCCTATTTACCCTGGTCAGAATTCACAAGTCCATGTATTTTGCGCGACAAATGGTTCTACCTTCCAGACAAAGTCGCATTGTGATGCAGGCTAATAGGCGCATCTGCCTCTTGAGAAATTTGATATCCTGCCATATCAATATGAAAGCTTCCCAGGCCACTATGATGAATGGCAATCAGTCCAATTGAGAAATCCTCGATTAGCCCACGTGACCGCTCAAAGGAAATTCACAAGTGTAATCAAGTGAAAAATTATTAAGCATCATTAAAGCAAATACCAAATTAAGACCACAACACCAATCAGCCGAGCAAAAGAATACACAACCAGCGAGCATATTCTCAATCCAGTGAATATAATCCGTCAGATGCTAAAACCCTTGGGTATACGTAAGTCGACATGCTTTGCTCATCTAGATATTTGATTAACACGAATCTATACTTGGCATAACATCAGAATCAGAGACAACATATTTGGATGGATTTGAACAACAATTCAAGTAGTCATGGCATATGGAAATCTTGGCCATAGTCCAAAATCACTGGAAACAGAGGAGCTGTAAGTGAGTCGAACATGTATATCATGCAACGATCATTCCATATACTAAAGCATAAGAACGCTTCTCAAAATCGTATCCCGAATTCGTTCAGGCATTTTAACGAATGTTTGGTGGTCAGTTCAAAAATTAGAACAGAGAGTCATAATCGAAGAGTCAATTCCGATAAAGACAACTGCAATGACATCAGAACGTATTTAAACTACTAACAGATCCACAATCATCATTCTACTTTCACTCACAACCCTAATAACAAATCTCGGAACGGGAACGCCAGAGACATCATCTTCTCGATGTGTTATAAAAACATGCTAGAATGAATGATTCCGACTTCGTCAATGAAGATCCTAGTAGTATTATCTCTAAATGAAAACTCATTTTTCGGAAAATAACCAACCAAGGACTTGGCATCGGTTGACGAATTAGCTAGAGAAGCACCGAAATTCATTTCTTGAAGAAGAAATAATGGGTAATCGGATGCATGCATCCCAAGTTCATCTGAACAATTGAATATGGTAGATCACACACACACACACACACACATATAAACCACGTTAGACAATCTAGAAACATTTAGGTTTCCATACTCATGCATGCAATATCCTTCCTTTTTCTAGAAGAGAGAATGGATCGGTGCTGATAATAAACCCTCTCAATTCATGAGACAAAATATTACTGGTTGCTTTTTATATGCCTACCATGGTCGTCCGCTAGATGAGAAATTAGACAAAAGCTCTCGTGATTAGAGCTTTATTCATACGTTGCTCTTACTTTTAAATGTGAAACCTTTAATATAGACGAAAAAGAAAAAAAAATGCAAGACATTTGAATATTTCATATGTACAAATCTAATTATCTCACATATCATTCAACCAACTATTATTCAACCAACTATTGCATCATCACCTTGCAAGATGTCGGAATCAAAATCCACCCTTGAAGTCAAATCATCTCCACCCCAAATCTCCTAAGAAGGTGGGGATTCGAACTCCCATCTTCCCCTTCTCATGTGGAAAGGATGGCTAAATGCTAGTAACTATATATTACCATGATTGATATACGTATTTAAGCCCGGCCTAATAGGATAGGATGGTTTGCAGTTTGTATTTTCTAGGCCTCACATGATGGGAGGTCGGGTGAAAATCTAGAGTTTTAGCCACAAAATAAAATAAAATAAAAAAATAATCCCCCACACCGTTATAATGCATCTAGAATTATAATTATTGGGAGACAAAAAAACAAACCAATACTTTGCATTATCTATTGTTACAATTTCTTCAACTTCAGGTGAAAAGTACGTGGCTTTTAAAGGCTTATGAGTCATGACGAAACGTACATAATTAAAGGATAAAGGAGAATTTATGCAATAATTTATAATTTGGGGGATAGAAGGGATTTGTATTTTTTGTCCGCAAATTATATATCTATCTATGCTACCTTTAAATTATCATTCCGGTTAACATATAAGCAGGCAAAGCTCTAAGGACATAACAAAGTGAAAATTTAGGACAAATATGAGAACATTTGATAAATTGTTGTTTAGCATATGTATATTGTAGCAGATGATAAACTGCTGTAGAAGGAACTATTAAATGAACATAGACTTAGAGGTGTCAAAATGGGTCATGAAGCCATTTTTTGACCATATATTTGGGGCTAGGTTGTAAATGGGTTGTTAAACACTTGAAGGGTTGGGTGAAATTAAGTTTAAAATATTGAAGTTCAACTAGAGTGGGTCATAAATGGGTGTCTAGAGAACCCATTTATGATCCATTTAAAAATTAAATTTGTATCAGTTGGGTAAGGGAATTTGGACCATATGTTTTTTTTTTTTTTTTTTTTTGTTCTAGAGTTGACTTTCAATATGCAGTGCTTTGCCTTTACAAGATTAAAGAGATGGCTCTCATGATGCAGAACTTTGTCCCACATGGCACTTTGCCCACCGTGGACCTAATTTGACCAACGGAAATTCTCAAGTCGGAATAGGCCCAAGCCGAGATTTCGGGCTCCCCCCTTTTTTCCAAGGGCAATTTGCACCTTCGGGCTCGAGAGAGGCCCCAAATGGCCCAAACCGGCTGAACTATATCTAAAAATATATATATTTCAATATTAAATAGAAAGCATATATAATAGAAAATACATTATTAATAATAATATATCTTTAAGTAATTTGTAAACAAGTTGAAGTTAACATATGAAAAAGAGTATTTTTTAGGCCCAAAACATAATAACGGATCGTTTTTTACTTTAAAAAGAAATAAGAGAAATTCGGATGAGCTTCGAATTGGTTCGAAGCAAAGGACTTTTGGAAGTTCTATGGACTTGTCAATCATTAGGTAATGACTTCCTTTTTATTGGGGTTCAAGTAATGGTCGTTAGCTTACATGCCACATTTGATGGAATGAATGTTTAGTCTTTTGTCTCCATGGGCTGCTCGATCCTCTCATGATTGACAGTGAATGTAAGGGACCAATTTGTTCAGTCTCTAGTCTTTGGTTTTCACATCCAAGGACTTCGTAGAATACGACGCACCAATATTAATATTGCTTTCTCTCCCCTCAACTTTTTAAAGGAGCGTCCTCTCGGACAATGCTATCTTATAGATTAGTATTAATATACCAAACCACATGGCAGACCATAAGTGAATGATAAGGCACCAATTTTGCATTCATTGGTAGGCTCGAACAATACATTCTAGGGCCTCGTCACTAAGTGGGCTAGGCTGACAGCTTTGAGGCTCATTCTAGTCTCCCTATTCATTTATGAAAGTTACTTTGATAAATATTAGTTTTAGATTATTTACCTTGAAATACAAACTTTGTTAATATTGGAAGAGAAATTAAGGCTTAAAACAGAAAAATAAAAGTATTTTATGAAAAATTTAAACTAAAATACAGCAGAAGTATAAAACTATTTTCTATTTATGTTTTCCATTTTATCTAATATTTAGCTCAGCCTTTTTTTGTCCTAAAAAAAAGACATACCAATAAATTCTAGTAGGCGAGCTAGACACTTGCCAAAACTTGCCAGTTTGCATTTGTACACGGCCCCTAAAAGTTCGAATCAAACATGTTCAGTGATCCAATCTAGTAAGTGTACCTGATCTCGCCATATTCAGATATGTTTTCCCCTACGTTTGATTATTTATCTCTTAGAGCATACGAAATGGATGGGACTAGACCTCTTGACTATTAATTACCGTGGGGATTGGGACTAGGCGCCCTTATTCCCCCAATTCCACGGCAAAGGGTCAGCTGAGCTAGTAATTAACTGCATTAATTTTTTTTAAAGAAAAGATGCGGTAATACACTAGGAGATAATTTTAATGGAAAAGAAAGTGTGAGGACTCAAACAAGCATGTGGGTTTCATTCAATTGACCAATGGAAACTTCACAAATCATTTAATAAAGAGGATTTAATGCTCATTCTTGGTACATTTAGCATTTCTCTAACCTCAATAAAGAAGGCGCCATATAATCTTTTCGGAAGCTATCATCAAATTTCCACTCGTAACCCAAAATAAATATCTTACTCATGCATTTAATATTTTTGGAACTCGCTTTCATGCAAACATAACTTTAAAAAGTTGAGATTGCATCAAGCTTGACTACTTGAGCTTGATGTTTCCGCTTTTGGTGATTGACTTGTAATTGACTTGGACTTTAAATCAATTTCTTTTGAAAAGCCAAAAGAAATAACCGAAAGTAGGGGAGAAAACTTTAACCCAAGACACGGCAGATGTAAAGGAATTTTGTGTAAAGAGAAAAGAGTTTCAAGATAACCTTACCTTTTTATAAGTCTCATGGTCATATAAAGAATCAACGTAGCCACTTTTTGTCAAGGATGTGAAAGTTTCATTCCTACTGGATCCTCTCGTGATTGAAGGCAAATATAAGGCACCAATTTGTTCAGTCTCCAGTCTTCGGTCTTTGTCGACATGGACTTCATAGAATACAAGGCACGAATATTAATATTGCTTTCTCTCCCCTCAACTTTTTGAAGGGTCCTAATGGACAATGCTATCGGATAGATTAGTATTAATATACCAAACCACATGGCGGATCGAAAGTGAATAATTAGCCATATTTGATAATTAATGATAATATGCCACGTCACTTATTACGCCAAATATATGAGACATTCTTAGTATTTTTGACATTTTTCTGTATTGCTTTGGTTGTAAAAATGAAAACTACTAACACGTAGATATATGAAAGACACCACTACATGTGCTAAGACTTTACTCAAATTTTCTAAGTGAAATGGTGTGCAGTGTGGTATGCACCTAGGTCATCAAATAAGTGTGCAATTAGGATTAGAATGGAGATTGTCAAAAGGGGGAAAGAGATCAATTGAGCAAGATTAATTAAAAGAAATTTAGTTTTCTATTCCACCATAATTTTTTCTCAAAATTACACGGTGCTCTCAACCATCATTAGGAGTTGCCATTCAAGTTTGTCTGACAATCGTTGAAGCAATTCGATGATGCCTTCCATATAGACAATCCAACAAATCTAGAGAAGCCCCATGGATTCACGACATGCTTTTCACCATATAGCACTTTGCCTCTTTACAAGGTTCAAGAAATAGCTCCCGAGGTGTAGGACTTTGTCCCGCATAACATTTAGTTCTACAGGTGGAAAAAAAAGAAGATCTAAAGAACAATTTGGCCTAGATCATACGGCCGACTTTTTCAGGTTTGAAGTGTCCCAGGCTGAAATTTAGGATTCCCCCTTATTCTTTTTCGAGCCAATCCGCACTTTCAGCTTTAGCATCTTCGGGATCTCAGGACTAATGTGGATCGAACTGGTCAAATTATATATTAAAACTAAAAAATATAATCAAAAGATTAATAATTAATGTAGAAGATGTTTGTTGACACTTATTTTACAATTTTTATTTAGGGCTTAATCGTGTTATTAGGAATTAGTCGTTTTAAAAAAACAAAAACAAAAAATAGAAAAACAAACAAAAATAGCAAAACAAACAAAAAGAAAAAAAGAAAAAATGTGGAAGGGGGCCGGGCCGGATCTCGTCTTGGCCCGGCCCATCTGCTCCTCCTTCCGTGTTCTCGCGTGGGGGGAGAGCAGCAAAGGAGGGGGAACCCTAAAAAAAAGGGCAGGAACCCTAAAACAGAAAGGAGGGGGAGAAAACCCTAAAAAAAAAAAAGTAGTGAGGGAGAGAGAGAAAGCGAAACGCCGCCGCTCGACCGACGAAAGACCGCCGCCGGTAACCGGGCGCCCGACGCCGACCAACCGAGACCGCCGCTGTCTTCCCCGGAACCTAGATCTGGAGAAACCGAGGACCGCCGTCGCTTCATTCCCACGCGTCCGCCAGCCATCGTCAGGCAAGCCGCGAACCGTCGCGCGAGTCGGGCGCGGGTCGCGAAAATGGGTAGGGTTTTTTGGCCGTTTTGGGCTATTTGGGCCGTTTTGGGCTTTTAGGTTATTTTAGTACATTGGGCTTGTGGGCTTCGTTTTTTAAAACGAAAAAAAAAAAAAGACCAGAACGGGCCTGCTGGTTAGGCCCAATCTGAATTTAATTGAAGGCCCGGGCCCGACCGAACCCTGCTCTTCTTCGGGTGGGCCGATCGGTCCGCCCCCCCCCCCGTTTGGACCGAACCCGGTTCCGGTCGGAGACCGGACCCGATCCGCGTTGACCGGGTCGGGTCGAACCGAACCCGACCCGGTTCACCTTTTTTTAAATTAAAAATAAATTTAAAAATATTTAAAAATATTTTTTTTAAAAAAAAAAATAATTAAAAAATTAAAAAAAATTTAAAATTTCAAAAATCCAAAAAATGTAAGTTTTGATTAGGAATGGCCATGTATTACATTTATAGTGTATTTATGCCTTTAATTGCTCGTATATTGATTATGTTGCATTGTTTAATTTTCATATTTAACTATATTTGCAATTGTTTAATTGTTTATGTTAATTTCACTGCAATTAGGATCTTGGTAGTTATGATTATTACTTTAATGATTGCGCACCCGCATGGTCACCTCACATGTTAGTGGATAAGTATAAAATCAATTCAAACCGTCTGCCAAAAATCATTTTATTAAAACGAACAAGATTAGGTACCGAAAGGGCACTAATTGGTCAATTAGTGTAATCAAGTCCCCGAACCTAGATTCTCTGGTTACGTAGGAAGTGAGGCACGCTCCCATGCCTCACTTGGTTTCTAGCCGACCCCAATAGGCTAGTGGCGACTCCTTTTACGCGAAATTCTTAAAAAATATCCCAACGTCACGCGGGGTATGGGCTTGGGAGAGCCTGCGCCTAATCATGGGCCTTAAGCCTATCTTTTAGGCAATACCCCTAAACCTGTTCCCTCCCCCCGAGGGTAGGTCGCGACAGCTTGGCGACTCCGCTGGGGACTTGGTTTTAGACCTTAGAGGACTTAGGCCAAAATTAATCTTGTTCAAAAATATTTTTTGTTTGGCAGCGAGGATACTGGGTATGTCCCTAACGTGTTAGGTGTTAAATGTTTTGCAGTTGGGAGTTATAAGGGGAGGAGTGATTGTTAACCCCTTGTCTTGCAGGTGTGGAGTTGGGAATGAATGTTTATGCTTTGAATTTATGAAGTGTTGTTCGCCTATAAATTGTCATGCTTGCATTTCCTTTGCATTGCACTGCACCCTAGCACACACAACCCGTCGTCGGACCTGGGCAGCATAGGATCACTTAGGATGGTGTTGAGGTGGATACCACTCCGACTACAACCATGTAGTACGAGTCGCCCATCTCAACCCCGAAATTTCTTTCTTGATGTCAAAGATCCCCATCTTGGTCTGCGACCATGCGACACGGGTCGGTTCTTTGACGAAGCCAGAGTCATGGGATAACCTGACCTAACCACAATCTTGTTGGTTCAGTCCGGTAATCCTATGGCTCTATTTTGAGCCGTTTAGAGTAGAAATCCAACCACATCTCATGTGCATGTCTATGTAAAAAAAAAGAGACAAAGGTTGGCATCCATTGTGAGTATCATTTTTATTTTTATTTACTCATTTTGTATTGCATTTTCATCTTGAAATTCGCGGAAATCAATCGAATGCCCTCGGTGTTGTAGGCTTTTGATTTTTTAAAAAAAAAAGTTGGCAATCATTCTTGAATGCAAGTCCTAAACACTTTGATTTGGCCCTGTTGAACATATGATTCTGTTAAATTTCTAGTTATGGGCTCAAAATCATTTTAAAAAAAAGCTTGCAAGTCGTGATTTTATATTGAGGCATGAAAATTGAAATTACATTTTTTTAATCAAATTCTCTCATTCTCACATTTTGGACTAAAATGCAAATCATTTTGTGTGCGAATTTCTTAAAATAGAAATCACTTCATTTTTTTTGCAAGAGAAATCAAAAAATCAATCTCTTCCAAAAAAAATAATATATTTCAATGCCTTTTGTATATGAAACTTTTAGAATAAGAGCAGACGTTCGATTGATAGCTGACAATCGATCTTTTAATGATGCCCCTTCTCTCATGACAAAATCTTGGCAAAATACGAAAACCCTGTAATAAGGACTATGGGGCATGTACCATCGCCTCGATTTTGCTGTAAGAAGCGACCTCATTGAGAGATCATTTTCACATACTCCACATACTGACATTGTCATCTTTTTGCAGGTTATGCGTGATGCTCCATGACATTCTCGTGTTTGACCACGTAGAGAAGTGAATTCTAGAGTTGGAGCGAGAGTTGATTTTCACTCGTATCTATACAAGAGTTTCTTGTATTTTATCATTGTATTTATTCTTGTTAAGAATCTTGTTTTCCATTCTAGGTTTTCATTGCAAATCCAATTTATGCTTTTGTAAATCATGTCACTTTTTTTTATGATCGAATTCAATTTCATGAAAATCATCCCTATAAAAAAAATGAATTCACAAGTGGTTCAAGCAAATCTTTACGTCTACCTTCCAAAATGAATTTTAAGAAAGCTTGGCTCAAAGCCCTCTCTACACGAAATCGCTTTCTCCGGTAGGATGAGGAGTTTATCTGAGATCGACTTCTGCCTTTTCTAAAAGATAAAAGTGTAGACTCATGGAATTTGAGGATTAAGCATGCGTCGAGGCATTATAGGCGCTAATTTTCCATAAAGGCAAAACAAAGCTGAATTATGTTCTAAAAGGTTTTTTTTATTTGGAGATTGGGCTTTGCCAGCACCAAATTGTTTTTTATGAGTTTTATCAAGAGCCGCATCATATGTTACTAAAAGGCTAGTATTAGGGCTCTTGCGCATTTTGGCAATTAAAGCATTTGAACATTTGGCTATAAGAGTTCTCCGCAATCAACATTAGAGATTCGCGATGCAAATGCCTTAGATGCCGAAATAGCCCTCACTTTGCATGATGAGAGAAATGAAAGGAGTTGCCAAGTATTCAAAAGGACGCATTTGAAGGAAGAGTAAATTGTATCGATTCCAATTATCTATTTCTGATACCATTTCTGACATGATTTTCTTTTCATTGTCAAGGAGACATCAGGGATTTCAAGTTTTGTAACGTTCCAACAAACGCGATGGACCATTATTGAGTCCCATTCATCTTAAACAAAGAAAGATTCAAATGATGAAACATAGGGGCAATATTATCCATTCCTCCATGAGAGATACCTTGGGATGCTGATCGCTCGACTTTGAAAAGGATGTATCTCGTTCCTGAACTTGATTCTCTTCAGCATAAAAAATGACATGTCTTTTTCTTTGATACAGGACGAATTCGAACTGAACAAAGGTTTGTCAAATAAAGAGTGGGAGAGCAACGTTTGATTTAGAAAAATCTCTCATCTCCCCACAAATGAAATGTGCCGGAACAACATTGTCAGATTCATCAAGAAGGATGTATCGTTCCTAAATTGAACCTAACTAAGTATGGAGATAACTCGTTTCATCTCCTCTTCTTACAGGGTGATGAATGAAAAATGTTGCACCTTGACCGTAGAAGCAGCACCTTCCATCAAGGCAGTAAAAGGGCAAAGCATCTAAAGAACAATATCCTCAGATATAGAAACAAGGAGCACCCACTCTCCTTTCAAAGCAAAATCTTGAAAAACACATCTCATGATCCATATATAAAATTTTCAAGCTCCTTGTCAGCTAACCATCTCTTCAAAAAGAGCATCTAAAAAAAAAACAAAACAGGAATCAAACTTTGTGAATTGTTGTATACAATAAATAAGTGCTCTTTATGGATAAAATCAGGGCCGCATAGCCATTTTTCAATAAATTCTAGCAACTTCAAGCAAAGTTCATACCTGAAGAATGAAAACATGTGAATGGAAGACATCAAACGCTTAAGGGTACATGTGAGTGAAAGGTAATGTCAGGTTACCAAATATCCACGAGGATGAATCCAAGAGATGTTAGCTCTCAAAGGATAAAAGCTAATGAAGGGTAATAATGTATCGTTTTCAACATTTCAATCCCTAAAGATCTTTGTGCTACCATATTCTTTTGTGTTCTTTACAGGGTTACCGGGTCGCCGTGCCACAGGTAAGTACCCTTCTTCTCAATTTTTTTTAAGTAAAAAAAAAAAAAAACTTTGGCGCTTTCTTAGAGACAAGCACAAAAATGAGAAAAGAAAAATTTCTGCAAATTTTTTGAGTATTCTTTTATCTCAAAATTGTTTTCTCGTCTTGTGGATTATTCATTTAAAATCAAATTTCCCTATGGAGATTGATCTACTCAGATGATCTCGAAAGAGTGAAAGGTTAACCATGCCAAACGAGAAGTACTTAGGATGAAGAAAGGCAAGCCCATTTCCAGACACATCCTTCAAACACTTTTGAGAGTTGAGTGACAATCAACCTTATCTTAGGACGAATGATTCATTCGCATTGAGCGCAAAGATCGAAATGATAAAGGCGTTCCCTTCATCAATCCAAAGTATTGCACTAATCTCTTGCTACCCCTTTGGGCCACCAAAAAAATGATCCTTCAAAGTACCCTTGTTGAGGACGACCTTACATTGGGGCAGCACAAGGAGTTATGATGATGTCGTAAAGCGAAAGATTGAGAAAGATTCTATTACTTTCACTTACACCAATTTTCTAGCGATAGCTTCAAAGGAATTCTCATTAGAGCTTGACTCATCCCAAGGTGAAGAAGAGCATTTCTTTCTCTACCCAAACACTGATACCCTATTGCTTTAACCAATTTGGGCCTGATTATTCATTTCTGAACCCCGAGCGGTGATCATCCCCTTTCACTGGGGCAAGTCATAAGAATTTGACCAAATACAATTGACAGTCATGAGACAATGTGAAAAGCATCTCGAAAGTCATAAGAGCTACAAAAGTTCAAAGAGCAAAAAGCTCGACAAATTAGGGGGCATGAAAAAGCAGTGTGCCTAGTAAAAGCAAGGCCAATGCCCGTCAAGAAAAAAGAGCCAAAAGACTGCATCTTATGTAAAAAAAAATGATGAAAGTCAAAGTGCCTGCGTAAAAAATCATCGCAAGTGCAAAGGAAATTAGAAAAAGGAGCAAAGCTCCCGTGCAGAAATGATTAGTAAAGGAACTTTCGAGATGCGCTGTGTTCCAAAATCCAAATGACTTCAAAAGATCGATTGACCTGGTCACAATGCCATGATGATCACCAGCTCTAAAAAACCCCCTTGAAAAGTTTAAGCCTTTTGAGCCTTTCCTGAGCCAACATTACAACCCTTTTCCGAAGCCTCTTCTGATTGGGATGGTTTGAGTGAAAATGAGAATGCCACAAAGAAGCTATTGCTCGAAGGAGTGGAAGTAATTCTATCTTATCTTATTTTCCAAGTTCTCGACTTGTAAACCCGATGAAGATAGCAACAAATGGTCCTTATTTGGCCTCAAAGCAATGATTCCCTTGTGTAAGTCCTAACCAAGCCTATATTGCGGTCCTTTCAAAAGACCTTTTTGATCGATTAGATTGTGCTCATTGCGAATGTTTCTGAAAGCCTTTGACATGGGTTATGTGAGATACCACCAGCAATCAGTTATTTCCCATGTGAATAGATGGGATCAAGCAGCCATTTTATCAAGAGTGTGCGAGAAGCCCTTTCTGACTAAGAAGCTCTAGTTTGGCATGTTTAATGAGCATTTTTTATAAGTCGTAGCCGTTCTGATAATAACTTGACTCCTAGAGAATTTGATGATTAATGATACATCCTCAAGCAATATGACAATTTTGCGCTAAATGATGCTAATTGACATTGAATATTTTATTTTATTTTTAAAAAAGTTGAACTTAGCTTGATTAGCTTGTTCAATTAATGCTGTAGTATTGCCAATACGTCTCTTGATGACGTCTCTAATGACACTTGCTCAAGTTGAGTTTGACAGGATTCCTCAATGAAGCCTTGCAATTTTCAAGGGGTTAGCGGGTATTTCCCTAAAAAAAAACCAAAGGTTCCTGGTCAACCTTAAACCATGTCATCTCCAAAGGTTTATGGTTAGCCTTAAACCATGCCATTTCTAAGATTGGTGGATTCATCTGTGAACCACACTTGTCCGCTCCCAGTCGAAACCCGTTCGTACACAGTGAGACTATCATCCAGTCGAAACCCGTTCGTACACGGTGAGACCTTCATCCTAGTCGAAACCCGTTCGTACACGGTGAGACTATCATACCCAGTCGAAACCCGTTCGTACACGGTGAGACCTCATTCCTCTCTCTTCTTATGACTCGGAGAGCTTTGTATCCTGGAGTCTTCCCTTCTTCTCATGACCCGGAGAGCTTTGTATCCTGGAGTCTACCCTTTTTTCTCATGACCCGGAGAGCTTTGTATCCTGGAGTCTTCCCTTCTTCTCATGACCCAGAGAGCCTTGTATCCTGGAGTCTTCCCTTTCTTCTCATGACCCGGAGAGCCTGTATCCCGGAGTCTTCCATTCTTCTCATGACCCGGAGAGCTTTGTATCCCGGAGTCTTCCCTTCTTCTCATGACCCGGAGAGCCTTGTATCCCGGAGTCTTCCATTCTTCTCATGACCCGGAGAGCCTTGTATCCCGGAGTCTTCCATTCTTCTCATGACCCGGAGAGCTTTGTATCCGTGAGTCTTCCCTTCTTCTCATGACCCGGAGAGCCTTGTATCCCGGAGTCTTCCATTCTTCTCATGACCCGGAGAGCCTTGTATCCCGGAGTCTTCCCTTCTTCTCATGACCCGGAGAGCTTTGTATCCTGGAGTCTTCCCTTCTTCTCATGACCCGGAGAGCCTTGTATCCCGGAGTCTTCCATTCTTCTCATGACCCGGAGAGCTTTGTATCCTGGAGTCTTCCCTTCTTCTCATGACCCGGAGAGCCTTGTATCCCGGAGTCTTCCATTCTTCTCATGACCCGGAGAGCTTTGTATCCTGGAGTCTTCCCTTCTTCTCATGACCCGGAGAGCCTTGTATCCTGGAGTCTTCCCTTTCTTCTCATGACCCGGAGAGCCTTGTATCCTGGAGTCTTCCCTTTTTTCTCATGACCCGGAGAGTTTTGTATCCCGGAGTCTTCCCTTCTTCTCATGACCCGGAGAGCCTTGTATTCTGGAGTCTTCACTTTCTTCTCATGACCTGGAGAGCTTTGTATCCCGGAGTTGTCTTCTTATTGACAAGACGCGCTTCCATAATTATAAGTCCTTTCCGTCGACTTGACGTGTGCCTATGCACCTGGGGTCTCTTTATCGTCAAAATAATTCATGTGTCTTTTGTCTTTGAAAGGAACCACTTCGAGCTCCCATTCAAAGAGGGGCAGCTGTTGACACTTATTTTACAATTTTTATTTAGGGCTTAATCGTGTTATTAGGAATTAGTCGTTTTAAAAAAACAAAAGCAAAAAATAGAAAAACAAACAAAAATAGCAAAACAAACAAAAAGAAAAAAAGAAAAAATGTGGAAGGGGGCCGGGCCGGATCTCGTCTTGGCCCGGCCCATCTGCTCCTCCTTCCGTGTTCTCGCGTGGGGGGAGAGCAGCAAAGGAGGGGGAACCCTAAAAAAAAGGGCAGGAACCCTAAAAAAGAAAGGAGGGGGAGAAAACCCTAAAAAAAAAAAAGTTGTGAGGGAGAGAGAGAAAGCTCGAGGAAACGCCGCCGCCGGTAACGGCGCCCGACCGACGCCGGCCTCGCCACCGTCCGAGCCGCCGCCCCCCCTGTTCGCACTGACCACCGCCGTTTCTCCAGCCGACCACATCACCACGGCTACAATCGGGCCATACTCAGGTCTGGCTGATCGCTGTCAAGCCATGGAATCTTCGACGCCGGACCAACCGAGACCACCGTTCTCCCCCCTCAGATCTGAGAAACCGAGGGAGAAGCTCGCCGAGGACCGCTGCTCGCTTTGGCCGCTCTCACTCCGCGAGCCCCGCAAAGAAGCCAATCACCACCGCCGCGTCTCCGCTGCCACCCGCCGCGTCGCCGCCACCGTCAAGCTCGTCGCCGCCGTCGTCAGCGCCGCCAAGGAGCCCTAGGGCTTCGGCCGCGAACCGGGTCGTGCGAGTCGGGCGCGGGTCGCGAAATGGGTAGGGTTTTTTGAACGTTTTGGGCTTTTAGGTTATTTTAGTACATTGGGCTTGTGGGCTTCGTTTTTTAAAACGAAAAAAAAAAACCAGATCGGGCCTGCTGGTTAGGCCCAATCTGAATTTAATTGAAGGCCCGGGCCCGACCGAACCCTGCTCTTCTTCGGGTGGGCCGATCGGTCCGCCCCCCCCCCCGTTTGGACCGAACCCGGTTCCGGTCGGAGACCGGACCCGATCCGCGTTGACCGGGTCGGGTCGAACCGAACCCGACCCGGTTCACCTTTTTTTAAATTAAAAATAAATTTAAAAATATTTAAAAATATTTTTTTTAAAAAAAAAATTTAATTAAAAAATTTAAAAAAAAATTAAAATTTCAAAAATCCAAAAAATGTAAGTTTTGATTAGGAATGGCCATGTATTACATTTATAGTGTATTTATGCCTTTAATTGCTCGTATATTGATTATGTTGCATTGTTTAATTTTCATATTTAACTATATTTGCAATTGTTTAATTGTTTATGTTAATTTCACTGCAATTAGGATCTTGGTAGTTATGATTATTACTTTAATGATTGCGCACCCGCATGGTCACCTCACATGTTAGTGGATAAGTATAAAATCAATTCAAACCGTCTGCCAAAAATCATTTTATTAAAACGAACAAGATTAGGTACCGAAAGGGCACTAATTGGTCAATTAGTGTAATCAAGTCCCCGAACCTAGAGTCTCTGGTTACGTAGGAAGTGAGGCACGCTCCCATGCCTCACTTGGTTTCTAGCCGACCCCAATAGGCTAGTGGCGACTCCTTTTACGCGAAATTCTTAAAAAATATCCCAACGTCACGCGGGGTATGGGCTTGGGAGAGCTTGCGCCTAATCATGGGCCTTAAGCCTATCTTTTAGGCAATACCCCTAAACCTGTTCCCTCCCCCCGAGGGTAGGTCGCGACAATGTTTTAATTATACTCCAAACACTTGAATAAACTCATAAGTAAGTTAAAATATGAACATATAAAAAATGATTTATGAGGCCCAAAATATAATAACTAATCTATTTTTAATTCATAAAAAAATGAAACAAAAATCCACTTAAAATATTAAACTATAATTTTTTCCCAAAAAATAGGCTCTCTAGTCTCTCTTTCCCTCATTGGTACCATGGATAGTGTGTCGTATTAAACAGTGACAAAGAGGTCGGGTTGCTTTTCACAGAATGATCCAGAGCTTTAGCGAATCAATTAGAATATTTTAATGCAAAAATCACTTGTAATTTTCTTGAATCCAAGTGCACGGGACGCAATCTCTTTTCACAACATGACTCATGTACATTTCTTTTGAGGGGCCAAAGGAAGTTCCCAAGGGCTTTGATGACTTGAGCAGGAAAAGTATTGGACTAACTGCATGATGCACCGCACTCAAGAACTATAAAAATGATTTTTGTTTCAATAATGATAAAGATCCCGACACTCGCGCATCACACCGCGATTAAAGAAATTAAAAATAAAACTTTTGCTGAAAATAAAAGTGAGTTTTGCTTTCACATTTCTAGATTGAAAAGATGCCCAAAATCCATTTCATTCGACCAGAAAAAAGAATTTGTTGGGTGACTTTTTCATTCAAAAGAGATTATGTGGAAAATCTTGGCCTTTTGGAAAAGGAGAAAAAAGAAAGTTATTATACAAAAAGTTAGTTGATTTGTCATGTAATGATTTGATCTTTGTGTTCATATTGACCAAGTAAATATTATTAAACTGTGCTACATTGCAAACTATAAATGGACAATAAACCATATTTAATAATAATATGCCACATTACTTATTATACCAAATTTATAGAACAGTCTTAGTGTTGGACCTTCTCTTTCTTGTTTATGTGGTCAAAGTGAAAACAAACCAAACCTTAAAATATGAATAACACTACAGGTACTAAGACTTTACTAAATTAAATGGCGTGCTATCCCCGTGTGATCCAGTAAGTGTGGAATCAAAATAGGAATAATATTTGTAAAAAAGGGGGAAAACAACATGTTAGCACATTTTAAAAGTCTTAGGACTCAATTGCACTTTGTTGACAAGTTTTAGGACTTAATTGCACATTTCGAAAGATTTAAGACTTAATTGCACTTTCGTGATAAATTTTAGAACATTCAATGCTCTTATCCCTAATTGATCCTACCCCATTTATGTTTATTTTCCCTTTTAATATAATCGTCAGTTTGGTCGCAAACTTCACACCAATTTGATGGTACGTCGCAAGCCACACAGCCGCCTTGTCAGTTAGTAAGAACTTTTTAGTAAAGTACCTGTGACATTACTCTTGAAATACTTGTATTACTATGCCCACTAAAACATTACATCCCTAGACACTTTATATGCTGAGGAAATGCAGTGGGTTCATGTCAATTAGTTCTCAATTGGGGTGCTTAATTTCCACATGGTACTTACATAATCTAAACTTAAATGGGCTCACATGAGTCCAATGGACATGTACGGGTGCGTTTGGAATCAACTTTGCAAGGGACTTTGGGCTTCTAAAGATACTTGGGCTAAAGCTAGGGTGTTTGGGAACAACTTTGCAATTTCCATTAGGCCAAAGCTGGCCTTCTCAAGGCTGAAAGCCCAAGGCAGGTGAAGGGGTGCCTCGGTCTTTCAGCTTTCTCGGCATACAAGTGGTACTGTTCATTTTTTTTTTCTTCCAAAACTATCCTCATCTATTCTCGATTTTTCTGGTTTTGCCCTCGTCATTGTACTGTTCATCTTCTTCTCCATTGAAGGCCGACGACGTGTTCCTCGAAGCTGTGAGCAGCCGCCGACGGCTCGGCATGGTCGCGGTGGCCCAGGCAACCGTCGCCGGGGAGTGGTGCAACCGCTGCCCTGTCTGGGTCGCGGCGAGGTTTGGGTCGCCGACCTCGCCGCGACCCAGATTCGAGGGCAGCAAGGTCCTCCCACGACCTCGCCGCCCCAGATCTTGGTCGCGGCGGTCGCCGGAGCTCGCGCGACCTCGCCGCGACCCAAATCCGCGGGCGGCGAGGTCGCGGCGGGGTCGCCCGACGTCCGGCGACCCTCGGCGATGGTCGCCCTACGTCCGGCAACCCTCGCCGATGGTCTCAGTGGTCGCCCAACGTCCGGCAACCCTCGCCGGTGGTCTTCAGTGGTCGCCTGACGTCCGGCGACCCTCGCCGGAGGTCTTTAGTGGACGTCCGGCGGCCACCTGCCCTTGCCGGTCAATTTTTTTTTTTCTTTTGATAATTTTTTTTATTACCAAAGCCCTTTGTAAATGTATATCCCTCAAACTCCATTTTGCTCAAAGGTACTTCCAATGGGCTTTCAAACTACAATTTACCAAACACACTTTGCATTTTGGAAAATACCTTTAACTCAAAGGTCTTTGCATTTTCCTAAAGACTTTCCCCAAAAGACTTCCCAAACGCTCCTTCAATGAACACATTGACCAAGAACTCTTGAGGTTTCTAATTAGAATATTTCTCATAAACAAGTTCAACAGTTTGTTAGGATTGTCAATTATCTTAGAACTTTCATCCCAAAAGTCTCTAAATTTTTGCACCCCTTGCAAAAGCTCTTGAAGAAGAATCCACTCCAATGGAAAAGAGAGCACAATAATGCAGTTGAGGTGTTAAAGGAGGAATTGCTGCTTCTTCCACATTGCAAGTTCCTTCTCACCACAAGCAAATTTAGCGAACTGATGATAATGAAAAGTATTGGACATCAATTTTGCTTGAAGAAATTGATGGAAAGAGATACATCTATGAACATAAGAGAGGACAGTTTTCACCTATCAAACTTCATGACGCAGAGGAAGTAATGCTTGGAAAGAATTCCAAAAGATAGTATTTTATTTTGAATAATGAAGTGCATATTACAATATCTTAGGCGACTATTTATAGGGAGGTCGCAATCTAGAGAATAACCAAATAACTGAAATCAAATAACAAAATTAAGGAAAAGATATTGATAAAAGGGAAACTAATCAAAACACAACTAGAAAATCTACAAGCTGTGTCTAAAATCTGGAGATCTCGGAAATCAACGGAAATGCGTGAATAAAATATTGTAACACATTTGTAATCTCAAAGATCACGCAATCCTCTTTGATTTGTGGGACCGTCCGCTCTTATGATGCTCCAATGTTACCATAAAGGCATTTGCATGTTGTTCTACATCACTTCACTACCACTCTTCACTCAAAGAAACCTTAGCTGTTAAATGAAATCAAGGAAATTGAATTCCATCTTATTGTTTATCATTTCTTTGTCCAAACAAAAATTCATCCTTTCCCTAGATGGTGAAATTTAAAGCCAAAATAGTTTCTCATCCTCAACTTGTTCAATGGGCAAAATAGTTTCCAAAATACTATCTGGAAACCAAATTCATTAAAGTAGAGGGGAACATCCTTGTAGATCTTCTTTCAAGACCTAAAGGCATCTCATCCTTTTACACATTTACTTTTAACCAATTGCGAATTAGTACCATGAGGGAAGGGTGAAAAGAACCCTAGGGAGATATGCCCAATGTCCTCACTAAAAATCACAATACTTTCCTTGTCGGACAACATCTTTCTCCATGTAATAACACTAAACGCTAAGCATATTGGAAGTGGGAATACATTGAAAATTTGGGCTTCCTTCCTTCGTTAGAACTCTGGCTCTGGCATAGTACCGTATTTGTAGATAGAATATAGCTAGAATTTCGGTAGTACATAACACCTTGTAAGGATCACTTTCTATTTTAATTTTTCCCCTAATAAATAAAATCTCGTGAACTTGTCGCTTGAAGAGAATATTTGTGATTTGTAAGTATAGTCAGGCATGTTTTCAATTGAATGAGATCAATTGAATACAATGGATGTAATAATGAGCTGGGGTAGCAACGAGAAGAACATAATAAAATGCATTCGATGGAATTGTCAGTCTTCGTCTCCATGGACTTCTCAATCCTCTCATAGTTGACGGGGAACATGAAGCCCTAATTTGTCCTTTATTTGGCTTTGTCCTCCCTTTCTTCTTTGTTATTACTCTCAACTTTTTTATGGTGTTTCCTATTAGACGATGCTATGCTATATATTAATATTAGTACACTAAACCGCATAACATACTACGTGTGGACTATAAGTCATATCCGATAACTAATAACAATATGTCACATCCAATTCATAAAACAATCTCAGTATATGACATTTCTTTTTCTTATTTTTATCATAAATTTGAAAGCAAGCAAGACGTTAAAATAAGAGTAGCACTACATGTACTGAGACTTTACTAGAGTTTCTCGGTAAATGAAGTGGTGCACTATGTGCTGTACAACATGTCGTCAAATAAGAGTGGAATCGGCGTTAGTTTGTAAAAAGGGGAAAAGTGATAAATGGGGCAAGCTCAATTAAAGGAAATTTTCTGGCAAAAAAATTAAAGGAAATTTTGCCAGCCCTCTAATATTCCGTGCAATCTGTAATATGCTTTTTTGGCTATACTTCTTGGCCATACTGACAATGGAAATGCCTGTATAACCCTTAACGTCAGCTATATGAGGCGAGGTGACGTTTGAATAAAAAGCAAAGTTGGAAGAAGGGAAATATTCCCAAACCTCCGCTCTGTTCTCCTTGATTTCTTACAAATCTTTCTCTTCTAGGTCTAGTGACATTGGAAGGATAAAATTGCAATTTTGATCATAGAAGATGAGTTGGTTCAACAAGTCTGCTCTCTATTTGTTATTCAAATCCTACGGATGAGAAAGCTTTTCCAAGGCCATGAAGCCTTTGGATGAAATCTAATGATATCTTGGAGACCATCAAGCAGTTTCATTTAAGGACTAAAAGAGCAAAGGGCATGCGTGCTAGGATAACATATATGTCCCAAATTTCATTAGTCTTCCTCTTGTTTTATGGTTATATGCATTGTTAGCTTATTCCATTTCTCTTTTTTTTTTTTTTCCCTATGGGGTAATTGTCGTCAATTACATGCCATTTCTGTTGAAATAAGTTACATGTCCCTATCCTATTTCTCTTCCCAATCGTTGTTAAATTGATAGGAAATATGAGGCACTAGTTATTAAATTATGGCTTGAGTTTGAACTAGGTACGAGACCCAACTCATTTAAAAGATTCTGATTTGTTCAAAATATGGTGTTCCTTTTTAATCAGTATCACATTTTGATTTGTTGGGCGGTGCTACTTAACTATTAAATGTATTGAAGGTTTGGTTCTGTTGAAGATAAATATCCAAGTTTAACAGGGGGAGCAAACATTAGTCGGACTCCACTCAACGCGTCCAATTTTAGGCCTTTTCTAATATCCTGAAGAAGACGTACTGCTGAAGTCTCCATTTTATATCCCCGCACAAGAGGACTCTCTCAAGAAAAAAAGGGGACGCACCAGTAACGCTTTCTTTGATCGTACGGAGTTCTACAATCGGTGGATTTTGTGACGCTAGTTGCATAATGAGTCGTTCTAGAAATAAACACTGTGAGTTTAGATGTAATCAACGTGTGAAAAACACTCAAACTTGCAAGTAATTATAACTCTATTTTTCTCCAATTTTTAGTGGATTATAGCTGCTTACTCTTCCAGTTGCATAGATATTGATTTTTTAACTGAACCACGGAAATCTCAAGAGTTCTTCATTGTTACTCATTTATTTTCTCGGTGATTTCCCATTAATTAATTACAAGATTTGGTTAGTTTCCACATTATTTTATAATAATTTATTCAATCTTCAGTCTTCAGTCTTTAGGAGAGAGAAAGTTTACGGAACTTCCCATGATGGAGTTAGTCAATAATTGATTTGTGCATAGAGAGAGGAGGTTTATAAATTCAGCTCAGACTGAAAGTGGATCACGGGACGAGATGGGGAAACAGCTATTTCTTATTCTCAACTCTATTCTCTTGTGGTGGTGGAGCTCAATCACAATCTCCAAAGCATACTCACAAAACCAAACAGATCGGCTCGCATTAGCCTTCTTAAAAAGCGCAATACACGAAGACCCATTTGGAGTCTTGAGCTCTTGGAATGATTCTACTCATCATTGTGAGTGGCAAGGTGTTTTGTGCAGCAAAAGACATCCTGGGAGGGTCACATCTCTGGTCCTAACATCACGAGACTTGAAAGGCTTCCTATCTCCTTACGTAGGTAACCTCTCTTTTCTGAGGGTTATATTTCTGGAAAACAATAGCTTCCATGGTGAAATCCCACCACAGATTGGCAACTTGCTTAGGCTACATGTTCTTAGTCTTAGTAACAACTCATTTGGTGGGCTAATACCCTCCAATCTTTCCCGTTGCTCGAACCTCGTGACCCTGAATCTCATAGATAACCAACTTGTGGGGGAAATTCATTCCGATCTTGGTTCTTTAACAAGACTTAAACTCTTGGGCTTGTATGGGAACAATCTTGTAGGTCCTATTCCTCATTCAATTGGAAACCTCTCACTGCTACAACAACTCTCCCTGGGAGAAAATGCGTTAACCGGAGAAATACCTGAGGAATTGTCTAGACTCAAGAGATTGATACTTTTCCAACTATCTACCAACAAACTAACCGGTGACGTTCCAGCAGGGATTTTAAACATCTCTGACATTATGGTATTCGCTGTTCGTGAGAACCAATTGCGGGGAAGCTTTCTCAATGATGTCGGCACCGCTTCTCCTTCTCTCTATTTCCTTATCGCCGACAATAACTTGTTCACCGGGATGATTCCGTCAACGTTAACAAATGCCACAGGTCTTCAGGAACTTGACCTTATCGACAACAATTTCCATGGGCCAATACCGAAAAATCTAGGAAGGCTAAAGGGCCTTTACTGGATTTCATTGGCTGTTAACCACTTGCAGGATGACTTGAGTTTTATTTCTTCTTTAGTTAATTGTTCCCACTTGAAAATTATCCAGATGTCGCAGAACTTGATTCACGGATCGTTGCCGAGATCCTTCTCCAATCTATCCCCCAGCATTGAGCGAATTTCTATCTCAAACAATTGGATCCAAGGATCTATTCCTTTAGCCCTTGGAAATCTCTCCAACTTGTCTTTCTTGGATTTAAGTAATAATTTTCTAACTGATTGTATTCCTCATTCCATCGGAGCACTTTCCAACTTGCAAAGACTTGGTTTAGGCGGGAACATGTTTACTGGAGAGATACCGTCTTCGATTGGTAACATTACGCTGTTAAATGTCCTTGACCTTTCCTCCAACATTTTCCAAGGCTACATACCGCAGAGTCTCGGCAACTACAAGCAACTAATTTGTCTTTATCTTTCAAACAATAACCTAATTGGCTCAATTCCTATCGAAATCATGGGTCTTTCTTCCTTGTCAATCGGTCTTAGTTTGGCAAATAATAATTTAAGTGGATCTGTTCCAATTGCAAGTTGGATCTTTAAAGAATCTTGACATATTAGATCTGTCTCACAACAGATTGACCGGCTTAATTCCAACATCCATCAGCGAGTGCTTGGTATTGGAACGACTTCACTTAGAAGCTAATTCTTTTCATGGTCAAATCCCCGAAGCTTTACGTCCATTACGGGGTCTACAAGAGCTGGACCTTTCCAATAATAATTTTTCTGGTCCAATCCCGAGCTTTCTCGCAGGGCTCTTGCTACTCGAGCACTTGAATTTGTCCTTCAATCAACTAGAAGGACAAGTTCCAGAGGGTGGAGTTTTTCTTAATGCAAGTTCTATATCGATTTATGGAAATATGGAACTTTGTGGAGGTGTTCCTGGTCTGAAGCTTCCTCTTTGCAAATCACCAAGCTATAAGAAGTCTTCTTCAACCAAAGCCAGAGTAATTTATGTGGTAGCTGGTAGTTTTTTATGTTTAGCTTTGTTGCTCCTATGTCTGTCTATCTTTTATCACAAAAAGAAGCAGACGACAACCAATGCCTCCACTTCATTATCTTTCGGGAATCAATTCTTGAGGATTTCTTATGAAGAACTCCTGAGAGCGACTAACAGATTCTCCGAGACCAATTTGATTGGTAAAGGGAGATATGGCATGGTTTATAAGGGGATTCTTGATGGTGGTGCCACGGTGGCGACGAAGGTGCTCAATCTAATGCAAAGAGGTGCTTCAAGGAGCTTTATCTCCGAATGTCGAACTCTAGGAACCATTAGACACCGAAATCTTGTGAAGATACTAAGTGTTTGTTCGAGCGTGGACTTTCGTGGCAATGACTTCAAAGCTCTAATATATGAGTTCATGGCTAATGAGAGCTTGGAGGAGTGGCTGCACCCTGGAACTATAGGACGAGAAGATGAGTGTAGCGAATCGAGAAATTTGAGACTAGTGCAAAGATTAAACATTGCCATTGACATAGCTACCGCGATCGAATATCTCCACAAGGGTTGCTATCCAGCCATCGTCCATGGAGATCTGAAGCGAAGTAATGTGCTTCTGGACAACGACATGATGGCTCAAGTTGGAGATTTCGGGCTTGCAAAGATCATTTCAACGGTGTCTACTGAAACCATAGGAGTTCAAGACCAGGGTAGTTCAACTTCAACTGCAGTCAGAGGATCCATTGGCTATGTACCTCCTGGTATGAAACTGTCATATTTTCTCGATTAGTTTTTATTTGATTGCGATAGTAATATGTGAGTGCCAAAAGTTTGACTAAACAATTATTCTTGATATTATGTTATGATTTGTATGCTCTGACACCTCTTTTTCACAACTCAATTCCTCTTTTCGCTATTAATAGCTTCCGCAGAAAAAGAAAATACGTATCTTTTTGTATGAAAAGATTAATAGTAGCTTGCCCTAATCGTATTTTATATTAAGATGAGAATAAACCATCGTAATTTTGATTAATGAGTGGAAAATTTTTAGACAACTTGTGAATCCATGTGAATAAATAGATTAAGCATATTGTATCATCTCATATTTATATTTTCTTTCTATAATTCGTATTTTGTCTCGTATCACATTCATGCCATTAAAACAGATTGCGAATCTCTTTTGGAATGTTATGACTTAAGGTCTTAACAATAAGTAATTTTTCATTTATGGCAGACCCTCATGACCAATAATTTAATATTAGAAAAATATATTAGATGACATGACATTTATGCCAGAAACCGTTGGAGGATACACTAATTGACAACACGATGGGCTCTACCCAACAATCACTTTCCCTAAACTTATTGGTCAAAGCATATTAAGACAAATTTTCGCATTTACAAGTATAAATCCATCACTGTCAACAAATCACCCTAAGTCTGTTCTTTTCCCCCCACTGTGTACGTTTTTTGCCTGTTCTTTTAGGCATTTTTTTCTCGTCTTTCCATAAAAGAAAGTGTGGTATAGGTATTAAACATAATTTGTATCATGAAAATGACGAGCCTCACGGGATCCCACATGTTTGTAGTCAAAAAACCAACTATTCAAATTTAGTTAATACATAGACTTCTGCCAAGGCCTTCACCCAAGATATTTTCTTCTTTTTCTATTTTCACCCGTATCCTACTGGAGGACAAAGCCACTTTTGATGTTTAGGCAATTTGTGTAGCAAACATGAGACAACTTTTGTTGCACTTAGTAATTTTGGAGAAGAAGTTTATGCGTTGTTAACTGACCTTTGGTGCACTTTATGAATTCTAAAATCCTATTTCTCTACCATTAATGCATTTCTCAACGGTTGATGCACTTTATAAGAGTTCATACGACAGGCGCCAAACATCAGCCATATATAGTAAAACTAAACGAAAAATTAAACATAGAGAAATGAAAGCAAAAAACCAGTAGGGGGCCTTGCTCAAAGGACCTCTTGGCCTCTACCATGCATAGTGGACCCGATTGTGAAGTGAGTGAGGTCTAGCAAGCCATCTCTCTATGTTGGGTGTGACAGGCACGATCCCTCACAATTTTCTTTGGCAAGCTCTTGCAAATGGACATCAAGCAAAATCCCATGTGACTTAGAAGCTTTTTCTAAACAATTGACTTCAAGAAAAAGTGTATGTTCGTTCCTATTAATGTCTTGATGAAATTTTCAGAGTATGGCATGGGACACAAGGTTTCCACACTTGGGGATGCATATAGTTACGGCATTCTATTATTGGAGATGTTCACAGGAAAGAGACCCACTGAAGAGGCCTTTGGGCACCATCTTAACCTCCACAACTTTGTCCGAATGGCTCTTCCGGATCGAGCAATGGACATTATAGACTTAAGGCTTTGGAGTGAAGCTGGTGATCGACAACAAGAGATGAAAATCAGAGATTGCATTATCTCTGTATTTGAAGTTGGAGTCGCATGTTCAATGGAATCACCGCTGGAACGGATGGGCATGACCGAGGCAATAAGGAAATTACACTTGATCAAGGTGAGTTATGAAGCCAAAGAGAGGATGATGGGTATGTAGCTAAATCAGTTTTCTCATTTCGTCTTGGAACTTTTTCACTAGTAGAGAAAATCATCGTGCAAAGGTAGTGCTAGCAAATTTACATGAATGTCTCCCTAACTAGTCTACCTACCCATACCTATTATGTGTGTTTTTTATAATCGCATTTTATAATCGTGGAAAGTGGATGTATGGAGTTAAGTCCACCTATTTCCACCAAGTAATCATGTAAAATTTGATGAATTTGCTTATTTGCCCGGTTCTCTTCATTTCCGATGCCAATGTGGATCGATGCATTGCTTAATTATCATGGTTGGTCCATTGCTCTTACCTCTCTCTCTACGCACGCTTGTGTATTAGAATGTGACCTCACCGTGAGGTCACGAACTCAAGGCCAACTCTTAATGTCATGCTTAAACAAGAGCCCACGGTCGATTGGAGATCAAGCTTGATCAAATCCAAAGACAAGGAGAGGAAGGCAACCTTATCACAAGATCATGGGGTCAAGGCTAACTCTTGATGTTGCTGTTGAGAGTGACCTCACTATCAATTGGAAGCCATGCTTGATCGAATTTTGGCGACGTTGCCGACGAAATTATGTTGTGGTCATGTTGCCAACACCAACAGCCACCGTGTGAGACCCCCCTACCTCATCTCCAAACCTCCTGTTCTTTTATCTTTTTTATTTGCTATGACATCAAATTACAGACTTTTTCTTTTTTCTTTTTTTTGGTCGATAGAGATAGAGAGTTAACAAAGACATAAATGGGACATGATAAAAAAGGGAACATGGATGCATATTTGTTGCACTTGTCGGTGTGCTTATTACAATGTCTAATTATCCTCATCAAGTCTTCCCACTCAACCAATCCTCTCTCTTTCTTCACCATTAGCCACCGTCTCTGGCCGTTGTGGCCACCTATCATCACGGTCGCCTCCTCCACATCTCACTACTTTCTCCTTCATGTCATCCACGACCATCTTTGCTTTCTCTATTTGCTGACCCAAAACACTCTCTCCTTCACTGTCTCTTATCTCACCGCCAAATTTCTAACGTCTCCAAAGCACCATTGATGACCTGATTTAGCCATTATGGCCTTTAAGATCTCATGGAAATCTCAATGGACAGGCTAGATGTAGGAGGCATCCCCAAACCTTGAGATGGCCTTTTGATCTCATCATCGTCGACAACTTGATTGTAGATGACGAGAGGAGCACAACGCGAGGTCTTGAGACCCACCAAAGGCATAAACTTGACATTCGGACAAGCTTGGCTGCCCTCAAATGAGAAAGGGAGAAAGAGCTATGCGAAAGCAGGGACAGCGACCGACATTGAAGCGATATGGAAGAGAGGGTGAACGGAGCATGACATGATCCCTTGTCAGCACCAACAGTAAATGGTGGAGCGAAGAAGGTCACGATTTATATTGGCAGTGGAGGCACGTTAGTGACACGAGCCGCGTGTGGTTGTAGGGCTCAGCAGGGAGATAGACTAGAGCAAGAGAAAAGATTGGCGTTGGGATTTTGAGGAGTGATTGGGGAAGGTGTACAATTAACAAGAGAGACTCATGTCTTGATTTGGCATTGGAGACAGCAGATAAGTAAACTAATGGTACAATGGATCCGCATCCAATGCCATAGATGCGGTGCAAAATACATAACACCACGGTATAGTGACGAAAACGCTAAGCAAACAAAACCGACTCACAGTATGGACGGAATAGGCTATATTAGGGCAAGTGCCCGTGAAATATATACCAAACTGCAGGTCAACTATCAATAGTGTAACAATCCGCAATAGAATGCCATCAAGCAGCTCAGGTTTGGCATTAGGATCAAAATCAGGGGCACGCGGAAAACATCATGAATTGAGATCAGAACAGGAACAATCTAATGCTAATATCAAGTCACAATGTGAGAGAATATTGACTTTGTGTATTGCTCAATTGGACAATGTATTACACTGGAGGGATATTAGTATCCAGGATAATATACACAAGGAAGTAATCTATTGTGGGGTGTTTAACTCCAAACCATCCCTTCCCGTTATATCATGAAGCGTAAAAGTCAAAAGATCACTTTGTTCTCATGCATTCTTTCATTACAAAAGCAGATAATCAGTTGCTGATCAAGAACACTTAATTCTACAAAAGCCATTTCAAACATTCACAAAATATTGCTAAGTTGCTAGTAATATTCTGCTTAAGATGCTCTTATGAGCAACATGTTATACATCCATATTTTTCTAAACTAGCTCATGAATCATATCAAGCTAGTCGTTTTTATTTTCCCTTTATTTTTTATGTCACACCCATGACGCATATAACAATAGGCCATAGGTAAGCTTGTCACTCTAAAAGCCTTTACTAGTATGGAAGTTCTCCTTCATAGTTGCCCGGAGGATCGTAGTTGCACACAACATACCACCATCCATTGTTACACTAAACCTTAGCGCACCCGACTCGAACCGAGTCACGCCAAACCATCTGAGTGTAGTGCAAGCAGTCGCACCCGCTCGCGCAGGTGTTGGTGTTGTAATTGTAGTTTTGCTTCTCTGCGACCCACAAGCTGACGGCGTAGGTGCCAGTGAACGTGCCGGTGCCCTTGGCAAGGTTCTCGCCGTAGGGTCCATTGGAGTGCACGAGGCTGCAGTCGTTGACCCTTTGGTTCGCATAACTTTCGGCATAGGCAACAAGTGTGTTGTCCCATGTCATGTTCGCCACGCCAACTTGCTTCCGAGCGGCATTGTGAGAGTTGAGATAGTCTTGGGGTGAGTTTTGGGCATGAGTAGGTTGAAAGAGAGAAATAGAGACAAGAGATATGATGATGGTTAGAGAATTCATGATGCTCAAGGAATTAGCTGATGTTGGTTCAAGGTGATATTTTTGGTGATCAGTTATGCTATTTATAGAAAAATATTTTCGGGGCTTCAACTTACCATGTGCAATGAACTTATCAGGGAACATCTCCTTCGAACAGCATAACCTTGCGTTCAAATCTAGTTTGATTTGAAATGATAAACTAGTAACTGGTGCATGAGGAAGTAGTTTTGCATGTTCTTCCTTTCCTCAAATGGAAGTAAAGTAAAAGGCTTAAGGGAAGTTTGAAATTTCAGCAAATTGGATATATTATAATAAGAAGAATGTTAGACTTTATGTTGAGTAATGCTAAAGACATTGAGAATAGTGCATGAGATTAAATTATTAGGGGACATAAATAAAGTTTATCCGGTTGTAATGAGCAATCAAGTTTTATCCAAGCCTCCAATAGGGAACGCCCTGATTTATTTACAACACCAACCATCACCACTCACCGTCCTCCGATGCTGCCCAATAAGCCATTCAAAAGTCACCACCAACTCGTCATCGCATCCATCATCCTTGTTCTAAACAAGAAGCCAGAGAGCAATTCCCTGCCGCATCCCCTTTCTGTCGATCGTTTAGCAAGAAATTGATTTTTCTTGCTGAACGAAGTCGTTTTGGGTCATGCAGGCAGGTGAAACTTGTTAAACGTCGTCGTTTTGAGCTTTTTATGCTGAATCGGGCTGCTGGCAAGCCACACAGTGGAAAAAATATCAAAATTTTGCCACATCAAATTTCCGATGTTCAAAATCGGAGTTGAGACTTAATGGTTGTTTTATGTTTAAGTAACATTTAAGTGATTTAAAAAAAATTGACATTAAAATGAGCGTCGTATATAACTTTTGATATTTCTAGTATACTTTTCCCTCCTCCCACTCCTAACAATGGCCACCATCGAGACGTTGACAAGCTCTAACCAACCCTCGAGGCCTTGATGCTGTCGAGGTTGCGAGGGTCCAGATCTGGAGGTGCATCCTCCTTATATAGAGACTCAACCCCTCTCCAGATCTAGAGGCAGCGAGATCCGGATCCATCGCCCTCAGCGGGCAGGTGGTCATCATTGCCCCATGATTTATTGCTTAACAAATCAATCATCCATAAAAAAAATAAAAAAAAAAAATAAAAAAAGATAAAATTTATAAATCTTTCTTTAATGTCTCTGCCATTTTCCTTATTTTAAGCTATCTAACAGGTACATGTACTTCTCTTTTGTCTCAATTAAGTTATCATCCACTTGTTTTTAATTTAATACAAGCATGAAAACCATATAATTTGCGTTTTTAATTTTATGAGCTACTTTTACGGTTTTGCAATCGGCATGGATGCGAAGGGCAGGCCCTCACATCCCCACTTCGCATTGAACGGTTGGACGTGCATCTTGTAATCGTCTATCGCGCCATAAATAAGTCTTATAACAAAGAAATTATAATGAGCTCAAGATATGTAATAAATTGAATTTGAATCGTAAAAAATGTTTAGATCATACGTAAGTCTCACCTAGATCTTATAAAATTCAACAGTCCAGATTTGGGATGTGATATACTACGTAAAGTAGAGTAAAGGTCCATTAGGAAAATGATTTGAGTAATTTCTCATCGACCGAAATATGTGTCATTTTTTATTTAATTCTTGATTTCTCCTTAATTTAAATTAATTGTTTTATTTGACAATCAATATATTCGACACTTTGCAACGACTTTAGAACATGATGTGTGTTACATTGAAAACTGTCCAAGATTAGGAGGCAATTTGTAATGATATGAAAATCTAAGGGATCTATATTGCAATTCTCCCAAATTTGCGGGAAAATTTTTTCCCTTGAAATGGCTCCACCGAGTCATGTGAGAGAACATGACTAAAGTTTCTAACTAGAATTTGGCTAGAGTCCATGCAAGAGAGAACATTAGAACTAATGTCAAAATGCCAAGGTTAACATTGCAAATACCGAGATAGATATAAGGGGCAAATGGCCACGATCGCAAGGACATGGGGGCTCTAATAATCCCAAAGAATTCTACTATCGCTTCTATAGTAGACTTGATCCCACCAAATTCTGGCCCACACAGGAAGAGTTGGACTCTAGAGGTACTATTAATGGAGGCGAGAACATGAATCCTTATTGAATCCTAGTTTCCCATGGGAATAATTCAAAATTGAATGTGTTCAGTCGAAATATGAAATTGAGTCTTGGGTCCATGAATCTAAAAAATAGTGTGAATTCTTGATCTTTCTAAATATCTCTATCAACTTGAAAATTCAAGAATTTGAATTGACGTCCTTTCGTTGATTGCTCCTAAACTGCATCAATTCATCGTAAAGATTTCATTTCAATTGGAATTTGGTTATTCGACATGTGTAAGGATCCTAGACAAGGGCCTTTTGCTATAAGGCCTGATCTAGGCCCGCCCAGCCTGCATAGTTATTAAATATATTTTTTCTCTTGATGGGCTGGGCTGGGCCATAATGTTGGCCCAATTGGAAGGCCCGGTCTAGCTCTTGCCCGCCATCATGTTTCTTCCAGTTTAATTGAGTCCATGACAAGTTCAAGCATAGTTCCCCCAACACATCGAGCCTAATTAAGATTAGCATATTCCAACCGAAGTTGATTCACCCCAAAAAGAGAAAACATTTGCACTCTCGAAAATATAACGAAAGAATTCTCTATCAATCATACACTAGGAATCACTAATTCATGTGGCACTCAACTCATAAGACCACATGCATGCCGAAAACCTTAAGATGCGATAACCATGCTATATACTCAGCAAACCAAGTTCATAAATATGCCGGCGGCACGAATTGAATCAAATGTGGACAGAAAGAAGAAGATATGAAAGAATTGGAGATGATGTCTTATGTATCTCTGCTAGTTTTAGTATTTGGGAAGAGAGCACTCCTTGGGCAGGTTATCTTGGAACCTTGCATTGTCCTGGCAATAGTCATATATCATGTGATATCTCCTGACCCATTTGAACCACCTCCTCTGCGTCGATGTCAAAGAGCTGAAATCTTCATTGTTCCACCAGTTTGTGGGGCTCTCCGCCCTGCAAAACCTCGGGTTGCCCTTCCAGACGCAGGCGTCCATCTTGTAGTCCCCGAAGGAGGCCACGAAGGGGCCCTTCGACCAGTCGATCTTGTCATGCCCGCCCCGTGTCGCCCAGCTGTCGCCGTTCCATAGGGTGGCTTTGACGCCCATCGGTTGCCACCTAGGGAACGCCACCCCCTTGTCCGCGTGATTTCGGTACGTCCGAATCGGGATTGAATCCACAAAGAAGCTGCAAAGAGGTTTCAATCCATTATTTCACTAACTCAATCAGAATTTAAGGCTCAAACGCACACCGTCTAGACATGGTGCAGTGCCTTACACAATCTGGTGGAGGTTCCACAAGATGTAGTTGTGGAAATCCTGAGTCGGATCGAACCAAAGGTAAATCTGCTCTTCGCAGTTGTCGAACCCGTCGACATATACATTGGTTTGAAGGATGTAAGGCTGCCCGGACACATTGCCGAGGAACTCGAAGTCTATCTCGTCCCGGTTCGGCTGATCGGACGTCAGCTGCGATTCGATCCAATTCAAATCAGCCATGGAGGCACAGGCCAACAAGAAGAGCAAAGAGACCCAAAACATAATAAGAAATAAAAATTGAGACATAACTTCTCACATAGAAGGTCACGACTGTGCCGGTCGAATGATCCGGAATAGGCTTTATTTTCATGTCGATTTTGCCCGAACAAGAACATGTCATTGGAAGCAAAACCAGCCCCTAAAAGCAAAATTCAGATCGTAGAAAGATCATCAAAAGAAAAATCCAGAAAAGATATGCAATATCTTCACGTTACACGTACCCAATTCCTGGTCGAGAACCTAGCTTCTGGTCCGACCTTCTGCCGAAGTATTCACATGGTCCGGCGACCACATCACGAAGAAGTCCTTATTGAAGTCCCCAGTCGACATGATGGAAGAAAATGAAATACGAACTAACTTTAACACTGATACTTCATCTTCGCCTTTTTCAATTATGCTGAGATCAATGTGCCTTCTTGAAGGATCATTTACATGTGAGTGGAGAGTCACATACAGGTAATGCAATGGCTGTAAAGTTAGGGTTAAAGGTTTGGAAAGGTTGGAAGAAGCAAAGAACGTTCTCTCAGTTTAAGATAGAATATCTTCGATGGGAAGCAAAGGGACTTAGGGTTGGTGGAATCTTGAGACAAGATTGTGAGGTTTGCTTCCCGTTTGGTAGCGTTCATCAAGGTATACACGAGTATAAACAAATGGTAATTCTAGACTTTCATCATCACTCGGCCTTAGGCATTTGAAGAAATGCTTTTGAATAATTCTAGCAGTTATAGTAGACAATTATGTTGGACCACATATGTATCCATCGGCACTTCATTCATAAATCATGTCTAAAATTGAACACACACCCAAAGGTTAAGCTTTTTTACTTCTATAGTCACTCGTATCCTCACATCCCCGCCCTCGACCCATCTCGTTAGCTCATTGAACCGGCTGAGCCGTTCAAAAACCAATCTGGTAATTCTTTCTTAGTGTCAATTTCTCGAAAAAGAATCGAAGATTACACATGGTCCAATGTGATCCTTTGGGTTGTAGCCTTTTCATTTTGCAGAAAGTTTTAAGGAAAAGCTCAAAACCTGACAGATCTACCCTGACTTTTCCGGTTCTGCTGATTATTCTGAGAATTACTTGATCTTCTAGCCTTCCTTTTCACGATCCTTATTCCTTTCTTTTAAAAGACCTCAGCCTCATGTGCCTTTCTTTCTCCGTGTCAAAAAGAGAAATCGGTTACAACTTTAATTTTTTTTTTTTAAATTACTGAGGCAACGCTCACTTATTGGGGGAGATGGTGATTATGCATTAATCATGACTACAAGATTGAAGCCAAAGCTAAGCTAAGCCATTACTTTATTTTGCTGCGATCATTCTTCCATCAAATGATTGCTAAACTTGAATAGTATTATCTCGTCCGCCTAAGTAAAATCAATACATTAAAGCAATACCGTCCTTAGCAACATATTAAAAAGCTACATCTTGGGTTGGCCTGGACCTCAGGATTCTCAAAATATAAAACAATGAGAGGGAAAAGTTGGGGTCAAGACTTGATAAAGATATTGACCGCTTTAGTAGATGCAAGATGTGCGGACACCGATACGTTAAAAAAAATTGTATTTAAAGCAATCGTGTTTCATCGATTATGTTTTATGACTAAAATTCATTCCTCTTAAACATGAGTTCAAGAATGTCACTTATTGAAATTTTGCTGTTCATTCCATATGTTACGGTATGATCGAATTATTTTATTCATTTGCAAAAGCTAAATACCTAATTTAGAGTTAAGGAAAAGCGCATAAGTGATCTTTGAACTTTTTTTGTTCAATTGGGTTGCTAAATTACATGATTCTTTGTTTGAGTTCATCCTTCCATCGGAATTATGGACAAAATGATGGCATGGCCATTTAATCAACGTTGAAATGCTAACGTGACATCCTACGTGGTTTTTAGAGAGACTAAAACATAAAATAAGAAATACATAATAAAAATTTTTAAAAGAAAACCAGATAATTGTTAAAAAGAACTCACAAATAAGCACAATTTGGAAAGGAAAAAAAAAAGCGTATTCACCAGTGGTGTAAATCTAATCAAAGAGTCAAAGTGTTGCTTGAGTTCTTGATGACTAATCTAAGGTTGCATGACCCTAATGAGCAGATACTGGGATTGCACGACATGCGAATGGATATTGGGATTGCACAACCCCAAGAACAGGCAATAAGTGCTCCGTGGCCCTTGCCATGGGGGTGCCGTTGGATCGGACGAATCTAGTCCAATTTCTAGTCCCATGACCATTCGATCCAGTCCCTAGCTCCTAGTTCCCAGGTGGAATCGAATCAGACTAGGAATTGATTATCCCTATAGGATATTAAGAGATGATCCCAATCAATGTGATATTTTATACGGTTTCTCCCGGTGGGGAAGAAAACAAGAAGTCTGCCCATACTCGACGAGGGCATCAAAGAAGCAGCGACTTCACCTAATATCACTAAGGTCTCGTCGTGTCATCGTCCGTCCAATTACGTGCATCGTGAGTGAGGATGCACAACTATGAAATGTCAACGTCCATTCGTTCCAAACTCGAGAATAGGTTTAATTGGTATCGTCCAAGAATGCATGGTCTTACCTACACTGACAGCTCATTTATGGACCCCTGCTCTTTTCAGCAACATATCTATCGTGCAAAATTCCAAGCCACAACCTCAATTTGAAAGGAAAAAAAGGGGAGACTGACAAATCGATTATAAGCAAGAAATAAAGCATAAAAAAGTAAAAGAATAGTTAAAATTCAAACCCCTTAGACGCAAGAAAGAATTATGATATAAAAAGTTATAAAAAAATTCCAAAAATTATTACATTCATATTAATTCGGTCTTAAATCTTTTTATTAAATCAGTTGATTTTTAAAAATTTTGGTGATTTATTAATATAGTCAATTTAGTTAATTTTGACTTAAAATCGCTAACATGAACATTGAATGATCTACGTGACATGACTTATGTTGACATTTAAAGTTTTTTAAAATTTTATGAAATTTTTGTTACTTTTTTCTTTTCATTTCCTTCTTTCTTTCCCAAACGTGGGTGGACGAGGTTTGTGCAAGGTCTCCACCTCATCAGCCATGAGCAGGAGCCTAAATAAGAAATTGGACCAATCGATTGGCCAAGATTTCTTTATTTTTATTTTTTATTCTGAAATGAATCTTAATTAGTAAATTATTTTTTTCTTTTAATGTTCGAAAACTCTCACTTGTAGAAAATATAAGAAACCAAAAAAAATTAAAAAAAAATCACTGATTCTAGGACTTGATGAGCCGTTTCACGTTTCTGCAGATGAAAACCAACCCGACTTTGAACCGATCACGAAAATGTGCTTTCATTGGACCCGGCCCTTGTCACAAGATCGCCCACATCAAAACCACATTTCAGCTTGGATCTTTTATTTTATAATTTTTATTTTCTCAAAAAATTATATCTTTTTTTTTAACAATCACTCTAGAAACTCCGTCAATATCAGGGCAGCGAGGACGGCAGTCTCCTGGCATTCTGTCTCTTTTGTTCTCTCTCAATTTCTGCAATTTTATTTTATCATATGTTATATTGTTTTATTATATGCTATTTTATCGGTATACTTGACGACAGTGGTCGTCCTCGGTTTTGGATCCCTGTAAACTGTCGTTACCTCGACGGAGCCCTCTTCCAATTCTTCGGCCTGCTTCGCTTTCTCTTCACTCCACTTCGCTCGCTGCTCCCTCCAGCCAGGTACTCTCCTGTCCTTTCTCTTCCGTTCTACAGGTGCTTCTCTCTCTCTCTCTCTTCTTTTCTGTCGAGGTTATTGCTCGGTTTTGTCGATGATTGTCTCTAGAATTCGTTTTCGAATGAGGCGAGATTCGGGGTTGGAGGGTTTTGATGGTGGTTTTTGAGTCCTGTGTTTGATCGTGGTTTCAATTTATCTTCTTGGGTTCACTTGCCCTTCTTTCTTTTTTTCCCTTTTTGGGTCGTAATCTTATTGGGTTTTGGTTCGGCGTCCCTGTAATTTGCAGGGTATTCAAGAAAGACTATAGATGGTTGAGGTTAGTGTGAGATGAGGGCACTTTGTAATCGCTGAGAAACGAAAATGGTCGCAGTTGTTCTCTTTTTTGCCTTCTTGTATATGAATTCAAGACAAAGGGGAGTCTAGAATAGGTCTTTTCGTGCCAGATTACTACAAATGAGAGCTCCTATGGGGTTCTTGTCAATGGCTGAGTGTTTCTTGGAGATGGTTGTACAGGAATTGAATTAACTACCTAACAATCTTGTTTATCGCGGCCTACCAGTCCATATAGGAGATTGGTTTTTGAATGTCCAATCTTTGGAAGTTATCAAAATTTCTAATGATAACCCAAAATATTCATCACCCTCACATATTCAATATTTTCCAAACTCGCTCACATGCAAACATGAGTTGGAAAAGTCAAGAATGCATCGGCTTGACTAGTTGAGCCTGATGTTTCGGCTTTTATTGCGTGACTCATGATAGACTTGGATTTGAAACTAATTTCGTGGAAAAGACCGAAAGAAAACAATCAAGAGTAGGGATTTACCCAAGAGACAACATATGTAAAAATAATTGTGTGGAAAGAGAGAAAATAATCACATGAAGGCGATACTCGTTCATCAATCAATTTGACCGGCAACTCTAGTCATCGCAGCCTATTTTTGAACATTCGACTTTTCCATGCACAGATTACTCCACATGATCACCCGATAAATAGGGGTTTCAACGGTTCGGTTCCGTTCAATTTTTTTGAAAAATCGAACTGAACCAAATCGTTAAAAACAATTTCTGAACCAAACCGAATACAAACCGAACCGAAATTTTCAGTTTGATTCGGTTTTTCGGTTTTTGGTTTTCAGTTTTCAGTTTTTGGTTTTTTCTGTGTTTCTTTTCGGTTCTTTTCTTTCATTTTTTGGCTGGATGAAGCGGATAAAAAGTTGGGACGCTCGGAAACGGCGAGGACGACGGCCATGGATGGCGTGCGGATGCGGGACATCGTGATTACCTGTGCGGGTATTAACAACGTGTAAAAGCCCAACAAAAAGATCAGTATCTCAGCATCTCTCTCTCCCTCGTTATTCAAGTTTTATCATCGTTTTATCCCGCGACTTTGGGTGCTGTCTTTGCCTTCGCCGGAGACCCATTTTCTTGGTTGTTTCTTATCTTTCTTCTGCCACCCAAAGTCCAAGGCCCATCTGCTCGCCTTTTCCATCTTGCTGAGACTCGACTGCTTCTCGTCGAAAGACCACTTCTCCCCTCTCCTCCGCGACCGCCAACCATTGCCCATCAGCTTTTGGTTTTTTCTGTTTTTCTTTTCGGTTCTTTTCTTTCTTTTCGGTTTGTTTTCAGCCTAAACCGAATGAGGCCAAGACGGATCAGGTTCAGGCATTATGTCGAACATCTAGTGGTTGTCGACCGAGTGGGGGCGTCCGAAGACATCCGAGACAAAAACTCAAGCCAAAATCAACATACAGCAAACAAAAAATGCTCAAGGTTGACTCAGAAACGATTCCTTCACATTAAACACGAGCATAAACGAGGAACAAGGAGTCCCCCCTCGGTTGAAGCGAGACAGGGCAAAACAGAGCATCAAACGGGGAAGTGGTCCAGAGGAGACGGGAGACGGGAGAGAAAATCAAACCATTACAATTCGGTTTTATTATCGGTTTGTGGTTCGGTTCAGTTAACCGATAAAAACTGAACCAATAAAAAAATATTGGTTTTTAACGAGAACCGAACCGAAAACTGAACCGAATCGAAAAAACCGAATTTTTCGGTTCAGTTCGGTTCGGTTTCTGACACCCCTACCTATAAATATCCCTTTAGCTTTTGCTTTTCTCTTCATCAATCAACTGAGATCCTTCCTTCGCCAATTTTCTTTTGGTCTCTCACAATATGAGTTCCCGTATGACAATCCCTCTGCATCTTATTTTTCTCGTCGCGTTAACCCTAGCATTGATCCCTCTGTCCATCGCCCAAGACTCGCCCCAAGACTATGTCGCGGCCCACAATGCGGCTCGCTCTCAGGTTGGTGTGGGCCCGATGGCGTGGGACGAAAGCGTCGCTGGCTATGCCAGAGATTACGCCAACAAGCATGACAGCGACTGCACGCAACTCGTTCATTCAGGCGGACCCTATGGGGAGAACCTTGCGTGGGCTTCCCCGGATCTTACTGGCACAGGAGCGGTGAACATGTGGGTCGGAGAAAAGCCTGACTACGACTATAATTCCAATTCATGTGCGCCAGGAAAGGTTTGTGGGCATTACACTCAGGTGGTGTGGCGCAACTCGGTTCGGCTTGGATGTGCAAAGGTCCAATGCGCAACAGGTGCTACTTTGGTCACTTGTAACTACGATCCTCCTGGGAACGTTGTAGGCCAGAAGCCTTACTGAATTAAAAAAAAAATTGTATGTCGGATGATGAACTATTATGTCAAAATAACTCCTTGTTATGATGAGGTAAGAGCTTTAGATGCACCAAAATTAAATAACATCATATGAATGATGAAGGAATCTCTTTACTAAAGAAAAAGTTATCCTCTTTCAGTAATTCTTCTTTTCTTTTTTTCTTTTGCAATTTATATTTCTTCAAATGAAGGAATTTCGATCATTGATCTAACCTCCTTAGCTCCATCCTCTCGAGTACATCACTATCCCTTTGAAGCCTCATCACACTGTGAAAGAGAAGCTAAGCACGATCCCTGTTACGCAATTTACACTTGAGTTAATTGTATTTGCTGTTTCTATCGATTGTAGTACGTAGCAATGGCCGTCTTGGCCATATAACTATTCGTTCCCGTCAATAAGCTGATCATTCATGGCAAAAAACATTAAGATATGGACCAATATTATTTAATAATATGGACTTGGTGGTATATTCGTTCTATAAATTTTACGCATTGACGAATTAAACTCCTTTAGTTGACCAAGTAAGTAAATGATCTCTAATTAATCAACTTGGTGTCGATAAGTACCAGTCAAAATTGCCTAACTTTGTATTCTATTTCAATCCATATAGCTGCCTAGTACTCTAGAAAGGTCATAAACTCGTCACAGTTAGAAAATTCTTCCTTGAGGAATTTATGTGCTTGGATATAACCACCTAAATGAATTTTCATGTCATCTCAAATTACGATATTTTAAAAATTAAGACGCAAGAACACACCAAAATTTGCGGTCAATGAAATCTGATTTACAAGTTTTACGTTTGTGGAGTCAATCATCGGAATCCATATGAAGTTGTTGTATATGACTAAGTGGATGAAATGATTAACCTATAATTTAGGAAAGTATTGCGAAAGCTCCATAAATCTTGCTTGTTGGGACAGCGTAATACAAGCTCCATACTTTCATTTGGAGAATATAAAAACAAAAAAAGAGTTCAAGTCCAAGCTTGTTAATAATTCCCAATGGATGATTACGAATTTTGTTCATTTCATTGGCAAATATTGGTTCTAACATTCATCAGGAGAACTGCGCATGTTAAAAAAAGCAATAATCACTCACTTCGTCCTTCCTATATTAACATTATATTCAATCTGTTTTAATGTTATTGCTTAACGGAAAATAATTGACAACATTGTATTTTTTTATCTAGTATACGTAGATAAGAAAATCTCGATCAATTTATTTTCTTATTTTCTTATTTATCTAGTGTCAAAGTTGGGACGGCACGACCTAACATTAGTCACCAGCGAGCCACTTCATCCGCATATAGGCCAATTGTGATTATTTGACCGACGAAGCTCGTCGAGGTGGAAGTAAATTTTACTTCCTATTTCGAAGAGAAGATTATTCTCTCTGCACTAGAAGTTTTGATTAATTTTCTCTTTACACTGGAAGTTTTGATTTCTTCTGTAACAAGTTACAAAGTCCTAGCTTTGCATAGGCATACCTATATGTAAATATTTTATCCGCATATGTTGGTACTTTCATATATTATTTTTATCCATGTTAAATATATAAATTTCATCGCTTAAGATCTCGAAAATACTGGCACTCATGTTATTTCTATGAATGTCCTGGACCTATATCAATGCATAAATACTTAAAAAGCACTTACCACCGTTTTAACTTAGCTTCTGAAGGAGGAATTTGAGTTTAGCTCTCCACGATACAACTCAGCAACCCCCGCCCATATCAAGCGATTTTGACAAGCAATTTACCAAGAAAACGAGCTTGAGTCAAGCTCGAATTGCCGTTCTTCCCTCAATTGATGTACTAACTCTACATACCCCTTTATTCTTCAATTTCTTCATACCAGAAGCATTAACTTGCTGCATAGACATGTAAAAATTTAGCTTCATTACCATGGAGACCCCAATCTTCTTCTCCGTCTGTCCCTCTTTCGTCCGTCCCCTTCTTAGTTCTTTCTATTTATTTTCTCTTTTTCTTCTCTCGCCGTTGTCTTGCTTGTCTTCACCACATAAAGGAGACCCAGATAGATTAGCTACCTTAATGAATCAATTTACTTAACTCTCTAAAGTGTCCACCGTAGACTTTAAAGCCAAAATATAATGGACTAACTCATTTCATGCATGTGTCACGGTCCCAAGGTTTCCCATGCGCCAAAACTTGTGTATGATAAAAGAAGATCTAGCCAAGTCTCTTGGAGCTTCTAGAACATTCCCAAAGACTAGTGATACAGTTATTGTACTAACTTCTAGAGTCTTCTTGTCATGATTGTTTTTTTTTTTTTATGCCGATGATCCGGCCTAGTTCACCTTATGGGAGCACAGCATCGACTATACCTCGGGGGAGACTAGCCCAGCAACCTACCAGCCGAGACCCACCGCTTAAATTACGGAACTGCTCTGGGAGTTGTGGCAAACTCTGGGAGGCCAAGCCTCAACTAGCACAGCCATACATGGGTGGGTCTTCTTGTCATGATTGTTGGTAGTTGGTAAATGGAAAAATGCGATCTCCTCCGTTAAATCAAAAGGGCTTGTATTGAGAGGGTCTCTAGTATAAGAAGGGGTGTCCTCCCCCCCATTTGTAATAATTTAAACACTTCAAAGAAGTAAAAACATCATCTCCCAGGGCTTCTCTCTCCACGATTTTGTTCATTTGCTTACATGATGCATTCAATCGTCTCCATTGTCTTCCCAATCCTCATGTAATTGATGGGGAATATGATGCACCTAATTTGTTCAGTCTTCAGTCTTCATTCTTCGTCTCCATGGTCTTTGATTGACTTTTCTTGAACGGGCTTTTTGTAAGTTTTCGATCGGACTCATTCCCTTAGGAGAGAGGGTCCGTGAAAATCTCACTTATTACTCTCTCATTCCAATTTTGAGCTCTGCATCCAAACATTATTGAGTCGGATCAATAATGGTGAAACTACGATCTCAGGCTATTCATGGCTGTGGATAGCAAGTACGCAATGCACGATTGAATTGAAAAGATCAAGTTTGTACTATCTAGGCCCACCGATCTCTCATGTGTTATGCAGACCTTCTTCCCCAGTCGCATTGCCAAAAGGGACAAGGGAGGCGAAGGACGACGGAGGCAAAAATTAAATGCCTTCACCTAATAACAACCCTGGAGGTTTTGATAGAACAAGAGGCCATCACGCCACCACCTCTCTCTCTCCCCACCTACACACCTTCAAGCGTCATCCCTTTGGTCTCCGTAATTAGTAAAATGGGACTTCAATAGTTAATTTACGGACAACGTTACTATCATTAAAAAAAAAAAGTACTCTATTAGTCGAAACATTCATGTTCACAGTGAAAATATTTTCTTCAGTGCATTTTTTTTTATTAAATACAAGTGATGATTTTAAGAAAATAACATCAACAACATTGTTTTTCACGAATTGAACACTCCAGACAATAGATTATTTTGAAGAAAAAAGTCACAGAAAATTCCAAATTATACCGACACATTTACCCAAAACGTGTTATCAACTCAAGATTGAAGATGAAAAGTTTTTTTTTTTTTTTTTTTAAAAAGGGATACAAAATAATAATTTTAAAACGAACGTCTTCCATTGATGATTTAGGGATAAGAGGACACAAAGAGAGAAAGAGACTATCAAAGTGAAAATATTACGAGGCCGTTTGGCAGTAACGGGCTAGGTGTGCCTGGCCTAGCCCGTTCCTTAGCTAATATCTACCCAGAAAAGGGAAATTAATATCGCTTTTGAGAAAAAAAATTAGTTGATGGAGAAATATTTTTTATATAAAATTGATTTCAAGGAAAATGACTGTTCTTAACCGTGTGTATAAAAGTGAGATGGAAAAAGGTTTTCGATGTTCAAATCTTACTTTTAAAATTTATTCTCTCTATTGTAACTATATTTTGTTCCAAATATAAGATACTAAATTGATATTGAAATACTTGCATATTTTAATAACAATATGCCGCCTTATTTATCTTACAAAATATATACAATAGTCTTAGTGTGTTTAAAATAATAATAATAATATTTGATTATATTGCCACACCTTGCACCATATTGTTCCATGGGCTTCAATGCGTAGAGTGTACGTTTTCTGAAACCTCATAGAAAATACATATTTTCAAGATAGACGATGTAAAATTGAGGACCACATAATGTTCTTATAAGTCTATAGTACTTTCCTTAGTGGAATCAATCAATAATTGATTTGTGCAAAAGACGGAAGTGTTAAATGTAGGTAACACTGAAAGTGGATCACTGGAGGAGATGGGGAAACTACTGCTCAACTTTGCCCTCTTATGGTGGTGGAGCTCAATCCCTAGCCCCGGTGCTTGCTTGCAAGACCAAATGGATCGGCTCGTGTTAGCGTCCATCAGAAATGCTATAGATGAAGATCCATTAAGAGTCTTGAGTTTTTGGAATGATTCTACTAATCATTCTGAGTGGCAAGGTGTTTTGTGTAGCAAAAGGCATCCTGGGAGGGTCATGCCCCTAATCCTGAGATCACAAGGCTGGGGAGGCTTCTTATCTTCTCACATAAGTAACCTCTCTTTCCTCAGGATCATGGTTTTACAAAACAATAGCTTTGGCGGCGAAATCCCATTACAGATCAGCAACTTGTTTCGGCTCCATAATCTTGATCTTACTGACAACTCGTTTGGCGGGCCGATACCCTTTAATCTTTCCTGCTGCTCAAACCTCGAGTCCTTGAATCTCATAGATAACCGACTTGTGGAGGGAATTTATTCCAATCTTGGTTCTTTACAAAGGCTCAAATTCTTGCGCTTATCTAAGAACAACTGTGACATCCTGAATTTCGACCCCGTCCCGATAAAATGAAATGGGCATTTCGTCGACACGCCTATGGTCGTTTTACTTTGAGATGGGCCCCTCACGAGTTAACCGATCTATCAGGTGAAGCCGTTAAGTGATATAAACGCGACAGACTTGAGAATTCGATCAGAAATCGACTACTCAACCGTGATAATCGGCAATGGTCAATACGGCACCGTTATAAACGATTAGGGATTGGATATAGGTTGATTTGATGAAAGCACACAATTGAATGGTTGGTGATTCCACTTGATTACAAAATTCGCGTCGAATGGCACTAACCCAAATTCCTGTCGATTCGATACCCGGTACCCATAATATAAACCTTGTGATTTTTACGACAACCGAGAGTTGTTGATGAGTCGAAGATGCACAAACGTGGATCAAAATTATCGATCACGGGTCAAACGCGATAAAATCCCTAAAAACTACCCGGTAAGGTTAGGTTGCGCTAAAATCACGTCCGGCTGTTTTTAACCAAGAAATTGAATTCAGTTTCGGGAATCGGATGTTCGAGTATGTCACGATTCATTTATAGGACCTCGTCTCATCTTTTGAAGAAATTCCGTCGAGCTTGAAATTTTGTGGGAAAATTGATTTCGGACAAATTGGAAAAGAATTGCAAATTCGGATGGCTAAAGATTTGGGGTTTTTCTACCCTAAATTGGTTTATTTTGGGCAAAATGAAAGGTTAATTCTCATTGGTGGAGTGTTTGACTATGGGCATGAAGACTTTGTGGACATCACAATGATAAAATTGATATTTTTCCCATGACTTTGTTGGCTCTAATCTTCACTCCCCCTCTCTCTGCCGTTCATTTCCTTTCCCCCCTTACATACGTGAACCCCTCTCCCTTTCCCTCTCACGCACGTCTCTCCCCTCACAGCCATAGCCAACCACCTTTTGCCCATTTTCCCTCAGCCTTATCTTCTCCATTTTCTCCTTTTATTTTGCTCTCACAACTCCTCACGCATTTCTTCTTCTCTCCCAGCTACCGCCAACCCCCTCCCCCCACCCCCCAATCATCACCAGCTTCATCCCACGTCTTCTTCTCACCATCTCACGCTGCCGCACGTCTCCATCCCACCTCACCTTCATCTCACGTCCCACAAATCCTCAGTTCCTCACGTCCACAAACTGCAACCCCCATCCACACGTCCAGCTACCATCACCACCGTCCACCCATCTCCAACTGACATGACTCGTCGGCATGCCCGGTCAACATATTATTCCCTAAACTACACTGTCTACAAGTTTTTCCCCAATTTCAAACCCTATATCACCAATTCAACGAAATTCCCAAATTTTAAACCCTAAATCACAAATTCAACAAAATTCATAAATGTCCAAAGAGGAAATGGGGGTTGAATCTGAGTAAGGAGATCATAGGAGCGACATTGTGGATTGGAATCGTCGAAGGAGGCAGTTTGACTGAGGTTGGAGCACTTTGGCAATGGTGACTAAGAAATAGGGGCAAAGAGTGAACGAGAGGAATCAATCTGGGAGAGGAAATTCATGTTGAGCTACCTTGAGTGTAAATGTGCTCTGTTCTGTGTAATAACCTGTGGTCGTCCGATGGTGAATGAGCGGCAGCTGCTAGTGATCATAGATGGTGTGACTGAGAAAGGATGAAAGATGGGGAAGCCTTTGGAAATTGATTATCTGAGAGATTTTCCTGGCCGTTCAGAAATTTTATCAGAAGACGTAGAGAAGCAAAGAACAGATAGAAGGAAAGAAGAGATCGTAGAGCTTTTGGGGAATTTTCTATATTTTCTCTATGATTCATTCAATGTACATTACACTGTAATTTTCTATATTTTCTCTATGTCGTAATCATACTTGGATTGCTTGAAGCCTGCAGTTGTGAGAGCATTCGCAAACTTTGCATACCATTACCTTGAAGCTTGTTTTAATCCATAAAGGGATTTGCGGAAATGACATACCTTATTCTTCCCCTGTCTTCGTAAACTCTGAGGAATATCCATATAGATCTCCTCATCTAAATCGCCATGAAGAAAGGCGTTGTGAACATCCATCTGATGTAAAGATCAATTCTGAACAACTGCAACTAATAAAAAAGAACGAACTGTGATGTCCTTAGCAATAGGAGAAAAAGTCTCGTGATAATCGAAACCTTCCCATTGCGTATATCCTTTAGCCACCACCCTAGCCTTGTAACGCTCAATAGAACCATCAGATCGATATTTGATTTTATACACCCATTTACATCCTATGGATTTTCTGTTTTGAGGAAGAGTGACTAATTCCCATGTGTGGTTATCAATCAATGCCTGTAGCTCTGCTGCCATGGCCTGTTGCCACCGTGGATCTCTAGATGCTTCATCATAACTAGAGGGTTCTTTCTCATCGGAAATACGGCTAATGCAACATCTATGATTTGACGAAAGCTTATCAAAGCATACGTAAGAAGATATTGGATAGCGAATACCTAGTGAGTTAAGTGAAGCACAAACATAATATTTAGTCTAGGTTGGCGGTCTTGTGGCTCGTCCTGAGCGACGTGGATGATCTGTCGGTGCTGGAGATGAAGATTGTCCCTCTACATGTATCTCAGGAGTATCTTCCATATTGGTGATGTCTTCAGGAGCATTATCCAGAAATTCTTCTAGAGGAAAGTTAGGCAAAGTGGGAGGAAGATCTGCTTCTGGTGGTGTTGTGAAAATCAAACCAGGGGATGCTTCTTCTTCATCTAGAATTCGGCGGGAACTCGTTGGAGCATTCAAGTCATCTTGAAAGGATGAGCTTTCACGAAAAGGAAAGATATTTTCATGAAAAACAACATCTCGACTAATAAAAAAATCTCCCGTTCTTATGTCAAGAACACGATATCCCTTTTGCAGATTTGTATATCCCATGAATATGCATCTCCTAGCACGAGGACTCATTTTGTCTTGAGGCCCCATTACTGTAGCATAACATAAGCAGCCGAAGACACTCAGATGATCTAAGGTTGGCCTCTTTTTATAAAGCAATTCAAAAGGCGATTTGCCATCCAATATCCGCGTTGGCATTCGGTTGATCAAATAAGCTGCAGTGAGAACACAATATCCCCAATAATATTCTGGGATAGATCCTTAAAATTTCAGTGCTCTGGTGACTTCCAAGAGATGCCGATGTTTTCGCTCTACTACCCCATTCTATTGTGGGGTATAAATACAAGAACTTTCATGAAGAATGCCATGGGACATAAAAAGTGAACGGCAATCATTATTAAAACATTATGTCCCATTATCAGTGCAAATCCTTTGAATCGACCTTCCAAACTGATTTTTGGTCAGGACCAAAAACATCCTTAGATGAGAAACAACTTGTGCTTTCGACTGCATCAGGAATACCCATGTGGCACGAGAGTAATCGTCCACAATTGTGAGAAAATAATGTGAACCATCCCGATGTGGGGTGTGATAGGGTCCCCAAACATCCATATGAATCAGAGAAAAAATTTCAGTAGAACGTGTTGTACTGAAAGGAAAAGGAGTTCAGGATTGTTTTGCAAGTGGGCATATTTCACATTTAGAATAAGGAAAGAATGCACTATGACCCATTCGTGAATGCATAAGAAAACTCTTATCATTGGTAGACAGATTACACAATGATTTTTTTATTTAGGGAAGATAAATCAAACGGACTAGGATAACTGATCCAAAAATAAAGCCCTTCAGAAAGACTACCCAAGTCCATTAGTTTGCCAGTCGAACGGGCCTGAAAAAAACAAGTGTCAGAATCGAAGAATATTCGACATGAATTTTCTCTGTAGACTTTGGAGACATAAATGAGATTGAATTGGAATTGTGGGACATAAAAAACATTTTGAAGGGTAATTTGATGACTCAATTGGACAGTCCCTGTCATAGTGACATGAGTAGTATTCCCGTTTGGCAATTGCACAGAAATAGGTGTATCTAATTTCTTATGCACATTGGAAAAAAATCCCCTATCACAAACAATATGATCGCTTGCCCCTGAATCAATTATCCAAGCCTTTCTTGAAATATAATTTATCAAGCAATGAGAAATTCCTGAAAAACTCGCTCCTTTATTCCCAACATCGACCTTTTGCAAAGCCTGCATCAGCTGCTGATATTGCCCATTTGTAATAGGTTGATCATAATTCAGACCGGTTGATCCAGCGACCTGGTAGGCTGCAGCAAATTCTTTTTTCTTTCCTTTTTCTCATGGCTTTCCATGCAATTTTCAACAATTATCTATATTATGATGTGGGCACTTGCAAAATTCACAATATAATTTACCTCTCCCCTTCGAATTTTGACCAAAATTCTTTAAAGATGCGGAAAAAACCTGACCGTCCGATCCTCTTGATGAGGAATAATCCTGGCCATTTGATCCTTTTAACGGAGAATAGATTTGAATGTCGGATCCTTTCATCAAGGGATAACGTCCACCGTCCGATTCAACGAGCTGATAGGGCCCTTGTGCACCATCAGATTTCGGCGGAAGATCTAGGCCGTTCGTCCCTTCTCTTTTAAAGGGACGATTGAACCCTCCTTGCAACCCTAGCCCCCCTTCGCGATTCTCTCTCTCTCAGGCTAGGGCTTTTCCAGAGTCTCGCAGGACGCCTCGCATCGCGAGGGCGACGCTGTCGCTTTCTCGCGTTTGCTCCAGAACCGCGAGCCTCTGGTTTTCCTCTTGAACGGCCAGCTGGAAGATTCATCCGAGGGGAGGCACCGGATCCATTGCCAAGATCTAAGATCGAAAGGTTAGATAATTCTCATTCAAAATCAAAAGGAATCGTGTCGCCTTCTCCCTCTCCTCCATAGATCTGTACTGTCGGAGCGTCTTTGCTGGTCCCTCGAGCTTCTCCTCCGTTGCTTCGAGTTGGTTCCAGAGAGATGATAATTTGTTGTAGCAGGCCATGACGGTCATATTCCCCTGCTTTAACTCGCTTAATTCCTGCATGAGAGAAAAGATCTTGGCTCGATCTAGTTTCCCGTACATCTCTTTGATGCTATCCCATATCTTTTTTGAATATTCTGTCGGAGGAAGCCCGGCGGCCACCTTTGGAGAAATAAAATTGCCGATCCACGTTCGGATAAGGTGGTTGCATTTTCTCCAGTGCCTGGCCAGCCACTCGTTCGACGGTATGGGAATTGTTCCGTCGAGAAATCCGTCTTTGTCCTTCGTCACAAGGGCCCGCCGGAAATCTTGCGACCATTTGGAATAATTCTCCGACCCGGTTAGTTGTAAACTGATCAATTTCAGTTCTGGACCATCGGCAATTGATACGTACAAAGGGTCGCCAGGTTCCGGTCGGCCGGTGACGGCAGCGATCAGAAACGGAAGGAAACCTGGTGGAAAATTCGGGTAGGGGTTCGCCCTTGTGCCCGATCCACTAAATCCGAACCCATGACCCGCATTAGAAACGCCCGGGTAGGGATTTGACCCTGAACCCGGTTCACCAAACCCGCTCACTTGTTCTGAACCGATGGCTGAGTTTGCCCCCTTTGTGGTTGGCGGACTCCCATCTGGCTGGGGGTTGCTTAGGCTGCTCCCAGTCCCCGATGATGATGTATTTGGGCCTGGCCCAACGTACCATGGATATGGTACCCATTGGTAAGGATGCCCGGAGATGGGCAACCCCATGTTCGACTGAGCCGGGTAATACTGCCATGGTAGACTTTGAATTTGGGTTTGCGGTTGGATCGCCGAAATTGTGGTTTGTATTTGTTGTGCAGATGTAGCCTCTCCTGACAATTGTGTATCCACTCCAAAAGATGAATTCTTTGGTTGATTCATGGTGAGTAACCTCCTCTGCTTCTTTCTTCTCTAATAAAAATTTTGATTCCTTCTCTGCTTTGATCTAGTTTTGCAAATCAGGAAGCTGCGTTAGGCAATCAATGTATGCGGCAGCGGAATCAAGAGCCAAGCTCTGATACCATGTCAGAAGACGTAGAGAAGCGAAGAATAGACAAAAGGAAAGAAGAGATCGTAGAGCTTTTGAAGAATTTTCTATATTTTCTCTATGCTTCATTCAATGTACATTACATTGTAATTATAATACAGAAGACGCATGAATAAAAGGAAAAGAAATATTTTTACAATCGAATCAATATCTTAATCTAATCAATCTAATCCCTAATTGATCTAATGCATGATCATAACCAAAAATAGATCTTGCATATCTTCCAACAAATTTATTGAGTCCCTTCCCTTCCAAAACTCTATATTAAAATTTCAATTAGAAAAAGTTACGCAATCTTTTTGGCCAGAATTTTCATCAAAGACACTTAAATAGTTATTTTTTCCTCATTTGGTACTTAAGTAAGCCAACAAAAACTTTTGGGACTAAACTGAGTATTATACAAAATTTTTAGTACTTCCAATATCTTTTTGCCACTTTAAATTGGCCTATTATGGCTTCCTTTATGGAGCCCTCACCTCACCTTCTATCTTCGTCACTATCGAAACCTCACTAGCCCAAAGCACTCAATAGGACTTTGTCGACACGCAAAATGCAGCCCGCGCCGTGATCGGGGTGGCCCTGCTCACGTGGAACAACACCGTCGTGGCCTACGCCCAAGGATATGCTAGCAAGTGTGCTGCCAGTGGCTGCGAACGGGATCACTCGGTAAACCCATATGACGAGTACCTAGCCGAGGGCTACGACGAGCTGAGTGTCGTAGATGCTATGAAGATGTGGGTGAGCGAGAGGGCAAACTACGACTAATGGTCCAATGCTTCCGTTGGCGTCGAGTGCTTGCATTACACGCAAGTACACCGATAAGATGTCAATTGATGTTAATAACAGATCGTGTAGACCTGATCATGAATTTGATGACTTGCAATTACACTGATAAGATGGACGGGTCTGACTGAAAATTCTGCACTCATTGGTAGGCTCGGATAATACATCCTACGGCCTCGTCGCTGAAGTGGGCTGGACCAAGGGCTTTGAGGCTCAACGTAGTCCGCCCAATAATTCATTATAGTTAATTTGATGAAATATATTTTTTAGTTTATCTACCTTGAAATACAAATTTTGTAAAAATTGGAAGAGAAAATGAGGCTCAAAACAGATAAAGAAAAGCATCTTATGACACGTTTAGAGTTAAATACTACAAAATTGTGGAATTATTTTCTATATGTGTTTCCAATTTGTCTATATTTAGCTCAATTTTTTTTTTTTTTTTTTTGCTTAAAAAAATAGACATAGTCCATGTGGTTGGGCCGAAAAATACCAGAGGGCAAGTTTGGCACTGGCCAAAACCCGCCAGCTTAATCTTTGATGTTTTATCTCTTGGAGCATTCCCATCATATGAAATTGCAACTACTAGCTCTAAGAATGGATAGGACGAGGTCTTTTGACCATAATTAACGTGGGGATTGGGACTAGGCGCCCCTTATTCCCTCCACTAGCAAGCAATTGCATTAGAAGTTTATTAAAAATGAACGATGCAATAATACTCCAGGAGATAATTTGAAAGGGAAATAAAAGTGTGAGGACTCGAAATAAGCTTGTAGGTTTCATTCAATCGACCAATGGAAACTTCACGGATCATTTAATAAAGAAGATTGAATGCATATTCCTAGTATATTTAGCATTTCTCTAACCTCAATGAAGAAAATCACTGGGGTTTGCCCTAGTAGCCACCCTTTCAACATGGAAGGAGGAGGTGGGGGGGGGGGGTTCGAATCCTCACCTTTTCAGGGGGGTTGGGATGAGGATGATTTAATTTCAGAAGTGGGTTTTGACTCTCACGCCTTGCAATGAGGCAGAGCAAAAGTTTGAGAATGAGCGTTAGAGTAGAAATAGAGTAGGACCGACAAAAAAAAACCTCAATGAAAAAGGCGCCATATAATATTTTTGGAAGTTATCAATAAATTTCCAATCGTAACCCATAATAAATATTTTATTCAAACATTATATATTTTCGGATTTGGCTATCGTGCAAACATAAGTTAAAAGAAATCGCAGCTTGGCTACTTGACCTTGATGTTTCAGCTTTTGTTGCTTGACTCACAATTGACTTGGACTTCAAAACAATTTCGTTTTTTTTTTGTCAGTCCTACTCTATTCCTATTCTACACTCACTCTCAGACTTTTGCCCTGCCTCTTGCAGGGCGTGGGAGTCGAAACCTACTCTTGAAACTTACGCGTCCCCACCCCATCCCCCTAAGAAGGTGGGGATTTGAACCCCTCACCTCCCCCTTCGATGTTGGAAAAGCCAAAAGAAACAGTCAAACGTAGGGGAGAAAACTTTAACCCAAAGCATAAGCGAATCAATTAGTCTATTCTAATGCGAAAATCGCTCCTAGTTTTCTTGAATCGAAGTGCACGGGATGCAATCTCTTTTCCCTACGGAAGCGAAAAAGCTTTCCCCATGATCGACGTACATTTCTTTTGAGGGCCGGAAGGAAGTTCCCAAGTGCTTTTTTGATGACTTGACCATGAAAAGCATTGGACTAACTGCACAATGCATCGCACTTGAGAAAAACAAAAATGATTTTCGCCTCAGATAAAGATCATGATCCTCGCACATCACATCGCGATTGAAGAAATTATAATTTTAAAATCCTTTTGCTTTGCTTTCACATTTCTAGATTGAAAAGATACCAAAACTTGTTTCATTCGGCCGGAAAAAAACAAGCTTGTTGGATGACTTTTCCATTCAAAAGGAGATTTTGTGGAAAATCTTTTCCTTTTGGAAAAGAAGAAAAACAATATTATTATACAAAAAAAGTTAGTTGATTTGTGATAATGATTTGTGTGTCCATATTGACAGAGTAAATATCATTAAACTATCATTAAAGGAGGGTTTTATTCATTTTTCTAGAGGTCATCCGGAGGAGGGTCATTGTTAATATGAGGCACCAACTTATCCGTCATGTGACCCCAGACATTTCAAAATAGTTTACTATAAATTTTATAGTATGAAATTGAACCCCTTGAATCATTTAGAAGTTGTATGTAGATCATCTTCAAAATTAAAATCTGTTTGATCATCCTTATAAAGTTTAAATATGTTCAATACCTTTATGGCCCCATCACTTCTTGTGCTTGCATTCGAAAGATGTGAAGAACTTTAAGGAGTGTCGACCATATCTCAGTGGCAGCTTGAGAGGATGTTTGAGAGGACATTTCTTACAACATTGAAAAGAAAGATAACAATATATGAAGTTAAATTTTGTTTTATTGATCCTACCCCATTTATGTTTATTTCACCCTTTTAATATAATCTTTAGTTTGATTGCTGACTTCACACCTCTTTAATGATATGGCGTAAGCTACATAGCCACCATGTATTTAGTAAGAAATTTCTAGTGAAGTACATGTAGCATTACTTTTGAAATACTTGTTTCACCATGCCCACTAAAACATTACATTTTTACACACTTTATATTAGGGGTGAGCAATTTCAGATTCTGTACATATTCTACCTGAAACTTGAAACGTATCTATTAGAACAAGTTCTTCATTTCCCAGAACTTAGAACCTACCTGATCACAGGTTCCATGGTTGGTTCCAAGGTTTAATTGGGTTCATCTTTATTATTAATTGAACAATTGTAGTGAATTATCATATTTAATAATCACAATTTGTTGTTACAATTCATTATCCATAATTTATATTTAGACATATGAAAAATATGAAATATCAATAAAGTAAAAGTCTTAGTCATAAAATAGAAGCTTGAACTAGCAATTTCGGATTATACACTCATTATCAAATATTATGGAATATCGCAAGATCGCTCGAATATATAGACCAAGAAAAATGCAAAAACTTATTCTAGGTTCTAGGTTCTAGGTTCTTGACACTAGGTTCCACCAACTTAGAACCTGGTACTTAATAATCGAAATAGATTCCCCAATTTTTGGAATTTGAAACATACCATGCATATCTTAAGATCTAGAACCGGACAAGTTCCCACTAATTCGGTTATTAGGTTTCAAGTTCTATAACCATGCGCATCTATACTTAATATGTTGGGGCAACATTGTAAAATGCATTAGATTCATGTCAATCTAGTGCATCATAATTCTCGACTGGAGTAGTTAATTTCCATGTGGGACTTACATAATCTAAACTTGATTAGACTCATAAAAGTCCAACAGACATACTACCATGGTGATCATATCGGCCAAGAACTCTTGAAGTTTCCTGATTAGAATGTTTTTTATTAACAGGTTCAACCGTTTCTTAGAATTGTCACTTATCATAGAGATTTCGTCCCAAAAGTCTCTAAATTTATGCATCCCTTGCAAAAGGTTTTGAAGAAGAGTCCACTCCCATGGAAAAGAGAGCATACTAGTGAAGTTGAGGTGTCAAAGGAGAAATTATTGCGTACTTCCCCATTGCAAGTTCCATTTGATGGCAAGTGAATGGTGAAAATTATTGGATAGCAGTTTTGCTCTGAGAAATTGACGGAAAGCAGTACATTTATGAATATAAAAGTGGACTACTTTCGCTTGTCGAACTTCACTACCACTGTACATTCAAAGAAGCCTTTGCCACCAAATATGAAACTAAAAAAATTGAATTTTAATTGTTTGGCTATCATTTCTTTGTTGAAATGAAAAGTCCTTTCCCATGTGATGAAGTTTAAAGCCAAAAAGCAGTTTCGCATCCTCAATTTGTTCAATGGGTAGAATGGTTTTTAAATTGCTCTTTTGAAACCAAACATATCAAAGGAGAGAAGAACATCCTTGTAGATCTTCTTACAAGACCCAAATACTTCTCATCCTTTTACATGTTCACATTTGACCAATTACAAAGTAGTATCGTGAGGGAAGGGAGAAAAGAACCCCACTAGGGAGCTATGCCACTTAAAACACTTCAGCTTGTCCTTCCCAGATAAATCTATAGAAATACGAATCCTCTCTTTGGGGAATGTCAATTGAAGATAGCAATATGAAGATTTAAATTTCATAACATTTGAGATTAATCCATACTATCCGCTTATCCGTGTCTACACATTCAACATCACCAATTTTCCAAAGGAGTTAAGATGGTTCAATTGGTATCCGTTTTATAGTTATACTTCAGACACTGAAATCCCTATAGAGACTGTCTGTAGGATCATTACTGCCATCTTATTGAAGGTTTTTAGTAACATTATTGTATGCATTTTGCAGAAGTTCTTGAGTGCTTTCACCCTTCTCCGAGTTGGCAAAACCTATTCTCCACCGAATTGAAGTCAAACTAAGTTCATATTACTATTTTTCTTCAACAGAAATGGTGACTTCAAACCTCAGGACTACTAGGACAAATCAATTGTCCCTATCCCATTGTTAAATTATAAAAATCTTATGGCTGTAGTTTCAGGGAAATTCATAGAGAATAGCAAGAATTTCAGAGGATCCTAAGTGAAGAGAATCAAACTGTTCCGAAATTTTTGCGGCTTATTACTTATCAAGAAGAAATGCCATGGGATGGTTCCCATGGATATCATGCTGCCAAGGATGCCATCCACTAGGCATTAGATGAGTATGAGCGGACTCAGCCAAAACCTAGGGAACTTTGGAGAATCTTATCTTGAAGACACAAGGTAACCGGATATCTAACTCCGACAAAGATCCCAATCTCGACCTAAATCATGAACCTGTCAATAAGTAAATGAATCTATTAGAGTTCACATGACCACTATGTTAAAGTTATAGGCTTTGTCGTACTATTGAGTTTGTACCATGTATTATTTAGTTTGTACTGACCTTTTTCAGCTTTTGTTAATCCTGTAATATTCCCTTCTTGGTCATGAAAATGTTTGTATTATTATCCTTAATCTTAGCTACATAAGGGGATGTGATGTTTGAATAAAAGACAGAGTCCAGAGAAGAGAAAATTTCCCAAACTTCTACTCTCCAATGTTCTTATAAATCTTTCTCACAAAGACCTGTTGATATTGGAATTATAGAATTACGATCATGATCAGATAAGATGAATCGATTCAGTAAATATACTCTCCACTTGTCATTCTAAATCAGTCCTCTAGATCAAAATTTTTTTCCTAAGGCCAGAGAGCCCTAAGACGAGGCTAATTTTTAAGAGTCAGTCCCATTCAACGGCCGAAAGAGAGAAGGGCCCGCTAGGATATCATGCTTGTCTTGAATATTGTTAGTCTTCCTTATAATTATGGTTATATATGTCATTAGCTTGTTCCATTTCTTTCTGTTGTTCTTTTTCTTTTCGGGATAATTGCCGCCAGCTTACATGACGCATTTGATGGAATGTTCGGTCTTCGTTTCCATGGACTTCTCAATCCTCTCGTAATTGACGGTGTACATTAGGCACAAATTTGTTCAGTCTTTGGCCTTCGGTCTTTAGGAAAGAGAAAGCAATATTTAGGATATGTTCTTTTCGTGGAAAATGGGTCATTTCCTGAAAATATTTTCCCAGAAGTCATTTTCCGTTCTTCTTTTTCTTTTCGGGATAATTGCCGCTAGCTTACATGACGCATTTGACAGAATGTTCGGTCTTCGTTTCCATGGACTTCTCAATCCTCTCGTAATTGACGGTGTATGAGGCACCAATTTGTTCAGTCTTTGGCCTTTGGTCTTTAGGAAAGAGAAAGTAATATTTAGGATCTATTCGTTTCGTGGAAATTGGGCCATTTCCTGAAAATATTTTCCCAAAAGTCATTTTCCAGGAAAATGACAATATTTTCTGATGTTGGGCTAAAACCAGAAAATGTTTCAAAAATATTTTCCGGTGTTCAGTAAGAAAAATATTTTCCGTTCACCAGATTGGTGAGCGCGAGTGTCAATCGAGGCTCGCCAGATCGACGAGTGCGAGTTTAAGATCGACGAGTGCGAGTTTGAGATTGACGAGGTTGAGGTTCACCCGACTAGCCAAGAAAGAAGAAGATGGGAAACAAAGAAAAGAAAAAGAAAAAAAGAAAAGAAAAGAAAAAGGAAATTAAAAATAATTCGAATAAAAAAAGAAAAGAATAAGAAGAAATGAGAGGAGGAAGTGAGGATTTGTAGAGGTGTGAAATAAAAGAGATCAAGTGAGGAAAATGTTTTTCAGTTTTCAAAAGTGGAAAACATTTTCCCCTACTTTGGAAGACTTTTTTCCTTTGATGGAAAACATTTTTCTCAAGGAATTCATTTTCCGTGAAATGAATGTCGGAAAATCCAAAAAATGTTTTCTCGAAAATTATTTTCTGCGAAACGAACGGAGCCTTAAGCTAATAAGCAGCATTCTCTTTTGTTCAGTCTTCAATCTTCTGCATGGACTTCGTGGAATATGGGGCACCAACTTGTCCTTTATATGGAACTTTCTGTTTTTGTTATTGATTTAGTATCCTCTTCACTCAGTTCCTTCTCATCATCTTCAATGTTGCTTTCTCTGTCCTCAACTTTATAAGATGTTTCCCGTTGGACAATAGTAATATTCTAAACCATATGTTATAGTAGATAATAAGCCATATTCAATAAGTAAAAACAAAATATCAGATCACTCATTATACCAACATTCTTAAACAATCTAGTCTGTTTGACATTTCTCTTTTATTGTTTTTGTGGTAGAAGTGAAAACAAGCGAAGACGTTGAAATGCAATAACACTTCACGTTCCAAGTCTTTACTAGAATTTCTTGCCAAATGAAATGGCACGCTATGTGGCACGCCCATGTCATCAAATAACAAGTGGAGTAATACAATAAAGAGGAAAAATAGGTAAAAAAAGGAAATTTAATTTTCTATTCCACCATTATTTCTTCTTAAGATTACACAAAACTGTATGGCAAATATACTTTTCTCATATTGATCTTAATTATTCACGCATAGTTATTTAATTTCCATTAATTTCGAAACACCAGATTTGGCATTCATACGGAACTAATTGTTAGTCAAACAGTGAATTGTGCAGGGGACGGAGGTGTTAAATAGAGCTAAGATTGAAAGTGGGTAACTAGAGAAGATGGGGAAACTACTATTTCTCATACTCAAAAATCTGCCCTCTTGTGGTGTTGGAGCTCAATGACAAGCCCCGGTGCTTGTTTGCAAAACCAAACGGATCAGCTCACACTAGCCTCCTTCAAAAATGCGATACACAAAGACCCATTTGGAGTTTTGAGCTCTTGGAATGATTCTATCCATCATTGTGAGTGGCATGGCATTTTGTGCAGCAAAAGGCATCCAGGCAGGGTCACATTCCTAGTCTTAAGATCGTATGGCTTGGGAGGCTTCCTATCTCCTTACGTAGGTAATCTATCTTTCCTGAGAGTTATGGATTTACAGAACAACAGCTTCATTGGTGAAATCCCATCACAGATCGGCAACTTGCTTCAGCTCCATCATCTCATTCTCAGTAACAACTCATTTGGCAAGCTGATACCCTCCAATCTTTCTAGCTGCTTGAACCTTTGGGTCTTGAATCTCATAGATAACAAACTTGAGGGGGGAATTCATTCCAATCTTGGTTCTTTACCAAGTCTTAAAGTTTTGGACTTGGCTAAGAACAGACTTGTAGGTCCTATTCCACCTTCAATCGGAAACCTCTCGCAGCTACTAGAACTCTCCCTAGGAGAAAATGCATTTCATGGAGAAATACCTAAGGAATTTTCCCGACTTGAGAGGTTGGTACTTCTCCAACTAGGATTGAACAAACTAACTGGCGAGATTCCACCAGGGATTTTTAACATCTCCTCCCTTCATATCTTCTTTGTTGGTTGGAACCAATTGTGGGGAAGCTTTCCCTCTGATATCGGCACCACTCTTCCTTCTTTGCATTACCTTGGAGCCTCCCGTAACTTGTTGACTGGGACAATTCCGTCATCGTTAACGAATGCCACCAGCCTTGAGAAACTTTTGCTTTACAACAACAGTTTCCATGGGCCGATACCGAAAACCCTGGGAAGGCTAAAGGGCCTTGAATTTTTTGTCTTGGGTTTTAACCAATTGCAGGATGACTTAAGTTTTATTTCTTCTTTAGCTAATTGTTCTAGCTTAGATACTCTCACGGTGGAATCGAATTTGATCCATGGATGGTTGCCGACATCCATCTCCAATCTCTCCACCAGCATTAAGCGGAATTTCATGGCAAATAATCACATCCAAGGAACCATTCCTTCAGCCCTCCGAAATCTCTACAACCTGTCTGTCTTGAGTTTAGAAAATAATCTTCTAACCGGTTGCATTCCCGATTCCATCGGAGCACTTCACAGCTTGCAGAGGCTTTCTTTGTACAGAAACATGTTTACTGGAGAGGTACCGTCTTCGATTGGTAACATAACATCATTATATTTCCTTGACCTTGCCACCAACAATTTCCATGGCTTCATACCGCAAAGTCTTGGGAACTGCAAGCAATTAATCACGCTCGATCTTTCGAACAATAGCCTAATTGGCTCGGTTCCAATCGAAATTATGGGTCTTTCTTCCTTGTCGATCATCTTCAGTTTAGCACATAATAAATTAAGTGGATCTCTTCCATTGCAAGTCGGCTCTTTAATAAATCTCGCTGAGTTAGATTTGTCTTATAACAGATTGACCGGCTTAATTCCAGCCTCCATCAGTGATTGCTTGAGATTAGAATGGCTTTACTTAGAAGCTAATTCTTTTCATGGTCAAATCCCCAAAGGTTTACGTCCATTAAGGGGTCTACAAGAGCTGGACCTTTCCAATAATAATTTTGCTGGTCCAATCCCGAGCTTTCTCACAGAGCTCTCACTGCTGAAGTACTTGAATTTGTCCTTCAATGAACTAGAAGGACAAGTTCCGGAGGGTGGAGTTTTTCTTAATGTAAGTGCTGTATCGGTTTCCGAAAATAGTGAACTCTGTGGAGGTGTTCCAGGTTTGCAGCTTCCTCTTTGTAAATTACCAAGCTCTAACAAGTCTTCTACAACAATGATAGTTGTGGTAGCTATCAGCTTGTTATGTTCAGCTTTTTTGTTGCTGTCTGTCTTCTGGTACCACAAAAAGAAGCAGACAAGAACCGATGCCTCAACGTCATTTTCCTGGGAGCACCAATTATTGAGGATTTCTTATGAAGAACTCCTTAGAGCGACCGACAAATTCTCCGAAACCAATTTAATTGGTAAAGGGACATACGGCACAGTTTATAAGGGGATTCTTGATGGCAGTGCCATGGTGGCAGTGAAGGTGCTCCATTTAACACAAAGAGGTGCTTTGAGGAGCTTTTTCTCGGAATGTCAAACTCTAGGAGCCATTAGACACCGAAACCTTGTGAAATTACTAAGTGTCTATTTAGGCGTGGACTTTCGTGGCAATGACTTCAAAGCTCTAATATATGAGTTTATGGCTAATGAGAGCTTGGAGGAGTGGCTACATCCTGAGACTATAGGACGAGATGATGAGCGTGGCAAATCGAGAAATCTGAGACTAGTGCAAAGGTTACAAATTGCCATTGACATAGCTACTACAATCGAATATCTCCACAAGCGTTGTTATGCAACAATTGTCCATGGAGATCTAAAGCCAAGTAATGTGCTTCTGAACAACGACATGGTGGCTCAAGTTGGAGATTTCGGGCTGGCAAAGATCATTTCAACAATGTCTGTTGAAGCCATAGGAGTTCAGGACGAGGGTAGTTCAACTTCAACCGCAGTCAGAGGATCCATTGGTTATGTGCCTCTTGGTACGGATCTATCATATTTTCTCGATTAGTTTTCAATTGATTGTGATAGTAACATGACACAATGCTAAAAGTATTGCATAAACAATATCCTTGATGTTATTTTATGCATCGTATACTCTAATACCTCTTTCTCACAACACAATTTCCCCTTTCTTCTATTAATAACTTCAATCGAAAAAGAAAATACATACCTTTGTGAACGAAAAGAATAATAGTATCATTTTGTAATCATATTTGAAATTAAGACAAGAATAAATCATCTTAAATTTGATCATTGAATGGAGATTTTTTATTTATTAATTTATCAAAACTTGTGAATTCGTGCCACTAAATAGATTAAGCATGTTGTGTCCTACCATATTTACAATTTCTCTCTATAATTTGTAATCCATCTCATGCCATGTTGATGCTGTGAAAATGGGTTGTGTCTAAGATTGTCATAAAGTCAGTTATGGTACGAGAAGTTGACGAGAACTTGTGATTCACCTGTGGTAAGTCATGACTTAAGGTCTTGACAATAAGTAATTGACCCCTCATGTTGGACCCATTTCTTTTGACTTGACCTATAATTCTATATTTCTAAAATTTGTTTAGATGACATGACATTTAAGTCAGAATCCGCTGGAGGTCTTAAACCCATAAATGCACGATAATATCACACAACATACACTAATTTACGACACGATGGACTCTATCCAACTTTCACTCCCCTAAACTTCTTGTTTAGAGCATATTTAGACAAATTTACGCATTTAACAAGTACAAATCCATTAGCAATAATAAATCACTCCAAGTCTCTTCTTTTTCCCCGGTCTTCTAGGCATTTTCTTCTATTCTTTCATGTAGAAAAGAAAGAGTGTGGTATAGGTATTAAACTGAATTTGGATCATGAAAATGATGAGCCTCGTGTCATTCTATGTGTGTCCAATCAACACCGGCGGTTTAAATTCAATTAATACATGTACTAAGTGCACTAAATAGTTTCCGCTGAGGCCTCCATTGCATATATTTTTCTTCTTTTTTCTGTTTTCCCCTATACCCTATTAGAGGAAAAAGTCACTCTTGATGTTTAGGCAATTTGTTTAGCAAACATTTGATAACTTTGGGTGCACATAGTAGTTTTGGAGAAAGAAGAGTTCATATGTTGTTAACTGGTATTTGGTGTGCTTTATAAATCCTACAATCTCATTTCTCTACGGTTGATGCATTCCAATTTTTATGACAATTTTTACTACTTTAGCATCCGACAGGTGATAAACATCAGCCATAGCCAATAAATTAAACGAAAGTCAAACAAAGAGATATGAAAGAAAAAACCAGTAGGGCATTTTAGGACCCTCTACCTTGCTTCGACAGAGGATCCCTTGGCCTTTGTCATGAATACTGAGCTCGACTGTGAGGTGAGTGAAGGTTTGCGAGCCATCACCTTATGTTTGGTGCAACCAACGCAAGCCTTCACAACTGTCCTTGGCAAACTCTTGCAAATGGACATCAAGCAAAAATCCATGTGATTTAGAAACTTTTTCTAAACAATTAACTTCAAGAAGAAGTGTTTATTCCTTCCTTTTTAATATCTATTCTTTCATTTTTAATATCTTGACGAAATTTTCAGAGTATGGCATGGGAAACAAGGTTTCCACATTTGGGGATGCATACAATTACGGCATTCTATTGTTGGAGATGTTCACCGGGAAGAGACCAACTGAAGAGGCCTTTGGGCATAGTCTTAACCTCCATAGTTTTGTCCAAATGGCTCTTTCGGATCGAGCAATGGACATTGTAGACTTAAGGCTTTGGAGTGAAGTTGGTGATCAACAACAAGAAATCAAGATAAGAGATTGCATTATCTCCATATTCAAACTTGGAGTTGCATGTTCAATGGAATCACCGCCGGATCGAATGGACATGACCGAGGCAATCAGGAAATTATACTCAATCAAGGCGAGTTATGAAGGACAAGTATGTGGCTAAGTCAATTTTCTCGTTTCATCTTGGAACTCTTTCACTAGTAGAGAAAATCATTGTGCAAAGGTTTCCCTATCTAGTCTGCCTACCCATATCTATTATGTGTATTTTTAATGATGACACCAATATCTATATTTAAAAATCGTAGAAAATGGATGTATGGAGTTATAATTGTCGCCATCTACCTTTTTTGCCCAAGGGGGAAAATATAGGTTTATGGATATTGCCTAAAAAGCAGGCCTATAGCCCTTAATTAGGTATAGGCTCTCCCAAGCTCATACCATTGGGTTGTTCAATTTTAGTTTCAATTGACACTATAAGAATTTTCTAATGAAGAGTCACCACTAGTCTATTTGGGTTAGTTAGAAACCAAATGAGGCAAGAGAGTATACCTTATTTTTTACGTAACTAGAGAATCTAGGAATGAGAACTTATTTACACTAATTGATCACCAGTGCCCTTGCGCAGTACCTAATCTTGTTTATATGTTTGTTAGGTGGTTTAGATTGATTTTAAACCTTTTCACTAATATATGAGATGGTCATGTGGGTGCACAATAATTGAAATAACAATTAGCAACTAAGGAAGCATTAAATAAATTGCAAAGAAAAGTTAGGATCTAACACTAAGAAATAAGAAAATATGTCAATCCTAATTAGGCTATAGGGAAACCAACTTCAACATCTTGGAAGTGCGCAACCAATTGGCAATTGAAATAGAAATGCGCAAATAACCACCTAGCATTCGTCTTTTAGAACATTCAAATCTTGTGTAAAAGCTCTAAGAGGTCGTTCAATTTTCAGCACAATTTTTATTAAGGATTTTCACACATTTTAAGAAGAAACTACACAAAAACCGATTTTTAAGCTTTTTCAAAAGATTTCTGATTTTTCTGAATTTTTCTAAATATTCTAAATATTTAATGATTTTCTTTTTAAAAAGATATTTTGCAATAATCCGACCCCGGTATAACCAACCAGGTTCGTCGGCCCGGGTTCACTGTTGGACTGGGCTCAGCGATTGAGCCCAGTCCGGCGAAGCCCAAAGCAAAATAAAATATAAAAACTAAGCCCAACTCACAATGAAATAAACCGAAGTCGAAGCCTCATTAGACCCACTGAGCCCATCTCAACGCTCAAGCCCAGCCATTTGATCCGAATTTTTGTTTCTTTTTTAAGTTTCCTTTTTTTATTCTTTTATTTCTTCCCTTCTTCTGCATGACGTCGTCTTATTCATGACGTCCCCTTCCCGAGCGATGGCCTTAACCCGAAGCTCCGAATTTCTTAGACAAGCTTTAGGCCAAAGCTCAAGCCGCCGCAAGCCACTACCCTTCATCGATCGTCCACTCCGACCACCACTCGTTGGCCGAGGACCACACCACTTGGCCGGTACCAACACAACAAGAAAAACGACAGGGCCAAAGCGAACAAAGCCCCCGGCGGCCCCCAAACAACGTCAAGCTCGAAATCGCAGGAAAATGATAAGATTAACAACACACGGGAATGTCGATTCAGCCCCGAACCAAGAACACGAAAGTGGATGTAACTTAAACATTTCATCGAGCAGTTAGGACGTACTGTCTAAAACGACAGAAAAAGGAACTGGCTGAGCTCGAATCGCGCCAGGACTTATGACAATCAACATACAAGAACACAGAGACAAGAAACATGGACTACGTGGGCCGGAGCTCGCGTGAGCCAGACGGCCGCGAGCTCCGGCCAAGCATGCCCAAAAACAGGGCAAAAACTGGGTCAGGCTTACTAGAGTTTTGGCACGGGAAAGGAGGCACGGCTGCAGGTCGTCGGCGGCGATTCATGGCGCTTTGGCCGGCGGTCTCTCCCTCCAACTCTCCTCCCTCGCTTGAACTCTCACTCGCTGCTCTCTCTTTGTCGAATCTCTCTCTTCTCTCACCCCCAAAAAAATTGCCCTCTCCTTCTCTCCCGTTTAAGCTCTCCCGGCGCGTATGGCGTCGTGCCATGCCAGTGGTCGCTGCCATTCTGCCCCCGACCACCAACTCCGGTACGACGCTTGCCCTTGTCTCCTCTGCCTCTGTCGCGCGTCTGCCGTCCTTTCCTCTGCTCTCTGTTCTCTTTAGAGGCGTGAAGGAAAAGGGAAAAGGAAGGAGATGGGGGCCGGGCCAGGAAACAAGGAGCGGGCCGGCCCAGGTGGAGAGAAGTGAAAAAGGAAGGGAAAAAGAAAAAGGGGCCGGGCAGGCCCAGCCTTGCCCGGCTCCGCTCTCCTTTTTTTTTTTTTTTTTTCCTTTTGGATCAATAATTTTAATTTTAATTTTTTTACATAAATTTTAGTACTGGCAATGGGAATACTCTTAATACCTATATGCCATGCGATTTAATAAAAAAATATTTTTGCTTTAGGTTAAAAATAATTCCTAATTTTCCAATGCAATTAATAAATAATTAAACAAATTATCAAAATTTAGGTGTCAATAATAATTTATCTATATCCACCAAGTAACCATGTGAAAATATGATGAATTTTCTTATTTGTATGTTCTCTTCATTTTCGATGACACTATATACCATAGGACCGATGCGTTGTTTAATTACCATGGTTGGGCCATTGCCCTTGCTTGCCCTCATCCCCCCCCCCCTCCCCAAGAAAAATCTCGATCTTCTCTATGCTTTTGCGCTTGTGCACTACAATACAACCTCACCATGAGTTCACTAGCTCAAGGCTGACTCTTAATGTTGCGCTTAACTATGAGCCCATGGTCAAATCCAAAGAGAACAAAGAGGGAGGCAACCTCATCGCGAGATCATGAGCTCAAGCCCAACTCTCGATGTCCCAGTCGAGCAAGAGCTCACTATCAATTGGAAGCCAAACTTGATTGAACTTGGGCGACATTGCCAACGAAATTCTATTGTGGTCACATTGTCGACACCAACAGCCACTAGAGATATAGAGTTAACATACACATAAATTAGACAAGATCAAAAAGGAAACATCGATGCATATTTTGTTGCACTCCTCAGTGTGCTGATCACACTGTCTAGTAATATTTGTCGAGTCTTCTCACTCAACCATCCCTCTCTCTTTCTTCACCATCAGCTACCATCTCCAGCCGTTGTGGCCACTTGTCATCACCAGCACCTTCTTCACGTCTTGATTATTTTGAAGATAATTTTCATTAGAAAAAATCATCTTCTAATTCAGAATGTTTCTTTTGAATTTAAATTACAAAACTTCGGTTACCCCATTGCCAGAGCCAATTTACGCAAGGGTTGGCCATGGCCTCGACATCCCACCCGCGCCACTTTGTTAACCCGAACCTATTTTCTCTTTAAGCCGTAGGCGGGGACCGGGAAGTCATCATGTTCGTCTTTCCAACCAAATAATCGTCGCATTTGGTCATCGTTCTATAGCTTCTTGAGATACATTATTGTCAAAGATCCTACACCTCTGAATCTTCATTTGCGAAATGGTTGTCTCCAAACATTGTATTCCATGATCTTTCCACTCCGATACCAATCGACGTAGTGGAAGAACTCGCAATTTGCTACACAAGCAAGTAACTTGCAAAGGCACAGGTGAAGCATACATGCGTGACACGTATAGAGAGAAATTTATCAATTTTTTTTTTTGTATTAAGCTAAATTACAAGAGAAACATAATCTATACCCGTATTAGAAAACCTAATGAATTTCTAACTATAAGGCATAATATAGATATACTAATAGAAGTTGAAACAAACCACCCAATATCCCAACATAGTTTCTAAAATAAAAAGATAAGAAAATATGCGTCTCGTCTCATTATTATTGTCATTGTCCTATCACAAACTGTTTTCCACAGTTTAAGAAGGGCAAGACAAAATAACCGAGGCTATTGGGCTGACAAATCGGCTAAAAGACACTGTACAAAGCATATGTCGATCCATGAAGAACCTTTTTGAGTTCCACCTTATCACCCCAGGCATAAGAGACTATTTTCAAAGATATGATGGGGCATCTACCTACAACTCCCAAGGCCTCTCAAGTTTCTAGATGAAATTTTTTTCTTCCCCACCTAGAAGGGAATACTTTCGAGATTTTCCATTACAAAGTTTATACGAAACAATTTAAGGACATATCTTATGAAAAGACTGTTGACCAAGAAAAAAAGGGAGAAAAACATGACAAATCAAACCGCGGAAATTCCTCCGGGGATGTCGCTCTTCCCATTGTGGTTTTCCACCATATCTCCAACCTTGTGGAAAACGTTGACTTTTTTGTATTCCCAGGAGACCCAACTTTCTTGTTTAAACCGTTTCTTCTCTTAATGATTATTTATATTTATGAAACCTTTTGAACCCCTGAATTTAATTGGCTTGAGCCACGAATTTACCCTATCTGTTTAATAAACAGTTATGCCGTTGGGATTCAATAACATATTTCATGTAAAATGTTGCTTTTGATCCCCGACTATCTTGCAAATAGACAAACTGAAGGTCTCCTGCCCCCAATATTTCATCTTTTGCATTCCGTTGGATACTTGAGCGATTGAACCAATTCAATTTATGAACCAAACTGAATTGGACTTACTCGATCGGTTCTGCATCTAATCACTTGGGGATCGGGTAGTTTTTGTTTCCAAACAATCCCTAGTTCCAAAACACCAGGAACCAAAAACCGAACATAATAAGATCTAGATTTTTTTATCTAGATCTATCTATCCTGGAGCTAATCTAAATTCTAGTATAAGACCGTTATGTTTTTTCTTTCCTTTTTTTTTCCATATAGAGAGGAAACCATCTTTAATAAGTAAGTTTGGAATCCTTGAAATACTAACCTCAACAATCGGATAAGACATGGGTCAAAACACTAGATGCATGATCCAAAGATGGAATTATTTACGCTAGATGCATGATCCAAAGATGGAATTATTTACGCTCGTAACTTACAATGTTGGACTAACATCTGGCTTTGTTGGTAGACAAAAACAAAGAACTAATGTCTTGTTCTTAATCTAAACACTCATGTCTATTCTATAGTAGCTAAGCCAAGATGAGGAATTGCATCTAATCTTTTGTGCAATGAATTGTAATATTATTCCTGAAATTGCGGGTCTTCGTCGGTTGTGCGCCCATAAAGCAAGTGGTAGAATATATGTTGAGCGAATATTCGAGGGCAAAACCGACAAAGACCCACATTTTCAGGAATAGAGTTATTTTGTACATAGCAAACACTCGGAATAGAAAAACTTTTCACAAGTGGCTTTAATCATCGTGCGAGCATCAGCTCCTTAGTCAGCTTATTACCTATATGTACACTCGCACGATAATCAAGGCCCCTTTGGTAAACGCCAATTACCAGCCGAAATTTACGACATCATGACCTTTAATGGGCGGTTGTTGTGCTAGTTCACTTTGGCCGGCTAAATACAATCAAGCCTCTAAGTCATACAAAAAATATGTATACCTATCCTTTTCATTTTTTTATCTGACCCTTACACATTTATCTATATCTATATAGATAAAACCAAAACACCATTTGTCTCAATTTTAGATTTCCTAGATTGTCATTCAATTTCTTTCTCTCACACCCTTCTGTTTCGGAAATTACCATCCATTTTTTGTATCTCTTCACAATATTAGATTTCTTAGTTACCCTTGTTTCCGTTATTGTATATTTACCCATTTCATATATAACTACACAATCTCTTTCCATGCATAATTATCTCATTATTTGCTCACGCATGACGCATGCCTAACATAGCAATAGCAATGATAACATGGATGAATGACTATATCCGTTCGAGCGAAGTGATTGCATTTGTTGTAATATGAAGACATTTTCAAATGGACAATATACATTCTCATGACGAAATAGATGATAGTGTTTCAACGGTGGTGATACATTCTTATGCACAAAACACATGCATCCTCAATCAATGCCTAAATCATAGGCGAAATGATCAAGTAGATTGAGCTTTTCAACCATCATAAAGTAAACTACGAGTCTATTTCAGCTATGTCACCAATATTTATATTCTCTTTTCTAGTTTATATAAAGTGTAGGTCTAATCATGAATTTGGCGACTTGCATGTGCATCAACAAAACCTATTTGTTTGGGTTCGGGGAAGGCCCCTAGAATTTCAAACCAAGCCTACTCAACAATTAGGTCTAATTGTAAGATTTTTTCTAATGTATGCTAATATTAATTAATATTGTAATTTATCATTTTACGGAGTTGGTGTAATAACGTAAGATATAAGATTTCTTAATTAATTTAATATAGGACTGGTTAGTGTGGGCTGAGTAAGACCCGATTTATAATGAGATGGCATGTGGCTTAAAACTTTACAAATAGCATTTAAGTCTCTCTTCTAACCTTGAAGTATTAATATCCTCACGTAAGGAGCGTTTACAAAACATTAAGGGTGACAGACAGTCTCATTGACCTAGTGATATAGAAGGCAATAGAGAAGAAGAATAGTGAATTTCAAATTAGGTGCACAAATCTCTTTACTTGATTATATGTGTTTTTTTATTTTACTTATGGAGATCTTGGGGTGCCGTTTTCACATATTATACTAAATAAATGTAATACTTACATTTAAACCCTTCTCTCTATATATTATTATATAGAGTTCATGTGAACGAGTGGTTTGCAGTATTGCCATCTCTAAGAAGGGATGAGACCATAATTGACATGAGGATTGGGAGTAGACCCCATTTATCCCCTCCATCCTAGGACGAGGAGTTAGCTCAACTAGATAGTAATGTTAAGACTGTTACAATTGCATGAACATTTTCTTAATTAAACGATGCGATAACACACTTGGAGATAAATCACTGGAAAATTAAAGCGGGAGGACCCAAAACAAGGTTATAGGCTTCGTTCAATCTGCTAATGGAAACTTTATGAATCAGTTGATAAAGTGGATTTAATGCATATTTTTAGTACACTTAGCATTTCTCTAGCCTCAATAACTATGCACCACAATTTCAATTACCGACTATTGCTTTGTCAAAGCATATAATATCTTTGGAAGTTATCAAAATTTCTAATGATAACCCAAAATATTCATCACCCTCACATATTCAATATTTTCCAAACTTGCTCACATGCAAACATGAGTTGGAAAAGTCAAGAATGCATCAGCTTGACTAGTTGAGCCTGATGTTTCGGCTTTTATTGCGTAACTCATGATAGACTTGGATTTGAAACTAATTTCGTGGAAAAGGCCGAAAGAAAAACAATCAAGAGTAGGGATTTACCCAAGAGACAACACATGTAAAAAATTTTGTGGAAAGAGAGAAAATAATCACATGAAGGCGATACTCGTTCATCAATCAATTTGGCCGGCAACTCTAGTCATCGCAGCCTATTTTGAACATTCGACTTTTCCATGCACAGATTACTCCACATGATCACCCTATAAATACCCCTTTAGCTTTTGCTTTTCTCTTCATCAATCAACTGAGATCCTTCCTTCGCCAATTTTCTTTTGGTCTCTCACAATATGAGTTCCCGTATGACAATCCCTCTGCATCTTATTTTTCTCGTCGCGTTAACCCTAGCATTGATCCCTCTGTCCATCGCCCAAGACTCGCCCCAAGACTATGTCGCGGCCCACAATGCGGCTCGCTCTCAGGTTGGTGTGGGCCCGATGGCGTGGGACGAAAGCGTCGCTGGCTATGCCAGGGATTACGCCAACAAGCATGCCAGCGACTGCACGCGGCTCGTTCATTCAGGCGGACCCTATGGGGAGAACCTTGCGTGGGCTTCCCCCGATCTTACTGGCACAGGAGCGGTGAACATGTGGGTCGGAGAAAAGCCTGACTACGACTATAATTCCAATTCATGCGCACCGGGAAAGGTTTGTGGGCATTACACTCAGGTGGTGTGGCGCAACTCGGTTCGGCTTGGATGTGCAAAGGCCCAATGCGCGACGGGTGGTATTTTGGTCACTTGTAACTACGATCCTCCTGGGAATGTTGTAGGCCAGAAGCCTTACTGAAAGCTCTAGAAAACTTGTAACTCGTCACAGTTGGAAAATTCTTCCTTGAGGAATTTATGTGCTTGGATGTAACCACCTAAATGAATTTTCATGTCATCTCAAATTACGATGTTTTAAAAAATTAAGACGCAAGAACACGCCAAAATTTGCAGTCAATGAAATCTGATTTACAAGTTTTACGTTTGTGGAGTCAATCATCAGAATCGATACGAAGTTGTTGTATATGACGAAGTGGATGAAATGATTAACCTATAATTTGGGAAAGTATTGTGAAAGCTCTAGAAAACTTGCTTGTTGGGACAGTGTAGTACAAGCCCGATACTTTCATTTGGAGAATAGAAAAACAAAAAAAGAGTTCAAGTCCAAGCCTGTTAATAATTCCCGATGGATGATGACAAATTTTATTCATTTCATTGGCAAATATTGGTTCTAACATTCATCAGTAGAACTGCGTATGTTAAAAAAACAATAATCACTCACTTCATCCTTCCTATATTAACATTATATTCAATCTGTTTTAATGTTATTGCTTAACAAAAAATAATTGACAACATTGCATTTTTTTTGTCTAGTATACGTAGATAAGAAAATCTCGATCAATTTCTTTTCTTATTTTCTTATTTATTTAGGGTCAAAGTTGGGACGGCACGACCTAACATTAGTCACCAGCGAGCCACTTCATCCGCATATAGGCCAATTGTGATTATTTGACCGACGAAGCTCGTCGAGGTGGAAGTAAATTTTACTTCCTATTTCGAAGAGAAAATTATTCTCTCTGCACTAGAAGTTTTGATTAATTTTCTCTTTACACTGGAAGTTTTGATTTCTTCTGTAACAAGTTACAAAGTCCTAGCTTTTCCTAGGCATACCCATATGTAAATATTTTATCCGCATATCTTGGTATTTTATCCGTTTTAAATATATAAATTTCATCGCTTAAGATCTCGAAAATACTAGCACTCATGTTATTTCTATGAATGTCCTGGACCTATACCAATGCATAAATACTTATAAAGCACTTACCACCGTTTTAACTTAGCTTCTGAAGGAGGAATTTGAGTTTAGCTCTCCGCGATACAACTCAGCAACCCACGCCCATATCAAGCGATTTTGACAAGCAATTCACCAAGAAAACGAGCTTGAGTCAAGCTCGAATTGCCGTTCTTCCCTCAATTGATGTACTAACTCTACATACCCCTTTATTCTTCAATTTCTTCATACCAGAAGCATTAACTTGCTGCATAGACATGTCAAAATTTAGCTTCATTACCATGGAGACCCCAATCTTCTTCTCCGTCCGTCCCTCTTTCGTCCGTCCCCTTCTTAGTTCTTTCTATTTCTTTTTTCTTTTTCTTCTCTCGCCCTTGTCTTGCTTGTCTTCACCACATAAAGGAGACCCAGATAGATTAGCTACCTTAATGAATCATGAAATCCACTTAACTCTCTAAAGTGTCCACCGTAGACTTTAAAGCCAAAATATAATGGACTAACTCATTTCATGCATGTGTCACGGTCCCAAGGTTTCCCATGCTCCAAAAATTGTGTATGATAAAAGATCTAGCCAAGTCTCTTGGAGCTTCTAGAACATTCCCAAAGACCAGTGATACAGTTATTGTACTAACTTTTGGAGTCTTATTGTCATGATTGTTTTTGTTTTGTTTTGTTTTGTTTGTTTTTTGTTTGTTTTTTTTTTATGCCGAGGATCTGGCCTAGCTTACCTTACGGGAGCACAACACCGACTATACCTCAAGGGAGACTAGCCCAGCAACCTACCAGCCGAGGCCCCCTGCTTAAGTCATAGAACTGCTCTAGGAGTTGTGGCAAACTCTGGGAGTCGAACCCCTGACCTAGCAGTTAGGAGGCCAAGCCTCAACCAGTGCAGCCATGCATGGGTGGGTCTTCTTGTCATGATTGTTGGTAGTTGGTAAATGGAAAAATGCGATCTCCTCCGTTAAATCAAAAGGGCTTGTATTGAGAGGGTCTCTAGTATAAGAAGGGGTGTCCTCCCCCTCATTTGTAATAATTTAAATACTTCAAAGAAGTAAAAACATCATCTCCCAGGGCTTCTCTCTCCACGATCTGGGTGAATGAGTGATCGATCCTTGGGAAAGGCTTGGTTTAGGCGCTCAAATGATTTAAAGAACCCTAAGTCACTGCACAAGTCTGATTCGAACAATTGACTCGTGACACATGGCTCTTGTTCCACCACTTATAAATTGAAGAAACCCTATAAAATTGTTACCCATTATTCAATTTATGGATTCGCTTTTATTTCTTGAGCATTTGCATAATTTAAGTAGATATGAGATACTTTTCAAATGTTCGCTAAACATTATATTTGCATTGTGCAAGCACGAAATCAATCTGCCTTATCCCAAATCATGTAGATAATTCTTATTATCACAATCTCATAATGTCTTGGATGGACATCGAATTGTCACTAGGTGTCAAAATTTAAACCTGCAAACACAATTAGTGAGTTAACCTCAATGTTGAGTGAGCAAATTATTGACTGATCAAGTAATTGCCCACCTCTTCTTGGGATTATAAATGCTAATAATAGTAAATCACATAGGATTTTGGTCATCTGCTTACATGATGCATTCAATCGTCTCCATTGACTTCCCAATCCTCATGTAATTGATGGGGAATATGGCGCACCTAATTTGTTCAGTCTTCAGTCTTCAGTCTTCGTCTCCATGGTCTTTGATTGACTTTTCTTTGAACGGGCTTTTTGTAAGTTTTCGATCGGACTCATTCCCTTAGGAGAGAGGGTCCGTGAAAATCTCACTTATATACTCTCTCATTCCAATTTTGAGCTCTGCATCCAAACATTATTGAGTCGGATCAATAATGGTGAAACTACGATCTCAGGCTATTCATGGCTGTGGATAGCAAGTACGCAATGCACGATTGAATTGTAAAGATCAAGTAAGATCAAGTTTGTACTATCTAGGCCCACCGATCTCTCATGTGTTATGCAGACCTTCTTCCCCAGTCGCATTGCCAAAAGGGACAAGGGAGGCGAAGGACGACGGAGGTAAAAATTAATTGCCTTCACCTAATAACAACACTGGAGGTTTTGATAGAACAAGAGGCCATCACGCCACCACCTCTCTCTCTCCCCACCTACACACCTTCAAGCGTCATCCCTTTGGTCTCCGTAATTAGTAAAATGGGACTTCAATAGTTAATTTACGGAAAACGTTACTATCATTAAAAAAAAAAAGTACTCTATTAGTCGAAACATTCATGTTCACAGTGAAAATATTTTCTTCAGTGCATTTTTTTTTTATAAATACAAGCGATCATTTTAAGAAAATAACATCAACAACATCGTTTTTCGCGAATTGAACACTCTAGACAACAGATTATTTTAAAGAAAAAAAGTCACAGAAAATTCCAAATTATACCTATTATGACACATTTACCCAAAACGTGTTATATCCACTCAAGATTGAACATGAAAAGTTTTTTTTTAAAAAAAAGGGGACACAAAATAATAATTTTAAAACGAAAGAAGACTGCACGAACGTCTTCCATTGAGGATATAGCGATAAGAGGACACAAAGAGAGAAAGAGACTATCAAAGTGAAATATTACGAGGCCGTTTGGCAGTCACGGGCTAGGTGTGCCTGGCCTAGCCCGTTCCTTAGCTAATATCTACCCAAAAAAGGGAAATTAATATCGCTTTTGAGAAAAAAATTAGTTGATGGAGAAATATTTTTTACATAAAATTGATTTCAAGGAAAATAACTGGTTCTTAACCGTGTATATAAAAGTGAGATGGAAAAAGGTTTTCGATGTTCAAATCTTACTTTTAAAATTTATTCTCTCCATTGTAACTATATTTTGTTCCAAATATAAGATACTAAATTGATATTGAAATACTTGCATATTTTAATAACAATATGCCACCTTATTTATCTTACAAAATATATAAAATAGTCTTAGCATGTTTAAAATAGTAATAATAATATTTGATTATATTGCCACACTTTGCACCATATTGTTCCATGGGCTTTAATGCGTAGAGTGTACGTTTTCTGAAACCTCAGAGAACATACATATATCTTCAAGATAGACGATGTAAAATTGAGGACCACATAATGTTCTTATAAGTCTATAGTATTTCTCTTAGCGGAATCAATCAATAATTGATTTGTGCAAAAGACGGAGGTGTTAAATGTAGGTAACACTGAAAGTGGATCACTGGAGGAGATGGGGAAACTACTGCTCAACTTTGCCCTCTTGTGGTGGTGGAGCTCAATCCCTAGCCCCGGTGCTTGCTTGCAAGACCAAATGGATCGGCTCGTGTTAGCATCCTTCAGAAATGCTATAGATGAAGATCCATTAAGAGTCTTGAGTTTTTGGAATGATTCTACCAATCATTCTGAGTGGCAAGGTGTTTTGTGTAGCAAAAGGCATCCTAGGAGGGTCATGCCCCTGATCCTGAGATCACAAGGCTAGGGAGGCTTCTTATCTTCTCACATAAGTAATCTCTCTTTCCTCAGGATCATGGTTTTACAAAACAATAGTTTTGGCGGTGAAATCCCATTACAGATCGGCAACTTGTTTCGGCTCCATAATCTTGATCTTACTGAAAACTCGTTTGGCGGGCCGATACCCTTTAGTCTTTCTTGCTGCTCAAACCTCGAGTCCTTGAATCTCGTAGATAACCGACTTGTGGGGGGAATTTATTCCAATCTTGGTTCTTTACAAAGGCTCAAATTCTTGCGCTTGTCTAAAAACAACTATGACATCCTGAATTTCGACCCCGTCCAAATAAAATGAAATGGACATTTTGTCAAAGTACCTATAGTCGTTTTACTCTAAGATGGGCCCCTCACGAGTTAACCAATCTATCAGGTGAAGCCGTTAAGCGATATAAATGCAACAGACTTGAGAATTTGATCAGAAATCGACTACTCAACCGTGATAATTGGCAATGGTCAATACAACACCATTATAAGCGATTAAGGATTGGATATAGGTCAATTCGACGAAAGCACACAATTGAATGGTGGGTGATTCCATCTGATTGCAAAATTTGCGTTGAATGGCACTAACCCAAATTCTTGTCAATTCGGTACCCGGTACCCGTAATTGAAACCTTGAGATTTTTACGACAACCGAGAGTCGTCGATGAGTCGGAGATGCACAAACATGGATCGAAATTATCGACCACGGGTCAAACGTGATAAAATCTTTAAAAGCTACACGGTAGGTTAGGTCGCAGTAAAATTGCATCCGGTTGATTTTAACTACGAAATTGAATTCGGTTTCGGGAATCGAACGTTCGAGCGTGTTACGATTCATTTATAGGACCTTGTCTCATCTTTTGGAGAAATTCCGTCGAGCTCGAAATTTTGCAGAAAAATCGATTTCGCACAAATTGGGAAAGAGTTGCAAATTCGGATGGCTGAAGATTTGGGATTTTTCTACCCTAAATTGGTTTTTTTTTGGGCAAAATGAAGGTTAATTCTCATTGGTGGAGTGCTTGACTATAGGCATGAAGACTTTGTGGACATTACAATGATGAAATTGATATTTTCCCCATGACTTTGTTAGCTCTAATCCTCCCTCCCCCTCTCTCTGCCATTCATTTCCTTTCCCTCCTACCGTACGTGAACCCCTCCCCCTTTCCCTCTCATGCACGTCTCTCCTCTCACAGCTGTAGCTGACCACCTTCTGCCCATTTTCCCTTAGCCTTATCTTCTCCATTTTCTCATTTTATTTTGCTACCACAACTCCTCACGCATTTCTTCTTCTCTCTCAGCTGCCGCCAACCCCATCGTTTTCCCCCCCCCCAATCATCACTAGCTTCATCCCACGTCTTCTTCTCACCATCTCACGCTGTTGCACGTCTCCATCCCGCCTCACCTTCATCTCACGTCCCACAAATCCTCAGCTCCTCATGTCCACAAACCGCAACCCCCATCCACACGTCCAGCTCCCATCACCACCGTCCACCCATCTCCACAGCGCCACCACCACCACAGCAACATCACCAAGCCAAGTCGAATAGTAGCCAGCAAGCTCAACCAAGCTGAACCGCCTACCAGCCAAGCCATGAGCCTTGAGGGCTGATTTCAGCCTCATCCGAACCACCATAGGAGTCGCCATAGTCACGGGATCCTACCGCCGTCGCACCATCGTCGCTGTGGACCCGTTTTCTCACTAATCCGGTGAGTTAACTCCCTAATCATTGATTAGGTTGTTAACTACACTTAGGGGTTAGATTAGTGTTAATTAGCTTAGTTAGATTAGGGCTAAGAATGATTAATACTAAGAATGATTAGTGCTAAGTAAATTGGATTAACTGAAATTCGGATCAGTTCACTAGACTCTCGTCATTTGTCATTTTTGTGGATCAAAATGTGTTATGTTCTTGAGGTTACTTCCTTCATAAAAAAATGTTCTAGACATCTTCAGCTGTGACATATATTTTACTCAAATTTTTAGGGATTTGAAAGAATGAGATTCCAGCTTCGTCATTTGTAAACATAATCTCAGATGGTGTTGGAACTTGTGACCTTTTGGTGTTCAAAGAATTTTTATCAACCCTTAGGGTTCTATTTTCGAAATGATTTCTTCACAAAAGTTGTTCCTTACATCTTGTAGTTTAACATAGTCAAATTTCAGATCAAACGGCCATATTTTAAACCTCAAACCAAACTGATTTTGGAAAATGTGATTTCTGGAAATAGACCCAGTTTTGGTCTCGACTTGAGCGATTTACTACTCTCATTCTAGAAGGATTTGTCATGGTATCTACATGAAAAAAAAAAATTTAGGTATATTTTATAACATATTCAAATTTGAGAATTTTCTGAACTTGTTTGATTATATATCTGGATTTAAACTTGGAAACGCGCGAGTGACCTGGTTTCTGCCAATTAGGACCGGTTATGGTTTTGTGGTTGTTCTTGATATTGTGCTTGCTGAATAAGGTGTATTTAGTGATGTGGTGGACTTATGGCATGCCGAGAGCTTATGTGTGAGATCATGAGGTGGATTGCTCCTTGTTGGTTGTTTATTGTTATTACAAAACATGACCTTTTGAACTATTACATAGAAAATAAATGAGGTGTCGGGTCTGGACACCAAAACTAATTTGCCCAATAAAATAATAAGGTTGTAAATTAGGTGCGTGCAAAGTTTGACGGATTAATTTTGAGTACGTGAGCACCTATGAATTTATTTCTAAACGTTTTGAACAAGAGAGAGAGAGAGAGAGAGAGAGGTTTCTAAGGTTAGTTTTCAAAAGAGGGTGGTTGGAAAAGAAATTAGAAAAAAAAATATGGTGTTGGGTTTGGACGCCAAGTTTTGTGTTCTCAATAAAACGAGGAGGTTTTATACGAGGTGCGTGCAAATTTTGGTGGGTTAATTTAAAATACAGGACCCCGTAAGAATTTATTTCAGAAGGTTTGAACAAAAATAAAAAAACTTTTACTAAGTTTATTTTTAAAAGGGGATTTTGGTGTTTTGGCTATAGGTGGAAGGTAAAAGTTGACTTGATCGATGATGTGCCTGCATGGTTAGGTTAACTAGGTAGTTCGGTTTAATTAAACACAATTTATTTATTTATTTGCAATTTATTTAATTATTTTGTAATTTATTTAATTATTTAATATTTTCTGGAAATTATACTGGGATAGCCCGTAGTCGGAATTTCATGCTAATTGTTGTGGTGTGATTAGTTTATTCAATTGAGTGGTGATTGTGATTTTTAGTTAATTATTTCAAAATTGTGAAATTTTGGTATTTAATTGGAAAATACCGGGTGTCGGGTTTTGACCCCAAAAATATTTTTAAATACTATATCTAATAGTGAAATTTTAAAAGGAATGATATCGATTTTTCTGGTTCGATTTGACCGTGTACCCACACATGATTATTTTATCAAGTGTTTTTAATACGAAGAAAACGTGCCAAGTTCGTTATCTTAATTGAGGCATTGGAGTGTAAAGCACAATGTCCTTGGCCGAAATTGAATGGTCGTGTGGTGGTTAAGAGAACCCATCCCCGATGTGAGTCGGGTGGATGTTGCTCCTATATGGGATGCCCTAATCTAGAAACAATTAGGTTTCCACACTCATGCACGCAATAACCTTCCTTTTCTAGAAGAGAGAATGGATCGTGCTGGTAAAGAAACCCTCTCAATTCACGAGACAACATATTACTGGTTACTTTTTATATGCCTACCATGGTCGTCCACTAGATGAGAAATTAGACAAAAGCTCACGTGATTAGAGCATTATTCATATGGTGCTCTTACTTTTAAATGTGAAAGCTTTAATATAGATGAAAAAGAAAAAAAAAATGCAAGACATTTGAATGTTTCATATGTACAAATCTAATTATCTAACAAATCATTCAACCAACTATTGCATCATCACCTTGCAAGGCGTGAGAATCAAAATCCACCTTTGAAGTCAAATCATCTCCACCCCAATCCCTCTAAAAATGCGTGGTAATAATTTTTTAAAAACTTTAAAAACTTTATGAATTAATCTTGTTTGATAGGACAACGCAATACAAGCACAATACCTTCATTTAGGGTCCGTTTGGGAACAACTTCCCAAAGCCCTTTAGAGGCCTAAAGATACTTGGGCAAATGCTAGCCCGTTTGGCAAAAAAATTTTAGCCCCATTTCGCAAATGCCAAGCTTTGTGAAGCCGAAAGCCCAAGGCAAGTGAAGACTTGCCTTGGGCTTTCGGCTTTTTCAGCATGCCCACACGGGCACTGTTTATATTTTTTTTTTTCCGAAATTGTCCTCATGAATTTTTTGTTTTTCCAGTTCTTACCCTTGTACGCGACACTGTTCATCTTCTCCGGGGAGGTTCGGTTGTTTGACAGTGTGGGGGCCGGCGACTACTAGAGGGACGCTGGCAACCGTCGGGGGGTGGCGCGACCGAGGTCTGGGTCGTGGGGGCGGTAGGCGGTCTTCTTCTTCCACGAGCTTCTTCTTCTTCGCACGATGCCGCCACCCCCAATCTGGGTCACGCGACCTCGCTGCCCCCGAATCTGGGTCGCGGCGGCATCGCGTGACCTCCCGCGACCTCGCCACCCCAGATCCGGGGGCGGCGAGGTCACGCGACCCCGCCGCGACCCAGATCCGAGGCGGCGAGGTCCTCCCGTGACCTCGACGCCACGGATCTAGGTCGCCGGAGGTCGAGGCGGTGTCATGCGACGTCGCCGCCCCAGATCCAGGGTTGCCGGAGGTCGCTGGAGGTCGCCGGCAGCCACTGCCCTTGCTGGTCAAATTTTTTTTATTTTTCTTTTAATAATTTTTTTTTACCACAAAGATCCTTTGTAAATGTAATTTCTCAAACGCCATTTTGCTCAAAATACTTCACAAAGGGCTTTCAAAGTACAATTTACCAAACACAGTTGCATTTTGGAAAACACCTTTAACTCAAAGGTATTTGCATTTTTCTAAAGACTTTCCCCAAAAGTGGTTCCCAAATGCACCTTTAGAAGATCACCAAAAAAGAGTTCAAGTTCAAGGGTGCGATTGGTTCGACATTCTCAAGGAGCTTTCGGCCTCCAAACCCTCTTGGAGAAATGCTGGATCGTTTGACAATCATTTTGAAGTAGCTTTCAAGTGAAAACCAATATTGGGAAGGTTGAAATCGCTATGATAGTACAGACTAGCTTTGAGCTTTTAGCATTTGGCCAAATGCTAAAACTTATTTTTTTTTCTAAAACTACCCTCATCCAATCTTCAAATTCCCGATTTTTCCCTCATTATTATTTTTTTAAATGCTAAAGAATGCTAAAAAAATCAAATACATATAAATGCTTAAAAAAAATCAAACATACATAATTTTTTTTATTAAAAAAAGACAAACCCTTCGTCGGTTCGACAAAGGGCTATTGCCAGCAACAACCGTCGATCAAGGTCGCTCGACTATGCGCTTGCCGCTTAGGTCGCACAATCCTTGCCGAGGGTCGCCTAACCTTGGGCGACCTCAATCAACGGTCGTCAGTGCCAAATCTGGCTCGTCGGTGGCCGTAGCCCTTCATCGGACTAGCGAAGGGTATGGTCTTTTTTTTTTTTTTAAAAAAAATTATATATATTTGATTTTTTAGCATTAATGTCAAAATTTATATTCAAAAAGTTGTGTATATATATATATTAATTTTAAACAAATAAAAATTAAAAAACTAATATTACTCACCCAAAGAGCCTTTCAAATGTATTTTCTACTAAACAACATTTCTCTCAGAGTTGTTTTTCAAAGCATAGTTTGCTAAACGATTTTTACACTTACCCAAGCCTTTTACATTAAACTGCTTTGCATTACTAATCGGTTTTCAAAATGCTTTCCAAAATGCTTAACCAAACGCAATCTCCATTAATAAATCCCAATTATCCTAACATGGGATTTCTTGTATCAAACACCCTCAAATCTATATCTAGCACAAAATTGACAAGCAATTCTCTATGAAGACAAGCTTGAATCAAGCTAGAACTTGTTGATTCTTACCTCAATCGATGTAGTAACTCTTCATAACGCTTTATTATTCAATTTCCTCGTACCAAATGCACCTAACTTGCTCCATAAACATGGCAAAATTTAGTGTCATAACCATGGAAACCCCAATATCTTCTCAATTTGTCCATCTTTCCACTATCCCCTTCTTTCTATTTAATTTTTTCCTTTTTCTTCTCTCTCGCTTGTCTTGCTTATCTCCACCGCAACAAAGAGATCCAAAATAGAGTAGTCACCTTAATGAGTCGTTATATCCAATTAACCATGCCAGTGTCCACCATAGACTTTCAAACAAAGATATAATGGACATAATTTCATTATTATTTCTTGGCTCTTGACCAGCCGCTTTTTAAGAATCAAAGAAACCATATAAAATTATTATTTCATTATTTAATTTATGGATCCACTTTTATTTCTTAGGCATCTACATAATTTACGTAATATATGAGGTACTTTCCAAATGTTCATTAAACATTATATCTAGATGGTGCAACCATGAAATCAATTGTCTTATCCCAAATCACGTATCTATTCCTTGTCATCAAAACCTCGTAATATCTCGTATGAACGTCAACATGTCACTAGGTGTCAAAAATATCAGTCTGCAAACACTATTACTGAGTTAACCTCAATGTTGAGTAAGCAAATTATCGACTGAACAAGTAATTGCCCACCTCTTCTTGGAATTATAGATGCTAGTAATAGTAAATCACACAGATGATATTCAAAAATGCAAACCATATAGCCAATCCCACCAATATACCTGGGTGGTCGCACTTGAAGAATATCAAAGGTGGCTCCCATCGGTTCAAGAGGCGGTCCCCATTATGGAGCACTTTTCCCTTACAAGGTTCAAGAGATGGCTCTCATAATGTAACACTTCGTCCCACGTGACATTAATTTTAGGGATTAGTAAAAAAGATTGAACGCCTAGATCGGGCAGATTGGACGGCTCAAATTTTCAGGTCTATATAGGCTCAAGCCAAGATTTCAAGCTCTCATAATGTAACATTTTGTCCCACATGACACTTAATTTTGAAGATTAGTAAAAAAGATCGAAAGCCTAGATCGGGTAGATTGGACGGCTCAAATTTTCAGGTCTGTAGAGGCTCAAGCCAAGATTTCAAGCTCCTTATTCATACTAAAAGTACTTTGATAAAGACATAAATAAGTTAAAAAGTAAACATATAAAAATGTGATATTTTGAGGCGAAAAGTCTAATAACTGATTTATTTTATTATAAAAAAAATTTGGGCAAGTAGCGTGGACCTCTTTGTCGGCCTCTACCGAGCCTAAAGATTCCATGGACTTGTCAACGCTCACGTAGTTGACGGGGGTACTAAAAGAGCTGCTCGTCTTCTTTTTTCTTTTTGGAATGTTCGGTCTGTCTCCATGGACTTCCCAATCCTCACGTAATCAATGAAGAATATGAAGCACCAATTTGTTCAGTCTTCAGTCTTCCTCTGCATGGGCTTTGTGGAATATGAGGCACCTGTTGGATGCAAATTGTGCAACCCCAAGATCTCCATAACCAGAACAAGAACATGCATAAATGAGTAGAAAAATTAACGCACCTGTTTTGGGATTCATCAAATATAAAGCAGAAGTAGAAAAGGGATTTCCCACATATCAAGGGGATCCACGCATCAAGTCCTTCTCCTCTATTGCCCTCCGTATCACTGACTCAATGAGGCGGCCCCCCTCACGTTTAGCGTTAGGTAAACGCCCTTTAGGTGAGGATACATGTGAGAATTAGGGTTAGAGGAGAGACTTGAGCACTATTTATAGAGTTTCCAGCTAGGCCCCCTCATTACGGGCCAGGCTCAACTCGGCCCACACTAGCCAGCCCATATTAGACTAATTAAGAAAACTTCTATCTCACCTTAGACCAATCCTTGTAAAACGGTAAACGTTAAACGGTAAATTACAATATCAATTAATGTAGTCCACATTAGGAAAACTCTTACATTCTCCCACTTGGACTATATTAATTGAAATCGTACTGTATGTGCGCACATTGGTCTAGAGATAATTCTTAATAGTCAATCCTATCCCATAAAGTCTCAAACACCGAATCATGGCGGTAACTGCATGTATACACACAGAGCCTTCCATGGTCACGAGTGTTCTCAACTTTATTGATATGGATCCAATATGGTAGTGTGTCAAATGGATAACATCTCTCATAGAGAGATCTCATTTGTCAGTCACCATTCTCTTACCTTAAGCGTCACAAAAACTTGTGCCATTAGAGAATGTCCATTCTCTTACCTTAAGCGTCACAAAAAACTTGTGCCACTAGAGAATGCATTTATGGTTCCATGAACCCACATATGTCTTGTCCTTACGGTTAACCATTCTTTATGTATAACAAGACATATGGACAAGGCTAATAACCGGATGCCCCTAGCCTTCACTCAAGGTTTATACAATACCTTGAGACTTTATCAATATGTATTCAACGTAATAACAACACATTCAAAAATACTTTATTGAATGCAAAAGTTGATACATATCAAACCGTTACAAAATGTAATGAACAAAGATGAAACCTTTATCAGAGTAAAGCCAAAATAGCTCTCACTAAACAACATCATCTCATGATACTTCTAAGCCCATGCTAATGACATGTCGCTCAAAATACACATGGGCGTAAACCTTTAGTTAGTGGATCTACTACCATATCATCTATGGAAATATGTTATATTAAAATGTCACATTTCTGTACCGTTTCCTTATGGTCAAAAGTTTTGACCACCATATATTTATACCCCTTGAAACCTCTGTAGTAAATAAATAATACTACATATTTGTTATCTCAATATAACCATATGGGTTTATCCATAAAGTTAAAACGATTAACTCTTTCATGAGGTTTCGAAGCCTAATAGCCCAGGTAATAGTCTAGAAGAATGTTACTAACACTGCTTTCAGAATAAAAGATGATATAGAACTTTATTTACTACACTTCCAACTAACATAAATATGTATTTTGTTATTGATCTCATGTCATCATAACAACTAGCAAAGTTTAAATCTAAATACCCTACTAACTGCAAGAATTGAACATATCCACATATTAACATATAATCTTTTATCCTCTTTAAGTACCTTAAAACCTTCTTGGCAGCAACGCAATAATCGCATTTTGAATTTGACTTATGTCTGCCTAGAAGTCTCGTCACAAAGACGATATTTAGTCTAGTGCAAATTCGAACATACATTATACTTTTAAATGCACTGACACAAGGTACACCATTTAATTAGATTTTCTCAATATCTAAATAAGGACAATGTGATAGATTCAATCCATCACCCTTAACAACAGGAGCAATTCCTGGCTTGCAATAATGTATATTGAATATTTTTAATATACAATCAGCAAATGTCCTCCGAGAAAATCTAATATAATATGGCAAAAACAATTCTTACAAACCTTAGTACAAATGATAAAAGATGCCTCAAGGTCATTACTTGTAAACAAAATATCATGTACATAGTGTACATAGTGTATAAGAAAAATAAATTTCCTCCCACTGACCTTGCAATATATTGAATTACTTTGTTCTTAATTGAACAAAATAACAACACTATGAAACTTTAATAATATTGTCTGGAAACTTGCTTAAGACCATGAATTAAGATTTTTCAGTCTACACACAAGTTTACTTGAATCTGCTGCAAAATTCTCCAGTTGCACTTATATAGATTTTGTATCTCTTTGGCGTAACTCCATATAAAAAATAAACTATCAATGTCACGTTCACTCTGAATGAATTAATAAAGAAATAATTATTTCTTCACTAACTATCCACCCCTCTTTCAGAGTAAAAATATTATTATCCTTTTTTTTATGGCATCTAATCACATACTTAATTAAGAGCAAGAAACGGCATTTATATAAGTTGCTAAAACAACCATGTAATGGATATTGTAATCATGCTCTTACAAATAGACTATATAGTCTGATGGTATAACTAATTGTCTTTCTCTAACAAATCTCCTTAATAAAGCTGCAACCACTTCATTCTACACTTGAGAGGTTTAAGAAATTTCATTATAAACTATATCAAGAATAGTATCTTAAACCTCAACAAGTTTAGTCTATGGTATAGGAGATCCATAATTATCTGTATAGGTAAAGACAAAAACATAGTAACCCCCTCATACTATTATCTTTAATAGTCTGAGAGCAGTTATCCTTTACAATTACGTCGATCTTAAAAAACTTTAGAGTATGTGATTCCATAATTCTTGTACCTTCTTTAGGGTCATAAAATTAATACCCCTTTTAACAATCTGGATAAGATACAAAATAATAATGAGTGGATCTAAATTCCAATGTACTTAATATTGGATTAGATAACCCCACTCCTGCATGATATCTCTAAATTTAATATGATTCAATCAATTTACGTCCGGTCCATAACTCAAAAGAAGTTTATGAAACAACTTTGATAAGAAATACGTTTTGTATGTGAAAAAATTGCTTTTAAAATATCAACCCACAGTAGACCGATAAATTAGTCTTACTCATCACCATGTTAATTATGGTGCAATTATGCCTTTTGACAAATCTTTTTGTCAGGAATTTCAGGCATAGTAATTAAATTACCACCCATAATATACCAAGTATTTGACAAATGACCCTTTAAGCAATTCAGTATTGTCATACTTGCCAAAATACTTACCGCTGCTATTAGGTCTGATAATCTTCAAGACTAATTTTAACCAGTTTATTCTTTATCTCGGTCATTTTCCTTAAATAAAAAACTTTTGGAAACAACCTTTTAACCATATAGGAGATGTATATGTCATTAGAACTTAAACATAATATTTGCAGATATGTCATAATTTCAATATCATACAAAACATAATTTCAAGCAACTAAGGCTTCCATCATATTGTAACAGTGCAGTCCACAGGCAAACCTCTTTTCAAGTGTTCTAGAATGGAACGCTTCATGGACAGTAAGCAAATTTTATTGCATTTTCAAGCAACAAATCATATGTCCACAACTTAAAATTTGAAGCAGTAAAAACCTCAATAACAGTAGAGTTATTAATTACAGAAAAAGTGACTAAAATAACAAGCAATGTATATAATTAGCATCATGTGAACACTGTGTAACTTAACAAACAAGTATACATCCAGAGAGTTACATGCATAATCATATAATCACATTTGGGCAGAATACATGACATGCAGTTGTACACTCCCCACATGATAACGGTTATGAGAATATATTCCAATTTTTCGTGAATTCATCACTTTTGGGCATATGAATCACTAGAATCAGTCACTCCTCCACCATCCCTCCATAAACTAATACACAATCATCTCCTTTGGGAGTATGACTACACATTAGACCAGGAGACATCCCAATCAATATACGAGACCGAAATTTCTCAAACCCAATCAAGCGTGCCACTTTGGCGGTCACTACTCAATTGAATCCTTGAAACTCTCTCATACCAGGGATATAAATTTTACTCCTCACATACACCATATACATGTGATTTTAACTTTAGTGATAGGGGCAGTAAATCACCAAAATCACATATCATGCTAATTACACTGCTTTATTCATTAATAAAAATTAATCATACATATATATATATATATATATATATATATATATATATATATATATATATATATATAGCGAACTTGAAAAACAGATTCCAATGAGATCACCCATTCACAGCAACACATGAAACTTCTCATAACATAGAAGCAAGCATCTCTTGTGCACCCCGATTACTGATTACTAGAACAATATTAAAGAATGCTAATCTAGAATATCTCTCACAAATTAACATCAATAGTAATACAGGGTACACCAAATCGACAAGCTTGATAGCTAATCCACTATTGCTCATGAATTTCATAAGGCAAAACATGACTCCAAGCCAACAGCTAATATATTAGCCAATTTTTTTAAAGTAACAAAATTATCATTGTTATCAATTAGTGACCTAATAAATGAGTCAAATCCAGAGAACCATTAATAAATAAAAGGTTCAACTTGATAGACATTAACAAGTGACCAGATGAATTGATGTACAATATGCAGTAACTTAATTGACATGCATTACCCACATTCAGCAGATGTGTTAATCAGTACAATCAGTTTGGTCACAGGTTTTTAAAAATGTCAATCATGCAAAGGTTACTAGCATGTAAATGAGTATGCATGAGTAACACAAGTTTCATAACCTTTTAGTGTTTCTCATCACCTCAATACATAGTTCAATTACTATCCCATAATGGTTCTATCTCATTAACCCAACTTCAATTCACAATAAAAATTAATTTTTATTAATGAATCACACCATTATAATGTTCATGTGATAACATACCAGTAACCCAACACTTGTATTTCAAAAATCACAGAAAAACACAAGAAAAATACGCGAAAATACACTAAAAATATGCGTACTAGGGCTTTGTATGTATTTTCACATCCATAAAATTATCAAAAATCTAAAATAAACACACCACAAGATAGAGGATGAAGATACGAGTCCAACGCCACTGACCATGCGCGGATCGGGGCCTCCACGCGCCCGCACGCGCCTCCTGAGTGCGCGGCGCGTGGAGCCCACGCGCGGGCGATCTGACCGGTCAAAACCGGTCCGGCCGGGACCGGTTTGACCGGTTCCCGGTTCGACCGTCCGGTCCAACCGGCTGACCGGACCGGTCAACCGTTGACCGGGTTGGGTTGGGTCGAGTCAACGGTCAACTTCAGGTCGGGTCAAAGGTCAACGGTCGGGTCGGGTCGGTCGCCAACGTTGACGTCAGTGAGTCGGGTCCCAGCGTGACGTCAGCATCGCTGACGTCATCGGGTCGGCGCACGGATCGAATCCGAATCCGAGTCCGGGTCCGAGTAGCTGACGTCAGCGTGACGTCAGCGCCCTTATGCGCCGCACGCGCGTCCAGCGCCTCGCGCGTCTACGACGCCTGGCGGCGCGTGGCCGCGTGTGGAGGCGCGTGCGACCTCCTCTGGCGACGCGCCGCCCATGGATCTTCTCGTCTCGTCGAGCCCAATCCGAATTTGTGATTTAATTTGATTTTTATTGAACAAAAAATATCGAAAATCACAAATTAGGGCAAAAAATTTTATGCATTCGAGTTCTAGGGTTATGAAGGCTCTGATACCACGTGTTGGATGCAAATTGTGCAATCCCAAGATCTCCATAACTAGAACAAGAACATGCTTGAATGAGTAGAAAAATGAACGCACCTATTTTGGGATTCATCAAATATAAAGCGGAAGTAGAAAAGGGATTTCCCACATATCAAGGGGATCCCACGCATCAAGTCCTTCTCCTCTATTGCCCTCAGTATCACTGGCTCAATGAGGCGGCCCCCCTCACGTTTAGCGTTAGGTAAACGCCCCTTAGGTGAGGATACATGTGAGAATTAGGGTTAGAGGAGAGACTTGAGCACTATTTATAGAGTTTTTAGCTAGGCCCCCTCATTACGGGCCAGGCTCAACTCGGCCCACACTAGCCAGCCCATATTAGACTAATTAATAAACCTTCTATCTTACCTTAGACCAATCCCCGTAAAACGGTAAACGTTAAACGGTAAATTACAATATCAATTAATATAGTCCACATTAGGAAAACTCTTACAGCACCAATTTGTCCTTCATATGGACCTTTCGGTTTTGTCATATATTTATTTTAAGTTGCTAAATCATACGGCAAAAAATAAGTACACGATAAGCCAAGTGCAATAATTAATAGCAATATGCCACATCATTTACCTTATCAAATTTATAAAATAGTCTTACTGTGTTTAAAATATTAATAACAATATTTGTTTATACCACCACACTTTGCACCCTATAATCTATATTGTTTCATGGGCTTCAAAATTTATAAAATAGTCATCCTCAACATTGAGTAGGTAAATTATCAACTAAATAAGTAATTGCCCACCTCTTCTTGGGATTATAAATGCTAACAATAGTAAATCACATGGATAATATCCGATAATGCAAACCATGTAGCCAATCCCACCAATATACCTGGGTGGTCGCACTTGAAGGATATTAAAGGTGGCTCCCATCAGTTTGAGTGGTTTCCACTAGATAACACTTTGCCCTTATAAGGTTCATGAGATGGCTCCCACGATGCAACACTATGTCTCATGTGACAGTTAGTTTCAGGGGTGAGCCAAAAAGATCGAAAGAGAATTTTCAAGTATGTATAGGCCTGAAACCAGATTTTGAGCTCCCCTTAGTTTAAACTCAAAATACTTTAATTAAGTCGTAAATAATTTAAATAATAAACATATAAAAAAGTGAAAAAAATTTGGCGAAAATTCTAATAACAGATCTATTTTTTAATACGGACAAAAGAAATTCGGGCTAGGGCTCAACCTGCCTGGACCTCTTTATCGGCCTCTACCAAGCCTGAAGATTCCACGGACTTGGCAAGGCTCCCGCAATTGACGGGGTACTAAAAGACTTCCCAATCCTCACATAATCGATGGGGAATATGAGGCACCAATTGTTCAGTCTTCAGTCTTCGTCTGCATGGACTTCGTGGAATATGAGGCACCAATTTGTCCTTCACATGGAGCTTTCGGTTTTGTAATATATTAATATTAACCCACTAAATCATATGGCATTTGACCACAAAAATTCATATGCCATAAATTAAATGGAAGATAAGCCATACGCAATAATTTATAATATTATGCCCCATCATTTATTTTGCCAATTTTATAAAATAGTCTTTGTGTTTAAAATATTAATAACAATATTCATTCGTATTAACCACCTCTGCGGTAAAGATGCCACACTTTGCACCCTATAATTTCAAGATAGAGGATGTAAATTTGAGGACCACGGGAAGTTTGGCTAAGATTACGGCACTTCCCATAGTGGAGTCGTTCGATAATTGAATTGTGCAAAGGACAGAGGTGTTAAATACCACTAAGACTAAAAGTGGGTCAGTGGAGGAGATGGGGAAACCATTGATTCTTATTCTCAACTCTGCCCTCTTGTGGTGGTGGAGCTCAGTCACAATCCCCAAAGCATGCTCGCAGAACCAAACGGATCGGCTCGCGTTAGTGTCCTTCAGAAACGCAATACACAAAGACCCATTTGGAGCCTTAAGCTCTTGGAATGATTCTACCTATCATTGCGAGTGGCAAGGTGTTTTGTGCAGCAAAAGGCATCCTGGGAGAGTCACTTCCCTATTCCTGAGATCACAAGGCTTGGGAGGCTTCCTATCTCCTCATATAGGTAACCTCTCTTTCCTGAGGGTCATGGTTTTACGAAACAACAGTTTCCGAGGCGAAATCCCACCACAAATAAGCAACTTGCTTCGGCTCTGTGATCTCACTCTTAGTAACAACTCATTTAGCGGGCCGGTACCCTCGAATCTTTCCCGCTGTTCGAACCTCAAGACCTTGAATCTCATAGGTAACCAACTTGTGGGGTTAATTCATTCCAATCTTGGTTCTTTAACAAGTCTTGAACGCTTGGCCCTGGGTATGAACAGTCTTGTAGGTCCTATTCCTCCATCAATTGGAAACCTCTCAATGCTACAACTACTCTCCATGGAACACAATGAGTTGCACGGAGAAATACCTGAGGAATTGTCCAGACTCAAGAGGTTGGAATTTTTCCAACTGTCATACAACCAACTAATAGGCGAGATTCCACGTGGAATATATAACATCTCCGGCATTTATTACTTTTTTGTTAGTAAGAACCAGTTGCGGGGAAGTTTTCCCTCTGATATAGGCATCACTCTTCCTTCTCTCAATTACCTTATCGCCACCGATAACTTCTTCATTGGGCCAATTCCGTCATCGTTAACAAATGCCACCGGCCTTCAGGGACTTTTCCTTTCCTACAACAGTTTCCATGGGCCAATACCCAAAACTCTGGGAAGGCTAAAGGGCGTCCGTATGATTGTGTTGACAAGTAACCAGTTGCAGGATGACTTAATTTTTCTTTCTTCTTTAGCTAATTGTTCCAACTTAGAATGGCTCTTGGTATCATTTAACTTGATTCATGGACAGTTGCCGACATCGGTCTCCAATCTCTCCACCAGCATTAAGCGAATTTATATGTCGGACAATCGGATCCAAGGAACTATTCCTTCTACCCTCGGACATCTCTTCAACTTGTCTTTGTTGAGTTTAGAGAATAATTTTCTAATCGATCGCATTCCTGATTCCATTGGAGCACTTTACAACTTGGAGATCCTTTTTTTAAGTGGTAACATGTTTACTAGAGAGATACCATCTTCGATTGGTAACATTACGTCATTAGCTCGCCTTGACCTTTCCTTCAACATTTTCCAAGGCTACATACCGCAAAGTCTCAGCAACTGTAAGCAACTAATTGAGCTTGATCTTTCGAATAATGACCTAATTGGCTCAGTTCCTGCCGAAATCGTGGGCCTTTCTTCCTTGTCGATCGCGTTGAGTTTAGCAAATAATAATTTAAGTGGATCTCTTCAATTGCAAGTTGGATCTTTAAAGAACCTTGGCAAATTAGATCTATCTTACAACAGACTGACCGGCTTAATCCCGGCGTCCATCAGCGAGTGCTTGGTATTGGAACGACTTCACTTAGAAGCGAATTCTTTTCATGGTCAAATCCCCGAAGCTTTACATCAATTACGGGGTCTGCAAGAGCTAGACCTTTCCAATAATAATTTTTCTGGTCCAATCCCGAGCTTTCTCACAGGGCTCTTACTACTCAAGTACTTGAATTTGTCCTTCAATCAACTAGAAGGACAAGTTCCAGAGGGTGGAGTTTTTCTTAATGCAAGTTTTGTATCGATTTATGGAAATACGAAACTTTGCGGAGGTGTTCCCGATTTTAAGCTTACTCTTTGCAAATCACTAAGCTCTAAGAAGTCTTCTTCAATCAGGGCCAGAGTAATATATGTGGTAGCTGGCAGTTTGTTATGTTTAGCTCTGTTGCTCCTATGTCTGTCTATCTTCTATTACCGCAAAAAGAAGCATACGACAACCAGTGCCTTGACATCATCATCCTTCAAGCACCAATTCTTGAGGATTTCTTATCAAGAGCTCCTAAGAGCGACTGACAAATTCTCCGAGACCAATTTGATTGGTAAAGGGAGATACAACACAGTTTATAAGGGGATTCTAGATGGTTGTGCCACGGTGGCAGTGAAGGTGCTCAATTTAATGCAAAGTGGAGCTTCGAGGAGTTTTGTCTCCGAATGTCGAACTCTAGGAACCATTAGACACCAAAACCTCATGAAGATACTAAGTGTTTGTTCGACTATGGACTTTCGTGGCAATGACTTCAAAGCTCTAATATATGAGTTCATGGCTAATGAGAGCTTGGAGGAGTGGTTGCACCCTAGGACTATAGGACAAGATGATGAGCATAGTGAATCAAGAAATCTCAAACTAGTGCAAAGGTTAAACATTGCCATCGACATAGCTACCGCAATAGAATATCTCCACAAGGGTTGCTATCCAACCATTGTCCATGGAGATCTAAAGCCAAGTAATGTGCTTTTGGACAACGACATGGTGGCTCAAGTTGGAGATTTCGGGCTTGCAAAGATCATCTCAATGATGTCTGCTGAAGCCACAAGAGTTCTGGACCAAGGTAGTTCAGCTTCAACCGCAGTCAGAGGATCCATTGGTTATGTGCCTCCTAGTATGAATCTATCATATTTTCTCGATTAGTTTTTGATTGAATAAACAAGATCCTTGATATTATGTTATGCTTTGTATGCTCTAACACCTATCTCTCACAAAATTATTTCCTTTTTTTTTAATTAATAGCTTCAACCGAAAAAGAAAATACATATGTTTGTGTATGAAAATATTCGTAGTAGCATTTTGTAATTGTATTTGAAATTAAGACGAGAATAAATCATCTTAAATTTGATCATTGAAAGATATTTTTTTTCTTATCAAAACTTGTGAATCTGTACCGATAAATAGATTAAGCATATTATGTCCTATCATAGTTACATTTTCTTTCTATAATCTGTAATCTATCTCATGCCATGTTGATGTTGTGAAAATGGATTGTGTCTAATATTGTCATAAAGTCACAGTATGAGAAATTGATGAGAACTTGTGATTCACTTTTGGTAAGCCATGACTTAAGGTCTTGACAGTAAGTAATTGACCCCTCATAGTGGACCCTTTCCTTTTGACTTGACTTATAATTCGATATTTCTAAAATTTGTTTAGATGACAGGACATTTCAGTTTGAATCAGCTCGAGGTCTTAAACCCATAAATGCACAACAATATCACACAACATACACTGATTCACAGCATGATGGACTCCATCCAACTTCCACTCCCCTAAACTTCTTGTTTAGAGCATATTTAGACAAATTTATGCATTTAACAAGTACAAATCCATTAGAAATAGCAAATCACTCCAAGTCTCTTCTTTTTCCCTAGTCTTCTAGGCATTTTCTTCTATTCTTTCTTGTAGAAAAGAAATAGTGTGGTATAGGCATTAAACTGAATCTGGATCATGAAAACGATGAGCCTCATGTGCATTCCATGTGTGTCCAGTTAAAACCAGCGGTTCAAATTTAGTTAATCTATGTACTAAGTGCACCAAATAGTTTCTGCCGAGGCCTTCATTGCATATATTTTCATCTTTTTTCTATTTTCCCCTATACCCTACTAGAGGAAAAGGTCACTCTTGATGTTTGGGCAATTTCTTTTAGCGAACATGTGACAACTTTGGGTGCACTTAGTAATTTTGGAGAAAGAAGAGTTCATATGTTGTTAACTGGTATTTGGTGCACCTTTTACATCCTAAAATCTCATTTCTCTACGATCGATGCATTCCAACTTTTGTGACAATTTTTACCACTTTAGCATCCGACAGGCAATATACATCAGCCATAGCCAATAAACTAAACGAAAGTCAAACAAAAAGATATGAAAGAAAAAACCAGTAGAGGGTTTTATGACCATCTACCTTGCTTCGACAGAGGACCGCTTGGCCTCTGCCATGCATAGCGAGCCGAACTGTGAAATGAGTGAGGGCTTGCAAGCCATCACTCTATGTTGAGCGCAACTGGCGAGAGCCCTCACAACTGTCCTTGGCAAGCTCTTGCAAATGGACATCAAACAAAATCCCACGTGACTTAGAAACTTTTTCTAAACAATTAACTTCAATAAAAACTGTATGTTTGTTTCTACTAATGTCTTAATGAAATTTTCAGAGTATGGCATGGGACACGAGGTTTCCATACTTGGGGATACATACAGTTACGTCATTCTATTATTGGAGATGTTCATTGGAAAGAGACCCACTGAAGAGGCCTTTGGGCACAATCTTAACCTCCACAACTTCGTCCAAATGGCTCTCCCAGATCGAGCAATGGACATCGTAGACTTAAGGCTTTGGAGTGAAGCTAGTTATTGACAACAAGAGATCAAGATTAGAGATTGCATTATCTCTGTATTTGAAGTTGGACTCGCATGTTCGATGGAATCACCATCAGATCAGATGGACATGACCAAGGCAATTAGGAAATTACACATGATCAAGGTGAGTTATGAAACCAAAGAGAGGAGGATAGGTATGTAGCTAAGTCAATTTTCTCATTTCATCTTGGAACTCTTTCACTAGTAGAGAAAATCGTCGTGCAAAGGCAATGCTAGCAAATTGACATGAATGTTTCCCTAACTAGTCTACCAACCCATACCTATTATGTGTGTTTTTAATGATGACACCAATATCTATATTTTAAAATCATAGAAAATGGATGTATGGATTTATAGTTGTCGTGATCTACGTTTTTTCCTGGAGAGGAAAACACATAAGTTTAGGTATAATGCTTAAAAGGCAAGCCTATAGCCCTTAATTAGGCATAAGTTGTCCCAAGCTCATGCCCTGCGCGACATTGGGGTGCTTAATTTTAGTTTCAATTAAAGCTATAAGAATTTCTAATGAGGAGTCATCACTCGCCTGTTGGGGTTAGTTAAAAACCAAGTGAGACATAAGAGTATATCTTACTTTCTGTGCAATCAGAGAATTTAGGAGCGATGACTTAGTTACACTAATTAATCAACCAGTGTCCTTGCGTGGTACATAATCTTGTTCATTTTGTCAGACAGTTTGGATTGATTTTAAACCTATCTATTAATATTTGAAATGGTTATGCAGATGTACAATAATTAAAATAACAATTAGCAACCTAAGTCGAAGCCTCATTAGACCCACTGAAACCATATCAACGCTCAAGCCTAGCCATTCGATCCCAATTTTTGTTTATTTTTTTATTTTTGATTTTTTAAGTTTCCTTTTTTTATTCTTTTATTTCTTCCCTTCTTCTCCACGTCGTCTTATTCACGACGTCCCCTTCTCGAGTGATGTCCTTCACCCCAAGCTCCGAATTTCTTCGACAAGCCTCGAGCCAAAGCTCAAAGTGCCACTGAGCCACCACCCTTCATCAGTCGTCTACTCCGACCGCCACTCGTCGGCCGACCTCCCTGCTGCCGGCCGAGGACCACACCACTCGGCCGGCACCAACACAACAGGAAAAACGACAGGGCGAAAGCGAACAAAGCCACGGGCGCCCCCCGAACAACGTCAAGATCGAAATCGCAGCAAAACGATAAGATTAACAACACGCGGGAACGTCAATTCAGCCCCGAACCAAGAACACCAAAGCGGATCTAACTTAAGCATTTCATCGAGCAGCTAGAGTGCACTGTCTAAAACGACAGGAAAATCAACCGGCCGAGCTCAAATCGCCCCAAGACTCATGACAATCAACATACAAAAACATAGACACAAGACACAAGGACGAAGTGGGCCGGAGCTCCCGTGAGCCGGAGGCCGCGAGCTCCGGCCCGGCATGCCCAAAAACAGGGCAAAAATAGGGTCAGGCTTACTGGAGTTTTGGCGCGGGAAAGGAAGCACGGTGGCGGGTCGCCGGCCGCGATTCCGACGCGTTGTCTCTCTCCAAATATGTTCCCTCGCTTGAACTCTGGCCGCTCTCTCTTTCTCAGATCTCTCTCCTCTCCCCACAAAAAATCCCTTCCCCTTCTCTCGCTTTTAAGCTCTCTAGCCGGCGCCCATAGCGTCCTGCCATGCCAGCTGTCACCAATGGTCTGCTGCCGACCACCAACTCCGGTGCGACGCTCGCCCTGTCTCCTCTGTCTTAGTCGCGTACACCGTCCTTTCCTCTGTTCTCTGTTCTCTGCAGAGGCGTGAAGGAAAAGGGGAAAGGAAGGAGATGGGGACCGGGCCAGGAAACAAGGAGCGGGCCGGCCCAGGTGGAAAGGAAAGGAAAAAGAAAAAGGGGCCGGGGAAGCCCACCCTTGGCCCGGCTCCGCTCCCCCCCCCCCCTTTTTATGATTGAAAATTTTAATTTTAATTTTAATTTTTTTTTATATAAATTTTAATATTGGTAATGCAAATGCTCTTAATAACCTATATGCTATGCAATTTAATGAAAATTATTTTTGTTAAGAGTTAAATATTAATCCATAATTTCTCAATACAATTAATAAATGATTAAATAGATTGTCAAAATTTATGTGTCAACAATAGTTTATCAATTTCACCAAGTAGCTATTTAAAAAATGATGAATTTGCTTATTTGCCAGGTTCCCTTCATTTCTGACGACACCATATACCATAGGATCAATGCATTGCTTAATTACCATTGCTGGGCCGTTGCCCTTGCCCCCCTCTCTCTTGATCTTCTCTGCGCTCATGCGCTTGTGCACTAGAACACGACCTCACCGTGAGGTCACCAACTCAAGGCTGACTCTTAGGCAGCGCATGATAACGTTTCTGTTTCTCCCAATTTATATTCTTTTGTTCCTCAGAACAAAAAAAAAAATAGAAACCTGTTTGGTAAAACATTTGTTCCCGGGAACTGTTTTGAGAAACAAACAAATATTGCTTCTTGTTCCCGAAAACAATTTCTAGAAATAAGCCAATTTTGTTTTTTTTTTCTTTTGTTTCTCTCTTTTGCTGCGGCCACCTCCAATCGCTTGGAGCCACCGTCGACCGTCGCTGGCTGCTGCCACCGTCGCCACCTCTGGCCGCCGCTGCTGTAGCCGTCGTCGCCTCCGGCCGTCGCCGCCTGCCTCGCTGCCGCCGCCCCCGTTGCTGCCACCGCCCCCGTCATCGCCGGCTAGGGGTGAGCATGGTCCGGGTTGGTCCGAGCCACCCCCTAACCCTAGGACCAACCCGTACAGTGTCGGTCCTCAATTTTTAGGACCGAGGACCGACCCTATTGAGCCTGGGACCAAGGACCGAACCGACCCAATGGGTTCGATCCGATTCCAGGGTCAACCCGGGACCGATCGATAATTTTTTTTGTCTTGTTTTTATACTCCCTAAAAAAGCGAACCTACAAATTCAAATTACACATCCATCGACAATGCAGCATTGTGCAACTAAACTATAAATACCAATACATATTTAGCAATTTTAAGATGACACAATAATAGAAATTGCGTACCTGCTAACCGCTCATCGAGATATGGGACAAGATGGAAAGTTCTTGTAATCATCTATCTTTAATATTCATAACACCATATGGAAAAGCGTTTTCCTGCATTTGATCATGTAGAGTCCACTCAACCAAAAAATGAGCTTCACACCACTTGACTAGCATTTGATCATGTAGAGTCCACTCAACCAAAAAATGAGCTTCATACCACTTGACTAGCAAATTACCGTAGCAACTGTAGTACTACTCTACTCTTCAAAAACTTCTACCATTTGACACAAATTGAAAAGTAAAGTGCAGCTGAAATTCATTAGTAAAATACAATTAAATCATAAAAAGTTCAAAATACTTAATATAAACCATGAATATATAATTTCACATCTTGTTAATTCACTTGAACTTCTAAACACCTGAAAACAAAACAAACGACACATAATTAATACTCAACAAAAGTTTTAAATTGAAATTATTATTAGTGCTATTGATAGAACATCTCACCATAACTCTTAGGTTTTATAATAGACATTTTACTTAGGTTTGAATATATAAAATAATTATAAATAATATAATGTAATATAATATATATATATATAAAGGGTTGGTCCAGGGTTGGTCCGTCCAGGGTTGGACCGATCCAAAACTCTTAGGACCGAGGACCAACCCGCATAGTGTCGGTCTTGAAATTTCAGGACTGAGGACCGACCCAGTCCCCTTGGGAACCGGACCAGGACCGGTAGGGTTGGGCCGGTCCAGGGTCGGTCCAGGGTCGACCCTAGACCGCCGCTCACCCCTATCGCCGGCCATTGCCGTAGCTGGCCGTCGCCCCCATCTCCGTCGGCCGTTGCTGTCACCTTCACCGGCCACCATCGGCCGGCAGTCAACGGTCGGCGGCGGCCGATGGGCTCTGCGGCAGCGATCGCCGATGACGGTCGGCGGCGGGAGGTCGTGCAACGGCGGCGGTGGGCATTCGTGCGGCGGCGGCAGTGGGTGGCGACGGGCGACGGGCGGTGGCTAACAATCGGCGATCCGTGAGCAAAAATAAAAAATCAATAAATACAAAAAATAAATTGTTGCGTTACCAAACACAATTCTATTCTTTTTCCATTCCAAGAGTAGAAATTTTGTGTAGTTACCAAATGGGTTTTTTTACGCAAAAATTGTTCCCCGGAACAAAAATAGAAAAGAACTATTTCTAAAAAAAAACTCTTCCCTAGAATAGAAGCGTTGTCATGCGCGGCCATAATGTCACGCTTAACCATGAGCCTAGGGGTGAGCGATTTCAGGTTCCGCTTGGAACCTGGAAGCTACCCTCGGGTATAGGTTCCTCATTTTTTGGAACTTGGAACCTACCCGTGAGAACCAATAACTTGGAGCCATGAGAACCAATAACTTGGAACCTACCTTGTTACAGGTTCTGGAGTCGGTTCCAAGTTCCAACAGGTTCTTTTTATTTTTTTTTGTCTTTCTCCTTTCTTTTATCAGTTGAGTACCACAAAATTATAAAGAGTGGTACAAACTCAGTAACAGAGAAGAAAAAAAGCCAATAGATGTGCTGTCAACATTTACATAAGACCAATGTTTGAGAAAGCTATGTAGCAAAAGACCCATGGGGATTTCCTATCAACATAGTATAAGCCAACACACTAGATGTGATGTGTGTGCATTGGAGTGATTGTAGAACACCAACTTTGTAGGACAAATAGCAAATGGATAGAAATCATAGTTCACAAATGAGCAATCTCAGACCTGGTTGACACGAATATACAAAAGAAATAGCCAAAGATTCAGAGTAAAGGAGCAAGTGGCAAAAGAAAAAGGAAAGCGATCATTCGATTTTTTCAAAGAGAAATAAAAAGGGTTGCAAAATTGCTACTTAAACATGCAAAATGAAGATATTAACTGAATGAAGGGGCTTCAGACATCAAACTATCTCTAGAAGTGTAAGTGACCAACATATAAGAAGTAGAGGTCTTTTTACACTACGTTTCAATTGACATAGATATTTTCCACGCATATCGCCATTACAAGATTTGGACATTGCAGTACCTTTGTGTTCTGCATGACACGGAGCTAGGGTAGCACTGAAACAGCTTCAAGATAAATACAAAAGGCCCAGCAAATCCTGTTAATGATATGATGGTGTGTTGAGGGGTGAATCACTAGTGTGACATCCTGATTTTCCAATTTTGGTTTCAATTTAATAAGTCGGGTATTTCATCTGTGCACCTATAGCTCTCTTCTATGAGTTGGCCACTCACGAGATAACTAGTCTATTAGGTGAAGCCGTTAAGGAATCTAAACGCAACAGACTTGAGAATTCGACCAGGAAACGACCTCTCGACCGAGCTAATCTGCAAGGGTCATTACGGCACAGTTAAAAATCGATTAGAGATCGGAGATAGGCCGACTCGACAAAGGTATGTGATTAAGTGTGGGTGATTCCACCTAATTGCACAATTCTTGTCGACCGGCACTAAACCGATTTCTCTGTCGTTTTGGTACCCTGTGTCCGTATTTGAAACCTCGAGATTTCCACGACAACCGAGAGTCGCCAATGTGTCGAATATGCACTTTGTGGCTTGAAAATAATCAACCACAGGTCAATTGCACTGAAAATTCCTAAAAGCTACCCGGTAGATTAGGACGCGCTAAAGTCGCGCCAGATTGAAATTAACCGACAAATTGAACTCGATTTCAGAAATTGAAGGTTCTGTTATGTCACAATTCATTTTAGGAACGTCGGCTCATCCTGAAAAGATTTTTCTACAAATCGAGATTTTTGGCGGAAAAGCAAAGTAAGGCCATTTTTGTTCGAGAAAGTTAGAGGGCCGGTTTTGATCGCATCTTTGGGATGCAAGTTGGATCATATGATGGGGAAAAGTCATGAGATGGACGAGGACACCTTGGCGGATTTATTTGGACTTCAATTTGAGCTCAATTGGATTTATTTGGAAGAGGATTGAATGAATTTGAGTAAGATTGAAGAGGGAAATGTATCAAATTCGTATGCCATGGGGTGCATGACATTTTGGACCATTTGGCAAGCTTCTTGAGGAAGCTAAGGTGAGGAAAATGGTTGAGGGTGAGGGCCAAAGCTGGTGGGGGCAAGAGAGAGGGGGGCAAGAGAGAGGAGAGCAAGACAAGTGTTGAGCCTAGGGAGCTCTTGGGGTCCCCTCTCTTCAGCTGAGCCTTCTTCCTCCTTGAAGCATGGCTTTCTCCATTGATGAGGTGTAGAGAGAGCTTGAGAAACCAGAGAACACAGAGCAGCAGCCCCCCTTGCCTGTCGCACCACCGCCCAAGCCACCGGACCTCTTTTCTCCTTTGTTTTCCCCTCGTTCCAGTTTCTGCTCCAGCCGACACTTCGGTGAAAACATGAGTTGAAAGTGATCTTTCCGATCGAATCAGCCAACGCTCCACCCACCATCGCGAAGAGTACATCCAAACCGTTCATAAGGACTTGATGGTATCCCGAAAGGAGCCCTGTAACCTCCCGAAATTGGGCACGAAGGAACGGCCCGCCGGACCGCCTGGACTCGCCTGGTTCCGCCTGTTTCGCGTTTTCTTGCTGTTTCGCCCCATTCCGACCATTCCTCCACCCATACCAACCACCAGCAAGATCCCTAAGACCCCCGGGAGCCACCGGTTGCTAACCACCCGCTCACCGGAGCTCCGATTGGCCCGTTTCCTCGCTGTTTCAGCCACCGGTTCAGCCTCTGCAGTCCAAGAACAGAAGCAGAAAACCAGCAAGGGTTTTCAGTCGTCGTGGCCCATTTTCAAGCCCTTCCCGGCCTCCGTTGGTGTCGCCGCTTTGGGGTTTATCGACCGCCTTGGCGTCGTGGTCGCCGTGAACTCACCGGCGCGCAAAACCGGTGAGTTTATCATCTAAACCTTGCTTAGTAAGTTAATCATGGTTAAGTGGTGTTTAGATTAGTCTAATTAGGTTTAGGTGGTTAGATTAGATTATTTTAATGTAAATTAGATTAGTTGTATGATTAGTTTAATGGGTGTTTAATTAGGGTTAATTGTATGATTAAATTAGTGTAATCTTGTTTAAGCCCTAATTAATTATTTCGAAATTATAAATATTGTTTTATTAAAAAATATTATTATAATATAATATTTAATTATTTAATTTTCGGAATTAAATTTAATTATTTCAAAATTTCAAAATTTTTGCTGGGATGGCCGATCGTTAGAATTTCATGCTGATCGCAGCAGTGCGGTCGGTTTGTGCTAATTGTATGTTTAAATTGAGAAATTGAGTGATTGATGATTATGGTTAATAATTCCAAAAGTGTGGAATTGAGTGATATTGATGAAGTTGTGGTATTTAACTTGAAAATACCCGGTGTTGGCTTTTAGCACCGTAATTGCTTTGTATGACTAGTTTGAATCGTTGGTTGTTATTGGATTGAATATCTAGTTCTATGGTTTATTATTGAATGATTAGCTTTGGCGAGCATTGGTTTATATATATGTATCAGCTTGGGCGAGCAAATATTATATACATATATATACAGCTTGTGCGAGCTATTATATTATCTATATCAGTTACAGCTTTGGTGAGCTATTATATCAGTTACAGCTTTGGTGAGCTATCTATCTATACAGCTTGTGTGAGCAATTATATATGCTACAGCTTGTGCGAGCTATTATATTATCTATCAACTACAGCTTTGGTGAGCTATCTATCTATACAGCTTGTGCGAGCTACCGTCTATATGTTACAACTTTGGAGAGCATATGTCGTATTAACGACTGGTTTGATAGACGGTATGGGATGATAGATAGTATTGGTTGATGGATAGTATGGATTGGAATGGAAGATAGATAGTTTGATTAAATTGAATCGCTGGATCAATTGTTTGATTGAGAATTGAATTGTACTGACGTGCAGGAATGGACTGAGGCGAGGTAAGTCCTAAATCCTATTTGTGTGGCTAGAGCGTCCTGAGGCTTATTTTCTTCCTAATCAGTTTTAGGGGGTAGGACTCGCTGAGACATTGTCTCATCCCAGTTTGGGGAAAATATTTCAGGTCCCTAGATGGTGGTCGTGGAGGACTCGAAGCCATGGACATTTGTGGAGGTAGAGATCGAAGAATCGGCGAACGTGTCTGACTAGTGGTCATAGGACAGTTCCCTTTTTGTTGAGCCTGTCTATTTTGTAGACAATCCAGTGTTGTATATAAACCTATGTGTTTATAAGAAGGATTGTTTGGTTGTGATTGATTGCCTGCTTTTCTATCCCAAGTTAAATGTTGTCAGAGGATTTGTTTCACTTCCGCATGTGCAATAAAAATGAATGGGTCGGCGACGTGTCCTGGGAAGTCGCATAATTTCTATCGACCATAGTGGGATGTTCGCGTGCTCGAGATTCGGGGCGTGACAACTAGAGACAGCACAACACATGGAATCCGACAATCATCTGCGGCAAACGTGATATGAAACATCTTAAAAGACAGAAAGAAATGAATTTCGGTGATAATGGCATAGTAAAATATACAAAGTCAAACAGTTAGAAGTCACAAGACAAGTAATAGGTATTATTGCATAAAAGAGAACAATGTACAGAAGGACAAAGTAGAATGTTCAGTAACCATAGAGGTAGATGTTGAATTTGAAGTTATATCATCTCCCAAAAAGAAATGCTACATCATGTATGCTTCTCAGGAAAATGAATATAAAGAACTTCATGGCAAAGATGGCATGGGCAGATAAATATATTTATCTTGCATGACTACTACTCCTAAAGCAATGATAATAAAATCCAAGAACTTCATCAATATCTACTACAGCAGAAATGTGAAAACAAGATAGGCCTGCAAGTATCAATTTTTCTCAATAATGTAGAGCTGTAGATGTCAGTGATGAAAGAGTAGTTTACAGCATGGAAGATAACCTTAATTGCAACATCCTCTCCATATCACATAACGTAGCTCTATAAACTTGACCCAAGTTGGCAGCTGCTATCGTCCAAGATGAAATTTTGCTGAACACAGCTTCAAGAGGCCACCCCAACTCCTCCTCTATTATGTTGAAAGCAACCTAATTGTCATATTGATAAGATTCATATCCTATAACATCCAAGATAGTGTGAAAAAGCTTATTAAACTCTGAAATTAGAATGCTTCTTTCTCTGTTAAATTATGCCATTCACCTTATTTGGGAAGGAAGGAACGTCGTCGTGTAGAATGCAGAGTTCATTCATGTAGTCTTCTCTAATAATATCTGGTCTGTTTGCAAGAACCTGTCAACAATGGAACAGAGATTCAGGGAAAAAGGGGGTTAGACCACCAAACACGTACACATCATCAAGAACATATTTTGCAATAGAAATACAACGAACCAACCTTGGCAAATCTTCACTTTTTATTTCTTTCTGGAATTGAACCATCATTGTTCCTGGATTTTCCTTTTAAATACCGTCTCTGACCATGAATTGAAGACTGGGACTGATTGTCATCATCCACCTGCGACCACAGCACTTATCATAAAGCAAAACCAAAGTGTTGAACTTCAAAATGGAATAAAGAATTTTAATGAGAATCTTACAAATCCAAAACAGCCATACATTAGAACCATACACGCGTGAAACGTAGAGAGAGAAATTTATCAATTTTTTTAAATTTTATTTTGGTACAAGCTAAATTACAAGAGAACATAATCTATACTTGTATTAGATAACCCAGAGAATATCCAAGTGTAAGACATAGTATAGATATACTAATAATAAAATTTATCCTACTGAATATTGAAAATCTAAATTAATAACTACTAAAAGTTGAAACAAATCACCCAATATCCTAACGTAGTTTCTAAAATAAAAAGATTAGAAAATATATGCCTCGTCTTGTTATTCTTGTCATTGTCCCATCATAGACTATTTTCCACAATTTAAGGAAGGCAAGACAAAGTAACTAGGCTTATTGAGCCGACAAGTCGGTTGAAAGACATTGTGCGAAGCTTGTGTCGATCCATTAGAAACCCTTTTGAATTTCACTTTGTCACCCCGGCATAAGAGGCTATTATACGTGCCTACTTAGCATTAGCCATTTCCGAAGAACTAACGACATGATGGCTCGAGTTGGAGATTTTGGGCTTGCAAAGATCATTTCAATGGTGTCTACTAAAGCCATAGGAGTTCAAGATCAAGGGAATTCAACTTCAATCGCAATCATAGGATCTATAAGCTATGTGCCTCCTACTATGAATCTATCATATTTTCTTGATTAGTTTCACTTGTTTGTGATAGTAATATGAGAGATTGTTAAAAGGGACGAGTGGTGTCCACTGGTGGCATCGATGGCGAGCGGCGTCAAGGGCCTAAGTGGGCCGAGCAGCGTTGAGCGGGCTAAGCGGCATCGAGTGGGTGTCGAGGAGCCGAGTGGGCCGAGCGGCGTCGAGCGGCCGAGAGGCGTCGAGCGGCCAAGAGGCGTCGAGTGGGCATCGAGCGAGCGTCAAGGGGGCCGAGCAGCGTCGAGGGGCCGAGCGACGTCGAGTGCAGTCGGGGGGGGGGGAGGGGAGCGGCGTTGAGAGTGGCAACGCTAGAGTGGATAGGGAGAAGACTTAGAAGAGAGTGAAGGAACCCTAAAACTAAAACAGAGGGGAGTAGCGAGAAGAGGGAGAAGGAAGAACAAAATAGGGAAGAAAAAAATTGAAAACTAGGGTTTTTCGGTTCCAGTTATGGTTTTAAGAACCGGAACCGAACCAAGAACCGCCGGTTCCCAAAAAAATAGAACTAGGAACCGGAACCTCCCTCCTTGGAACCTAGAACCGAACCGGAACTTCCGGTTCCGGTTCTCCGGTTCCCAGTTCTACCTGGGAACCACGCTCACCCCTACATGAGCCCACAGTCAAATCCAAAGAGCACGAAGAGGGAGGCAACCTAATTGCGAGAACATAAACTCAAGCCCAACTCTTGATATCATGGTTGAGCGAGAGCTCACTGTCCATTGGAAGCCATGCTTGATCGAATTTGGCCGACGTTGCCAACGAAATTCTGTTGTGGTCATGTCACCGGCACCGATGGCCACTAGTGATACAGAGTCAACAAACACACAAATGAGACAAAATCAAAAAGGAAACATGGACGCATATTTGTCGCACTCCTTGGTGTGCTTATCAAACCGTTTGATATCAATTGGTGTAGTGGAAAAACTCGCAATTTGCTACACGAGCGAGTAACTCGCAAAGGCACGGGTGAAGCATACACGCGTGAAACGTAGAGAGAGAAATTTATCAATTTTTTTAAATTTTATTTTAGTATCAAGCTAAATTACAAGAGAACATAATCTATACTTGTATTAGATAACCCAGAGAATATCCAAGTGTAAGACATAGTATAGATATACTAATAATAAAATTTATCCTACTGAATATTGAAAATCTAAATTAATAACTACTAAAAGTTGAAACAAATCACCCAATATCCTAACGTAGTTTCTAAAATAAAAAGATTAGAAAATATATGCCTCGTCTTGTTATTCTTGTCATTGTCCCATCATAGACTATTTTCCACAATTTAAGGAAGGCAAGACAAAGTAACTAGGGCTATTGAGCCGACAAGTCGGTTGAAAGACATTGTGCGAAGCATATGTCGATCCATCAGAAACCCTTTTGAATTTCACTTTGTCACCCGGGCATAAGAGGCTATTATACGTGCCTACTTAGCATTAGCCATTTCCGAAGAACTGACGACATGATGGCTCGAGTTGGAGATTTTGGGCTTGCAAAAGATCATTTCAATGGTGTCTACTAAAGCCATAGGAGTTCAAGATCAGGGGAATTCAACTTCAATCGCAATCATAGGATCTATAAGCTATGTGCCTCCTACTATGAATCTATCATATTTTCTTGATTAGTTTCACTTGTTTGTGATAGTAATATGAGAGATTGTTAAAAGTATTGAATAAACAATGATCCTTGATGTTATGCGATGCTTTGGATGCTCTGATACATCTTTCTTACAATGCCATTTCTTCTTTACCTTATTAATAGTAGCATGTCCTAATCGTAAATGAGAATAAACCATCGTAAATTGGATTAATGAATGGAAATTTTTTTGATCAAAACTAGTGAATCCATGCCAATAAATGGATTAAGCATGTTGTGCCATCTCATATTCGTATTTTCTTTCTCTCATTCATATTTAATCTCATATTATGCTCATGCTGTGAAAATGGATTGTGATTAATTTTGTCATAAAGTCAATTACGATATGAGAAATTGACGAGAACCTATGATTCACTCTCAGTATGCCATGACTTAAGGTCTTGACAGTAAGTAACTGATCCCTTATGGTGGAGAGAAGAGAAAAAGGAAGGGAAAAAGAAAAAGGGGCCGGGCAGGCCCAGCCTTAGCCCCACTCCGCTCCCCCATATTTTTTTCTTTTTGGATCAATAATTTTAATTTTAATTTTTTATATAAATTTTAGTTCTGGTAATGCAAATGCTTTTAATACCTATATGCTATACAATTTAATAAAAATTATTCTTGCTAGGGGTTAAAAATTAATTCCTAATTTTTCAATGATTAATAAATAATTAAATAGATTACCAAAATTTAGGTGTCAACAATAATCTATCCATTTCCACCAAGTAACTGTGTAAAAATATGATGAATTTGCTTATTTGTAAGGTTCTCTTCATTTTCGCTGACACTATATACCATTGGACCGATGTGCTGTCTAATTACCATGGTTGGGCCATTGCCTTTGCCTGCCCACCTAGCCCCCATCAAAAAAAAAAAAAAAAAAAAATTCTTGATCGTCTCTATACTTATGCGATTGTGCACTACAATACAACCTCATCATGAGGTCACCAGCTCAAGGCCAACTCTTAATGCCGTGCTTAACTGTAAGCCCATGGTCAAATCCAGAGAGCACGAAGAGGGAGGCAACCTCATTGCAAGATCATGAGCTCAAGCCCAACTCTCGATGTCACAGTTGAGGGAGGGCTCACTATCAATTGGAAGCCAAGCTTGATTGAACTTGTGCGACATTGCCAACAAAATTCTATTGTGGTCATGTTGCCGACACTGGCAGCCACTAGAGATATAGAGTTAACATACACATAAATGGGACAAGATAAAAAAAGGAAACATCGACACATATTTTGTTGCACTCCTCGGTGTGCTGATCACATTGTCTAGTAATATTTGTCAAGTCTTCTCACCCAACCAACGCTCTCTCTTTCTTCACCATTAGCCATCGTCTCCGGCCGTTGTGGCCACTTGTCATCACCGACACCTTCTTCATGTCTTGATTATTTTGAAGATAATTTTCATTAGAAAAAATCATCTTCTAATTCAGAACGTTTCTTTTGAATTTAAATTACAAAACTTCGGTTACCCCATTACCAGAGCCGGTTTACTCAAGGGCTAGCCATGGCCTCGACATTCCACCCGCGCCACTTTGTCAACCCGAGCCTTTTTTCTCTTTAATCCATAGCCGGGACCGTGAAGTTATCATGTTCGGCTTTCCAACCGAATAATCGTCGCATTTGGTCATCGTTCTATGGCTTATTGAGATACATTATTGTCAAAGATCCTACACCTCTGAATCTTCATTTGTGAGAAGGTTGTCTCCAAACATTGTGTTCCCGTGATCTTTCCACTCGGGTACCAATCGACGTAGTGGAAAAACTCGCAATTTGCTACACGAGCAAGTAACTCGCAAAGGCACAGGTGAAGCATACATGTGTGACACGTATTGAGAGAAATTTATCAAATTTTTTTTTTTTGTATTAAGCTAAATTACATGAGAAACATAATCTATACCCGTATTAGAAAACCTAATGAATTTCTAACTATAAGACATAATATAGATATACTAATAAGAAATTCTATACTACTGAACATTAAATATCTAAATTAATAGCTATTAAAAGTTTAAACAAATCACCCAATATCCCAACATAGTTTCTAAAATAAAAAGATAAGAAAATATGTGTCTCGTATTGTCATTGTCCTATCACAAACTGTTTTCCACGGTTTAAGAACGGCAAGACAAAATAACCGGGGCAATTGGGTCAACAAGTCAGTTGAAAGACACTATACGAAGCATATGTCGACCCATCAGGAACCCTTTCAAGTTCCACCTTGTCACCCCAAACACTAGAGGCTATTGTATCTGCCTACCAGACAATAGCTGTTTTTTAAGAAATGACAGGCCATCTACCTACACTTCCCAAGGCCCCCCAAGTTTCTAGATGAAATCTTTTTCTTCCCCACTTAGGAGGGAATACTCTCGAGATTTCACATTACATAGTTCAAACGAAACAGTTTAAGGACATATCTTAGGAAAAGACTGTTGACTGGAAAAAAAAAAAGTGACAAATCAAACCGCAGAAATTCCTCCGGGGATGTCGCTCTTCACCATATCTCCAACCTCGTGGAAAACGTTGACTTTTCTGTATTCCCAAGAGACCCAACTTTCTTGTTTAGACCATTTCTTCTCTTAATGATTATTTATATTTCTGAAACCTTTTGAACCCCCGAATTTAATTGGCTTGAGCCACGAATTTACCCTATCTGTTTAATAAGATAGTTATGTCGTTGGGATTTGATTACAGATTTGATGTAAAATGTTGCTTTTGATCCCGACAATCTTGCAAATAGACAAACTAAAGGTCTCCTGCCTCTAGTATTTTATCTTTTGCATTCCGTTGGATACATTGAGCAATTGAACCAATTCAATTTATGAACCAAACTGAATTGGCCTTACTCAATTGGTTCTGCAACTAATCACTTGGGGATCGGGTAGTTTTTGTTTCCCTAGTTCCAAAACACCGGGAACTAGAAACCGAACATAATAAGATCTAGATTTGTTATCTAAATCTATCTATCCTGGAGCTAATCTAAATTATAGTATAAGACCGTTATCTTTCTTCTTTCCTTTTTTTTTCATATAGAGAGGAAACCATCTTTAATAAGTAAGTTTGGAATCCATGAAATACTAACCTCAACAATCGGATAAGACATGGGTCAAAACACTAGATGCGTGATCCAAAGATGGAATTATTTACGCTCGTAACTAACAATGTTGGACTAACATCTGGCTTTGTTGGTAGACAAAAACAAAGAACTAATGTCTTGTTCTTAATCTAAACACTCATGTCTATTCTATACTAGCTAAGCCAAGATGAGGAATTGCATCTAATCTTTTGTGCAATGAATGGTACTATTATTCGACCAAAAAAAAAAGAATTGTAATATTATTCCTGAAATTGCGGGTCTTCGTCGGTTGTGCGCCCATAAAGCAAGTGGTAGAATATATGTTGAGCGAATATTCGAGGGCAGAACCGACAAAGACCCACATTTTCAGGAATAGAGTTATTTTGTACATAGCAAACACTCGGAATAGAAAAACTTTTCACAAGTGGCTTTAATCATCGTGCGAGCATCAGCTCCTTAGTCAGCTTATTACCTATATGTACACTCGCACGATAATCAAGGCCCCTTTGGTAAACGCCAATTACCAGCCGAAATTTACGACATCATGACCTTTAATGGGCGGTTGTTGCGCTAGTTCACTTTGGCCGGCTAAATACAATCAAGCCTCTAAGTCATACAAAAAATATGTATACCTATCATTTTCATTTTTTGATCTGACCCTTACACATTTATCTATATCTATATAGATAAAACCAAAACACCATTTGTCTCAATTTTAGATTTCCTAGATTGTCATTCAATTTCTTTCTCTCATACCCTTCTGTTTCGGAAATTACCATCCATTTTTTGTATCTCTTCACAATATTAGATTTCTTAGTTACCCTTGTTTCCGTTATTGTATATTTACCCATTTCATATATAACTACACAATCTCTTTCCATGCATAATTATCTCATTATTTGCTCACGCGTGACGCATGCCTAACATAACAATAGCAATGATAACATGGATGAATGACTATATCCGTTCGAGCGAAGTGATTGCATTTGTTGTAATATGAAGACATTTTCAAATGGACAATATACATTCTCATGACAAAATAGATGATAGTGTTTCAACGGTGGTGATACATTCTTATGCACAAAACACATGCATCCTCAATCAATGCCTAAATCATAGGCGAGATGATCAAGTAGATTGAGCTTTTCATCCATCATAAAGTAAACTATGAGTCTATTTCAGCTATGTCACCAATATTTATATTCTCTTTTCAAGTTTATATAAAGTGTAGGTCTAATCATGAATTTGGCGACTTGCATGTGCATCAACAAAACCTATTCGTTTGGGTTTGGGGAAGGCCCCTAGAAGTTCAAACCAAGCCTACTCAACAATTAGGTCTAATTGTAAGATTTTTTCTAATGTGAGCTAATATTAATTAATATTGTAATTTATCATTTTACGGAGTTGGTGTAATAATGTAAGATATAAGATTTCTTAATTAATTTAATATGGGACTAGTTAGTGTGGGTTGAGTAAGACCCGATTTATAATGAGATGGCATGTGGCTTAAAACTTTATAAATAGCATTTAAGTCTCTCTTCTAACCTTGAAGTATTAATATCCTCACGTAAGGAGCGTTTACAAAACATTACGGGTGATAGACAGTCTCATTGACCTAGTGATATAGAAGGCAATAGAGAAGAAGAATGGTGAATTTCAAATTAGGTGCGCAAATCTCTTTACTTGATTATATGTGTTTTTTTATTTTACTTATGGAGATCTTGGGGTGCTGTTTTCACATATTATACTAAATAAATGTAATACTTACATTTAAACCCCTCTCTCTATATATTATTATATAGAGTTCATGTGAATGAGTGGTTTGCAGTATTGCCATCTCTAAGAAGGGATGGGACCATAATTGACATGGGGATTGGGAGTAGACCCCCTTTATCCCTCCATCCTAGGACAAGGAGTTAGCTCAACTAGATAGTAATGTTAGGATTGTTACAATTGCATGAACATTTTCTTAATTAAACGATGTGATAACACACTTGGAGATAAATCAATGGAAAATTAAAGCGGGAGGACCCAAAACAAGGTTATAAGCTTCGTTCAATCCGCCAATGGAAACTTTATGAATCAATTGATAAAGTGGATTTAATACATATTTTTAGTACACTTAGCATTTCTCTAGCCTCAATAACTATGCACCACAATTTCAATTACCGACTATTGCTTTGTCAAAGTGTATAATATCTTTGGAAGTTAACAAAATTTCTAATAATAACCTGAAATAATCATCACCCTCACATATTCAATATTTTTCCAAACTCGCTCACATGCAGACATGAGTTAGAAAAGTCAAGAATGCATCAGCTTGACTAGTTGAGCCTGATGTTTCGGCTTTTATTGCGTAACTCATGATAGACTTGGACTTGAAACCAATTTCATGGAAAAGGCCGAAAGAAATCAATCAAGAGAGAAAATAATCACATGAAGGCGATACTCGTTCATCAATCAATTTGGCCGGCAACTCTAGTCATCGCAGCCTATTTTTGAACATTCGACTTTTCCATGCACAAATTACTCCACATGATCACCCTATAAATACCCCTTTAGCTTTTGCTTTTCTATTCATCAATCAATCGAGATCCTTCCTTCGCCAATTTTCTTTTGGTCTCTCACAATATGAGTTCTCGTATGACAATCCCTCTGCATCTTATTTTTCTCGTCGCGTTAACCCTAGCATTGATCCCTCTGTCCATCGCCCAAGACTCGCCCCAAGACTATGTCGCGGCCCACAATGCGGCTCGCTCTCAGGTTGGTGTGGGCCCGATGGCGTGGGACGAAAGCGTCGCTGGCTATGCCAGGGATTACGCCAACAAGCATGCCAGCGACTGCACGCAACTCGTTCATTCAGGCGGACCCTATGGGGAGAACCTTGCGTGGGCTTCCCCCGATCTTACTGGCACAGGAGCGGTGAACATGTGGGTCGGAGAAAAGCCTGACTACGACTATAATTCCAATTCATGCGCGCCGGGAAAGGTTTGTGGGCATTACACTCAGGTGGTGTGGCGCAACTCTGTTCGGCTGGGATGCGCAAAGGCCCAATGCGCAACGGGCGGTACTTTGGTCACTTGTAACTACGATCCTCCTGGGAATTTTGATGGCCAGAAGCCTTATTGAATTACGAAAAATTATATGTCGAATGATGAACTATTATGTCAAAATAATGCCTCCTTATGATGAGGCAAGAGCTTTTAAACAACATCATATGAATGATGAAGGTAAATCTCTTTACTAAAGAGAAAGTGAACCTCTTAGTAATTATATTTTCCTTTTTTTCTTTTGCAATTTCTATTTTTCAAGTGAAGGAATTTCGATCATTGATCTAAGCTCCTCAGCTCCATGCTCTCGAGCACATCACTATCCCTTTGAGGCCTCATTACACTGTGAAAGAGAAGCTAAGCATGATCTCTATTACGCATTTTACTCTTCAGTTCATTGTATTTGCTGTTCTATTGATTGTATGTAGTACATAGCAATGGCTGTCTTGACCATATAAGGATACGTTCTAGTCAATAAGCTAATCATTCATGGGAAAGAACATTAAGATATGGATCAATATTATTTAATAATATGGACTTGGTGGTACATTCATCGATGAATTTTATGTATTGATGAATTGAACTCCTTTAGTTGACCAAGTATATCTTTCAATCCGTATCGCAGCCTTGTACTCTAGAAAGGTCATAGACTAGTCACAGTTGGAAAATTCGTCCCCGAGGATTTTATGTACTTAGATATAACCACCTAAGATAAATTTTCATGTTGTCTCAAATTATGATGTTTAAAAAATTAAGACACAAGAACACGCCAAAATTTGCGATCAATGAAATCTGATTTATAAGTGTGAAATTTTGTGGGACCACTGCCAACTGTTCTAAAAGCTTAAGTTGTTAGATGAAGGCGTGGTTTATTATTTAAATATTCTAATACTCCCTCTCACGCATAGTTTGGTCTTTTGCCTAGTACTAAGGTGGAAAGTTAATTGGGGAGGCAAATAGGGGCCTGAAGATTCGAACTCAGGACCTCCTAACTCTGTTACCATGTGAGATTTTGCGGGACCACTACCAACTATTCTAAAAGCTTAAGCTGTTAGATGAAAACGTGGTTTATTATTTAAATATTCTAACAATAAGTTTTACACTTGTGGAGTCAATTGTTGGAATCGATATGAGGTTGTTGTATATGACTAAGTGGATAAAATGATTAACCTATAATTTGGGAAAGTATTGCGAAAGCTGTAGAATCTTGACTATTGGGATGGCATAATACAAGTCTGAAACTTTCACCTGAAGAATAGAAAGACAAAAAAAAAAAAGAATTCAAGTCCGAACCATTAACAAATTCTGGTGGATGATGACAATTTTTATTCGTTTTATTGGCAAAGCATGGTTCTTACATTCATCAGCAGAACTGCATGCATGTTAAAAAATTAATAATCATCTTCGTCTATCGTATTTTAACATTATATTCAATCTGCTTCAATGAAATTTTTTGATGTAAAATAATTGATAAATTTTTTGATGTAAATTACGAGAGAACATAATTTATATTTATGTCTAAAAAAACCTAATGAAATTCCAAGTTTAAGACAGGATATCGATAAACTAATAAGAAACTACTAAATATTATATATCTAAGTGGATAACGACTAAAAAATTGAAACAAATCCCCCAATATCCTAACGTAGTTATTAAAATAAAAAGACAAGGAAATGAAGTCTACCACTGGCTACCTCTATGACGACCATCATCTCCCTCCCTCCAATTGACAGCCTCTTACAACCTCAACCCAACTACCTCTTCCTCCCGCCATGCATGTAATAACCTTCCTTTTTTAGAAGACAGAATCGACCACGCTCTAAACTAACCCTCTCAATCAATGAGACAACTTATTACTAGTTATCTTTTTATATGCCTACCAGGGTTGTCCGCTAGGCGAGACTTTGGACAAAGCTCAAGTTATTAGATCATTATTCATACGATGCCCTAACTTTTAGATGTGCTAATTTTATATGTAAAACGTTTGATATGGACCAAAAAGATTAATGCAAAACATTTGAATGTTTCATATGCACACATCTAACAGCCTCACGTGTTATTCAAGCAGCAATTGCATGATACTCACCATCATCGATGTACGTAATTAGGTCCAATCTCTCGGGATGGTTGAATAAAGCATGGACTTCTTGTTAAACATTTGTGACCAAAAATTTCGGATACGTTAGGTTTGTGTTGAAAATTCCTATCAGGTTTTGAAATTGACAAAACTTTCCTATTCTTGTTCTTATTCTGAAAAATACTAGACTTCTGTGTTATATCGTGAAATGTTATCACAGTCTATTTTACTCTAGAAGTCTTTCCCACTCTGACGAGATCCAAACTGAAACCAAGTCCAGAATGAAGATATAATCAGACTCAGGATTATTGATCTTTCGATAATGATTTAGTACATACGAGATTTATCCTTAATATTTGGCTTTATGGCGAAGAATCTCACTTACCTTTTATAAATATATTAATGGAATCAATCACGAATTCATGAAATCAATCTCAAAGACAAGTTTCTTTTAGGAAGCATCTACTTATGGAAATCTAGATTTTGATTGTTTGAGCGACCAAAATCATCGGATTTTCATTTCAATCTTCAAACGACTACAAGATTTCCTTAATTGATTATGTCCAACGGATTGATTGTAAGGAATTTCTCTGGAGAATGCTAACAGTTAGAAAGGCATAGAGAAGTATTTAAGGAGGTCATTCAGTCCATTTGGGGTAGAGCGTGAAAATTGAAATTCCAAAGTCTGAGCCATTTCCAATCACTTGTTCTTTATCGGCAGTGCCTACAAATTGTGTTCAAGAAAGAAAAACACAAGAGGAGTGACTTAGTGAGAGAAAAATAAATCATTTACTGAGTGTTTGTACTCAAATCGTTGTATTTCTCTATTGATATCTTAGTGAATTCCAGCCAGGAACTTGTTAGCGTGTGAGAGTGGATGTAAGCTTGATTTAAGCTGAACCACTATAAATCTCGTATTTAATTTCTCTTCCCTTAACTCTTTTGATTTGTTTATCGCAATCTTTTTCTTAATTCCACGAATTTCTAAACCAACTTAATCGAGTCTAAATTTACTTCAGAAGTCTGGTGTCACTTTTAGTCAAACTTTACTTGCAAAATAACTTATTCTGCATTTATTTGTTTAATTTGTTTTTACACCTATTCACCCGCCTCTAGGTGGTTATACTAGCATTTTCAATTTGTACTTTGTATTCTCTAGGCCTCACACAATGGGAACATGGGTGAAAATCTAGAGTTTTCGATACCCGGTCATCAATTTTGAAAATAGCCACAAACAAATAAAAATAAAAATCAAACCGTTATAATGCATTGTAAAATTACAAATATAGGGAGGAAAAACCAATACTTTGCATCATCTATCGTTATAGTTATCTTAAATTTCAGGTGTAAAGTTCATGGTTTTTAAATACTCATGAGTCATGAAAAAACGTACATAGATTAAAGGAGAATTTATCAAATCTTTTCAAACTAAGGGGATAGAGGGGGATGTATTTGTCCTCAAACCATCAATCGGTTTATGTTATCTCTTGAGTTCTCACATCAGTGGCTAACGGAAAATCAGACAAAGTTCTAAGGACATAACAAAGTGAAAGTTTAGGATCAACGTTTCAAAGTTCATAACAAAATGCATGTCACTTCCAAAGTTTAAAGGGTTTAGATAATTTTTCCTTAATTAAAAACAGAGATAAAGGATGTAAAGCAGATAATGACATTGTAAGGGGAAAAACTATAAAATGAACATGGCATCGATACTAAATTGAGCCATATTATTGAAAATGGTGGGTTCCATGTTTGTAGGACTCATCAAATTTGATGATTTAACCATTGTGTGATTTCATAGAGTCTATCATGTGCGAAGAAACTGCAGAACGAAACCCTGATCCTCACGTTGAAGTTGTCCTCCTCGCCAAGCTTACTGCATAAGCCTTCTCTCTCTTGGGCGTGTGGCTTCCTTTAGAAGCTGAGGACCGACTTTCTTGTCTACACGCAGTACGTCGGCGGATCCCAGGGCTTTGCGATTCGGACAGCCAGTCTCCTCATTTCTCGCTCTCTGCAACTGCTTCCTCGGAAGCGACAAGCTCATGACTCACAATTCTTTGTCTCGGTCGTGCGAGTTTTCTTCCTTTACAGAGAAGAAGACGCGTTGTATACGTTCTCAAAACTTGATTACCTTTGGTTTCACCTATGAAGTAATTATTTTAGATTGAGCTTCATGAGTAATTTATCAGATCTTTTTGTGGTGGGAAAACGACCAAGCCAAGGTTTAATTTTTCGATTGAGCATATGAATGTAAGAAAAGGCAAAAAGTACATAAAAAGTCCTAAACTTATGGCATAAATACTAATTCAGTCCTAAATCTTTTAATTGAATCAATTTAGTTCTAAATGTTTCCACATTTGTACAAATTCAACTCTTTCAGCCAATTTTGATTGGCCTATGCTGAAGTGGATGTCAGCCGGTGTTGGTCGTCCGGTCAACGCTATTGTGATAATTTTTTAATAATTTTTAATTTTTCAAATTTTTGTATTAGCTTTTTCTTTTTCTATTTTTTCTCTTCTTCCTCCTTGTGTTTCTTCTCCCTATAGTGGCCGGCTAGGCTCCGACGAGCCTCGCCAGCCATTGGGTGATGGCTACGAAGCCCAGCCATCACCCGCCACTAGGCGATGGCAACAAAGCCCTCCCCGGTCGCCTCATTGGCGACCTTGGGCAAGGTTGGATGAGGCTCGCAACCCTCATTGACAGCAGGTGAGGACTTCGTAGCCCTCGCCTAGTGGCCAGCGAGCCTTGCCGGAGCCTTGCCAACCACCGTAGGGAGAAGGAGCCTAAAGAGGAAGAATAGAAAAAAGAAAAAGAAAAGGAAAAAGAAAATGAACAAAATGAATAAAAAAATTTATTTAAAATTTGTCTTGTATGGCCGACGTTGGTTGGCATTTACATTAGTGCTAGCCAGCCAAAATTAGATGGAAAGATTAAATTAGTACCAAAGTGAAAAAATTTATGACTAAATTTATCAAATCGAAATGTTTAAGACTAAATTGATACCAATGTTATAGATTTAAAACTTTTTTGGTACTTTTCTCCCTTGACCATAATTGACCTAGGGATTGGGACTAGACGGCCCTTATTTCTTGGATCGTAGGGCAAGGGGCGAGCTCAACTAGCTAGTAGTTGCATCAAAAGTATTTTAAAAAGAAGGATGCGATATTCCACTTGGAGATAATTTGAATGGGAAATAAAAGTGTGAGGACTCAAAACAAGCTTGTAGGTTTCATTAAGTCGACCAATGGAACTTGACGAATCATTGAATAAAGAGGAATTAATGCATATTCTTAATACATTTAGCATTTCTCTAACCTCAATAAAAAAAGGCACCTTGTGATATTTTCTGAAGTTATTATCAAATTTCTAATTTTAACGAAAATAAATATCTTACTCATACATCTAATATTTTTGGAACTCGCTTTCGTGGAAACATAATTTAAAAAAAAATAAAAAATAAATTTGAAATTGCATCAGGCTCGACTACTTAAGCATGATGTTTCAGGTTTTGGTGCTTGGCTTATCATTGACGTGGACTTTAAACCAATTCCGTATGAAAAGCCAAAAGAAACAATGAAAAGTAAGGGAGAAAACTTTAACCCAGGACACGGCAAATGTAAAAGGAATCCTGTGGAAAGAGAGAGGAGATCCAAGATGACTTTTGCTTTTCTCATGTTCATGTAAAATAATCAATGGAGCCACTGTTTGTCAAGAATATGAAAGCTTCGTTCTATATCTAAAATTAAAATAATAAAGAATAAAATATCAGAAAACGAGTGTTGAGAGCGCACAGCAGCAAATGCCAATGCATTTTTTTATAAATACAAGCGAACATTTTAATAAAATAATATCAGCAACGTTATTTTTTGTGAATTGAATACTCTAGACAACAAATTTTTTTAAAGGAAAAAGCCGCAAAAAATCTCAAATTATAGCTATTGTGGCACATTTATCCTAAACTTGTTACATCCATTCAAGATTGAACATGAAAAGTGTAAAAGACACAAAATAATAATTTTAAAATGAAAGAAGATTGTGCAAACGTCTTCCGTTGAGGATATAATGATAAGAGGGCAAAGAGAGAGAAAGAGACAGTGTATCAAAGTGAATATTACGAGCCCATTTTGACAGTCACGGGCTAGGTGTGCCTGGCCTAGCCCGTTCCTTAGATAATATTAACCAGGAAAGGGAAATTAATATTGCTTTTAAGAAAAAACTTAGTTGATGGAGAAATATTTTTTTATGAATTTTTTTTAAAGGAAAATGACTGCTTCTCAACAGTGTATATAAAAGTGAGATGGAAAAGGATTTCAATGTTGAAATCTTACTTTTAAAATTTATTCTCTCCATTGTAACTATATTTTGTTCCAAATATAAGATACTAAATTCATATTGAAATGCTTGCATATTGTAATAACAATATGCCACATTATATATCTTACGAAATATGTAAAATAGTCTTAGTGTGTTTAAAATAATAATAACAATATTTGATTATATTGCCACACTTCGCACCATATTTTTCCCTGTGCTTCAATGCATAGAGTGGACGTTTTTTGAAACCTCAGAGAACATACATATATCTTCAAGATAGACGATGTAAAATTGAGGACCATAGAATATTCTTATAAGTCTACAGTACTTCCCTTAATGGAATCAGTCAATAATTGATTCGTCACAAGATGGAGGTATTAATGTAGGCAACACTAAAGGTAGATCACTGGAGGAGATGGGGAAACTACTCTTTCTTATGCTCAACTTTGCCCTCTTGTGGTGGTGGAGCTCAATCCCTAGCCCCAAATAGGTTAGCCACCTTAATGAATCATGAAATCCACTTAACTCTCCGAAGTGTCCACCATAGACCTTAAAACCAAAATAAATTGGACTAACTCATTTCATGCATGTATCACGGTCTCGAAGTTTCCCATGCGCCAAAGATTGTGTATGATAAAAGAAGATCGGGCCAAATCTCCTAGAGCTTTCAAAACATTACTAGGGATTAGCGATACGGTAATTGTACCAACTTGTAGAGTTTTCTTGTCATAATTGTCGGTAGTTGGTAAATGGAGAGGTGCAATCTGTTCTGTTAGATCGAAAGGGCATCAATGGTTGTATTGAGAGAGTTTCTAATATAAGAAGGGGGTGTCTTCCCCCTAATTTGTAACCATCCAAACACTTCAAAGTAGATAAACATTATCCCCTAGAGTTTCTCTCTCTAAAAAATTTCTCTCTTTATAATCCGGGTGAATGAGTGATTGATTTAAGGAAGCCTAAGTCACTGCACAAGTCTGATCCAAACAATTGACTTGTGACACATGGCTCTTGTTCCACTACTTTCTATAAATCAAAGAAATCATATAACATTGTTATTAATTATTCAATTTATGGATTCACTTTTATTTCTTGAGCATTTACATGATTTAAGTAGCTATGAGGTACTTTTCAAATGTTCGCTAAACATTATATCTGTGTGGTGCAACCATGAAATCAATATGTCTTATCCCAAATCGCATAGATAATTCTTATTATCACAATTTTGTAATGTCTCGTATAGATATTCACGTGTCACTAAGTGTCAAAATTTCAGCCTGCAAAGACAATTAGTGAGTTAACCTCAATGTTGAGTGAGCAAATTATCGACCGATCCTGTAATTGCCCACCTCTTCTTGGGATTATATATGCTAATAATAGTAAATCACATATGATTTTGGTCATTTGCTTACATGACACATTCAATGCTCTGTTCAGGTCTCCATTGACTTCCCATTCCTCACGTAATCGATGGGGAATGTGAGGCACCCAATTTGTTCAGTCTTCAGTCTTCATCTCCATGGCCTTTGCTTGACTTTTCTCGAGTGGGCTTCCTGTGAGTTTTCGATTGGACTCATTCCCTTAGGAGAGGGGGTCCGTGAAAATCTCGCTTATTTACTCTCTCATTCCATTTTTAAACTCTGATTACCTAATTAGGTCGATGGCAAGTGGCTAGATCGCACACTTACCGTGGTTTAATGACGTTTACATTTGTAATGGAGGTGAAATATACTGAAGCGACTAAATTGCCGGAAGAAAAAAACGACGTCACTGGATCGTTCTTTTTGAGGTGCGGCACGGTCAAGTTCTGCATCCAAACATTGTGGAGTCGAATCAATAATGGTGAAATTACAATTTCAGGCTATTAATGTCTGTGGGTACCAAGTACGCAATGCCCGATTGAACTGGAAAGATCAAGTTTGTACTATCTAGGCCCACTGATCGGTCGTGCGTTATGCAAACCTTTTTCCTCAGCCACGTGGTCAAAAGGGACAAGGGAAGCGAAGGTGGACGGAGGCAAAAATTAAATGCCTTCACCTAATAACAAGACTGGAGATTTTTAGAACAAGAGGTCATCACGCCACCACCTCTCTCTCTCACTCCCCACCTACACACCTTCAGCCATCATCCCTCGGGCCTCCATAATTAGTAAAATGGGACTTCAATAATCAATTTACGGAAAATCATAAAATAAAATAAAATAAAGTAATCTATTCATCCAAATATTCATATTCAGAGTGAAAATATTTTCTTCAATGCATTTGTTTATAAATATGTGCAACTATTAAAAGAAAATAATATTTGCAGCGTCGTTTTTTGCGAATTTAATTCCCCAGACAATAGATTATTTTAAAGAAAAAAGTCAAAAAAAATCCCAAATTATACCTATTGTGACATATTTATTCTAAACTTGTTACATTCACTCAAGATTGAAAATGAAAAGTAAAAGAGAAAACAGAGACAAAAATAATAATTTTAAAACGAAAGAAGACTGTACAAACGTCTTCCATGGAGGATATGGCGACAGATAGATAGTTTATCAAACTGAAAATATTATGAGGCCGTTTGGTAGTCACGGGCTGGGTGTGGCTGGCCTAGCCCGTTCCTTAGCTAATATCTAACCAGAAAAGGGAAAGGTTTTCAAGGAAAATTAATATCACTTTTGAGAAAAAAAAAATTAGTTGATGGAGAAATATTTTTTATAAAAAAAAAAAAATTGTTTTCAAGGAAAATGACTAGTTCTCAACAGTGTATTTAAAAGTGAGATGGAAAAAGGTTTTCGACATTCAAATCTTACTTTTAAAATTTATTGTCTCCATTCTAACTACATTTTGTTCCAAATATAAGATACTAAATTGATATTGAAATGCTTGCATATTGTAATAAAAATATGCCACATCATTTATCTTACGAAATATATAAAATAGTCTTAGTGCATTTAAAATAATAATAACAATATTTGATTATATTGCCACGCTTTGCACCCTATTGTTCCATGGGCTTCAAACCGTAGGGTGTACGTTTTTTGAAACCTCAGAGAACACACATATATCTTCAAGATAGATGACGTAAAATTGAGGACCACAGAATGTTCTTATAATTCTACAATACTTCCCTTGGTGGAATTAGTCAATACTCGATTTGTGCGCAAGACGGAGGTGTTAAATGCAGGTAAGACTGAAAGTGGATCATTGGAGGAGATGGGGAAACTACTCTTTCTTATGCTCAACTTTGCCCTCTTGTGGTGGTGGAGTTCAATCCCTAACCTCGGCGCTTGCTCGCAAAACCAAACGGATCAGCTTGCGTTAGTGTCCTTCAAAAATGCTATAGACGAAGATCCATTTAGAGTCTTGAGCTCTTGGAATGATTCTACCAATCATTGTGAGTGGCAAGGTATTTTGTGCAGCAAAAGGCATCCCAGGAGGGTCATGGCCTTGATCTTGAGATCACAAGGCTTGGGAGGCTTCTTATCTCCTCACATAGGTAACCTCTCTTTCCTCAAGATCATGGTTTTACAAAACAATAGCTTTGGCGGTGAAATCCCATCACAGATTGGAAACTTGTTTCGGCTCCGCAATCTTGATCTTAGTAACAACTCTTTTGGTGGGTCAATACCCTCCAATCTTTCCCTCTGCTCAAACCTCGAGTCCTTGAATCTTGTAGATAACCGACTTGTGGGGGGAATTTATTCCAATCTTGGTTCTTTACCAAGGCTTAAATTCTTGCGCTTGTCTAAGAACAATCTTGTAGGTCCTATTCCTCCTTCGATTGGAAACCTCTCGCTGCTACAATACCTCTCTTTGGCAGAAAATGCGTTTCAAGGAGAAATACCTGAGGAACTGTCCAGACTTGAGAGCTTGATATATTTTCAACTATCATCGAACAAACTAACCGGCGAGATTCCACTAGGGATTTTTAACATCTCTGGCATTAATTACTTCTATGTTGGTTGGAACCAATTGCGGGGAAGCTTTCCTTCTGATATTGGCACCACTCTTCCTTCTCTCTATTTCCTTGGAGGGCTCAATAACATGTTCACCGGGATAATTCCGTCATCTTTGACGAATACCACCAGTCTTCGGGGACTTTACCTTGCTAACAATAATTTCCATGGGCCAATACCGAAAAATCTGGGAAGGCTAAAGGGCCTTTATGTGATTGCATTGGATTTAAACCAGTTGCAGGATGACTTGAGTTTTATTTCTTCTTTAGCTAATTGCTCCAACTTAGAAATTCTCTCGGTGGACGCGAACTTGATTCACGGATCATTGCCAACATCCATCTCCAATCTCTCCACCAGCGTTAAGCGAATTTCAATGTCAAACAATCTGATCCATGGAACTATTCCTTCAGCCTTCGGAAATCTCTTCAACTTGTCGTATTTGAGTTTAAAGAATAATTCTCTAACCGATAGCCTTCCTGATTCTATTGGAGCACTTTACAACTTGCGGGTACTTTCTTTGAGTAGAAACATGTTTACTGGAGAGATACCGCCTTCGATTGGTAATATGACATCTTTAAATAGGCTTTTCCTTCAAGACAACAATTTCCAAGGCTACATACCGCAAAGTCTTGGCAATTGCACGCAACTAATCGAGCTAGAGCTTTCAAACAACAATCTAAGTGGCTCAATTCCGGTCGAAATTGTGGGCCTTTATTCCTTGTCGATCCTCTTCAGTTTAGCGCATAATAATCTAAGTGGATCTCTTCCATATCAAGTTGGGTCTTTAAGGAGTCTCGAAGAATTAGATCTGTCTTACAATAGATTGACCGGCTTAATTCCGGCCTCCATCAGCGGATGCTTGAGATTGGCACGGCTTCACTTAGAAGCTAATTCTTTTCATGGTCAAATCCCTCAAGCTTTAAGTCCATTACGACTCCTAGAAGTGCTGGATCTTTCCAATAACAATTTTTCTGGTCCAATCCCGAGCTTTCTTACAGAGTTGTTATTGCTTAAATACTTGAATATGTCATTCAATGAACTAGAAGGACAAGTTCCGGAGAGAGGAATTTTTCTCAATGCAAGTGTTGTATCAGTTTCTGGAAATTGGGAACTTTGTGGAGGTGTTTCAACTCTGAAGCTTCCTCTTTGTAAATTACCAAGCTCTAACAAGTTTTCTACAATCAAGGCCATAATAACATATGTGGTCTCTATCAGCTTGTTATGTTTAGCTTTGTTGTTCCTGTCTATTTTCTGTTACCGCAAAAAGAAGCAGACAAGAACCACTGCCTGGATGTCATCATCTTTCAAGGACCAATTCATGAGGATTTCTTATGATGAACTCCTGAGAGCTACTACTAGATTCTCAGAGACCAATTTGATTGGTAAAGGGAGATATGGCACAGTTTATATGGGGATTCTTGAGGGCATTGCCATTGTGGCAGTAAAGGTGCTCAATTTAACACAAAGAGGTGCTGCAAGGAGCTTTGTCTCAGAATGTCGAACTCTAGGAACCATTAGACACCGAAACCTTGTGAAGATACTAAGCGTCTGTTCAAGCGTGGACATTCATGGCAATGACTTCAAAGCTCTAATATACGAGTTCATGGCTAACGGGAGTTTGGAGGAGTGGTTGCACCCTGAGACTATAGTGCGAGATGATGAGCATGGCAAATCAAGAAATCTAAGACTAGTGCAAAGGTTAAACATTGCCATTGACATAGCTATTGCGATCGAATATCTCCATAAGGGTTGTTCTCCGGCAATCGTCCATGGAGATTTGAAGCCGAGTAATGTGCTTTTGGATGATGACATGGTGGCTCGAGTTGGAGATTTCGGGCTTGCAAAGATCATTTCAACGATGTCATCCGAAACCACAGGAGTTCAGGACCAGGGTAGTTCAACTTCGACTATAGTCAGAGGATCCATTGGCTATGTGCCCCCTGGTATGAATCTGTCATATTTTCTTAGTTAGTTTTTGGTTGGTTGTGATAGTGATATCAGAGAGGGTTAAAAATTTGAATAAACAATGATCCATGGTGTCTTGTAATGCTTCTTATGCTCTAACACCTCTTTCTCACAACATAATTTCCTCTTTTTTTCAATTATTTTCTTCAGCAGAAAAAGAAAATACATAAATATTTGTATATGAATAGACTAATATTAGTATGTCGTAATTATATTTGAAATTAAGATGAGGATAAACCGTCGTAGATTTGATCAATAATTGAAAATATTTATTGTCTAACACTTGTGAATCCGGGCCACTAAATGTACAAAGCATATTTTATCATATCATATTCGCATTTTTTTTTCTATGATTCATATTTTATCTCATACCATGTTCATGCTGTGAAAACAGACAGTGGCTAATATTGTCGTAAATTACTATATGAGAAATTGACGAGAACCTGTGCTCTTTTGGTATAACATGACTTAAGGTCTTGACAATAAGTAGTTGACCCCTCACAGGGGAACCATTCTTCTTGAGGCGACCTATAATTCTATATTCGTAAAATATGTTTAGATGATACGGCATTTAAAACAGAAATTCTTGGAGGTCTTGAACTCATAAATGCATGATAATATCACACAACACTACCCGGTGGGTTCTATCCAACTGTAATTCTCCCTAAACGTCTTGTTTAGAGCATATCAAAACAAACTCGATGCATTTACAAGTATTAATCCATCACATCAACAAATCTCTCCAAGTCTCTTCTCCCCCCTCCCCCCCAATGTTCTTTTCTTTGCCTCGTGTGGTATAGGTATTAAATTGAATTCAGATCAGAAAAATGATCAGCCTCATGTGTATCTCATGTGTAACCAGTTAAAACTGGCGGCTCAAATTTAGTTAATAGATGTACTAAATGCACTAAATAATTTCCACCAAGGCCTTCACCACATATATAATCTTCTTCTTTTTCCCCCACCTACTAAATGACAAAGTCACTCTTGATGGTCAGGCAATTTGTTCAGCAAAATGTGACAACTTTGGGTGAACTACTTTTTGGACTAGAAGAGTTCTACGTTGTTGATTGATCTTTGGTGCACTTTACAAATCCTAAAGTCTTATCTCTCTGCGGTTGATGCATCTGACTTTTGCAACAATTTTTACCACTTTAGCATACGATAGGTGCTAAGCATCAGCTATAGCCAATAAACTAAACGAAAATTAAACAAATAGATATGAAAGAGAAAAAACCCGTGGGGGATTTTGGGACCCTTTCCTTGGACTCTACCGTGCACAGCGAGCCCGTACGTGAAGTCGATGAGGGCTTGCGTGCCATCACTCTCTTTGGGCGTGACTGGCGCAAGCCCTCAAAACTGTCTTAGGCAAGCTCCTGCCTTTTGACATCGAGCAAAACCCCATGAGATTTAGGAACTCTTTTTTATACAATTATCTTCAAGAAAAAGTGTATAGTCATTCCTATTTAATGTCTTGATGTAATTTCCAGAGTATGGCATGGGACACCAAGTTTCTACACTCGGGGATGCATACAGTTATGGCATTATATTATTGGAGATGTTCACTGGAAAGAGACCCACTGAAGAGGCCTTTGGGCATTGTCTTAACCTTCATAGCTTTGTCCGAATGGGTCTTCCTGATCGAGTGATGGACATTATAGACTCAAGGATTTGGAGTGAAGCTGGTGATCGACAGCAGGAGATGAGGATCAAAGATTGCATAATCTCCATTTTCGAAGTTGGAGTCGCATGTTCGGTAGAATCATCATTGGATCGGATGGACATGACTGAGGCGATTAGGAAATTATACTCGATCAAGGCAAGTTACGAAATCAAAGAGAGGACAGGTATGTAGCTAAGTTAATTTTCTCGTTTCACCTTTGAACTTTTTCACTAGCAGAGAAAATCATCATGTAAAGGCAATGCTAGCAGATTCACATGAATGTCTCCCTAACTAGGCTGCCTACCCATACCCTTTATGTATATTTTTAAAAATTACACCCATACTCATATATAAAATTGTAGAAAGTGGATCTATGGAATTGGAGTCTACCTATTTCCATTAAGTAACCAGGTAAAAATTGATGAATTTGCTTATCTACATGGTTCTCTTCATATCTAATGCCGTTGTTTACCAAAGCATCGATGCATTGCTTAATTACTTGAATTATCTTTTCATTTTATGCACTTTAACCCACGTTACCATTTCAATTATATTAATAAATGATGGATTAATAATTTTGAGAGGCTTTCAAGTTGGTCGAGACTGAATATCAAACTATACAGATCCCTAAGCTTGTGATCTTAAATCCTAGAGTGTAATAGATGTGTGGGGAAACTAGCAAATCCACAGATTCCATAAAATTGACAAAAAGAAATTTGGAACCAAAATCCTATTCAATAGACTATATGTGATAGGTGTCGGACTCCAATAGAACCTACATGATTTTTTTATTTTTTTTTTAAAGGCACTCAACTTTACAAATGCTTAGACATAAATTATAAATACAGCACACTCGTTAAACTCAGCTAGACCTATTTAGCATATAATGTCTCTATATTCAATCTAACCCTAAAAAACAATACTGAGCCTCAAAATCCATACCCAACTATGTAACCAACTTAAATATGTTCATTAGATTACATGTTGGCCGAGTTAAATCTATTATCAAATTAAAAATGAAAAATTACAAAAATTAAAAATATGATGGAAAAAAAATGAAAAAACCAATATGAACTATATCAAATAGACAAGCTAAAAATTGAAAAAGAAATTTCATCTTGTTTGCAAGTATGCAACAACTCTAACGTTTAGGAGTGAGCTGTCATCTTCGGCGAATCAAACCTTTCGTCGAGCCGTAGCCATGGCTGGGCCATTGCCCTCGCGCCTCCCCACAGCCCTCTCTCTGCAAGCTTGACCGAATGATTAAGTGGTTATGTCAATCAAATCCAAAGAGGACGAAGAGGGGGGCAGCCTCACGTGAGATCATGAGCTCAAGGCCGACTCTCGGTGTTGCAGTTGAGCGCGATGTCACTATCAATTGGAAAAAAAAGTGCTTGATGGAATTTGAGTGATGTTACCAACGGAATTCTGCTGTGGCCATGTTGCTGACACCGGCGGCCACCGTGTGTGACCCCTACCTCCTCTTCAGGCGACGAAATCTCAATGGACAGGCCAGATATGGAGGAGGCATCATCAGATCTAGAGACGACTTGTGACCTCATCAGTGTCGGCAACTTAATTGTAGATGACGAGAGGAGCTCCATGCGAGGTTTTGAGACCTGCCAAAGGCATAAACTTCACGTTCAGTCGAGCTCCGCCGCCCATAAAGGAGAGAGGGAGAGTGATAGCTGCGAAAGCAGGAACGACAAAACGACATTGAAGCAAGAGGGGAGAGAGAGCGAACGGAAGGTGACACGATCCCTCATGACACAAGCTGCGCATTATTGCATCATTAATGATCTGAAGTGAGTTCAGAATCAATAATCAAATCAATGATTTGAAACAGTTTCAGACTCAATGGCTAAATTAAATATTTGAAATGTCTTTCAAATGTAACGGTCACATTAAGTTTTGAAACGGTTTCAGAACTTAACAGTCACATTAATAATTTGAAACAGTTTCAGAATAAATGGGCAGTTTAATGATCTAAAATGGTTTCAACTAATGACCGATTAATGCTCTGAAATAGTTTCAAAAGTAACGGTCAAATTAAGTATTTGTGATGGTTACAAAGTTAATATAAGACTTATAACAGTTACAAATAAATGTTTGGAATAATGCTATGTAATAGTTATAGAGTTAATGCTCGAATTAATGTCTGTAACGGTATCAAAGCTTACGTCAATTAGGAATTATGGCCGAATTAATTCTAAAACGGTTTAGAGTTAATGTGCCGATTTAAATGTGATACGCACTATCTATAAAAGATAATGCAGAAAGCAGATCATCGGATAATGGACAATCGACAATTGAGAGTGTTGATATTGATCAACAAAGCACTCACACAAGAGCAATTGTGAGTTCTCTCAATTTATCTCTTATGTTCAATGTGAGAATTAGTGATGTGTCTGAACTAGAGGTTCGACATTTGAGGGGCTAAATCTGAAGAAAGTCAGAGCCTATGAAGAGATCAAATGTTCTGTATCTAAAGAACGTCAGAACTAGTATTATTAGAAGACGTCAGACATTCGTGGTCAAGAATCCAAGAACATCAGAACCGGTGTTACTAGAAGGCGTTAGACATTCACGGTCAGAGTCTGATGAATGTCAGAACTACTGCCATGAGGACATCAGACGTTCCTGTTCAGAACCCAAAGAAACTTCTCAACCAAATTTTGGAGCACAGTACAAGGTTAATATGATTAGTCCCTTTAGCTCTTCAAAGCATTTTTATTAAAATGCATGTAAATGCTATGGAAACACGTGCATAAGTGTTTTTACTTTTTCTGCGATCAAACGTTTGATCTTAATTTACTTATACATGTATGCTTGTTTATCGAAACAAACACCAACAGATTTATTGTCACGAAAGAACCCATTCGGATCAAATACAAATCCTCGGGACAAACAAAGGAGTTTTCGCGTAATCTCTTTGACGTGTACCCTCGTTCATTTTTTATTTTCTTCCTCCTCCTTTTTTCGGTTTGAACACATACATTTTGTTTTGTTGATTAAGAGTGTACACTCGCCACTTTTGTCATCTAGTTGTTGGAATTCTCATCAATACTCCATCCTTTGTCTTTTGTATCATGTAGATGTTCCTTTGGGAAGCTGGCAAGATCGTACTTTGGCCATATTGATAATAGCTGCCGTGGCTTCCTTGGTACTTGGAATAAAGACAGAGGTGAGACTGGCCTGCTCACAATATGAGTGTTGATGATGCGATATTGAGATTTTTTTATTTTTTTTTTGGTATGTTGCCAATCCTTGCCCAAACTGACAGCGAAAGGTAATTAACATCAAAAGAAGGATGTGAAAGCTTTGCTGAAGGTATTCGTTGCTTGGTGCATATAATGGTTTTTATCAAGAACATTTTCCTGTATATCCCAGCACAAAGAGTCATTGGCACGTACGGACAATATAGGTTCCTACCCAGATGTACCCCTTGAATGTTTACAACTAATCATTTATTCATTTTTCGTCAAAGCAATTGAACACATGTATCTCCTATCCGAACACCGGTGCTTAACCCTCATCTGACATGTGAATTCATTTGCTTTTTTTTTTTTTTTTTTTAATGAATCATATATATATATATTTGCTTCATATTACAAAACTTTAATAATTTTTTATTTAATGATCGATTATGCAATCTAATCCGTGTGTTTCTTTTAGGGCATTAAAGAAGGATGGTACGATGGTGGGGGCATTGCTTTTGCGTTATTCTCGTCATTGCAGGTAGGGTTGAGCTAGATTACAAGACTTGTTTGTATTGGAATTTTGTTAACGCATGTATTAAGATTTGAAATCTTTTATTTAGTATCTATTCACTTTTAAAAATTTCAAGTATTGCTTCATGCCGACGCTGGAAATGTTTTTACTGATTGATCAGATGATAAATTATATTCTCAGAGGCAACTTATCATGCCACATCATTCCTTCTGATTATTCAGATCGCAACTTATATGCTCAGGAGACATGTTATGATGCTGCATGTTTTAACTTCTTCTGATAAGGTTGCAGAATAATTACATAATAAAAAACAATCAATGTTTTAATTTGCGGTGAATAATTTACTTCTTCCACTATGGATGCTGTTGACTGCTGTAAGATGCAATGACAGAAATTATTCGTAATGGGTGGTTTGTTAATTGGGATTTGATTCTTGCCTGCAGCTATAAGCGATTACAGACAGTCCCTGCATTTTCAAGACTTAAATGAGGAGAAAACAGATATGCGCTTGGAGGTGGGTACTTTATATGAGATGCGTGAGTTACATTCTTCTCTTTCCTGTATGCATATGGATGAAAATGTTGCATGTTTATAGATGTCAGAGGTGGCAGAAGAATGGAAGTTTCAATTTATGATGCCATTGTTGGTGATGTTGTTCTCCTTAAGATCGGTGACCAGGCAAGTAACTAAAACCAGTTCTGCATTTGGTACCCTCCTCATGAGGACAGTGAATATGTTCTTATTAATGATGTTCGCTTTTATCTCCAGGTTCCTGCAGACAGAGTCTTGATTTCTGGTCATTCCCTGGCGATTGACAAATCTAGCATGAATGGAGAGTGCAAAATCGTAATGTCTCGTGGAGATTATGCTCTCGCTAGGTGATCAATCTATCAACAAACTGGCCTTTCTTATTTTCTTTTATTGTTTCGATCAGGTTCACAAGGATGCAAGGGAACCATTTTTAATGTCTGGCTGCAAAGTTGCAGATGGCAATGGCACTGTGCTTGTAAGTATTTTTTCCATTCTTCTACTTTGCTTTCCTCATCATACTTCTCTGTGCTTTTATTTCACATCACAGAGAAGATCCACACTTCATAAGTAGGCTAATTTACTTGAAACATATTGCTACGCTACCTCGTTGTTTGCTAAATATGGGTTGGAAATTGAAAGTCATGGGTTCTTGAGTTAATTTGGTAAAGAAGCATGACTCTTTTAATCTCAACTAAACTCTGTTCTGAGATAGAGGGTGGCCCCTTAAAAAAGATTTCAAGAAAGTACTGGAGATATTTAAAAATATACAGTTTATTCTGTCCTTGAGGCCTCGTTAGGAGGAGGTGAGTCAAATTTGAATTGAATGGATGGCTCTGTCCCTTTGAACGTGCACTTATACGCTTCGCTCTGGCTGTCCTGACTACCTGCGTGTTTCTCAATAGATTTCTAGCAGTAGGGTTGTCTCTGATATCAGAATTAGTTTGCCAAAAATGGTGCTTCCGGAGATGGGGGTTTACTCTATCCCAAGTCTGTCTTTATCACGAAACAAGGCTTATTTCCATCTGTCTTCTGCCTCGCTTTTCTGTTTTTGCCTCTCAGGTGATGAGTGTGGGTATTAACATTGAGTGGGGTTTGCCCATGGCTAGTATTTCGGAAGATACTGGGGAAGAGACACTCTTGCAGGTTAGTTTCTCTAAACTCTTTTTATTTTTTTCCCTGTTTTTGGAAGATATGGATTTTGGTTGTCATACCGATTTCTTCGCTTTTATATTAGGTGGGTATACTACTTCCATTGCTGGACTGCATGCAGCTGTTGCTGTTTTGGCTGCTCTTTTAGCAAGGTAACTGTTATTGTAATGTAAACAAAAACTGCAATTTTATTTTATTAATTCCTCTATCTCTGAAGTCGCTCCACATACTGAAACCGTAATAGATCTTACAAACTCAACCTTTGTGCAGATTTTTTACTGGATATACGAAAAATCCAAATGGCACCATTCAGTTTAAGGCTGAGAAGGCCGAATGAAACGCCAACCGTACTTCAACGTCGAATCTTTTTCTAGGGCAAGGAAACAAACTGACACTTGTCCTCCAAAGAGAACGCCTCCTTAGGCAGTGTGCCATCTAGCACACTCGTCCGTCGACCCACGGCCGTGCCTGCTTTCAAGCGCCGAAGCTCCGGTAGGCCCCGGCCCTGTTCTTGTGCCCTGTTTTGGCCTTGCCGGGCCGGAGCTTCGCGGTCGTCTAGCTCACGCGAGCTCCGGTCCCGACCTTCCTTTGTTTGCTGGGCGCGTCCTGGATTGTTTGTCGAGGGTTCCGGCTCGGGTTTGAGCCTCGGTTGAGCGGAGGATCTCACTTTTCCATGGTGCATTCCACCCGCTCGACGAAACGCCTGAACCAGATCTAGCTTTCGCGTCTTTGTTTCGGGCCGGCGTTAATTTGTCCGGGCGTCGTCTCGTCCGGTCGAGGCATCCCGGCGACGCAGGGCTTCTGGGCGTCGTCCCGTCTGGTTGGTTCGACGCGGGCGCTCCGTCCCCTCCGCCATCGTCGAACAGAGCAAAGGAGGAGGGGGCCGTTGCCGTTATCCCACGAGATCCCGCCACAGCCGCACCCTCAGCCACCGTCTCGACGTGCCGGGACGTATCTTGGCCGGCCGCCCAGCCGTCGGAGCCCCGGCACGCCCTCTGCTGAGCCGAGACGAGCGGCGACGCTTGGCGCCGTCGTGTTTGTCACGACGAAGCGGACGCGGCCAAGGAGGGCCCAGTCAGGTCGGTACGCGGATCTGGTGGCCCGGTTGGCCCCGACTTATCGTGATTTTCATAGGAGAAGACGGGTTGTTCTCAAATAATATCAAATAAGTCTGATTTTAGCCAAGCCATAGTCACATTTGGCTTTCTCATGAACTTTACACAACTTTAGGGTTCTTTAATTTCAAAAGGCATTTCACTGTTTTCATCTCTGAGGCCCCCACCTTTGGGTTTCTTCCATTTTGGGACCAGAGAGACCGCTGGCTAAAGCATCTTTTTATCCCCTGAGCAAAGCTAAACCGATTTATAGACACATTAGAATTACATTTGTTGCAACATAAAGGAAAATAGTTAGGCCATGCTTTTGAGATTTACTTCTGCTAAAGCCTGGGGGGTTTTGTTAACCAAACATGATAGATTCAATAAGCTCGGACGAGGTTAATATCTCATATTCTGGAAATGAATAGTTAAAAAAGCAAGGACTAGGTTTTTCACCCTCGCTGTACAAGATATCTGTGACACACCCTTTTAGCTTGCGATAGAGCAGACCATGGAAATGGTAAGTGGCATTTCCGACCGTCGGCGCATAGTTTCTCCTGCAACAAGCTGGAGATTTGAGGCCTTTATGAACGCCTTCACACAGAACAATATCTTCCATCTGCAATTCCCCAAATACGTGAGGATCGCAATGCCCAAGTGTTGGTTCTACGGAATGGATATATGTTTTACTTTCTTATACCTGGACTCTTTCACTATCTTGCGAAGTGTTCTCTACGAAAATCTAGTCATCCTATAATCGACGGAAGCAAATTAGATGAATTACTGAAAATAATGGGAAATTTGAAGGAGAAAAAACTGCTTGAACCTGAATAGCTATGGACATCTAACTTGACCATGTTGAGAAAACTTGCATAATTAATTCCCCATGAACTGGAACACCATCATAAGATTCAGCGTCATGAGAAAGCGTTAAATGTGTGGAATGATGAATTTAAGATGATCCCACAGGACAAATGAATCAATGGACGTGAGTAGTGTCAAAAGTGACAAGGGATGAATAGAATATGAAAACAGAGTTTCCGAAGGACAGTGAAAACTGATTGTTTTACAGGATATGATAGTAGAATAAACGAGAACATTTACAAATCCGTGTCTTTAGCTACTTAGCTCTACTTTCTAAAGGCATGCTGCACTATGACATACTCTATCGCCGCTAACCTTTTCTAGGGTAATGACTATCAGCCAAAGGGCTGATAGTCATCACCATGTAGCACTTTATCCTTACGAGATTCAAAAGGTGGTTCTCATGCATAACACTTTGTTGCGCATGGCACTTAGTTTTATGGATGAGTTACAAAGACTGAACTTGATTCCGCTTGGATTGGACAACTTAATTTTTAGGCCCAAATAGGTGTGAGCCGGGATTTCGAGGTCCCCAATATTTTTATTGGGCTAGTCTGGCCCATTTCAGACCTTAACTTCTTCGGCCCATTCCAATAAAGTCCATATAAAAAACAGAGTAATTTTTTAGGCCCAAAATATAACAACTAATCTTCTAAAAAAATAAATCAGGCTCGGCCTGAGTCAGCTTGGGGCCAAAGACATTGAAAATTGGCCCTTTTGACCTATGCTCACCCTTACTGAGTTCTTACAGTTCATAAATATCGATCCATAGTCGGTGCATATACTTGACATTCGATATCACACTTGACAAATGCATATTAACACAAGCGATCCAATTTACATATAGAATATGATATATGATTTACAAATACTAAAGACATTAAAATCCATAAACTCGATCAATCAACGTTTCACTTGTCAGACATCAATTTTTTTCACTTTAATCGGATCAATATCTTCTAGTTCTCTTTTCTCTAACTCAAGAAACACAGACTGAATACCCCACTAGTCTCATTCTATATATCAAAATCTATCTTTCAACTAAATGGACTTGTATATAATCTGATATCTCTTTAGCAGTGGATTGATGCATTGATTAGTCACGAGTCATGTATCAATTAATTACAAAAACTATTTCTGACTAAGCTAATATGTAAGTGGCGTCCAAAATCTCATGATTGTGAACAACTTATCCCTAAACTAAAACTGGGGACAAGAGCATGAACTATGAAATACTATTACATAGCCACTGAAATAGCGTGGCGACTGGGTATAATTTGAGAGTGGATTCATTGATTACGCATTTGACGGAATGACGAGTCTTCGTCTCCGTGGACTTCTTAATCTTCACGTAATTGACGGGGCATTAATAGACTAAGCAAGTCCACCACTGCGTATTGAAGTCAATCGGACATGATGGAGTAAAACCACTTTGTTTAATTGACGGAACAAGTTCCATCATTAATAATTAAGAACTGGACCATGCTACATTGTATATTTAATATTTATATACCGAACCACATGGCAGACTTTGATTGGACAATAAGTCATATGCAACAATTAAGAAAAATAATTAGTGTGTTTGATATTTCTCTTTCTAGTTTTTTCTCGAAAAAGTGAAAGCGGAGAAGACATGGAATAGGACTCTGACGCCGCCTGGGTCGCGGGTCGTGCCACCCCTAGGCGGTGGTCACCGGGGACGCACGACCCTTAGGTGGTGGTGGCGGCTGCCGGAGAAGCCCGATGGGCGTGGAAGAAGATGAACAGGGAAGAAGATGGGCGGGAAAGAGAAGAAGATGAAGGGGAAGAGACAATGGACAGTAACGTGGTTGCATTTCCCAAATGCCCAATGCCCAAAGAACCTCCTCCTCAGCATTCAGCTTTCAGTATTGAGAATGCTCACATTTGGCAAATGAGCATTCAAAAACACTTACCAAACACAAAAAATTTTCCCCAAAGAACTTTGGGGGCCAAAGCCTCTTGGGAAAGTTGAACCAAACGGGACCTAACACTACAAGCATTACAATAATTCCTTAATGGACAAAATGGCGCACTATCTGGCAGGGGCCGAGTCATCAATTAAGTGTTGGAATTAGCATTTGAATAAATTTTGTCAATGGGAAAATGATAATGGGGAATGGAAATTCAGTTTTCAATTGCAACATCCTTTATACTCAAATTATGTAAAAGTCTCTTTAAGCATTATTGACGTTTGTCTGACAATTGTTGAAGCTTATTTCATATTGTTTTTAAATTGCTATACCAAAACATATCGTAAACCTTACGTAATTTGTGCCAGTTCAATCCATCTGACCAATTTTGACCAGCCGACAATGATGTGACATTTTTTAAATAATATTTGATAATTTTTTAATTTATATATATTTTATTTTATTTTTTCCCCTTCCCTTAGGGGTGGGATGCCCTTGCCAGCGTTGGGCAAGGGTATTGCGGCTCTTGTTACCTCACTCACCCAAATCAAGCAAGGGCGTCACGGCCCACGTTAGATCTAGGTGAAGAGCCATTCTCCCACCCCCTTGTTGGCAACGGTTGGACACCCTCCCTGGCCTTGAGGGAAGGAAAAAAAAATTAAAGAAAACAAAACAAAAAATAAAATCAGTTCAAGAAATTATAAAAGTATTTTTAAAAAATGCTACATTAGTACCGATGGGTCAAAATTGACTAGATGGATTGAACTAACATAAATGTACTGAATTGACAAAGAAAAAGTTTAGAACTAAATTAACACAATTACAGTAGGTTTATGACTTATTTGGTAATTTCCTCCAACCTCTATGTCTGTTATACTAATTTTAACATTCAAACTTAGTGTTTTCTTGAGCAAACCTGTGAAAACAATCATATTACACATGTACATGTATTGGGGGATCAATCCTAAGTAGAATTAAGAAAATTCACTTACTAGTGGTCCAATTTCAAATCCGGACGGCACCTCTATCTCATGGATGACCACCTAAACACCGTGCAATAAATTAGACTTCCCTCCAGACTTCATCCACACATAGTAGAGTCTTGGTTGGCCATTCTATATGAATCAAACATATGATGGACTGATACATTTTCACGCATGGCTCTTGTTCCGCCACTTCCTAAGAGTCAAATAAACCATATAAAATAATTACTCATTATTCAGTTTATGAATACAATTTTATTTTTCGGCATTTACGTCATTTATGTAGTACTTACCAAAATGTTCGCTTAACATTATATTTACATGGTGCAACCACGAAATCAATCCTTCTTATGCCAAATCACACAGATAAATTCCTTCTATCACAATTGCATAATATCTTGATTGATTTGACATATCACTAGATGTCAAAATTTCATAATATTTTAATTCCAGCAAGCAATCATCTCAATGTTACATACGCAAATCACCAATTGAGTAAGTGATTGACCATCTCTTCTAGGGATAGAAAATGCTATGATAGTACACCACATGGATGAAATTTTATGATGCATACCGCACGGTCGATCCCGCTGATATACCCAAGTGGTCACACATGAAATATTCCGGAGATGGTTCTCATAAGTTCAAGATGTGGTTCCCACCATATAGCACTTTACCCTTACGAGGTTCAAAAGGTGGCTCTCATGCATAACACTTTATTCCGCATGGCACCTAGTTTTATGGGTGAGTTACAAAGATTAATCTTGATTTTGCCTAGATTGGTCAATGTCAATTTTCAAGCCCAAATAGGTCTGAGCTGTGATTTCAAGGTCACCAATATTTTTATTGGACCGGTCTGGACCATTTCAGGCCTTAACTTCTTCGTCATAGACTGAGTCAAACATTTACTTAAAAAATATAAAAATATAAAAATAAATAGTAGAAAGTACATTATTTATACTTAAAGTGCTTCAATAAATTCGATATAAAAAAAAATAGAGTAATTTTTTAGGCCAAAAATATAATAACTAATCCATTAAAAAGAAAAATCAGGCTAGGCCTGAATTGGCTTGCCAAAAGACAATGAAAACTAGCCCTCTTGATCCATGCTCACCCTTATTGAGTTCTTATAGTTCACAAATATCGATCCATAGTCGGTGCATATACTTGATATTCGATATCAAACGTGACAAATGCATATTCACACAAGTGATCTGATTTACATATAGAATATGATATACAATTTACAAATACTAAAGACATTAAAATCCATAAACTCGATTAATCAACATTTCACTTGTAAGACATCAATTTTTTTTTTTCACTTTAATCAGATCAATATCTCCTAGGTCTCTTTTCTCTAACTCAAGAAACACATACCGAATACCCCACTAGTCTCATTCTATACATCAAAATTTCTCTTTCGATCAAATGGACTTGTATATAATTTGATATATCTCTTTAGCGGTGGATTGATGCATTGATTAGTCATGAGTCATGTATCCACTAATTACAAAAACTATTCCTGACTAAGCTATTATGTAAGTGGCGTCCAAAATCTCATGATTGTGAACGATTTATCTTTAAACTGAAACTGGGGACATGAGCATGAACTATGAAATACTATTATATAGCCACTAAAATAGCGTGGCGACTAGGTATAATTTGAGAGTGGATTGATTGATTACGCATTTGACGGAATGACAAGTCTTCGTCTCCGTGGACTTCTTAATCCTCACTTAATTGACGGGGCATTAATAGACTAAGCAAGTCCACCACTGCGTATTGAAGTCAATAAGACATGATGGAGTACAGCCACTTTGTTTAATTGACAGAATAAGTTCCATCATTAATAATTATGAACTGGACAATATTATATTATATATTTAATATTTATATACCGATTTACACGACAGACTTTGATTGGACAATAAGTCATATGCAACAATTAATAAAAATAATTAGTGTGTTTGATATTTCTCTTCCTAGTTTTTTCTCGAAAAAGTGAAAGTGGAGAAGACGTGGAAATAGGAATAACACTACTAGCATTACTATAATTCCTTAATGGACGAAATGGCGCACTATCTGGCAGGGGCGGAGTCATCAATTAAGTGTTGGAATTAGCGTTTGCATAAAATTTGTCAGTGGGAAAATGATGATGGGGAATGGAAATTCAGTTTTCTACTGCAACATCCTTTATTCTCAAATTACGTAAAAGTCCTTTTAAGCATTATTGACGTTTGTCTGACAATTGTTGAAGCTTATTTCAAATTGTTTTTAAATTGCTATACCAAAACGTATCGTAAACTTTATGTAATTTGTGCCAGTTCAATCCATCTAACCAATTTTGACCAGTCAACAATAATGTGACATTTTTTAAATAATATTTTGATAATTTTTTAATTTATATATATTTTCTATTACTTTTACCCTTCCCTTAGGGGCGGGATGCCCTTGCCAGGGTTGGGCAAAGGTATCACGGCTCTTGTTACCTCACTCACCCAGATCAAGCAAGGGCGTCACGGCCCACGCTAGATCTAGGTGAAGGGCCATGCTCCCACCCCCTTGTTGGCAAGGGTTGGACACCCTCGCTGGCCTTGAGGGAAGGGAAAAAAACTAAAGAAAACAAAACAAAAAATAAAATAAATTCAAGAAATTATAAAAACATTATTTAAAAAATGCTACATCAGTACCAATGGGTCAAAGTTGACTAGATGAACTGAACTAACATAAATGTATTGAATTGGCAAAAAAAAAAAGTTTAGAACTAAATTAACACAATTACAGTAGGTTTATGACTTCTTTGGTAATTTTCCCCAAACTCTATGTCTGTTATACTAATTTTAACATTCAAACTTAGTGTTTTCTTGAGCAAACCTGTGAAAACAACCATATTACACATATGTACATGTATTGGGATCAATCCTAAGTAGAATTAAGAAAATTCACTTACTAGTGGTCCAATTTCAAATCCGAATGGCACCTCTATCTCATGGATGACCACCTAAACACCGTGAAATAAATTAGACTTCCCTCCAGACTTCATCCACACATAATAGAGTCTTGGTTGGCCATTCTATAGGAATCAAACATATGATGGACTGATACATTTTCACGCATGGCTCTTGTTACACCACTTCCTAAGAGTCAAATAAACCATATAATATAATTACTCATTATTAAGTTTATGAATACAATTTTATTTTTCGGCATTTACGTAATTTATGTAGTACTTACCAAAATGTTCGCTAAACATTATATTTACTTGGTGCAACCACGAAATCAATTTTAGCCATACTACTTCTTGCACTGTGGCAGAGCATGCAATAAATTCTGCCTCCATAGTAGACAAGGCCGTGCATGTATGTTTCTTGCTATTTCAAGAAATCGCACCTCCATTGAGCAAGAACGCATATCTAGAAGTCGATTTATACTCATCTAGGTCTCCACTCCAATCAACATCTGAATAGCCTGATAAGTGTAAATCATTCCCTTGGTAACAAAGTGGATAGTCCATGGTGCCTTTCAAGTATCTCAGGATCCTCTTCACTGTTTTCCAGTGTGTTTGACCGGGATTTAATTGATATCGTCTCACCAATCCCACGGCATAACATATGTTAGGTTGAGTACACATCATAGCATACATCAAACTTCCGACCGCACTAGCGTAAGGAACATTTTCCATTACTTTAATTTCTTCTGGAGTCTTAAGACACATCTCAGTACTTAGGTCTTCACCTTACATGACAGGGGTATCAATGGGATTACAATGCTACATATTGAAACGTTCAAGAATCTTCATAATATAAGCCTCTTGTGATAAAGTAAGGAGTTTCCTTGATCGATCTCTTTCGATCTTAACTCTTAATATATAAGCAGCTTCTCCCATGTTCTTTATTTCAAAATTGGAGGACAACCATTCTTTTATAGTGATAACCAAAATCTTGTCATTTCCAGCCAATAGAATATCGTTCACATAAAGTGATAAAATCACAAATTTATCTTTGGACCGCTTGACATATACACAGTGATCTTCTTCGATCATCGTGAAACTAAAAGTTGTTATGGCTCGATGAAAACGAAGATACCACTGTTTAGATGATTGCTTAAGGCCATATATTGAGCGATGAAATTTGCAAACTGTATGCTCTTGACCTTTAGCTATGAAACCTATTGGTTATTTCATATAAATTTCCTCATCTAGTTCTCCATTGAGAAATGCCGTCTTTACATCCATTTGATGTAATTCAATGTCCAAATGTACAACGATAGCTAGAATAAGGCATATTGAGGCAAACCTTACAATTGGTGAAAATGTTTCCTCATAGTCTATACCCTCTTATTGAGTATAACCTTTCGCCACAAGATGAGCCTTATATTTTTCAATGGATCCATCCACCCTTTGCTTAATCTTAAAGACCTATTTGTTTCCAATGGCTTTACAATTGGGTGGTAGATCAACCAAGTCCCAGACATAATTTACCCTCATTGACTCCATTTCATTTTCCAAAACTTTTCTCCATTCTTCCTTATCAGAGGATGAGAGAGCCTCTTGAACAGTCTTAGGCTCGGCATCGTCTTTCTGAGTAATCATAAATGCTTTCCCTTCAATCTCAAAACGACGACGGAGAATACTTTTACGATTACTTTTACGCAATTGAATTTCTCTTGAATTCAATTCGTCAAGCGATGCAACACTCCCACTAGATCTTGTGTGTTGAGGTAAATCTTCATTTCCCTCTACAACATTAGTGGGTGTGTTATTTGGATCTTTCATCTCATATAATTGGAAGTCCTTATCAATCTCACCTCTACTAGGAAAATTGTTCTCTAAGAACATGACATGTCGTGACTCCATTTCGGTCACACTTCCATTAGCTTGTTCACCTATGAACATGTACCCTTTGGAGTATTCAGAATATCTTATAAAGATACATTTCTTCCCTCTAGAACCTAATTTACCATATTTATGGGAAGAATCATGAACATAAGCTACATATCCCCATGGACGTAGACTGCTTAAGTCTGATTTCCTACCAGTCCATAATTCATAAGGGGTGGAAGTAACCGATTTTGAGGGCACTCGGTTAAATACATAGGCAGTAGTTAATAATGCATCTCCCCAATATGAGATGGGTAAATTTGCTTGCGCCATCATAGACCTAACTATTTTCAATAGGGTTCTATTCCTTCTCTCAGCTACCCCATTTTGTTGTGGAGTACCAGGAATAGTCAATTGTCTCACAATTCCATTTTCATCACAAAGAGCCTTGAATTGCTCCGATAGATACTCACGTCTACGATCGGTTCTCAATACCTTTATTGTTTTATTCAATTGATTCTCTACCATCGTTATATATCGTCTAAAACAGTCTAATGCTTCTGACTTATGGGAGATCAAAAAAACATAACCAAAACGCGTGAAGTCATCTATGAAAGTGATGAAATATGAGGTTCCATGCCTCGCCCTTACATTCAAAAGACCACAAATGTCAGAATGAATGAGTTGTAATGGAAATTCGGCTCTAATCCATTTACTGAATGGTTTTCTAGTTGCTTTTCCTGCTAGACAATGTTCACATACGGGTAGATTAACATTAGTGAGTGACCCTAAAATGCCTTCTCTAGCTAATCTTTGTATTCTTTGCAACCCAATGTGACATAATCTAGCATGCCAAGTACTTGCATCAATCTCAACATTAATAGAAGATGCAAGTAAAGAAAAACAACCATTGACATTAATATTGTATTGATCATAGTCAATGTCTAATACCATAAAATCATTCGATACATTACCTGAACCATAATAAACCGTTCCATACAAAATGTCAGCACAATCACCATGAAAATTCAATACATAAGATAGGCTAAGAAGAACAACTACGGAAACCAAGTTTCGTCGAATATCCGAAGCATAGAGGACATCATGTAGGAATGGGCTTCAACCACCACGTAAAATTAATTTACACGTGCCAATACTCTTCACTTCAACTCTTGAGTTATTCCCAACATATATCCATCTTCTTCCAGACTGTATCCGATGATACTCCACAAATACTTCTCGATCTCTAACTACGTGGTTTGTCGCTCTTGAGTCTCTTTTGGCTCAGTGCATTCACGAGCAAAGTGACCCATCTTGCCACAATTATAGCACTTCATCTTGGCCTTGTCCTTCTTTCCACCACGCTTCTTGCGTTGGAAGGTCTTAGCCCTCTTAGGTGCTTGATCAGTCTTCTTCCCTTTAGTGTTGAATTGAGAATTCCTTTTGTGCTTTAAGCCCGAAGCTTTGTGTGAACTCAATTCAGCAACAAGAGTATGGGTAGAGGATCTCACAGCCTCTAGGCGCTCATCCTCTAATTCCAAATGACGCGCTATATCATCAAAAGTGACAATATTCTTATTATGCGTCATATTGATCTTCATATGCTCCCAATTGTCAGGAAGAGACCTTATAACAGCTCGAACTTGCTGTTCATTAGTAAGTGAGTGACCTGCCGATTTTAACTCACGAATCATATTTGACATCTCTCGAAGATGCTGCCTCATTGTTACATTTGGGCGCTTTCGGTATGTGTCAAACTTGATGGTGAGTCTCCTCAGCTTAGTGGCAGATGTACCCCCAAAACTTATCTTTGAAGGCAACCCACATAGCTTGAGCTTTATCATAACTTTCAAACTCACACATGAGATCATCTTGCATACAACTCAGCAACATGATGCGAGCAATGCTATTCTTCTTTTTCCAAGCTTGATAAGCTTCTAGATCTCTCTTGTGTTGAGCTGAAATTCCATACTCAGGTTCATCCATGGTGTGGTTGAGGGTTTCTAAAACCTCTTGCTCCTCAAGGATATACTGAACCTTTCGGTGCCAAATATCATAATTGTCACCGTTCAGCTTCTCACCCTTATTGAGGTCAACCACAATAATCTTGGATGCCGAAGCCATAATCAATTGCTTTAACACATTGACTTAATAAACGCAGAATCAATACTAGCACATTTTTTTAGAGTAACACACATATTTAATTTGCAGCAAAGACAAACTAAATTAATGATAATTCAACAAAAGACACACAAAAGTTCACTATATTCCCAATTAACTCCTATGTACGATTGTTCTATTATCATTAATTAGTTTAATTTGTACAAATTTTAAATTCTAGGTGAAAACTCATTGGAATTCTACCAACCTACGAACTCTCAATAGGAAAAAATAATTACATGACCTCATGTAATTTCTACATTTTTCCATTAACACAAAAACATAGCATGATGTGAATCATCGTACAAAAAAAAATCATGCTGCAACTACAATCAAAACCGCAATTCAACATGTAAAGGAAAAACAAGGATTTCCTACCATTGTTCGAATTTTCTTGGAACTAGAAAATTGCAAGTGTATTAAATTATATACATAATATCATCGAACCAAGCTCTACACAGCATATATGATATCATTTTCATATAGGTTAGCTACTGTATTTCCTAAAACATAAGAAAATACTAGCTAAAAATGAAAAAAAAAAAAACTATGCATTTACACCCTAGAAATACGCGTACTTAGGGTTCCATACACAATTTCATACATTTATAAAATTCAAAAATGCAAAATAACTATATCACAGTGTAGAGAAATATCCATACGAACCAAACGCCGTCGACCACACTCCAATCGGAGCTCTCACGCTCCCCCACGTGCCGCCTGAGTGCGTAGTGCGTGTGGCGCACGAGCCAGCGAGCCCAAAGGGCTCCTAGCCGGTCCAACCAATCCAACTAGTCCAACTAGTGACCGGTCCGACCCGTCGACTAGTCAACAATCGGGTCGGGTCATAGAAGGGTCGATTCTCGAGTCGGGTCGCCAGCCGGCAATCGGCCCGCCAACTGCCGCCAGCGGTGACGTCATCCGACGGTGGGATGACGTCAACGTCATCCGTGATGTCGTCATGCATCGATTCGCCGACGAGCGCGTGACGCTCACGCGCTGGCGTTCCCAGCATGTTGAGCGCATGGCGCCCACGCGCCGCAGTTTCTGGCCACGCATGTGGGTGCGTTCGACGTCCTCTAGTGGCCCTCGACCCATCTTCAGACTCGTCTCGACGAGTACTTTCACCCCGTATATTTAACAAGTTATTTTGGCTGAAAAAATATTTCGAAAAATGGCCAAAACCGTACGGGTGTACGCGACCCCGAACCCGTTCTTCGCTTCGGTTCATTTTCAACGATTCATATAGCAATTCCGAGAAGTAAACATGCAAATAGTGTAGATTTTATACTCTTAATCTCGATATCAAATAGTAAACGAGAAAATTCGATGAAAAAGTAAGGCAGAAATCATGACCGGGCTTTGATACCAATGTTGGAATTCAAGTCGGCGGAAGACGACTTACCTTTATCCGATGAGCAAACAACAATTAACCTCAGAACAAACATTGAATTGCGGATGAATCACGAACAAAATTACTTCACGTTGGTCTGAATGCAATCACAAGGAAAGCACCCGATTTCCACAGCGTAAATGCCGATTGTTCTTGTAAAGGATAAATGGAACGCCTTCTTTTCTTTCAATGGAAAGGGGAGAGAAAGGAAAAACTATTTCTTTCTGAGCGTACATTCTACCAACCGTGCCAACGGTTGTCTTTAGGAGACTCTTATACATCTCCCTTCATACCCTTTCAAGGGGTGTCTTTCCATTGTAGCATATCAAGTCGAAATGGTGCATTCCAATTGCACCCCATCATGGACGTACCAATTAAGTACAACAGTGAAGATTATTCTGAACAACTTATCTTGAACCAAAATAGAAGAAATGAACAAGTAACACTATTTAATAGTCACTAAAGTAGCATGGGCATAATTTGAGAGGGGACACATTGAATATGCATTTGATGGAATGTTCGGTGATCATCTCCATGTGCTTGGTCAGTCCTCACGTAATTGATGGGTTACTAATTGACTAAACAAGTTCATCACTATTTAATAAAAAGTGATAGGATATGATGGAGAAAAGCCACTATTTCTGTAATTTTTTTGAAAATATTCAAATGTTATTTAAAACTATGTACATATATACATGTATATACACACACACACACATTAGGGCAACATTTTAAAATGCACTGGATTCATGTCAATCTAATGCATCATAGTTCTCAATTGGGGTTGTTAAATTCAATGTGAGATTTACATAATCTAAATTTAATTAGACTCAAATGAGTTCAATGGACATACTACCTTAGTAGTCCTATTGGCCAAGAAGTCTAAGAGTTTCTTGATTAGAATATTTCTCATAGGTAAGTTCAACAATTTCTTAGGATTGTCAATTATCTTAGAGATTCCGTACCAAAAGCCTCTAAATTTATGCATGCATTGCAATAAGCTCTTGAAGAGGAATCCACTCCCATGGGAAAGAGAGCATATCAATGCAATTGAGGTGTCAAAGGAGAAGTTGTTGTATCTTCCCCCATTGCAAGTTCCTTCTTATGGCAAGCGAATCTTGGGATCTGATGATAGTGAAAAGTATTGGATTGTAGTTCTACTTGAAGAAATTGATGAAAGAGATATATCTGTGAACATAAGAGGGGACGGTTTTCACCCGCTGAACTTCACTACCACTCTATATTGAAAGGAACCTTAGCCATTAATTATGAAATTAAGGAAATAAAATTCCATCTTATTGTTTAGCATTTCTTTGTCAAAATAAGAAGTCATCCTTTCCCCATATGATGAAGTTTAAAGCCAAAATAGTTTCTTATCCTCAATTTGTTCGATGGTTATTATGATTTTCAAAATACTCTTTTGAAATCAAACGCATTAAAGTAGAGAAGAACATCCTTGTAGATCTTCTTTCAAGACACAAAGACTTCTCATCCTTGCACATATTCACATTTGACTGATCGTGAATAAGTACTGTGAAGGAAGGGTGAAACGAACTCCATGAGGATGATATGCCCAATGTCCTCCTTGAAAACCACGATACTTTCCTCATTTGACAACATTTTCTACATGTAATAATAGTAGATGATTTGCAAGTATAGTCGGGCGTGTTTTCAATTGAATGAGATCGATTGAAGACATTGGATGTAATAATGAGCTGGCGCCCAACAAGAAGAACGTAATAAAATGCATTCGATGGAATGTTCAGTCTTCGTCTCCTTGGACTTCTCAATCCTCCCGTAGTTGACTGGGAACATGAAGCACTAATTTGTCCTTTATTTGGTTTTGTCCTCCCTTTCTTCTTTGTTATTACTCTCAACTTTTTTATGGTGTTTCCCATTAGATGATGCTATGCTATATGTTAATATTAGTATACTAAACCGCACAGCAGACTATGAGTGTACTATAAGTCATATTCGATAACTAATAACAATAAGTCACATCAAATTCATAAAACAATCTTAGTATCTGACAATTCTTTGTTTTTATTTTATCGTAAAATTGAAAGCTAGCAAGACACTAAAATAAGAGTAGCACTAAATGTATTGAGACTTTACTTGAGTTTCTCGGTAAATGAAATGGTGCAGTATGTGCTGTACAGCATGTCCTCAAATGAGAGTGGAATCGGCGTTAGTTTGTAAAAAGGGGAAAAGTGATAAACAGGGCAAGTTCAATTAAAGGAAATTTTATGGCAAAAAAAATTAAAGGAAATTTTGCCAGCCCTCTAATATTCCGTGCAATCTGTAATATGCTTTGTTGGCTATACTTCTTGGCCATACTAATAATGAAAATGCCTGTATAACCCTTAACATCAGCTATATGAGGCGAGGTGACGTTCGAATAAAAGGCAAAATCGGAAGAAGGGAAATATTCTTAAACCTCCGCTCTGTTCTCCTTGATTTCTTACAAATCTTTCTCTTCTAGCTCTAGTGACATTGGAAGGATAAAATTGCAATTTTGATCATATAAGATGAGTTGGTTCAACAAGTCTGCTCTCTATTTGTTATTCAAATCCTACAGATGAAATAGCTTTTTCGAGGCCATAAAGCCTTTGGATGAAGGCTAATGATATTTTGGAGACCATCAAGCAGTTTCATTTAAGGACTAAAAGAGAAAAGGGCATGCGTGCTGGGATAACATACATGTCCCAAATTTCATTAGTCTTCCTCTTATTTTATGGTTATATGCACTGTTAGCTTATTCCATTTCTCTCTTTTTTATTTTTCCTATGGGGGTAATTGTCGTTAGTTACATGCCTCTTCTGTTGAAATAAGTAAACATGCCCTATCCTGTTTCTCTTCCCAATCATTACTAACTTGATGGGAAATATGAGGGAACAATTGTTAAATTATGGCTTGAGTTTAAACTAGCTACAAGACTCAACTCATTTAAAGGATTTTGATTTGTTCAAAATATGGTGTTCCCTTTTAATCAGTATCAAATTTTGATTTGGTTGGCGATGCTACTTAACTATTATATGTATTGAAGGTTTGGTTCTGTTGAAGATAAATATCCAAGTTTAACCGACGGAGCAAACGTTAGTCGGACTTCATTCAAGGAGTATAGTTTTAGGCCTTATCTAATATCCTGAAGAAGACGTACTGCTGAAATCTCTATTTTATATACCCACACAAGAGGACTCTCTCTTTAGCCAATAGAAAAAAGGGGACGTGCCAGTGACGCTTGTGGAATCAGTCGACGGAATCGATACGAAGTTGTTGTGTATGACTAAGTGGAAGCTATAATTTGGGAAAGTACTGCAAAAGCTCTAGAAATCTTTATTGTTGGGACAATGTAATACAAGCCCGATACTTTCATTTGGAGAATAGAAAAACAAAAAAAGAGTTTAAGTTTGAGCCCATTAACAAATTCCGGTGGATGATGACAACTTTTATTCATTTCATTGGCAAATCTTGGTTTTGACATTCATCAATAGAACTGCGCATGTTAAAAAACGAATAATCACTGACTTCGTCCTTCCTATTTTAACATTATACAATCTGTTTCAATGAAATTGTTTAATGGAAAATAATTGACAATATTGTATTTTTTATTTTATTTTTGTCTGGTATATGTAGATGAGAAAATCTTGATAAAATTATTTTCTATTTTCTTGTTTATTTAGGGTCAAAGTTGGGACGTCACAACCCAGCATTAGTCATCGCTGAGCCACGTTCATCCGCATACAGGCCAATTTCGAGGTGGAAGTAAATAATTTACTTCCTATTTCTAAGAGAAAATTATTCTCCTTACACTAGAAGTTTTGATTTCTTCTGTAACAAGTTACAAAATCCGAGCTATGCATAGGCATACCTAGATGTAAATGTTTTATCTGCATATGTTGGTATTTTTACGTGTTATTTTTATCCATGTTAAATATATAAACTTCATCGCTTAAGATCTCGAGAATCACGGCACTTATGTTATTTCTATATATGTGCGGACCTATATCGATGCATAAATACTTAAAAAGCACTTACCACCGTTTAACCCTAGCTTCCAAAGGGGAATTTGAGTCTAGTTCTTCGTGATATAATTCAGCAACCCATGCCTATATCAAGCGCAAAATTGCAAGCAATTCTCCGTGAAAACGAGCTTGAATGAAAGTTGGAACTGCTGATTCTTCCCTCGATCGATGTACTAACTCTTCATACCCCTTTATTCTTCAATTTCCTCAGACCAGACGCATCAACTTGCTGCATAAACATGACAAAATTCCCGTCTTGCTTGTCTCCACCACAGCACGGAGACTCAAATAAGATTAGCCAACTTAATTAGTCATTATATCCACTTAACTATCCAAAGTGTCCACTGTAGACTTTAAAACCAAAAGGCCAAGATACAACGGACTAACACCTTTTCATGCACGGCTTTTGGTCCCACTTTCTAGAAATCGAAGAAACCATGTAAAATGATATTTGAGGTGAAAAACCTGACAATTGATCTATTTTTTATACTTCGTCAAAAAAAAAAAAATCTATTTTTTATACGAAAGCTAGGATTCAACCAGCCTGGACCTCTATTTCGGCCTCTACCGAGCCTGACATGGACTTGTCGATGCTCACGTAATTGATGGGGTACTAAAAGACTTGTCTCTTCTTTTTTATTTTATTTTTTTGGTTGGGTTATCGTCGGCTGCTTAAACGACGCACCTAATGGAATATTCAGTCTTTCATATGGACCTTTCGCTTTTGTAATATATTTATTTTAACATGCGAAATCATATGGCATAAAATAAGTGAAGATAAGCCATACACAATAATTAATAATAGTATGCCACATCAGTTATGATACCAAATTTATAAAATAATCTTAGTGTGTTTACAATATTAATAACAATATTCATTTATACTACCACACTTTGAACCCTGTGTAGAGCGCACCTTCTTTGAAGCCTCAGAGTACGTACATATTTCTTCGAGGTAGATGAGGTAAAATTGAGGACCACAGAAAGTTCGGATAAGTCTACAATACTTCCCATTGTGGAATTAATCAATAATTGAATTTTGCGCAGGAACAAGGTATTAAATGCAGCTAAGACTGAAAGTGGAGATCACAAGAGGAGATGGGGAAACAACTGTTTCTTATTCTTCACTCTGCCCTCTTGTGGTGGTGGAGCTCAATCACAATCTCCGAAGCATACTCACAAAACCAAACAGATCTGCTCGCGTTAGCCTCCTTCAAAAACGCAATACACAAAGATCCATTTGGAGTCTTGAGCTCTTGGAATGATTCTACTCATCATTGTGAGTGGCAAGGTGTTTTGTGCAGCAAAAGACATCCTGGGAGGGTCACATCCCTGGAATTGAGATCCCAAGGCTTGGAAGGCTTACTATCTTCTTACGTAGGTAACCTCTCTTTTCTAAAGATCCTATTTTTGCAGAACAACAGCTTTCATGGTGAAATCCCACCACAAATAGGCAACTTGCTTCGGCTCCGTGTTCTTGTTCTTAGTAACAACTCATTTGGTGGGCCGATACCCTCTAATCTTTCCCGTTGCTCAAACCTCGAGACCTTGAATCTCATAGATAATCAACTTGTGGGAGGAATTCATTATGATCTTAGTTCTTTAACAAGACTCAAAGGCTTGGGCTTGGCTCTGAACAGTCTCGTAGGTCCTATTCCTCGTTCAATTGGAAACCTCTCGCTACTACAAAAGCTCTCCCTGAGTTCAAATGTGTTAGGCGGAGAAATACCTGAGGAATTGTCCAGACTCAAGAGATTGACATTTTCCGGGCTATGTTCCAACAAACTAATCGGTGAGGTTCCAGCAGGGCTTTTAAACATCTCTGACATTGTTTATTTCGATGTTGGTGATAACCAGTTGCGGGGAAGCTTTCTCAATGATGTCGGCACCGCTTCTCCTTCTCTCTATTACCTTGGCGCCGACGATAACTTGTTCACCGGGATGATTCCGTCAACGTTAACAAATGCCACAGCCCTTGGACATATTTTCCTTCAAAGCAACAATTTCCATGGGCCAATACCGAAAAATCTAGGAAGGCTAAAGGGCCTTTACAAGATTGCATGGAGTAATAACCACTTGCAGGATGACTTGAGTTTTATTTCTTCTTTAGTTAATTGTTCCCACTTACAAACTCTCCAGATGGACATGAACTTATTTTACGGATCGTTTCCGAGATCCTTCTCCAATCTCTCCAACATTAAGCGGATTTCTATGTCAAACAATCGGATCCAAGGATCTCTTCCTTTAGCCCTTGGACATCTCTTCAACTTGTCTTTCTTGGAATTATCGAATAATTTTCTAACTGATTGCATTCCTCATTCCATCGGAGCACTTTCCAACTTGCAGCTACTTGGTTTAGGTGGGAACATGTTTACTGGAGAGATACCGTCTTCGACTGGTAACATTACGTCGTTAAATCACCTTGACCTTTACTCCAACATTTTCCAAGGCCACATACCACAAAGTCTCGGCAACTGCACGCAACTAATTTGGCTTGATCTTTCAAACAATAACCTAATTGGCTCAATTCCTGTCGAAATCATGGGTCTTTCTTCCTTGTCGATCTTCTTTGGTTTAGCAAATAATAATTTAAGTGGATCTCTTCCATTGCAAGTTGGATCTTTAAAGAATCTTGGCGAATTAGATCTATCTTACAACAGACTGACCGGCTTAATTCCAACGTCCATCAGCGAGTGCTTGGTATTGGAACGACTTTACTTAGAAGCTAATTCTTTTCATGGTCAAATCCCCGAAGCTTTACGTCCATTACGCGGTCTACAAGGGCTGGACCTTTCCAATAATAATTTTTCTGGCCCAATCCCGAGCTTTCTCGCAGGGCTCTTACTACTCGAGTACTTGAATTTGTCCTTCAATCAACTAGAAGGACAAGTTCCAGTGGGTGGAGTTTTTCTTAATGCCAGTTCTGTATCGATTTATGGAAATACGGAACTCTGTGGAGTTGTTCCCAGTCTCAAGCTTCCTCTTTGCAAATCATCAAGCTCTAAGAAGTCTTCTTCAACCAAGGCCAAAGAAATATATGTGGTAGCTGGCAGTTTGTTATGTTTAGCTTTATTGCTCCTATGTCTGTCTATCTTTTATCGCAAAAAGAAGCAGACGACAACCAATGCCTCCACTTCATTATCTTTCGGGAACCAATTCTTGAGGATTTCTTATGAAGAACTCCTAAGAGCGACTAACAGATTCTCTGAGACCAATTTAATTGGTAAAGGGAGATATGGCACGGTTTATAAGGGGATTCTCGATGGAGGTGCCACGGTGGCAACGAAGGTGCTCAATCTAATGCAAAGAGGTGCTTCAAGGAGCTTTATCTCCGAATGTCGAACTCTAGGAACCATTAGACACCGAAACCTCGTGAAGATACTAAGTGTTTGTTCGAGCGTGGACTTTTGTGGCAATGACTTCAAAGCTCTGATATATGAGTTCATGGCTAATGAGAGCTTGGAGGAGTGGCTGCACCCTGGAACTATAGGACGAGAAGATGAGTGTAGCGAATCGAGAAATCTGAGACTAGTGCAAAGATTAAACATCGCCATTGACATAGCTACCGCGATCGAATATCTCCACAAGGGTTGCTATCCAACCATCGTCCATGGAGATCTGAAGCCAAGTAATGTGCTTCTGGACAACGACATGATGGCTCGAGTTGGAGATTTCGGGCTTGCAAAGATCATTTCAACGGTGTCTACCGAAGCCATAGGAGTTCAAGACCAGGGTAGTTCAACTTCAACTGCAGTTAGAGGATCCATCGGCTATGTGCCTCCTGGTATGAAACTATCATATTTTCTCGACTAGTTTTTTTTTTATTGCGATAGTAATATGTGAGTGCCAAAAGTTTGACTAAACAATTATTCTTGACATTATGTTATGATTTGTATGCTTTGACACCTCTTTCTCACAACTCAATTCCTCTTTCCACTATTAAAAGCTTCAGCAAAAAAAGAAAATACTTATCTTTTTGTACGAAAAGATTAATAGTAGCTTGCCCTAATCATATTTTAATTTAAGATGAGAATAAACCATCGTAATTTTGATCAATGAGTGGAAAATTTTTAGACAACTTGTGAATCCATGTAAATAAATAGATTAAGCATATTGTATCATCTCATATTTATATTTTCTTTTTATAATTCATATTTTGTCTCATATCACGTTCATGCCATTAAAACAGATTGCGAATCTCTTTTGGAATGTTATGACTCAAGGTCTTAACAATAAGTAATTTTTCTTTTATGGCAGACTCTTTCATGACAAATAATTTAATATTAGAAAAATATATTAGATGACATGACATTTATGCTAGAAACTGTCGGACGATACACTGATTGACAACACGATGGGCTCTACCCAACTACCACTTTCCCTAAACTTATTGGTCAGAGCATAATAAGACAGATTTACGCATTTACGAGTATAAATCCATCACCGTCAACAAATCACTCTACGTCTCTTCTTTTTCCGCCACTGTGTTTATTTTTTGCCTGTTCTTCTTCTCGTCTTTGCATAAAAGAAAGTGTGGTATAGGTATTAAACATAATTTGTATCATGAAAATGATGAGCCTCATGTGGATCCCATATATTTCCAGTCAAAAAACCAACTATTCAAATTCAGTTAACACATAGACTTCTGCCAAGGCCTTCACCCAACATATTTTCTTCTTTTTCAATTTTCACCCGTATCCTACTAGGGGACAAAGCCACTTTTGATGTTTAGGCAATTTGTGTAACAAACATGTGACAACTTTGGTCACACCTAGTAGTTTTGGAGAAGAAGAGTTTATATGTTGTTAACTGACCTTTGGTGCACTTTATGAATTCTAAAATCCTATTTCTCTACCATTAATGCATTTCTCAACGGTTGATGCACTTTATAGGAGTTCATACAACATGCGCCAAACATCAGTCATATACAGTAAACTAAACGAAAAATTAAACAGAGAGAAATGAAAGCAAAAAACCAGTAGGGGGCTTTGGGACCCTTGGCCTTGCTCAAAGGATCCCTTGGCCTCTGCCATGCATAGTGGGCCCGATTGTGAAGTGAGTGAGCGCTTGCAAGTCATCTCTCTATGTTGGGTGTGACAGGCACGATCCTTCACAATTTTCTTTGGCAAGCTCTTGCAAAGGACATCAAGCAAAATCCCATGTGACTTAAAAGCTTTTTCTAAACAATTGACTTCAAGAAAAAGTGTATGTCCGTTCCTATTAATGTCTTGATGAAATTTTCAGAGTATGGCATGGGACACAAGGTTTCCACACTTGGGGATGCATATAGTTATGGCATTCTATTATTGGAGATGTTCACAGGAAAGAGACCCACTGAAGAGGCGTTTGGGCACCATCTTAACCTCCACAACTTTGTCCGAATGGCTCTTCCAGATCGAGCAATGGACATTATAGACTTAAGGCTTTGGAGTGAAGCTGGTGATCGACAACAAGAGATGAAAATCAGAGATTGCACTATCTCTGTATTCGAAGTTGGAGTCGCATGTTCGATGGAATCACCGCCGGAACGGATGGGCATGACCGAGGCAATAAGGAAATTACAGTTGATCAAGGTGAGTTACGAAGCCAAAGAGAGGATGATAGGTATGTAGCTAAATCAGTTTTCTCGTTTCGTCTTGGAACTTTTTCACTAGTGCAGAAAATCATCGTGCAAAGGTAGTGCTAGCAAATTTATATGAATGTCTCCCTAACTAGTCTACCTACCCATACCTATTATGTGTGTTTTTTATAATTGCATTTTATAATCGTGGAAAGTGGATGTATGGAGTTAAGTCCACCTATTTCCACCAAGTAATCATGTAAAATTTGATGAATTTGCTTATTTGCCCGGTTATTTTCATTTCCGATGCCAATGTGGATCGATACATTGCTTAATTATCATGGTTGGGCCATTGCCCTTACCTCTCTCTCTACGCACGCTTGTGTATTAGAATGTGACCTCACCGTGAGGTCACGAGCTCAAGGCCAACTCTTAATGTCGTGCTTAAACGAGAGCCCACGATCAATTGGAGATCAAGCTTGATCAAATCCAAAGGCAAGGAGAGGGAGGCAACCTTATCACAAGATCATGGGGTCAAGGCTAACTCTCGATGTTGCTGTTGAGAGTGACCTCACTATCAATTGGAAGCCATCCTTGATCGAATTTGGGCAACGTTGCCGACGAAATTATGTTGCAGTCATGTTGCCAACACCAACAGCCACCGTGTGAGACCTCCCTACCTCCTCTCCAAACCTCCTTTTCTTTTATCTTTTTTCTTTGCTATGGCATCGAATTACAGACTTTTTCTTTGTTTTGGTCGATAGAGATAGAGAGTTAACAAAGACATAAATGGGACATGATCAAAAAGGGAACATGGATGCATATTTGTTGCACTTGTCGGTGTGCTTATTACAATGTCTAATTATCCTCATAAAGTCTTCCCACTCAACCAACCCTCTCTCTTTCTTCGCCATTAACCACCGTCTTCGGCCATCGCGGCCACCTATCATCACAGTCGCCTCCTCCACGTCTCACTACTTTCTCCTTCGTGTCATCCACGACCATGTTTGCTTTCTCTATTTGCTGACCCAAAACACTCTCTCCTTCACTGTCTCTTCTCTCACCGCCAAATTTCTAAGGTCTCCAAACCACCATTGATGACCTGATTTAGCCATAGATCTCATGGAAATCTCAATGGACAGGCTAGATGTAGGAGGCATCCCCAAACCTTGAGATGTCCTTTTGATCTCATCATCGTCGACAACTTGATTGTAGATGACGAGAGGAGCTCGACATGAGGTCTTGAGACCCACCAAAGGCATAAACTTGACATTCGGGCAAGCTTGGCTGCCCTCAAATGAGAAAGGGAGAAAGAGCTATGCAAAAGTAGGGACATCGACCGACATTGAAGCGATATAGGAGAGAGGGTGAACGGAGCATGACACGATCCCTTGGCAACACCAACAGTAAATGGTGGAGCGAAGAAGGTCACGATTTATATTGGCAGTGGAGGTACGTTAGTGACACGAGCTGCATGTGGTTGTAGGGCTCGGCAGGGGGCCGAGATAGACTAGAGGGAGAGAAAAGATTGGCGTTGGGATTTTGAGGAGTGATTGGGGAAGGTGTACAATTAACAAGATAGACTCATGTCTTGATTTGGCATTGGAGACAGCAGTTAAGTGAATCAATGGTACAATGGATCCACATACAATGTCATAGATGTGATGCAAAATACATAACACCATGGTTTAGTGATGAAAATGCTAAGCAAACAAAACCGACTCACAGTATGGACGGAATAAGGCTATATTAGGGCAAGTGCCCGTGAAATATATACCAAACTGTAGGTCAACTATCAATAGTGTAACAATCCGCAATAGAATGCCATCAAGCAGCTCAAGTTTAGCATTAGGATCAAAATCAGGGGCACACTGAAAACATCATGAATTGAGATCAGAACAGGAACAATCTAATGCTAACATCAAGTCACAATGTGAAAGAATATTGACTTTTTGTATTGCTCAATTGGACAATGTATTACACTGGAGGGATATTTGTATCCAGGATAATATACACAAGGAAGTAATCTATTATGGGGTGTTTAACTCCAAACCATCCCTTCCCGTTATATCATGAAGCGTAAAAGTCAAAAGAACACTTTGTTCTCATGCATCCTTTCATTACAATAGCAGATAATCAGTTGATGATCAAGAACACTTAAATCTACAAAAGCCATTTCAAACATTCGCAAAATATTGCTAATTTTCTAGTAATAATCTGCTTAAGATGCTCTTATGAGCAACATGTTATACATCCATATTTTTCTAAACTAGCTCATGAATCATATCAAGCTAGTCATTTTTATTTTCCCTTTATTTTTTATGTCACACCCATGATGCATATAACAAAAGGCCATAGGTAAGCTTGTCACTCTAAAAGCCTTTCCTAGTATGGAAGTTCTCCTTCATAGTTTCCTAGAGGATCGTAATTGCACACAACGTACCACCACCCATTGTTACACTGAACCTTAGCGCACCCAACTCGAACAGAGTTGCGCCAAACCATCTGAGTGTAGTGCAAGCAGTCGCACCCGCTCGTGCAGGTGTTGGTGTTGTAATTATAGTTCTGCTTCTCTGCAACCCACAAGCTGACGGCGTAGGTGCCAGTGAATGTGCCGGTGCCCTTGGCAAGGTTCTCGTCGTAGGGTCCATTGGAGTGCACGAGGCCGCAGTCGCTGACCCGTTGGTTCGCATAGCTTTGGGCGTATGCAGCAAGCGTGTTGTCCTATGTCATGTTTGCCACGCCAACTTGCTTCCGAGCGGCATTGTGAGAGTTGAGATAGTCTTGGGGTGAGTTTTGGGCATGAGTAGGTTGAAAGAGAGAAATAGAGACAAGAGAGATGATGATGGTTAGAGAATTCATGATGCTTAAGGAATTAGCTGATGTTGGTTCAAGGTGATATATTTGGTGATCAGTTATGCTATTTATAGAAAAATATTTTCGGGGCTTCAACTCACCATGTGCAATGAACTTATCAGGGAACATCTCCTTTGGACAACACAACCTTGCGTTCAAATCTAGTTTGATTTGAAATGATAAACTAGTAACTGGTGCATGAGGAAGTAGTTTTGCATGTTCTTCCTTTCCTCAAATGGAAGTAAAGTAAAAGAGGCTTAAGTGAAGTTTGAAATTTCAGCAAATTGGATATATTATAATAAGAAGAATGTTAGACTTTATGTCGAGTAATGCTAAAGACATTGAGAATAGTGCATGAGATTAAATTATTAGGGGACATAAATAAAGTTTATCCGGTTGTAATGAGCAAACAAGTCTTATCCAAGCCTCCAATAGGGAATGCCCCGATTTATTTACAACACCAACCATCGCCACTTACCGTCCTCCAATGCCGCCCAATAAGCCATTCAAAAGTCTCCATTAACTCGTCATCGCATCCATCGTCCTTGTTCTAAACCAGACCATTTGTCTCTAGCGTCCTCCTCCTCATAACAATATATCACTACCCTTCCATGAGAAAGGAAAGTTGCTGGACGCGATTGCTTGGTAGATCGGAACAAAACGGCTCCAAAAACCGCATCGAGGGACTTGGCCGGTGAAGAAGGCAACACCAACCGCGATTCGAACTACCCGAGAAATGGATCCGACTGATCCTCCGGTTTGCAGCTTTTCAACGGATCGACTTTGTTAACGGCGGATTTTGAGGTGGTTTTTCTTGCTGAACGAAGTCGTTTTGGGTCATGCAGGCAGGTGAAACTTGTTAAACGTCGTCGTTTTGAGCTTTTTATGCTGAATCGGGCTGCTGGCAAGCCACAAAGTGGAAAAATATCAAAATTTTGCCATATCAAATTTCCGACATTCAAAATCGGAGTGGAGACTTAATGGTCGTTTTTTGTTTAAGTAACATTTAAGTGATTTAAAAAAAAATGACATTAAAATGAACGTTGTATATAACTTTTGACATTTCTAGTATACTTTTCCCTCCTCCCACTCCTAGCAATGGCCACCATCGAGACGTTGACAAGCTCTAACCAACCCTCGAGGACTTGATGCTGTCAAGGTTGCGAGGGTCCAAATCTGGAGGTGCATCCTCCTTATATAGAGATTCAACCCCTCTCCAGATCTAGAGGCAGCAAGATCCGGATCCATCGCCCTCAGCAGGCAGGTGGTCGTCATTGCCCCTTGATTTATTGCTTAACAAATCAATCTTCCATAAAATAAAATAAAAATAAAAAAAGATAAAATTTATAAATCATTCTTTAATGTCTCTGCCATTTTCCTTATTTTAAGCTATCTAACAGGTACATGTACTTCTCTTTTGTCTCAATTAAGTTATCATCCACTTGTTTTAAAATTAATACAAGCATGAAAACCATAAAATTTGCGTTTTTAATTTTATGAGCTACTTTTACGGTTCTGCAATTGGCATGGATGCGAAGGGCACGCCCCCACATCCCCACTTAGCATTGAACGGTTGGACGTGCATCTTGTATCCGTCTATCGCACCATAAATAAGTCTTATAACAAAGAAATTATAATGAGCTTGAGATATGTAATAAATTGAATATGAATCATAAAAAATGTTTAGATCATATGTAAGTCCCACCTAGATCTTATGAAATTCAACCGTCCAGATTTGGGATGTGAAATACTATATAAAGTAGAGGTCCATTAGGAAAATGATTTGAATTTCTCATTGACCGAAATATGCCCTCTCTCTCTCTCTGTCTGCGCACATGCGCTCGTGTGCTTCACCATCAAGCCGCAGTCAATTGAAGACCCGAACAGTTATGTGACTAATTCGATCAAATCTGAAGAGGACAAAGAGGGAGGCTACCTCATCGCAAGATCATGGAAAAAAGGAGGTCTGACTCTCGGTGTCGCAATTGAGCATAGGCTCACTATCAACTAGAAGCCAATGCTTGATTGAATTTGGGTGACGTTGCCGATGAAATTCTATTGCGGTCATGTTGCCAACACTTGCGGCCATCATGTGTGTCCTCTAGAGATAAGTACATTAGAAGTGTCAAAAATCGTGTACGGCGCTCACTTTAGTGTCTAAAGTTTTTTCGAATCACTTAAGTATCACTTTTTTAAAAATATGATCATTTAAGTCCCAACTCCAGTTTTGATAGCCGGAAATCCGACGTAGCTATATTTCATTAATTTCTCATTCCTATATGGTTCACTGGCATACCTACTTAGCATATAACACCCAAACGATGTCGTCCGAAAGTTATAAAAAGTGATCATTTAAGTGCAAAATTTTATTTAAAATGATCATTTAAGTGCCAAATTTTATCTAAAGTGATCATTTCGGTGTCAGTTGTTATTTAAAAATGATCACTTCAGTGCTAAGCATGCCATGTGGAAATGCCATATGGACTGGATTTTTAAAAAAATTGTAATATTAATTATAAATGACACGTAATCAATTTGGCCGGAATTTATTGCCGTTGGCACTTAAGTGATCATTTTTTCTCCGATTTAACACTTAAGCGAGCTGGTAAAAACTTTTGGCACTAAAGTGAGTGCCGTACACAACTTTTGCACTTCTAGTGTACTTATCAAGTATCCCCTACCTACTCTTCAAACCTCCTTTTTCATTGCCATGTCATTTAATGGAGATACAAAGTTGACAAACACAAACAAGACAAGATCAAAAAGGAAACATGGACCTGTATTTGTTGCACTTCTCAGTGTGCTTTGTCTAATAATTTTTGTCAAGTCTTCCCACTCAATCGACCCTCTCATTCTTCACCACTAGCCACCGTCTCCGGTCGTTATGGCCACTTGTCAGCACCGTCACTCCTCCACATCTCACTGTTATCTCCCTCGTGTCATCCACGACCATCTTTGTTTTCTCTATTTGCAAACCGAAAGCACTCTCTCCCTCACTCTGTCTCTTCTCTCACCACCAAATCTCTATAAGGTCTCGGCACCACCATTGATAACCTGATCTGGCCATGGCCTTTGAGATCTCACCTCAATCTCAATGGACAGGCAGATGGATGAGGCATCCCCAAATCTTGAGATGATCTTCTGATTTCATCATTGTCGACAAAGTAATTGTAAATGATGAGGGGAGCTCAACGCGAGGTCTTGAGAGCCGCCAAAGGCATAAACTTGACGTTCAGGTGAGCTCATCTGTCCTTATCCAAGAGAGGGAGAGAGATAGGCACACAAAAGCAGGGATGACGACTGACATTGAAGCGATAGGGGAGAGAGAGCGAATGGAGCATGACATGACCCTTCATAGGCACCGGCATTGAATGGCGGAGCGAGGAAGGTCAAGATTGATGGTGGCATCAGAGGCATATCAATGACACAAGCCACGTGTGGTTGTGGGGGCTCGATAGGGGGGGGAGAAAGATGGGGAGAAGAAGAGAGATTGCTGTTGGGATCTTGAGGAGTGATTGGGTAAGCTGTAAAATCAAGAAGAGAGACTCGTGTTTTGATCTTGTATTGGAGACAGCAAATAAGTAAACCAATGCGTACAATGGATCTGCATCCAAGAGACATAAATAGGGATGGTGAAGGACATAAAATACAATGCCCTAGATCTAGTATAAAATAGGTAACACAATGGCATAATCGGGAAAATGAAAATCAATCATAAACTGACTCATAGCATAGTCGATCTAGGCTATGTTAGAGCAAGTTACCATAAAAGATATACTACATTATTGACCAACTGTCAATGAAGTGTAACGTCTTACGATAGCTTGCCATCAACAAGCTCAAGTTTGGCATCAAGATCAACAATATCGGGGGGTTGTAGGCTTCATGGATTGAGATCAAAACAGGAACAATCTAGCTATAATACCAAGTCAGTATGTGAGGAAATATTGAATTGTGCGTTGCTTTATTGAATTATGTTTTACATTATACGGGTACTTATATCTAGAAAAATAAACACAAATAGGGAAGCAATCTAATGAAGAAATTAACTAACATAGGAATTAACGATAAAACCAGAATCAATTGAAACCAATTACAATCCCCATAACATCACATAATCTTGAACACCTAACGATTGAAATTCATCATAACAATCGACATGTCCTTCCAGAATTTTTCTATGAAAGTTTGAGGTTGAAATTGCTCTCGCAAGTTTGTTTTATAGATTATAAACTTTTCTTTTCTTTACTTTTTTGGTCAATATAGTAGAGACAGTTGAGATAAGTGGCCTTAGCTATATTTGTTAACAAAGCAATGGAAGGATGACCACATCCTATGGTAAATCAAAAAAGAAAACAGTGCTCTCCTGCAATTAGCTTACAATTAGCCAACAACTAGCTAACAATCATCACATGTGCCCTTCCTCTAGTGGCCTGGAGCATAAAAGTCGAAAGAGCAAGAGTACTTGAAATCTGCCAAAGCCATTTCAAGCAGTTGCAGATTACTTCTAATTTGCTAGTAATAATCTGCTTAAGTTGCTTTTATGCGCAACGTGTCATGCATCCATATTTTCCAAAACTAGCTAATTCTAATACTAAAATCTAACAACCTAATGAATGCCTATTTTTCCAACCAATTTCCATTTTTATTTTCCAGAATTTTTTATTTTATTATTCTCGTTTTCTTATCTTATTCTCGGTCCCTCCTCTGAATCAAACTTTCACTGAGATACTCCATGAATTTCAGTATTACCTCAGACGAAGCAATTGGTAACAAACATGCTCAATGATGAAGAAATCATCAACATACGAACAGCTACATCACGGGTAATTAGAACAACACTTGGATGGGCTTCAGATCAATTCAATCTACACCCAAAAGAGGTGACCAGCAAAGGAATGGTGATAATAGCCAGTTCAAGGCACAGCAACATGGTTATTCATTGAAAAATCATCACCAATTCACCATAACAATCTCCTAAATCATCATGCTGAGGTCAGAGATCGTACTGATGTAGCTTCATCACACGCCAGAGAGGTTTTGGTAGGACTGAAGAAAAGCAAATGTTAAGCAAACCCTACTAAAAACTTAGTTTCACAAATCGCAAGACATTGATTCCCCTAAAGCAATCAATAATTCCCCAAAGAATCGCGGCTACTTCCTTATTTTTGGGGAATTAGAAAGATACAACACCTCAAGCTTTCTATATATGATCACATCATAATACCTACTCAGGATAGCAACGGAAGAGAGAGAGAGAGAGAGAGAGAGAGAGAGAGAGAATAGGCAAAAGAAGGATTCTCCTGTACTGAATTGATCTTTCCTCACCAAATTTACACGGATATACCCGTACTCAAACGTTTCAAGTTGAAAGCAATGCGGATACGGAAAGAGCAGGAGTTTCACCCGGTGATGGATAACTTCGATTTCATCCTCGCAGGGCCTTGAAACATAGCAACAACAAAGATGTGAACGGCGGACAGAAAAGAAGAAACGCATGTGATGAAGACAGCTAAATGCAGAGAGACGAATAGAGAGTCCATAATTATGATTGCGACCTTGTCAAGTGCAGTCAGCGACCTTCCTGAGCTTCTATTTGAGAGACAAGCTCTCGGCAGCATATTCAGCAGATTTCAGTAGACTCCACTGCTCATTCACAAGGGAGACATGTCCAGTAAACATAACATTGTAAGCACTAGCAGAAAGGATGACAAGTCTAATCCAACAAGAAGAGAATAACAAGTTTGATCCAACAATAAGCATGTGAACAGCAGAATCAACACGGTTGCACTCGAATTTGGCAAACACACTTCAATATGTATTTAGTTTCATATAGGACTCATGTGCAAGGATGGACAACGATCAATTTACTACTGATTAAATGAGGACCGAAATTCCTTACAATCTCAAAGAATGAATAGCAAACAGAGAAGATGTTGGCATGGCACTGTGAAGATTTAGCTAAAACATACTCACTTCTTTACTCTTCACTCATTTACACATATACATGCACAAGCACTCCCCAAGCAACTCACTGCTCTCTGTTTTTCCTCAGGCTTTTGGATGTTAGTTCATGGCAAAGAACTAATCCATCCAAGGTAGGACCTTCCGGGCTCTCAATAGATTCAAGAGTAAGACATCTCTCCTATTTACCCCAGTCAGAATTCACCAGTCCATGTATTTTGCACGACAAACGGTTCTACCTTCCAGACAAAATTGCATTATGACGCAAGCCGATAGTCACATCTGCCTCTTGAGAAATTTTCTATCCTATCATATCAATATGAAAGCTTCCCTGGCCACTATGATGAATAGCAATCAGTGCAATCGAGAAATCCTCGATTAGCCCACGCAACAGCTCAAAGGAAATTCACGAGTGTAATCGAATTCGTAAGTGCAAAATTGTTAAAGCAAATACCAAAATAAGACCACAGCACCAATCAGCCGAGCAAGAGAATACACAACCAGCGAGCATAATCTCAATCCGGTGAATATAATCCGTCGGATGCCAAAACCCTTGGGTATATGTAAGTCGACATGCTTTGCTCATCTAGATATTTGATTAACACAAATCTATACTTGGGATAATATCAGAATCAGAGACAACATATATGGATGGATTTGAACAACAATTCAAGTAGTCATGCCATATGGAGTTCTCGGCCATAGTCTAAAATCAATGGCATAATATCAGAATCAGAGGAGTTGTAAGTGAGTCGAACATGTACATTACGGAACAATCATTCCAGACACTAAAGCACGAGAACGCTTCTCAAAATCATATTCCGAATTCGTTCAGGCATTTTAACGAATGTTTGGTGGTCAGTTCAAAAATAGAACACAGAGTCATGATCGAAGAGTCATTTCCGATATACACAAATTCAATGACACCAGAACGTATTTAAACTACTAACCGATCCGCAATCATCATTTCTGCTTTCACTCATAACCTCAATAACAAATCTCGGATTCAACTGAATAAAACAGAGCAATGTCGTACACCCCTCGGAGACCGTCTTTGCCCAAGAGCAGCCATGGAATAGTGGACCGAGGTCTTGGAGGCATCATCACAGGTGAGGTCGGGGCCATCGCGAGATATGGAACCGCACATTGCTGGCGTAACATCGCGCATTGGTGAAAAACGAGAAGTCGTCGATGGTGAAGATCATCGAGCTCTTGTCGGACAACATCAGGCACGTGCGAGGCTAAGGAGAGTAGAATATCAACAGCCGCTGGAACGGGAACGCCAGAGACGTCACCTTCTCGATGTGTTATAAAAACATGCTAGTGTCACGGTCCGTGAGAATGCAAAGCCAAGAGGGTTCTTGAGGACGGACGTGACACATCCGACCCTCGGCCTATATCCCCGAGACTTAGAGTATTCTCGAATATACTCCTGGGGCGGGTAAATACGGTATTTGTACGCATACATTATAAATGCGAGTAGCTGGTAGTTGGGAGTAAATATGGGTAGTTGGGGAGGTGCAATCTCCACCATTAGATCTAAGAGAGATCTACGGATACGATTTGCCTTGTACTTGTATATAAAGGGGTCTCCTCCCTTCTTTGTAATTCATCCACAAGCAATACGAAAACCAAAGCTTCTCTCTCTAAGAGTTTCTCTCTCTACATACGAGTCTTGTGAGTCGAGTGTTGAAAGGCTGCTTAGGGGTAAAACCTTAAGGCCGCACGGGTCAGCCTACGTGTGATCGAGAGTGAATCGATCGGCCCGTGACAAGTGGTATCAGAGTTGATTGTGATCCAAGTGCAAGTGCAATGGCTGATCCACGATCTAATGAGGCGCTCGACATGGGTGGTGATAGTGTTGATCGTGGGTGGAACGCCGAGAAGGTTGGTGCCAGGGGGAAGAAGACCCGTGGTGGTTCGAGGGATCCGACGGGGGATCTTGCACAACGGATGGTGAAACTAGAGTTGTTCGTCACCGATGTCCAAGGATCGATCGATGACCTGACCCAGACCGTGGACGGAGTTGACGCCGGAAGAGAGGAGTTGTTTTCGGATGTGCAAGAGCTCAAGACCGGCATGGGAGAACTTCGCCACGAGTTGCTGGGGACCCTACAGGAGGAACTCGCGCAACGGTACAAACCCTTGGAGGCCACGATGGCGGCCATGCGCGCGGAGATAGCGGAGCTTACGGGTAAGCTCACTGAAGCACAAGCTGCATGCGTGAATGGAGTGATCACGGTGCAAGGTCCACGAGTGGACACGCCGAAGCCGAAGGAATTCCGGGGCTCACGGGTGGCCAAGGATGTGGACAACTTTCTATGGTACATGGAACGGTACTTCCAGGCCATGGGAATCAACGACAACCAAACACGGGTAAACACTGCATCGATGTATTTAGCTGATAGTGCATTGTTGTGGTGGCATCGTCAGTCGAATGATAGGTGTGGGAATCCTATCGCGACTTGGGTTGGTTTTGTCGAGGAGTTTCAACAGAATTACTTTCCCTCTTACGCGGAGGAAGCTCGTGACAAGCTGAAGCGTCTCGAGCAAAAGGGTGGTGTGCGCGACTACATCAAGCGGTTTTCGAAGTTGCTACTCCAAATCCCCTTGATGAATGAAATTGAAGCATTTCACCAGTTCATGGGTGGTCTCAAACCATGGACAAAGCAAGAGTTGAAGCGGTACAACGTGGGAGATCTTACTACGGCCATGACCATAGCCGAGTCACTCGTGGAGTACAAGGTGTCGCCTTCCACATCCCGACAAGACACTCGTCCTAGGGACAAAGCCACTGGTGGGGGAGATCAGGGGAGATACAACCGCCCGACCGGAGGTAGACCACCACCAGCTGGTCCTCATCCTCACCGGGCTCATGCGGGGCCAAATGGAGGAGGGCAAAGGAAGGTACGCTCGTATAGCTGCTTCTTTTGCGACGGTCCACACATGGCGCGGGATTGCCCGAACAAGACCAAGTTGGTCGCTCTTTGCAAAGAAGATGAGCCAAGAGAGGAAGCACGGTTGGGATCGCTACGACTCCTTGGTACGATCAAGGCCAAGAAGGCGAAGGAGCCTAAAGGCTTGATGTTCGCGGATGTGAAGATCGGAGTGACCACGGTGAGTGCACTCGTGGACACGGGAGCATCCGACATCTTCATCTTGGAGGAAGCCGCGAAGAAACTTAACATGCAAGTTGAGAAGGGAGCCGGTTGGCTCAAGACGGTGAACTCAAAGGAAGTCCCTGCGATTGGGGTTGCGAGGGACGTGGAGCTACAACTCGGATCATGGAAAGGCAAAGAAACTCTAGAGGTAATTCCACTTGACGATTATGATATTGTCATTGGAATCAAATTCCTAGATAGAATCCATGCAGTTGTAGTTTCCTTTGCCGAGTGTATATGCGTGTTGGACAAGAACTGTCAATGCATGATTTCGGTCCATCATGAGTCGGATCGTGATCGGAAGATGATCTCGGCCATACGACTCACCAGAGGAGCAAGGAAGGGTGAAGTGACCTTCCTGGCAGCCTTGAAGATCGAGGACGACGAGGGTGAAGGGAAAGAAGTCCCGATGGAAGTAGCCCAAATCCTCGACTCGTTCAAGGATGTCATGCCTCCGGAGCTGCCGAAGAAACTACTACCCAAGAGAGAGGTGGATCACCGGATCGAGCTAGTGCCTGATGCTCGACCGCCTGCCATGGCGCCTTATCGTATGGCGCCACCCGAATTGGAAGAGTTGAGGAGACAACTCAAGGAGCTGCTCGACGCGGGTTTCATACGGCCGTCTAAAGCCCCGTTCGACGCGCCGGTCCTATTTCAGAAGAAGCACGATGGGTCACTCCGGATGTGCATCGACTACTGGGCGCTGAACAAGCTGACTGTGAAGAACAAATACCCGATCCCGCTCATTGCGGATCTCTTCGATCAACTTGGTGGAGCTTAGTGGTTTACCAAGCTGGATCTCCGATCGGGCTACTATCAAGTTCGGGTCGCTGAAGGGGACGAGCCAAAAATAGCCTGCGTGACGCGGTATGGATCCTACGAGTTCCTAGTAATGCCGTTCGGCTTGACCAACGCTCCGGCTACCTTTTGCACAATGATGAACAAGGTACTCCACCCTTTCCTAGATAGGTTTGTAGTGGTTTACCTAGATGATATTGTGATATATAGTCGAACGTTGGGAGAACACGTCGAGCACATAAGGCAAGTCTTCCAAGTCTTGCGCGAGAACGAACTGTACGTTAAGCGCGAGAAGTGTGCCTTCACCCAAGAGGAAGTTCCGTTCTTGGGGCACATCGTCGGGCATGGGAGAGTGCGAATGGACAAGGCGAAGATCCAAGCAATCGTCGAATGGGAGCCACCAATGAAGGTGCCGGCATTGAAGTCATTCCTGGGCCTCACCAACAATTACCGGCGGTTCATCTGGAGCTACTGCAGTATCACCGTGCCACTCACGGACCTGCTGAAGAAGGAAAAGGCGTGGGAGTGGACGGATCGATGCCAAAGAGCCTTCGACCGATTGAAGTGAGCCATGACCGAGGAGCCAGTGTTGGCGTTGCCCGACCACACCAAACCCTACGAGGTAGAGATCGATGCGTCGGATTATGCGATCGGTGGTGTTCTTATGCAGGATGGACATCCGATGGCATTCGAGTCCCGAAAGCTGAACGACACCGAGCGTCGATACACCATCCGGGAGAAGGAGATGACCGCGGTGGTGCACTGCCTTCGGATGTGGAGACACTACATCCTAGGATCGAAGTTCGTCGTAAGGACGGACAACGTGGCTATAAGCTACTTTCAGACCCAAAAGAAGCTGAGTCCGAACCAAGCTCGATGGCAGGATTTCCTAGCGGAGTTCGACTACGCGTTGGAGTACAAGCCGGGGAAGGCCAACTCCGTGGCAGACGCGTTGAGCCAAAAGACGGAGCTAATGAGCCACACGATGAGTCGACCAAGCTGCCCTTGGGTTGACCGCATCAAGGAGGGGTTGACGCATGATCCAAGAGCTCAAGCTCTCATTGGGTATGCCAAGGAAGGTAAGACTCGACAATTTTGGTGTGAGGACGAACTCCTCTACACCAAGGGAAAGCGGTTGTACGTGCCTTTCTATGGGAAGTTGAGGAAGGAGATCTTGCAGGAGTGCCACGACTCGAAGTGGGCAGGTCATCCAGGGATCCACCACATATTGGCCCTCGTCGAAGATCGGTACTATTGGCCACAAATGCGCGACGACGTAGAGGCGTATGTGAAGACTTGTTTGGTATGCCAACAAGACAAACTAGAACAACAGTCGTCACCGGGTTTGTTGGAGCCACTTCCCGTTCCAACTCGTCCATGGGAAAGCATTTCCATGGACTTCATCGTCAACCTGCTGAAATCCGAAGGGTGTCGGACTCTAATGGTAGTGGTTGACAGGTTCTCAAAGTATGCAACATTTGTACCTGCGACAAATGATTGCCCAGCCGAGGAGGCGGCCAAGCTATTCATGAAGCATGTGGTGAAGTATTGGGGAGTGCCACAAATGATCGTGAGCGATCGGGATCCCCGCTTCATGGGACGTTTCTGGTCCGAGTTGTTCAAACTGATGGGGTCGGAGCTGAATATGTCAATAAGTTTGCATCCCCAAACCGACGGTCAGACGGAGCGGGTTAATGCTCTCTTGGAGATCTACCTCCGACACTATGTGAGGACGACACAAGTGAATTGGGAAGGTAATCGATGTAGCCCAGTTCTCCTACAACCTACAGCGGAGTGAGTCGACCGGCTAGAGTCCGTTCGAGGTTGCCATTGGGCAGCAACCGAACACCCTGAGTGCAATCGCTTCGGGTTACTGGGGGAGTAGTCCGCCCGCGTACAAGTTTTCCAAAAACATGCAAGAAGAGGCGGACTTGGCACAGGCGTGTCTACACAAGGCCTCCAACGCATGAAGAAATGGACGGATAGGAAGCGACGACACATGGAGTTCCAAGTGGGAGACCAAGTGTTGGCCAAGCTGCACGTGGTTCTTCGATACAAGGACGTGCACAAGGGGTTGATCCATCGCTACGAAGGGCTATTTCGAGTACTACAATGGGTTGGAAAGGTCGCATACAAGTTGGAACTACTACCAAAGCTAAAGGTGCATCCAGTTTTCCATGTAAGTATGCTTAAACCCTTCCAAGTTGATGAGGAAAACCCGGATCAAGGGGAGTCACAACGAGCGCCACTCGGGGCAAAGACCTCGTATGATCGAGAAGTCGAAAGCATTTTGGCGGATCGAGTCATACGGAAGAGGTATTGTGCGGCCAAGCGCGAATATTTGATCCGATGGAAAGGTCTTCCAGAGAGTGAAGCCAGTTGGGAGCCCGAGGAGAGCCTTTGGCAATTCAAGAAAGAGATCGAAGACTTTCATGCCGAAGACGCGACGAGGGCGTCGCCTGATTAGGTGGGGGAGAATGTCACGGTTCGTGAGAATGCAAAGCCAAGAGGGTTCTTGAGGACGGGTGCGACACATCCAACCCTCGACCTATATCCCTGAGACTTAGAGTATTCTCGAATATACTCCTGGGGCAGGTAAATATGGTATTTGTACGCATATGTTATAAATGCGAGTAGCTGGTAGTTGAGAGTAAATATGGGTAGTTGGGGAGGTGCAATCTCCACCGTTAGATCTAAGAGAGATCTACGGATACGGTTTGCCTTGTACTTGTATATAAAGGGGTCTCCTCCCTTCTTTGTAATTCATTCACAAGCAATACGAAAACTAGAGCTTCTCTCTCTAAGAGTTTCTCTCTCTACATACGAGTCTTGTGAGTCGAGTGTTGAAAGGCTGCTTAGGGGTAAAACTTTAAGGCCGCACGGGTCAGCCTACGTGTGATCAAGAGTGAATCGATCGGCTCGTGACACTAGAATGAATGATTCCGACTTCTTCTATGAAGATCCTAGTAGTATTATCTCTAAATGAAAACTCATTTTAAGGAAAATAACCAACCAAGGACTTGGCATCGGTTGTCGAATTAGCTAGTGAAGCACCGAAATTCATTTCTTGAAAAAGAAATAATGGGCAAATTGGATGCATGCATCCTGAGTTCATTTGAACAATTGAATATGGTAAATCACACACACACACACATATATATATAAACCACGTTGGACAATCTAGAGACAATTAGGTTTCCACAATCATGCATGCAATCACCTTCCTTTTCTAGAAGAGAGAATGGATCGTGCTGGTAAAAAACCCTCTCAATTCATGAGACAACATATTACTGGTTACTTTTTATATGCCTACCATGGTCGTCTGCTAGATGAGAAATTAGACAAAAGCTCACATGATTAGAGAATTGTTCATATGGTGCTCTTACTTTTAAATGTGAAAGCTTTAATATAGACGAAAAAGAAAGAAAAAATGCAAGACATTTGAATGTTTCATATGTACAAATCTAATTATCTAACAAATCATTCAACCAACTATTGCATCATCACCTTGCAAGGCGTGAGAATCAAAATCCACCCTTGAAGTCAAATCATCTCCACCCTAATCCCCCTAAGAAGGAGTGGTAATAATTTTTTAAAAACTTTAAAAAATTTATGAATTAATCTTGTTTGATAGGACAACGCAATACAAGCACAATACCTTCATTTAGAAGATCACCAAAAAAGAGTTCAAGTTCAAGTTCAAGGATGCGATTGGTTCAACATTCTCAAGGAGCTTTCGGCCTCCAAACCCTCTTGGAGAAATGCTGGATCGTTTGACAATCATTTTGAAGTAGCTTTCAAGTGAAAACCAATATTGGGAAGGCTGAAATCGCTATGATAGTACAGACTAGCTTTGAGCTTTTAGCGTTTGACCAAATGCTAAAACTCATTTTTTTTCTTCTAAAACTACCCTCATCCAATCTTCAAATTCCCGATTTTGCCCTCATTATTATTTTTTTAAATGCTAAAGAATGCTAAAAAAATCAAATACATATAAATGCTTAAAAAAAAATCAAACATACATATTTTTTTTTATTAAAAAAAGACCAACCCTTCGTCGGTTCGACAAAGGGCTATTGCCAGCAACAACCGTCGATCAAGGTCGCTCGACTAGGCGCTTGCCGCTTGGGTCACACAATCCTTGCCGAGGGTCGCCTGACCTTGGGCGACCTCAATTAACGGTTGTCAGTGTCGAATCTGGCTCGTCAGCGGCCGTAGCCCTTCATTGGACTGGCAAAGGGTATGGTCTTTTAAAAAAAAAAAATTATATATAGTTGATTTTTTAGCATTAATGTCAAAATTTATATTCAAAAAGTTGTATATATATTTTTTTTTAAAATTTTAAACAAATAAAAATTAAAAAACTAATATTACTCACCCAAAGAGCCTTTCAAATGTATTTTCTACCAAACAACATTTCTCTCAAAGTTGTTTCTCAAAGCATAGTTTGCTAAACGATTTTTACATTTACCCAAAGCCCTTTACGTTAAACTGCTTTGCATTACTAATAGATTTTCAAAATGCTTTTCAAAATGTTGAACCAAACGCAATCTCCATTAATAAATCCCAATTATCCTAACATGGGATTTCTTGTATCAAACACCCTCAAATCTATATCCAGCACAAAATTGACAAGCAATTCTCTATGAAGACAAGCTTGAATCAAGCTAGAACTTGTTGATTCTTACCTCAATCGATGTAGTAACTCTTCATAACGCTTTATTATTCAATTTCCTCGTATCAAATGCACCTAACTTGCTCCATAAACATGGCAAAATTTAGCGTCATAACCATGGAAACCCCAATTTCTTCTCAGTTTGTCCATCTTTCCACTATCCCCTTCTTTCTATTTAATTTTTTCCTTTTTCTTCTCTCTCGCTTGTCTTGCTTATCTCCACCTCAACAAAGAGATCCAAAATAGAGTAGTCACCTTAATGAGTCGTTATATCCAATTAACCATGCCAGTGTCCACCAAAGACTTTCAAACAAAGATATAATGGACATAATTTCATTATTATTTCTTGGCTCTTGATCAGCCGCTTTTTAGGAATCAAAGAAACCATATAAAATTATTATTTCATTATTTAATTTATGGATTCACTTTTATTTCTTAGGCATCTACATAATTTACGTAATATATGAGGTACTTTCCAAATGTTCATTAAACATTATATCTAGATGGTGCAACCATGAAATCAATTGTCTTATACCAAATCATGTATCTATTCCTTGTCATCAAAACCTCGTAATATCTCGTATGAACGTCAACATGTCACTAGGTGTCAAAATATCAGTCTACAAACAATATTAGTGAGTTAACCTCAATCTTGAGTAAGCAAATTATTGACTGAACAAGTAATTGCCCGCCTCTTCTTGGAATTATAGATGCTAGTAATAGTAAATCACATAGATGATATTCAAAAATGCAAACCATATAGCCAATCCCACCAATATACCTAAGTGGCCGCACTTGAAGAATATCAAAGGTGGCTACCATCGGTTCAAGAGGTGGTCCGCATTATGGAGCACTTTTCCCTTACAAGGTTCAAGAGATGGCTCTCATAATGTAACACTTCGTCCCATGTGACATTAATTTTAGGGATTAGTAAAAAAGATCGAAAGCCTAGATCGGGCAGATTGGACGGCTCAAATTTTTAGGTCTATATAGGCTCAAGCCAAGATTTCAAGCTCTCATAATGTAACATTTTGTCCCACATGACACTTAATTTTGAAGATTAGTAAAAAAGATCGAAAGCCTAGATCGGGCAGATTGGACGGCTTGAATTTTCAGGTCTGTATAAGCTCAAGCCAAGATTTCAAGCTCCTTCTTATTCATACTAAGGGTCCGTTCGTTTCGCGGAAAATAGGCCATTTCCGGAAAATATTTTCCCATAAGTCATTTTCCAAGAAAATGACAATATTTTCTGGTGTTCGGCTAAAACCTGAAAATGTTTCGGAAAATATTTTCCGGTGTTCAGTAAGGAAAATATTTTCCGCTCACTAGATTGGCGAGCGCAAGCGTCAAGCTTGAGGTTCGCCAAATCGACGAGCGATCCACGACAGTTCACCTGGTGATGGCTGATGACTAGTCAAGAAAGAAGAAGATGAGAAAAAAAGAAAAAAAAAAGAAATAGAAATAGAAAATTAAAAATAATTTGGATAAAAAAAGAAAATACAATTTAAAAATAATTCGAATAAA